>OY987215.1:11167676-11901573 GCA_963920805.1 Primula vulgaris | reverse complement strand
GAGTTTAACGCATTATTGCATCGGCCTATAATAAATCACATTACTACTAAAATACATTGATGATACTAAAATCACCAACAGTTTAGGGTTTGTAATTTAGGGTTTAGGGTTTGTAATTTAGGATTTAGGGTTTAGGGTTTAGTGTTTAGGATTTAGGGTTTAGGGTTTAGTGTTTAGGATTTAGGATTTAGGGTTTAGTGTTTAGGATTTAGGGTTTAGGGTTTGTAATTTAGGGTTTTTAATTTAGTGTTTAGGGTTTAGTGTTTAGGGTTTAGGGTTTAGTAATTTCAGCAATATTGGTCCAAATCTTTCATCTGTAATATACAAACCCTAAACCCTAAATCCTAAACCCTAAACCCTAAACCTAAACCCTAAACACTAAATTAAAAACCCTAAATTACAAACCCTAAACCCTAAATCCTAAACACTAAACCCTAAACCCTAAATCCTAAACACTAAACCCTAAACCCTAAATTAATTTGCTAACTCAGCAACTAGAAAACCTGAATATTGGGAAAGGTAAAAATATAACTGTTTTATCAGAAAACTCGGATGATATCGATCATATAAATAGTTTTGAAAAACAACTTTTAGCTATGGATACTCCAGAACAACAGGCTAGTGTTAATCAAAATGTCTTTGGAAAATCCACTCCTTTTGGCAGAAAATCAGTTCCAACTGCCCCTATGAAGCATTATTATTCTCGACCGAGTCCACAAGATCTTCTTTATGAAGAAGAAGGTGGTAATATTTTTACTAGTTTTAGTGCTACAACCATTTATGAATGCAATATTGATGGTATGACAGAATACCAAATTATGGTTATGTTACATAGAATGACTATGTATTCTACAGTATGTTTAGGTGCTAATAACACCGATTACCAAATTGCTGAATTCATTGTTGCTGGCTTTGCCGGTCAATTACGCGGTTGGTGGGATAATGTTTTAACCCTTGATCACCAACGCACGATATTAACAGCCACAAAAATGGTTAGGAATCCTATTAAGACTGAACAAGGTGTAGATACTAATACAGATACTGTCGCACCTAATACAGATACTAAGGTGTATATTACAGATGAAAGATTTGGACCAATATTGCTGAAATTACAAAACCCTAAACCCTAAACCCTAAACACTAAACACTAAATTAAAAACCCTAAATCCTAAACACTAAACCCTAAATCCTAAATCCTAAAGCGTAAACCCTAAACCCTAAATTACAAACCCTAAACCCTAAATTACAAACCCTAAACCCTAAACCCTAATTTACAATAATGCGTTAAACTCGGAAACGAGTTAGGGAAGTGCGGAGTGCACGCTCGTCGAGCCAACGTATAATTGAATATGAATAATTGAAACGGGGTTCCAAGGGGCAGAGCCCCTAGCGGGGTCCAAGGGGGCAGAGCCCCTGGCGGGGTCCAAGGGGCAGAGCCCCTGGCGGGGTCCTAGGGGCAGAGCCCCTGGCGGGGTCCAAGGGGCGAGAGCCCCTGGCTGGGGTCCCGCTGCCAGGACAGCGGGCGGGGTGCGGGGCAGCGCCCCGAGCGAAAAATTTTCCGAACAGTTGCTTCCTTTCCGAACAGTTGCTTGCTTCGTTTCCGAACAGTTGCTTGCTTCCTTTCCGAACAGTTGCTTGCTTCCTTTCCGAACAGTTGCTTCCTTTCCGAACAGTTGCAAAAAATGGGACAAATATCAACAATTATTATAATTTCTATAATTAATATAAACAAACAACAAACAATTATATATAGCTAAGTGAATTATGGATTTGCATATTTTATATATTTTTCCTATTTTACAAATTGAAATTACAAAAAAAAAAAAAAAAAAAAAATTACATACAAACCGTACATTTAATGTACGGTTTGCAAAAATATATGCAAACCGTACATTAAATGTACGGTTTGCATGTATTTTTGCAAACCGTACATTAAATGTACGGTTTGCATGTAATTTCTGTAAACCGTAAATTCAATGTACGGTTTGTGCGTTTTTTCAGAAAAAGTGTAGTATAAAAATCCAACCTCTATCTATATATGTTAAAAAGTATTAGTTATATTTAATAGCTATTTTAGAACCTATGATTAGTGCTTGTAAGACTACTGCTATTATGAGTAAATTAAACAGACTCTATAGTTACTAATAAAACTAAGTTAGGTAAAATTTGGATTATGCATAAAAAATTATTTCACTATTGAAATAGTTAGCTCTTCACTGCAAGAAATTACTATTAAGTTTAATTTCCCTCATATATTTTACATTACTTTTGTATATGCTAAGTGTGACTATATTACTAGGAGAAGTCTGTGAAACTCCATTAATATCCTAAATCTTAGTTCTAATTCATGGCTAGTGGTTGGTGATTTTAACTCAATTAGAAATCATTCTGAAAAATTAGGTGGTTAATCTCTTTCAGTCGAAAAATGAGTTAATAAAGACAAAACTGATTTTATTGATTTCATTAGCTACAATAATCTTGCTGAAATGGCTCATGCATGTTCTAGTTACACTTGGAGTAAATAAAGCAAAGGTAAAGTTCAATTCGAAAAATTAGATAGAGCTTTAATCACCTCTGAATAAGATAATGTTTTTCCTTTACTTAAATTGAATATTTTGGAAAGAACGGTATCTGATCACTCTCCTATGGTTTGTACTAATGTTAATGCTATCTCTCATGTACTTGTTTGTTTTAAATTTCAGAAAATGTGGACTAACCATGATGATTTTTTAAGCTTGTTAGTGTTAACTGGTCTCATCCTTGTCACCTTAGTGGTCTTAATATGTTTTCTTTTAAATTGAAAAGTCTTAAATTTTGCCTCAAATATTGGAATAAAAAGGTTTTCGGTAATGTTTTCAACAATGTGGCTGTACTTAATTATACTTTAATTTTTGATGAAAATTATATTATTATGCATGGAGATAGCTACTTAGATAATTATAATACTTGTTTAACTAATTACAAAAAAGCCATTTTAGAAGAAGAAATTTTCCTAAAACAAAAGGCTAAAATTAAATGGTTAAAAGAAACAGATAGAAACTCTAAGATTTTTCATCACATGATCAGACATAAAAGAGCTAAAGGTGGTATTAAACATATTACACTTCCTTGTGGTAGAATTACTAATAATATATTCAGGAGATTGAAATGAAAGCACAGAGATTTTTTGCTAATCAATTAACTGATGAGGGAGTTGTTAATAGTTCTAGTCTTTATAATGTTATTTCTAAACTTTTTACTAAGGATGATAATATGATGCTTACTTGCAATCCTTCTATAGAAGAAATTAAAAATGCCGTATTTGAGATACCAATGGATTCTTCATTTGAACGTGGTGGATTTTCTTCTATTTTCTTTATGAATGTTGGGATATTATTGATACTAACTTGTAGAATGCAGTGTTGAGCTTCTTTGGATGAGATTTTCTTCCTCAAGCCTTTAATGATGCTATTATTGTTTTAATTCCTAAAATTGATAATTCTACTGACTTTTCCTCAAGTCTGTGTCAGGTGGTTTACAAAATCATTACTAATGTTATTGCTAAATGACTAGCCATCATTCTAGTTAGAATTATCTCTTCACAACAAAGTGGTTTTGTTAATGGTAGATATATAACTGATGTTATTTTACTTTCTCAAGAGCTTTTAAAATATTTAGGTGACCTGTTAGAGGAGGTAATGTGGTTTTTAAACTTGATATGACTAAAGTTTTTGATATGATTAATTGGGAATTTCTTAAAAATGTTATATTTACCTTTGGATTTGATAAGAGATAATTAATGTTAAGCGTATTCAACTTTCAGCTCATTTCGATTTACTATACTCAACTATCAATTTTTTGATTTAGTATACTGTACTAATTTTCCGTCCAAATTGAAGGGCAAAATGGTCTTTTTAGCTACTAAAAAAAAAAACTAACTAAATTAACTAAAACAAAGAAAACAGAAGCCCATGGGACTCGAACCCAGACCTCCCAGTCAAAGTGGAAGGCTTTTAACCACTTGGCCACCAATACTTTTATTATAATAACAACGTTATATATATATATATATATACTCTATCTGTGTATAGATGTGTGTATATACACTTTGGGACTGATTTCGTAAATTTTAGAAAATTCAAATTTTATTTTTGTTTCATTTTAGTCATTACATTTTCAAAAAAATAGTTTAAAATTACAACAAAATAAAAAAAAACACAAAAAAATTATAAATATCATAAAAAAATATAAAAAATAACAAAAAATTATAAAAAAAATTATAAAAAAATTAAAAAAATAAAAAATCACAAAAAATCACAAAAAATATAAAAAATCACAAAAAATCACAAAAAATAAAAAAAAAACACACAAAAATTATAAAAATCATAAAAAAATATAAAAAATCACAAAAAATCACAAAAAACATAAAAAATCACAAAAAAAAATTGTGATTTTTTATATTTTTTGTGATTTTTTATATTTTTTTATGATTTTTATAATTTTTGTGTGTTTTTTTTTTATTTTTTGTGATTTTTTGTGATTTTTTTTATTTTTTGTGATTTTTTGTGATTTTTTATTTTTTTAATTTTTTTATAATTTTTTGTTATTTTTGTTATTTTTTATATTTTTTTATGATTTTTATAATTTTTTTGTGTTTTTTTTTATTTTGTTGTAATTTTAAACTATTTTTTTGAAAATGTAAGGACCAAAATGAAACAAAAATAAAATTTGAATTTTCTAACATTTAGGAAATCAGTCCCAAAGTGTATATGTACACATCTATACACAGATAGAGTATATATATATATATATATAACGCTATTATTTTAATAGAAGTATTGGTGGCCAAGTGGTTAAAAGCCTTCCAATTTGACTGGTAGGTCTGGGTTCGAGTCTCATGGGCTGCAATTTTCTTTGTTTTAGTTAATTTAGTTGTTTTTTTTAGTAGGTAAAAAGACCATTTTGCCCTTCAATTTGGACGGAAAACGTTAGCTGACGTCACTATTTAACGGTTAATTTGGACGGAATATACTAAATCGAAAGTTTTCATTTAATACAGTATACTAAATCAAAAAATTGATAGTTGAGTATAGTAAATCGAAATGAGCTGAAAGTTGAATACGGTTAACATTAATTATCTCATTTGATAATTCATGTATTAATATGATCATTAAGTGTGTAAGTTATGCTAATTACTCAGTTTGTATAAATGGTGTACAAACAGGTTTTTCTCTTCTAGTAGGGGAGTGAAGAAAGGAGACCCACTTTCACCTTTGCTATTTATCATTGCTGAAGAAGTGATATAAGCATGGTAATAGAGAAAATCAACAGAGATGGTACTCTTATTACTTACAAAATTCCTCCTAATATTTCTACTATTTCTCACATACTTTTTGCAGATGATGTGCTTATTTTTGTTAATGGGAATAAAAATAACTTAGAATAGCAATAAAAATAACTTAGAATAGCTATGATCCGGCCTTTGGTCAACTTCTAAATAAGAGTAAAAGTGTTTTTCTTACTCGTAATAGCAATAAAAATTATAATAAAAGTAGAAATAATATCATAGCTACTGGCTTTACTGAAGGCTCATTTCCTACTAAATACTTAGTTATTCTCTTACACCATACTAAACTTACTTCTAATATGTATGAACATTTAATTGAGAAGATTAATAAAAAAAATTGTTAATTGGAAAAGTAATATTCTCTCTTCTGGGGCTAAAGTCACTCTTATTAAACATGTCATTTCTTTTTACTCTATGCATCTTTTAGCAGTTTTACAACCCCCTAAAGTCACTACTGATAAAATTAATGCTGCTTTTTCTAATTTTTTCTGGAGTACTTTTAATGGTAAAAATAATCATCATTGGATCAGCTAATGTAAAATTGCTAAACCTACTAGTGAAGGGGGTTTGGAAATTAGAGATATCAATGAAGTTATGAATGCACTTCATCTCAAGGTGAGTTGGAGACTATTAAATGAAGAGTCTCATTTGACTATTTTTATGTATCAAAAATATTTTGCTAATTATTGTTGGCCCGAGTGCTAACCTTAGAGGGGGGGGGTGTGAATAAGGTTTATGGAGATTTTCGCCTAATTAAAATTCTATGCAACTAAACACCCAACTTATGCAATTCTAAGCTTAAGCGTTTTAACAAGAGTTAATAAATTGCTAGAATAACTAAACGCAAGCGAAAAATAAGCAAGAATATAAGTTGTGGAAAGTAAAAGCAAGGGAAGAAAATGACACCGTGATTTATAGAGGTTCGGCAAATGCGCCTACGTTCTCTCCTCGGTACTACCGAGTATTTCACTAAAATGTTTCTTCCGGATTTTACAAACCCTATCGAGCTCAATCGACCGATTGGCTCACCCTCTACCCGAGGTTCCTACTCTTGATACAAGTGCAAGAGAACACGTCTATGAGTCTACGACTCCCCCTCAATTTATGAGTACCCGAATGAAAAACCTAGAGCTTTTAAGCTTCACTTGCTTACAAAGCCTCTACCCGTTCACTCGCTCACAATTGAGTTTATAAAACACTCGATACAAGTTTTGTTACAAAAATGTAACTACACTCACTATTCTAATTGCTTCTTAAAAAGCTAATTGGTGAGTTGTTGATGATGATCGAGCTTGAATCTCTTTCTCTTTGATTTTCCTCTTTCTCGAATATATATGCACCAAAATGGTGATATTAGGGTTTTTAATGAGAGGTTGAAGGAAGTTGATTGGTATTGAATTGGTGAATATAGAAAGAGAGATTGGGTGCTATTTATATGCCAAAAGGTCTGTTTTTCTGGGTTATGACCGTTGGCAGTGGTTGAGGCTATATTCAGTGTTTTAAGCTATTTTCCAGAAAAAGCTGAGAAGCTGTTTTCGAAAACTGCAGAAAACGATCGGTCGTTTTCTACAGTCGATCGGTCGCTTTTTCGAGCTGCTCACTGGAAGAATTTGGACCAAAAACGATCGGTCGTTTTTGTCCAGTCGATCGGTCGACTGTTCTTCTGGCAGTTTTTCGGACTTCTTCGAAAGCTTGTATCTTCTTTGTTTTAGCTCCGATTTTGGTTCCGCTTGAACCGTTGGCTTCGTAAACGAATGCTCTTTCTCTCTGAAAACCTGAAATATACATTTTTCTTTTCTTGGACAAGACAAGCGTTATATCCTTGAAATCGTAAAATCATTAAAACATAATCAAAGTTATAATCAAAATCATTATTGAACTCTATGTTCAACAATCTCCCCCATTTTGATTATGACAAACTAATGATGATTTTACAAGAAAAATATCTCCTCCATTTTAACAAAACGCATTTACACCAAAATATATCATTTTTCTCCCCCTTTGGCATTATCAAAATGCAATCAAAAATTATGGGGTTATGTGAAGGGTTTTTAAGGAAAAACCAAAACATGAAAAATGTAAATATGATGCATATACCCGACCCAACTAATCACATATATGTAAATACTAAGGATTAGAGTATACCGCATATGTGATGTGAGGTCGAGTCCACTCGCTAATGGCATTTGCATTGAGCGTTGCCGATTCCAAATAGGTGGTACCACTTGTTGGTATGCCTTCCACCTTTGTCGATCAACGGCACTTCATCCTTGATGGTGGAGTCGATCTTCTTGACTTCCACGGCTTTTGTCGGCGTTGCCAACCATTTGTTGATTTTCTCCTTTTGGATGGAGATACCTACAACACAAATTTTGTCTTTTGGTACCCAATTTCTTTTGGGTCCGACATTGTTAGTGGTTCGGATCTTTACTACCCATTTCAAATCGCTTCTACTAACATGAAAGCGATTTGGGCATTTAAAAGAATTATGCTCACTTCTACTACAATGCATGCAATGCCTAGATTTTTTAGTATAACGAGAGTTATACGAAGTTCTAGAAAGGGTTTTCGGAGTATCCAATTTCGTTTGAAAACCTAAACCATTCCTATTATTAAAAGATTTTTGAAAAATCTTGGAAGTACTCCTTTTAGGAAAAACAACCTCTTGTTTAGGCGGAGTAGGAGTTTTAGAAATATTAGAGGTTTTGACAAAGCGGGTTTTGTTTGAAGTGGAACTAATGCAATCAAAACCTACACCACTCTTATCATTGAAATCTTTTTGACAACTCAAAATGTTATCTAAAATGGTTTTACCCTTAGAAAACTTTGAAATTGTTAAATCGAGTTTTTCAATAGAAATGACAAGCTCGTTGTTTTTAGTTTTCAACGTTTCATTCTCGATTTCTAAAAGCTTTACCTTGTCATTTAAGCTAAAAGCATGAGAACTCAAAACCTTGTTTTTGCTTTTAACTTTATCGAAAGCATCTTTTAACTCTTCAAAATTTTCTAATAAATCACAACCTAAAGAAGATGGTTTTGAAAGAGTTTTAGTAAGTCTAGAGACTTCATTTTTAAGAAAATTGATCTCGGTTTGTAAAGACTTATTATAAATGACGAGATCATTGTTTTTGTCTTTCAAGTCTTCCTTTTCGTCATCTATATCATGTAAAGAGAATGACGATGTTGGAATAGACTTATTTTCAATTTTATCTCTTTTTAAAGATCTTATTTCTTCATTGAGAGAAGAATTTATCTTTTTAAGAGATTTGACCTTTTCCGAAAGTGTAGGAAACTTTTTAGAATAGACATCGCACATATGAAGTAAATCATCATAGGATAGATCATTTACCTCACCGGTTTCACTTTCACTTTCGCTTGACGACGATTGGTTAGGCTCATTATCGTCTTCCATGGCCATATAGCAACCAAGATGCGCGACTTCATCTTGGTCGGAGCTATCGCTAGAGCTTGAAGTGGATATCTTCTTCTTTCCTTTGCTCTTGCGATTCTTAAGGCAATCTCTCGCCATGTGTCCTTCCTTGCCACATGTATAGAAAACAAAATCGTTAGAATAAATTGAATTATTTGACGATTTACCTTTATGTTTGCGTTGGTCTTTTAGCTTTAGGATTTCCTTGACGATTCGAATGATTTCCATTGAATTTTCGTCGTACTCGGATAGCTCATTACTTTCGTCATAAGTCGTTCCTTTGAAAGCTATCTCCCTCCTTTTTGAGATTGGCTTGTGACTATTGAGGGTGATCTCGTGAGTAATGAGTGAACCCGTCAATGCATCAAGAGAGTATGTGTTCATGTCGTGCGCCTCTTGAATTGCGGTGACCTTCGGTTCCCATTCCTTCGGTAAGCTCCGAATCACCTTAGAGACCATTTCCTTACAAGATAAATACTTACCAAGAGATGTTAATCCGTTAGTAATAGTAGTAAATCTAGCAAGCATATCGGAAATGGTTTCACCCTCGCTCATTTTAAAAAATTCGTAATCGTGCACTAGAATTTAGAGTTTGCAATCCTTAACTTGGTTAGTGCCCTCGTGCATAACTACTAACTTATCCCACATACCCTTAGCGGTTTTACAAGCGGAAATTTTGTTGTACTCGTTAGGAGAAACGGCACAAACAATAGCATACATCGCTTTAGCGTTAGTAGAGTAGGCTTCTAGTTGAGCATTATCTAGGTCCTCTACGGGGATTGGGTTCTCGCTATTTTCGGATGTAGGTGCGGAATATCCTACTTTTATAGTCATCCAAAGTCTAACATTATAGCTTTGGAGAAACATTCTCATCCTATCCTTCCAATATGAAAAATTTATTCCATCAAAATATGGAGGTGTATTGGGTGATGAAGCTATGCTGGATGCGAAATTAAGTATATTAGCCATCGGGATCTTAACTATAGAATCGTTAGATTCCTATATGCAAGAGCCTCGGCTCTGATACCAATTGTTGGCCCGAGTGCTAACCTTAGAGGGGGGTGGGGGTGAATAAGGTTTATGGCGATTTTCGCCTAATTAAAATTCTATGCAACTAACCACCCAACTTATGCAATTCTAAGCTTAAGCGTTTTAACAAGAGTTAATAAATTGCTAGAATAACTAAACGCAAGCAAAAAATAAGCAAGAATATAAGTTGCGGAAAGTAAAAGCAAGGGAAGAAAATTACACCGTCATTTATAGAGGTTCGGCAAACGCGCCTACGTTCTCTCCTCGGTACTACCGAGTATTTCACTAAAATGTTTCTTCCGGATTTTACAAACCCTATCGAGCTCAATCGACCGATTGGCTCACCCTCTACCCGAGGTTCCTACTCTTGATACAAGTGCAAGAGAACACGTCTATGAGTCTACGACTCCCCCTCAATTTATGAGTACCCGAATGAAAAACCTAGAGCTTTTAAGCTTCACTTGCTTACAAAGCCTCTACCCGTTCACTCGCTCACAATTGAGTTTATAAAACACCCGATACAAGTTTTGTTACAAAAATGTAACTACACTCACTATTCTAATTGCTTCTTAAAAAGCTAATTGGTGAGTTGTTGATGATGATCGAGCTTGAATCTCTTTCTCTTTGATTTTCCTCTTTCTCGAATATATATGCACCAAAATGGTGATATTAGGGTTTTTAATGAGAGGTTGAAGGAAGTTGATTGGTATTGAATTGGTGAATATAGAAAGAGAGATTGGGTGCTATTTATATGCCAAAAGGTCTGTTTTTCTGGGTTATGACCGTTGGCAGTGGTTGAGGCTATATTCAGTGTTTTAAGCTATTTTCCAGAAAAAGCTGAGAAGCTGTTTTCGAAAACTGCAGAAAACGATCGGTCGTTTTCTACAGTCGATCGGTCGCTTTTTCGACCTGCTCACTGGAAGAATTTGGACCAAAAACGATCGGTCGTTTTTGTCCAGTCGATCGGTCGACTGTTCTTCTGGCAGTTTTTCGGACTTCTTCGAAAGCTTGTATCTTCTTTGTTTTAGCTCCGATTTTGGTTCCGCTTGAACCGTTGGCTTCGTAAACGAATGCTCTTTCTCTTTGAAAACCTGAAATATACATTTTTCTTTTCTTGGACAAGACAAGCGTTATATCCTTGAAATCATAAAATCATTAAAACATAATCAAACTTATAATCAAATCATTATTGAACTCTATGTTCAACAATTATAATAACTGAAATTTTCCTAATATTCTTTCTCATCATTCTTATAATTGAAAATTTCTGGCTCTAAATTTCCTGTTTTAATTGCTAAAAGTGAATGGAGTATCATGGAAGGTGTCATTAGCTTTTGGTATGAAAACTGGTCAAATAAAGGATTTTTTTGTGATGATTTTACTATGGTTTTTCCTAATGTGTTTATTAAGCAAGTTATACAAGGTTCTTTCTTATTGGCAATTTCACACTTCTCAAGATTATGGGAGGTTAGGATTTAATAGACATGGTAACTCAACTTTCTGTATGTTTAAAAGAGGGCACTGACATAAGTTATTGACCTCTTGCTCATAATGGCGAATTTTCTCTTAAAAATGCCTATAATTACATTAGAGTAAAAAAACTAGTAATCTTTATAGCTAAGTATATTTGGAACCCACTTCTCCCTACTAAAATTTCTATTTTTGTTTGAAAATTATGCAATAATGCTATTAAGCTTGAAGAGGATATTACAAGTTATTGTTGGAAAAAACATGTTTTTACGTGGGTGTTTTCGAATGGTCACAGGACCAACTTCGAGTCGATATTACATATGACAACACTGAGTTGTCAATGTCGTACTCAACGCGTTTGAGTAGCTCGTGTGACGAGCTTCGTAATGGTATATCGCATGACCTATTCGGAGAATGGGTGTGAATACTAATCGGCTTCAAAGTTGGGTTCTCGAAAGAGAAGAAAACCTCAATGCTGGAAAATGGAATTAATAAATGGAAAACCAATGAGGATTATCCCATATTGGAAAATTAAGAGTTAATTTTACAATATATATACAAGTCCAACACATGTAGTTGTTAAACTATCATGTCCACATACACTTAAGTGTATTAGTGTCTACCACACACGCACGCTCGCTCGGGACTCGGGGCGCGGGAGCGGGAGCAGGCTGGGATTTGGGATTTGGGGAATGACTCGGGTCTTGGGTCTTGGGTCAAATCTGAAAAGAGAGTTTTGTATAAAATACAAAAGTAGTCCCTAGAGTTTCCAGCAAATTGAAACACCAGCATTCAATGAGAATAAATTGCTGATTGAGTGCTGCAGTTTTAGAAATTGAATGGGCGGATCCTGGGGGTGTAACTCCCAGAATTAAATGATCATTAATGGCTGCGGTTTTAGAAAAACCTATTAGAGGCAGCTCTCCCCCTCTCATTCAAACATAATTCACCAACACACAACACAGCATACTGCATCATATTAGAGAGAGAATCGCACCACCAACAACTCGACATGTGATTCGGTGCCGTTTCCACGCGAACCACTCTGTGACAGAAGTTGTACCTTGGGAACAAAGTCCCGAGAACCAGAAACCTAAAAGGTGGTTCGGGAAATATTGTTTAAGAGAAACTGCCCAGTAGTTGTCTCTTCATTTTATTTCAGTCATTTACATTCTGTTCTTTTCATTTCAGTACTGTTTACATTCTGTAATTTATTTTCCAGTCCTCTAAGTTCTGTAATTTACATTTCCAGTCTTTCTTTCTTGTAATTTACATTCCAGTTCTATAATTTCTTTCATTTACAGAAACAATCCAGAAGTTTAGTAATCATACTATTCTGTCTGGCAGTTTCTTTTAATTGTTAAACAGTCCAGCAGTTTAGTAATTATACTATTCTGTCTGACAGTTTTTAAACAATTACAATTCAGTCCAGCAGTTTAATAATTTATATTAAATCTATCTGGAATTTAATTATTGCAATTTAAATTCTGTTCGAGTCAGGAATTTTGTAATCGAGTTATATTACTTTTAAAATGAAATAAAATTGTTTATTTACATTTCAGTCTTTGTCTTTTACTTTATTACTTTTCGATATAGTAAGAACCAACAGTTATGGTATTCATTTGACTACTAAATATTCTTACTGTAATAATCCTTCTTCTTATCTTATGGGTACCAGCCACATTGCCACTAAGATATGGACACACTTCTATAACAGATTTGGTTTTTATACTAGTCACTTTATTAACTAGAGAGCTAATATACGAAACTGATATAGTAATTATGATGGTACTCATTTTGGCAGAATTGGTGCTCTTATCCCCTCTCTTATTTTATGAGAAATTTGGTTAAGCAAAAATAGGTCTAAGTACAATAATATACCCATGTATGCCACTAATATTATTGCTAAAGTTCTCATTTGGTTTAGAGATATTGATTTTTTTGTTAACCAAACCACCACCTAAACACACACACACACACACACACACACACACACACACTAATGTTTTAATAGTATTACTTTTGTATTTTTGTGCCTTAGTTTAATTAGTTGTAAAGCTAAAATTCATGAGGTTGTTAACTGGAAATGACCCCCCTCTGATAGACTCAAACTTAATGTTGATGGCTCTTTTAAAAATATTGGTTATTCTGCCAGTGGTGGTTTGGTTAGGGACTGCAATGATATTCTAATTGTTGCGTATTCTTGTCAACATATTTCCACATCTTGCATATTTACTGATCTTACTTCTATTTACAATGGTCTCATTATGTGTTATGGTATGGGTATGATTTGAGACTGATTTTGTTGTTATAGCTAATTGGTGGAAAAATAAATGTACTCTGGTCTTAAATTTCAAAGTATTTGGAGTGATATTTGTGATATTATGAATCTTATTGGCTCTAATTTTTATCATATATACAGAGAGCAAAACCAGGTAGCAGATGTTTTAACTAAATTAGGTGCAAATGGATGTGGGATGATTAGTTGTAGTGCAGCTTCTCTCCCCATTAAATTGCAAGCTAAATATAAGTTATATCAGAAAGAAACCCCCTATTTCAAGGGTAAAACCTTCTATGTCTGATTTGTTTTTTGGTAAGTTGTGGCTAATGATGTTTACTGAAGTCGGGTATTGGTATTTTGGTTGGTGTCGTTTTTTAATATAACTGGTGCATTAAATTGCATATTTCTCTTTTTTGGCCTGAGCATGTGATGCTAATGATAAATTTATTCTGCAGAATTGTTGTAACTAGCTTGATTAATTGAATTATCAATGCTTAGGAATATGTTTAGTTGTGCAGAGAAGACAAGATGTAGATGATGTTGCAAAGTACCTGTTTGGAGGTTGATTTCTAAGTTACTTGCAAGAGAAAGAATTTTTTCAAATATGTTCTAATACTGAAGTTTTTTATTTACTCTTTTAAGTGTGTTTTTTCACACTATATTTTAGTTGTTTTGTAAGTTGTAAATGAGGTTTTGCTTGCTAGTATAAGCCGTATCTAAAAACTTGGTGGTTTTATGATTTTGATTTTCAAAAATCACTCACTTTAGATAATATTTGATCTCGAAGTAGTTATGGAGTTATAAGGATAGGCGGTATAAGAAGAAAAAAATAGTTTTTTGAACTCATTTGTATTTGGCTAATAGATTTTAAGTGTGTAGCTTTTTTTAGCAAGTTTTTTCCATCAATTCGTAGCATTTAGGCTCAAGTTTGTAACTATGCGACTTCTTTTATTATAGTCTTATGACCACTATAGACGTTTTGTCCTACAAAAGACATTTGTTTATTTCAATAAAGTTGAGCCACCTTCACACAAAAAAAAAATTGTAGGTAAACAAAGCATTCAGTATTAATCAGTCACGAATGGAGATTTTTTTGACACCTCTTATATGATCCCAGTAGGTTATGAACGAACTTTTTATATAGTTAAAAACAAGCAAACACCTCTTAATTAGTCACGAATGTGACTTTTTATATAAGTTAGATGACAACAAGTATGGCCACTTGTAAGTCTATGTTGAAATATATTTATGAAAAATGACGTATATTTGTCTTCAAATAGTTTTCTACTCG
This sequence comes from Primula vulgaris, assembly GCA_963920805.1. Lineage (NCBI taxonomy): Eukaryota > Viridiplantae > Streptophyta > Magnoliopsida > Ericales > Primulaceae > Primula > Primula vulgaris. Next base: position 11,886,746 of record OY987215.1, on the reverse strand, counting down.
TATCTGACTCTTATCTGAAGTTTTAAATTTTCAAGTTTGGAATATCCAGAAGTAATCCCAAACTACATTTAAAATTAATTGGTAAGTAGGAATAAACTTGACATTAAACAAACAATACCGTTATATCACTCCGTATTAATTAATACCACATTAACTAATCACTACAAAAAAATACTCAAATAGCGACGGGATTAGTGACGGTATTTTTTGTTACGAGCTTATTAACGACGGTTTTTGTGACGGATTTATGACAGTTTAGTCAATTTGCGACAGATTTGTGACAACTTTTTAAATTAGCGACAGGCTTGTGACAACTTTTGACTCTCACTAAATCATACATTATTTTGTAGTGAATGTACTTTACAACACTCAACCCCCTCAATACAGTGGTAATTTTCCTAATATATTCATAATCTCCTTAGGATATTTAAATTACGTGTATACATTCTTTTTAATATGGTTCCATATACTCTTATCACAATATCTAAATTTTAAAATTTGGAAATCCAGAAAAAAAAAAATCCAAATTGCATCTATAACAGTTAAACATTAGTCATAATAAATACAACCTTGACTAATGTACATTATGTACTTTACAACAATTCAACCTTTTCTTTTACAGTTGTAACTTCCTAATCTTATTCACAATTTCCTTTCCTTGTAATCCTATTTTCCATCTGATCAGATTGCTTTTATAACAGTTAAACAATATTAATTTGCCAAATAGGAGTAAATCTTGACATTAAACAAACAATACCCGTATTAAATACCACTTCTTGACTAATGTACATTACAACACTTACACTGTAATTTCAGTAATCTATTCATAAATTTCAATAATACAGTACTCATTACAGTTGTAATTTCTTAATTTTTTATTTTTTTCATTGATCATATGAATCTTCCTATGTTGGCATCATTTAAAATTAATTACTAAAGTACCGTTACTACTTATTTTTATTAAAATAAAAAAATAAAAGCAAGAATCACGGATTTCACACGTGACTATTCCCGACAAATGTCCTCGCACGCGTAACCCGGGTTCGACAGTCAAGACAACTCTCAGACCTATACATACATATATTTTATATTATTCAATTTAAAAAATAAAACATACATTATGTATATATATATATATTGGGTAAACTCCAAATATCCCCTTGAAACTATGTGTTATTTTCAAATAACCCCATATGAATTATTATTATTTTGTAATAATTCACCATAAACTATCAACCTTTTACAAATAACCCATGATGTCTAGTGGCAAACTAGGATTTAGATATGCACGAGTCTGAATTATATGTATATACTATTTTGTAATTATGGGGGTGTTAGAAGTCTATAATCGTTAAAATATTTAGTAAATTACATGAAAAAAATTTGTGTTTTTGTAATATGGAGGTGCTATAGCCCTTTTTAGCATGTATCAAATTCTTTAATTGTCGATGTCATCTTTTAAATGATATAAGTTCATGTTCGATGATCCGTTTTGGTTGATTTTTATTTTGTTATAATCAGTTATTTGATATTCATGCATGTCAAGTAAAATTTTACGGAATGACACAAAAAATAGTTTTTTTTAACTAAAAAATACTCCACTTTTTATATAAAGCCTCTTTTGATGGCTTTTTTACGATTATCGTTATCTTAAATCTATTGAAAAAAAATACATATATCAAACAAATAATTTTGTAAAATAAACCAATTATAAAAAGTTATGTCATTTTAAATATAAAGCCTCTTTTAGTAGCTTTCATGAAGTAATTTTTTTAATGGAAAGACAGAAAAGATAGTTTTTTTTAACTAAAATAATGAAGCCTCTTCAGATGAATTGTGTACGAAAATTGTTATCTTGACAAACAACGTATATCAAAGAAATAATTCTACAAAACGAACAATTAAGTAAAAAAAAGTTTTGTCATTTTAAAGCTGACATTGAGGGTTAGTTGCAAAAGTTGAAAGGTCTTAATTGCAAGACTCGAAAGTTTTTAAGGGCTATTTGAAAATGACTCGAAAGTTACAGGGAATTATTTAAATTTTACTCTACATATATACATATATATACATATATGATATATATATATATATATATATATATATATGATATAAACACACAAAAAAGAAAAAAGAAAAAAGAAAAAGCATTCACTTTTATTTAATCTCTCTCTCTCTCTCTTTCTCTGCATATTCACCAGATCCTTCTCTTACAGGTATACTCTCTCTCTCTATATATATATATACATGTTTGTATCTATATATATATATATAATCTCTATGTACTAATTAACTCAGAGCTAAAACAGTAGTTTAAATTGTTTATATTAATCTATATATATATATATATATATGTACCCTTTAACACCTTACTTTTGCTTTTTTACATGTATCTAAGGTTTGCTTGTTCATTATCTCAGTTTTTTGTTTTTTTTTTACTTTTATAAAAGAAAAAAAGAACTAATTTTTGAGTTGGATGAGTGGTAGATAAAATTTGACCTCTTATGTATCTCACTATTTTTACAATAGTAGTTTTTTTTTTATAAAAAAAAATTCTTTAGAAAAAAAAAGTAACTTTTGAGCTGGATGAGTGGTAGATAAAATTGTCCCTCTTATGTAAATCACCTTTTTTTTTACAATAATATTTTTTATTATTTTTTTATTTTCAGGTACTTTAGATTCAGATCTGGTGAAATAAATGTGGATTTACCTCGTATTCGGTTGAATTAACTTGATCTAGGGTTTTAGGTATATCCGGGGATTTAGGGGTTTTGGTGAAAATCTAAAGATCCCTAAATTTAGGGGTTTTGAGGAAAAGTTGGGAACCTCAAATTTAGTTTTTGGGTTAAATTTTAGTTGAGAAAAATGCAGAGGCCTCCACCAGAAGACTTTTCTCTAAAAGAGACTAAACCACATTTAGGTGGGAGTAAAGTCACAGGCGATAAGCTCACGAGCACTTATGACCTCGTTGAGCAGATGCAATATCTATACGTACGCGTAGTTAAAGCTAAAGACTTGCCTGCTAAAGACTTGACCGGTAGTTGTGACCCTTATGTGGAAGTTAGGCTTGGTAATTACAAGGGTACCACTCGACATTTCGAGAAAAAGTCTAACCCCGAGTGGGCCCAGGTCTTTGCTTTCTCGAAAGACCGTCTTCAGGCCTCTATGCTCGAGGTTATTATTAAAGATAAGGACTTTGTGAAAGACGATTTCATGGGTCGTGTTTTATTTGACTTGGCTGAGGTTCCTAAGAGGGTCCCGCCCGATAGTCCTCTAGCGCCGCAATGGTATAGACTAGAGGATAGGAATGGGAATAAGGTTAGAGGTGAGCTTATGTTGGCTGTTTGGATGGGTACTCAGGCTGACGAGGCTTTTCCCGAGGCTTGGCATTCGGATGCTGCGACTGTGAGTGGGTCGGACGGTCTCGCGAATATACGTTCGAAGGTTTATCTGTCGCCTAAGCTCTGGTATTTGAGGGTGAATGTGATTGAAGCTCAGGATTTGATTCCGAACGATAAGACTAGGTTCCCTGAGGTTTATGTCAAGGCTATTTTAGGGAATCAGGCGTTGAGGACTAGGGTTTCGATGAGTAAGTCGATTAATCCTTTGTGGAACGAGGATTTGATGTTTGTAGCTTCTGAGCCTTTTGAGGAGCCTTTGATTTTGAGTGTCGAAGATAGGGTCGCCCCTAATAAGGATGAGGTTTTGGGTAGGTGTGCGATTCCTTTACAGTATGTGGATAGGAGGTTGGATCATAAGGGTATTAATACGAAATGGTATAATCTAGAGAAACATATCATGATCGAGGGTGAGAAGAAGAAAGAGGTGAAGTTTGCTAGCAGGATTCATATGAGAATATGTTTGGAAGGTGGTTACCATGTTCTCGATGAGTCGACTCATTATAGCAGTGATCTCAGGCCGACAGCTAAGCAGTTGTGGAAATCAAGTATCGGTGTTTTGGAATTGGGGATCTTGAATGCTAGTGGTTTGTCACCGATGAAATCCAAAGATGGACGTGCCACTACAGATGCTTATTGTGTGGCTAAATATGGGCAAAAATGGGTTCGTACAAGGACAATCATCGACAGTTTTATGCCGAAATGGAACGAGCAGTACACTTGGGAGGTTTTTGACCCTTGCACAGTCATTACGATTGGCGTTTTCGACAACTGTCACTTGCAAGGTGGCGACAAAAACGGAGGAAGAGATTCCAGGATTGGGAAGGTAAGAATTCGTCTCTCTACACTTGAAACCGATAGGGTGTACACTCATTCATATCCGCTTCTAGTCCTTCACCCATCTGGGGTGAAGAAAATGGGCGAAATACACTTAGCTGTGAGGTTCACGTGCTCGTCCCTGCTCAATATGATGCATATGTACTCGATGCCACTTTTACCCAAAATGCATTATATACATCCGCTTACGGTTAGCCAACTGGATAGCTTGCGCCACCAAGCCACTCAGATTGTGTCTGTGAGGCTAAGCCGAGCTGAGCCCCCTTTGAGAAAAGAAGTTGTTGAGTATATGCTAGATGTTGGGTCCCATATGTGGAGCATGAGGAGAAGCAAGGCTAACTTCTTCCGTATTATGGGTGTTTTGAGTGGGATAATAGCTGTTGGGAAATGGTTTGATCAGATATGTAACTGGAAGAACCCGATTACTACTGTTCTTATCCACGTCTTGTTCTTGATACTGGTTCTTTACCCGGAACTCATTTTACCCACAATTTTTCTGTATCTATTCTTGATTGGTGTGTGGTACTATAGGTGGAGACCGAGACACCCTCCACATATGGACACTCGTCTCTCTTGTGCTGAAAATGCTCACCCGGATGAGCTGGACGAGGAGTTCGACACATTTCCAACCTCCCGTCCCAATGATATTGTCAGGTGATACTTGTACTTATATTTCTATTCATATATATTAATGGTTTACATTTCTCAACGATCTTAACACACTGCTTAGGATAACAATTATAAAGAACACTATATAGAAGAACTACCATATATTTGGACACTAAAATTGAAAAGAAACACAAGTTGGTGGTATTTTAAGAAATTGTTATAGAATAGTAGTAGTACCAAGTAAAAAAAAGATAATTACCTTCAAAAACAGATCCTTACAATTTAGTACCCCCAACCCAGTACCTTTTTTCCCCTCGATTTGGTACACCAGATGTATGAAAACTGTTGAGAAATGTAAGAAAGGGTAGCAATTGCTAATCGTTTAGGCTCTGCAAAATTGAAATTTGGTAAAACGCCAATGTAAATGTTAATGGGTATGAATGGAAAACTAGATACTTTAGTTATTTTCCTCGTCTGATTGCAGCTTACTTACCCAGTTTGTTTAGGTTCACAGCTTATAAGCTGGATCCGCTTATTTGCTTATTTGATATTTTGGGCAAATAAGCGGAGCTATAAGCTAGAAAAATCTACTTTTATACACTTCAACAACTTGTAGAAATCTATCTACTAAAAAAAAGTAGTCTTTTTTAAAGAAGCTATTTTGTATTTTTTTTAAAGAATAGCTTAATTTACCTTTTCAAAAAATAAGCTTTTCGAAAAAGTGTTATTTCTTTTTTAGAAAAAAATATGCCTTCTTTAGTATCTTAGTGTAGCTTATTTTAGTATGCTCTCTTTAGTGTTATTTTACTATGTTTTCTTTAATGTTATTTGAGTATGCTTTCTTTAGAATAGCTTATATAGGAGTACTTTTTAGTGCTTATATTATTTGGTCATTTTAGTATTTTATATTTAAAAGCTAGCTAACAATTTTTGCAACCAAATGTAACATAGAGCTTAAAACTCATCAAGAAAACCCAGGTTTTCTGGCCATCTCAAAATTTCCATCTTATCAGCTTCAAAGCTGCAAGTAAACAATAAGTCTTATCTTTCTTTTCTGGCACTGCCATAGCCCATATCGCTCTCTCTCCTTTTATATATTTTTCTAATTCCTTCTCACTTCTGTTGGCCCGAATCTGTTACTAATCTTAGCAAAATTTGTATGTATCATCAGGATGAGGTATGATCGTCTGAGGAGTATTGCCGGTAGGATACAGACCGTGGTTGGTGACTTGGCGACCCAAGGTGAGAGGCTACAGAACCTGCTGAGCTGGCGTGATCCCAGGGCAACGGCGCTGTTTGTGATCTTCTGCTTGATTGCTGCTATTGTTCTCTATGTTACTCCGTTCCAAGTGGTGGCTCTACTAACAGGGTTTTACGTGTTGAGGCACCCAAGGTTCCGTCACAAACTCCCTTCTGTGCCGCTCAATTTCTTCCGAAGGCTACCAGCTAGGACTGACAGCATGCTGTGAAGGGTTAATTTGGAACTTTTCTGTTCCCTCAATGTAGGAACTTGTGGAGCATTGGGTATTGGTCTTTTGTGGAACTTTTTATCAGAAACTAGTAGGTTCTGTGATTTGTTGTTTAATTTAAATCTTTATTAGCCTTCTAGAATGTTTGTTTGGTAAATCCTTTTATGTTTGTTGATTGTAATCCTTGCTGTGTGTAATCTGGACATGATCTTTTTTTTGGCCAATCTAATGCTCAAGTTTTATTAGGTTTCTTCTAGTACTCTTATTTGTCATTGTGCACCTTTTGAAGTTATTTTGCAACTTCTCACCCATAAGGTTCCGGTATCAAACATACTAGATTTCTAAGCTGCATTTGTAGCAGAACTGTATAATGCGAAATCTAATCCTCGAATACAAAACTTGAGGTTGGCACTAGCAAATTTGATATATTGTTTCTAACGTAGACATTCGAGTTTTATATTTCAATAGGAGCGGTTTATGGATGGCGCTCACTAGACTAATAGTATTGTTTTTCCGATTTTTGTGTGGTTTGGATAGAGCATAATCCTTTCACCACGTTCATAACCATGACAAATAACTATTGTTATGATATTTGATTCTGCTTTTGTTTGTTGCATTGTCATGATCATAGGATTAGTTGCTTTCAAATACTCATAATATGGGGAAAGGCAAAAGTTTAGACATTGACACTCTAGCTTTTTGTTTTGTTGTCTGTCCAGGCCAACATTTTTATAATTTTCCATTTAAAAATTATGTTAACATGGTAAGATACCAAGATCTCGTATAATGGTCCCTACAATTTGTCTTGGTTTATTTCTTTCTAGCTAACATTGTAGTTAATATCTACATGTGTAGATTACAAACAAAACAAAAAACTACATGTACATGAAAACTTCTATACAGTAATATTATAGGGATCACGAAAAAATATTACTATTACTATAAGGAGGTTATTCGTGTATAGAGTTTACATATTAAAAAAACAAATAATGCCCAATAGGTACCACTTTTGAAATTATATTCCTCCTAAGTACCTCCATAATTTCACATTCCCTGTAAGTACCACTTTTTAATTATTTAATTTATTTACCAAAACGCCATACACATATTTCATAAAAAATGGAAAAAAAACACATAAAATTATATAAAATGCAAAAAATCTCAAAATAAATGAAAAAAAATCACAAAAAATTGTAAAAATTAAAAAAAAATCACAAAAAATAAAAAATAATAAAAAAAATCACAAAGAAAATAAAAAAATCACAAAAAAATTATAAAAAATGAAAAAATCACAAAAAATCACAAAAATTTAAAAAAATTACAAAAAAAATTATAAAAAATTATAAAAAATGAAAAAATATTATAAAAAATGAAAAAAATCGCATAAAATTATAAAAAATTAAAAAAATCACAAAATATTATTAAAAAAAATCACAAAAAATAACAAAATTTAAAAAAAAATACAAAAAAAATTATAAAAAATGAAAAAACTCACAAGAAATTATAAAAAAAATGAAAAAAAATCACAAAAAAAATCACTTTTATTGAACTTTATGCACTTTCGACTGTACTAGATGCACTTTTAGCTGAACTATATGCACTTTCAGTTGAACCAGATGCACTTTTAGTTGAACCAGATGCAGGTTTTACAGAACGATATGCACTTTTATTGAACTAGATGCACTTTTATCTTAACCATATGCACTTTCAGCTGAACCAGATACACTTTTAGCTAAACCATATGCAGGTTTTACAGAACGATATGCACTTTTATTGAACTAGATGCACTTTTGTCTGAACCATATGCACTTTTAGCTGAACCAGATACACTTTTAGCTGAACCATATGCACTTTCAGCTGAATTATATGCACTTTCAGTTGTACCAGATGCACTTTTAGTTGAATCAGATGCATTTTTAACAGAACTATATGCACTTTCGACTATACTATATTCATTTTCGACTACACTATATGCACTTTTGACTTAACTATATGTACTTTCCACTAAATTAGATGCACTTTAAACTGAACCAGATGTACTTTCAGCTGAACTAGATGCACTTTTAGCTGAACTATATGCATACTCACTTTTATTGAACTATATTTACTTTCGACTGAATTGTATGCACTTTCAACGGAACTAGATGTACTTTCAGCTGAATTGAATGCAATTTCGACTCAATTTTATGCATTTTTGACTAACTATATACACTTTCGACTGAACTATATGCACTTTTATTGAACTATATACGCTTTTGACTGAATTATATGTATTTTTGATTGAACTAAATGCACTTTTAGCTTATTTAGATTAAAAAAAGACACATTTATCATGGAAAACCCATTTTTTTGTATAAAAAAAAATCACTTTTCGGTATAAAAAGTATTATCTTGACAAAAAAAAATTATATATTTTTTGTAATTTTTTAAAAAGTTTATGATTTTTTCATTTTTTTATAATTCTTTTTTATTTTTGTGATTTTTGTGATTTTTTATAATTTTATGTGATTTTTTATAAGTTTTTGTCATTTTTTATATTTTTTTGATTTTTCGGTATAAAAAGTGTTATATTGACAAAAAAATTATATATATTTTTTGTAATTTTGTAAAAATTTTGTGATTTTTTTCATTTTTTGTGATTTTTTGTATTTTTTTAATATTTTTATATATTTATATAATATTTATAATTTTTTGTAATTTTTTATATATATTTTATGATTTTTTGTTATTTTTTGTTATTTTTATAATTTTTTATGATTTTTTGTGGTTTTTTTCATTTTTATAAATTTTTGTGTTTTTTTTTTATTTTGTTGTAATTTAAAACTATTTTTTTGGGTTTGTAGAAAGATAAAATATGTATATTATATTTTGGTTTGTATGAGAATTTAGTAAATAAACTAAATAATTAAAAAGTGCTACATATGAGGAATGTGAAATTATCAAGCTACCTAGGAGGAATATAATTTGATATGAGATTCTTATAGGGAATTACCCCTTAAAAAAATAAAAATAAATATATTTTTACATAATATTAGATACATATAAATTTATAAGTTAAATCAAACAAATGAATCTATCAAAAGTTTAGTTAAACAAATACATGTATGTAAAAAATTGCTTCATGGACAATAGATGTGAAGCCACGCACAATTGAGAATTGATTTAAATATCGTAAAATTCCCACTTCTGATATCATTGAAATACAAGCTACAAATGAAATAGATGAAGAGAATAAAACAGTAACTACACAATTGAGTAATCAAATCACACAACTTCACTATAATAACCAAATGGATAGAATGTTTTTCTCAATCATCCAAATGAACAACAAGTTATGCATACTTTAACCGATTAAGAAACCGTTGCTGAAATTAGGCAAGATGTAGAAAAAGATAATCCGGAAGATGATAGTATAGAAATACAAAATGTTTCATGTCAAGAACATTTTAAAATGCTTGACAAGTTAGAAATGTTTTGGCTTCAACAAGATGGTATCCATTTCGACGAGCTAGTATGGACGCACAAGTTAAAAGATGTGGTAACAACACAAAAAATTAAGTTATTATCGCAAACAACCTTACATAAGTATTTTACATCATCATAAATTTATTGTAACTAGATATCTATATTTTTGTAATGAAATGTATTTTATTCCTATAAAGAGATGGATTTATAACTAATGGGACCATAAAAAACTACGAAATATGACAATATAGAGTTTATTCCTATTTTGAACTGGTTCGAGTTGGGACCGGGATTTTTTATTATTATAGGGAGGTTGATTCCCATATGTGGAGTATTTTATTGAGATGTTTTACCGTATATCTATTTATTGAAGAAAAGAGTGTATGATTGCAGTACACCGCTTATAAATGCCTTGCCAAAAACACAAGGGAAACTTAGTGAAATCTACAATTTAGGGACAGAGGAATACATTTCATTCTTGCCAATGTTGACTGACTAATGAATATACAAAATGTTAGCATTTTGACCCTTTGCAAACCAAGTTATCTATGTTCATGGTAAATTTTCTTAAAATTCTGTAAATCTCTTGATACATATTTTACATACGGCATAACAAATAATCTGATTGTTTGCATTTTCGGTCTTAAGAATTTCAATCTTCATTTGTTCAAATGTATAAAGGACGTAGTATTATTATTCCTTCATCTTCTTAAAAAGAATGTCATGTTCCCAACTTTTCCAGACTAGGAGCTATGATGCACAATCCGAAATGACAACACGGTGGGAGTAACTATTTAATTCTAATTTCATAAAGTTTGTGTTTTTATTTTTCAATATTTTGCCCTTTAACCGACAGTCCATAAGAAAACAAAGTAAGGAAAGAACAAAGAAGTACCAAGACATTGAAAACTAACAAAATATAAGAGTGTACAGATGGATAGCAAAATTAAAACAAGACAAAAAAATGCCTTACGGATACGGATTTATATTACAATACTACCCAGACCCTAGCAGAACTGATGAACTATCAGTTTACCAATGATCCAATTTTGCTACATTAGTTTTTTTTAATGCAAAATATGTTGTTATTATTACATACTCCTGATCTGTTAATGCACCTGCATTAAAAAAAAAAAACTAATGTAGCAAAATTGGATCCGTTTACCAACAGTATCTCGCTCACTATGTTTTGTCTATCTGTTTTATTTTTATTTTTTGGAAATTTTGGCTATCTGTTTGATGTCTGTTAACATTAAACTAGACTAATGTATGGTGCATCCCTGGTTTGTTTCCCGAGCCCATACCGCTCGAGCTAATCTAAATAAAAACCATGTTATCAGTATAAGAAAATGAATTTTTAAACTCTTTTTGAAACCAACAAATCCAGACTTCAAAGTACATTAAATCATGTAAGATTTGTTGAAGTATTAATATAAATCTAGTATGCAGAAAAAAAAATATGGATCTAATTTGAAACTAATAAATCCACCCAATGTCTATTCTTTGAAGACTAATTTTAGGATTAATACGTTCTATAATTTTAATAAAATTGAATATAGTAAAATTATTACATATGAGTTTGAGATAAATGGACAACAAAGTGAGCCGCTAGTACTCTTTGAATAGCAAATACTAACATTCTAAAGACATATTCAGCCGAATCTGCAGTCAACACATTTCTATTCATAACTTTCTGCACTCTTTCGAGAATCTCAACTAAATCAGTAGCTAAAAACTCAAATGCATCAAACGCAAAAGGTATGAAACTGTGTTGATTGTCTTGACAAGCTTTCTCATGTTTTTCTACCTTTCGTTGCCGCTGCAGTAATAGCTGCATCACCCACGATAAATTCTCCAATATCAAACCCCACCAAGGGCGAAACGCCGGTAAGGTCAACACACGCATGTTTCCCACCGCTCCAGCTGTAAACAAGAACGTCTGCTGATCTAAGGCTAGATCTCCCATCAGATGGATCCGTAAGAAAGTGCACATGTGCCTCCTTTCTAGGTGAAATTCGTGCTCTCCAAATGATATCATACAATACATTTCTAACCAAGTCGTGGCGGTATTTGCCCCCGAAAGGTTCCTACAATGGACTGCATAGTCACCAAATGAATCGAGACGAACCCTGTGACAAGCCGGACACATTTTCCCTTCCCATAATAGAAGAATCAAAAGTCGATAATTGATAATAATTCGGTATTCTGTAGGGGGACATGTGCTGATCCAAACCCTTTATAGGGGTGGCAAGTAAGAAATTCTGAGCATGTGTGGCAGGAAAACACCCAAGTACGCTAAAATCCCTAGACATCAAGTCGAACTACTTGCGTAAACCCTTCAAAACCCCACTAAAATAAGCCTATAATGTTCTCTCTATCATCATGAGGAGGTGAATTTATAGTTTATAGTATTTAAAGGAATATTTAAGTAAACGTTAGCTAACAAATAACCATAATGTACCTGCCAGTGCCCACTAACAATAAACTTAATGACTTTATTCAATAATCTCTAAATAAGATGTACAAGACTTGGTTCATTAACAAATATGATAGGTTCCATCACCCTCTATGTATTATGCAGGGTTTCATTTATTTTTTTTTGTAAAGCTGCAATATGCATGATAGGGTTTCATTAATCACATCAAGAATTTAATTTTGAATTTTGATAGAACACAAAAATTAGACCCGAATATGTCTATTCGGATATGAATCGATCCACACATTATTAGAGGGTACCCAATGCTTAAATCCCAAAATCCAATGGTCTAAAAGTGTTTTCCTAACATGTAACATCCCTGACCCAAAAGAACGTCACACGACCGAATAACACGTGCGGCGGGACGTGCTAGATGAAGGCCTATAACTTAAAAGTAATTAAATAAATAATTTAGACTCTAAAATAGTAACTTCAAACATTCATTCTTATTTCTGAATATCCCAACAAGTTAAAGTGAAATTCAAAATCTCGATAGCAACTTATTCAAATAAGATCTTGTAATAGTAAAGAAACAACATTCGAATCATAATCTTAGAAGTTTATTAGCAGCGGAAATAAAATAAATCCTAGACGATCTGGCTGGTCCCGACTAACTCGATTTTAACTCTAGGTACCTGAAAACATTTTAAAAAAACGAGGGGTAAGCTAAAAATGCTTAGTGAATGGCAAACTTGCAATATAATATCGGGCCGAAATTAGATTTTACCACTTTATCATTTTCTTTCAAAAGCAATACTTTTATTTAATAAAATTCCCAAAGCACGAATAATAAAATTGTAATTTTTGGTGTGATCAATACGATAATATAAAATGAATATTAAGTCCGATTGGACTTCCCAATCTCCTAGGTGGATTCAGACTTCCTGAATCTCTTTTTCTTCGTTGGATTCAGCCTTCCTGAATCTCTTTTTCTTCGTTGGATTCAGCCTTCCTGAATCTCTTTTTATTCTTTGGATTTGAACTTCCCAAATCTCTTTTATTCTATAAACTTAATCTCAAATATAAACCATAATGATCACAAAAATATAAACTCTTTAAAACTTTATACGTTTATCAACGTATATAAAAACTCCTTCTTTCAAAACCTGCAACATGCAATTCAATATATACAAGTATAATTTTTATATTTCGAAAATATAATTTGAGCCTGCAAACATTTGTTAGAAAATTACAATGAGATTTTATAATAGCAAGTAAGAAAAACCACTCACCTATATAACGGATTGAATAACGCAGAAAGAACTATGATCCGGCTAACGAACTAAAATCTAGTACCTTCTTATATAGCTTCAGTGTCTTGACGAATATATATGTTTCTAACCTACAGTTGGTTGTTATTTGTATCTTTATATATCCTACGTGCTCTTTTAGGATGGAAATGGAATACAAGTATAGTATTAGGATAATATAATGTGACGTATATATATAAATACATCAGTGTTTGTGTCTCACATTATATGGGCATAATAATAAGGATATGCTAGCTACCAATGGATTTGAACTGTTTATAAAACAAGGACTACTGCCACTATTAGTACGTAACTCCTAGAAATGAATGTGGCTTATCTAATTCATATGTAACTCCTAAATATTAACTCACACAAATGAATGTGGCCTTTCAATTCATAAATACAAATGCAAACAGTCGGCATAGATAATAAATTTATGAATGATATTTATAACTCTCGTGGCCTTAATAACCACCTCCTAAAACCTTCAAAATTGGTATGAAACTCCTAAGGTACTGTTTGACTTTGTGTATAATAAGCTCATTAATTCCAATACTAATGAAACGGCAAAAACATTACTAACTAAATTTAAGTCTGTTATGTAAACGTCATTGAATCAATTTCTTTACAAACTTGTAGTTGTAACAACGTGTAAATGTAACTACACCATTTATTTATATACCTGCTCCTTAATTACTAACGACATGTGAACTTGTCAAAATCCTAGTAATAATCCTAAAACAAAATATCAGACTCATTAATAACTAAAATAAAAAAATAAAATAAAATATATATATATATATATATATATATAAAATACGGGGTTTTACATAACATGTCATTGTCTATAGAGGTGTTAGCCCAATTAGCAAAGGTCCACAGTGGAAAGCCCATGATGATGCATGAGAGGAAGACATTTGCCAACATCCTATGAGGCATAATTGGCTATAAATAGCCAAGTACCCTCACTAAAACAAGAACCTGAAATCTATCAAAAAAATATAGAGAGAATGAGAGAAAAGAGAAAAATTTGTCAGAACTTATCACACTAGAAAACATACCGAGCAAGATAAAGAACCGAATACCGAAGATCAAAAGAAAGACCAAGATTAAGAGCAAGTTGTAATACCGAGCACAAGTGCACTAAGATATTGTAATTCGAGCAAGTTGTAAAATCGAGCAATAATAAAGATCAGAGAAGTATCCAATAATTATTGTCTTTTACTCACTATTATCGTTGAAAAGTATATCACAACCCATCAAAAATCATGCTTTATCAAATTTGGTATTAAATATGGAGTAACACTCAAGTGTTTCCCTGTTTCAATTTAATTTTTTAAACTATACCTTGTTTATGTAGAAGCAAAGATGGTTAGGAGCTATGATTTATGGGAGTTAAATCAAGCCCTATTTCTATCAAAACATATAAATACTATAATTATAGTACTTTATGATTTATTTTATTTTTACTTTTTGGGATGAAGAAGAGTAATAATTTGGGGGTAATAATACATATACTATTCCACACTTATAACCATACTAACAACGTCATCAATATTATGTATTAGGTATCAAAATAGATTTAAATCAAATATGTTTTAGTATTAAAAAATTTATTATATTTATGTTTCGACTCCTATAAACATAATAACAATGGAGAGAAGAATGCACATATCATTACTCAATAATAATTTGAGGGTCAATGGGAAAGCATTCTGTATGGATCAACTCAGGCGTCTACTTCATTTGACCAAAATTGCCCATAAAGAAGAAATGCAATTTTCAAGGAAAATGTGTTCGATGGTGATGTAAAACTTTAATCTCGTGATGTAAATTATATATTTGCCATTATATGCAACCTATTATACTAGTAATATCAACCGTAACAGTTTTATTATCACATTCTCTATATTTAAGGTGAAAAATACACTATTTAGTATTTACAATTTTAATTAGTTTTACAAATTTTCAGTTTTTATATCAATTATCTCATCACAATTTTTTATTATTACTTTTTCATATTGTGATATTTAGAAAGAGGGGATAAGATTAAATTATTGATTTTGTGTGATTGGAGTGAAAACAAAATATAAGAGAGACAAGAATTAATTATTGTTTTTATTTTAAGAAGACATGGGTTCTGATATACAAGGGATGTTGAACTAAAGTTAATTTTGAGGCAAGACATATTTTGTGATGAAAACTTAAAACAAGTGCATCAGTTCTCTTATATGACTCATTTACGTTAAATATCATTAAATTGTTCTAAAATTGTACACGTATCAGTTTTTCTATCCATTACCTTAAATTTACATGAACTCAAATATCACTCAAATATAAGGGATCAACATGTTCCCTTATAATTAAAATAATAATTTCTCTCTCTTATTTTCTCATTTATTTGTACTTTTCACATATAAATTAATAAAATAACCAAAAGATGAGTTGTATAGTTTTGATAGAGAAATTGATAAAAAAATATGATAATTTGTATAAACCAAAACGTTTACTTATAAGTTGTAAAAGTGTATTTTTACTTTAAATACGAGAAAACTTGTAAGTTATTTAATGTGATTGTTCTAATAAATTAATTTGGGTTGAAAAAAATTGATAGAAGTATATTAAAACATAGTAATATTTAGTTATAATAATAAATTTGATAGTGAAGGTGAAAAATGTATAAAGTTAAACTGTTACCCTAAAAATATAAAAGTGATGCTAATTAAATTAAATATAAGAAAAAATAAGGTAATCGGTGTATATGTTTTTTTTTCGTGTGCTAAAACATACTACATACCTACTTCTGTTTTTTACTTTTTCATTTTATCTGGCAATAGTAATTGTTTCTCTTTTTTTCTAAACAGTGAAAAACATTAAAACGTGTTAACAACAATTACAGACTGCTTAAAAACAAGACTGCCGATGCTACTCCCAACAAACGAGCATAAGGCTTAATCATCGTAAGGCTCTGTTCGAAATACCATAATAAGGGTTTTGCAAGAAAGGCAGATTCCAAGCAGAAAATGGACCATCCAGCACCTAGGCATGCGCCCAATGCGGTTTTCGGAACACTTCGAGTAGACACATGTTTTTCAATATAATTCCAACACAAATCACATTTGTGCATTTACAAAAAGCAATGGTAAGATCGTGCCAAATACAAAGCAAAATCTACAAGAATCAACATTTTAAGAACTGTAACTTTCTACCCATGTTTACCAAGTTCCTGCTTATGTAACAACTAACAAGTACATCAAATTTTTACAAATTCCGATTTCAGATGATCTAAAAGTTTGATCTGGCGTTTGCTTTCTCAAATCTTAACAGTAAACGACAATTCTAACGTTTCTTTACCGTAATATAGCATTGCATTGCAAGTCTAGATTTTTTTTTGCAAATTCAGAATTTAGATGATCCAAAAGTTTGATCCGTTACATTGCAAGTGCAGCAGTTGAACACTGGCTGGGATTTTTTACACAGGCGGTCTTATTGATTTATGTAGAAGCAACTTTGTAATTCAAAATATAACCAAGTAATAAAGACTCTTGGATAAATATGGAGAGGATCTCCCTTTTTGTGTCACCATCTCTTTTTCATTTCTTTAGTATAAACAGAGGTTTAGTTTCACTAAAAAGGGACTAAATGTGAAACAAAAAATTAGATGAAAAAATAGTTATTAACCGGTTTCTTTTTCTGTTTCCTGATCTATGTTATATTTTAACTAAATAGAAACGGTTTGCCAGAAGATTTTGTATGAAAGTTTCTTTTAAAAAAAGCAAACAATAATTATGTTTCTCTTCACATGTAGTGTCTGATGTAGTGGCTCATGTAGCAAAAGTAACTAATTCCCATAGCACGCCGACAAAACAACTCGATGATATGAGCTCCTATGATCAATTATGATATTTGAAATATTTATGATATTTGAAATGAATGCATGTTAAAAATGGTAATGTATTAAGACCAAACGCAATATTTTTATTACATTTTTTCTCATATTCAAGCTAATTGACATCATTTTTATATTTTAGAGTAACAATTTAACTTTATACATTTTTCATCTTTTCTATCAAATTCATTATCATAACTAAATATTATTATATTTTAATATACTTCTATCAATTTTTTTCAAGCCAAATTAATTTGCTAGATCAACCACATTAAATAACTTACAAGTTTTCTCGTATTTAAAGTAAAAAGTATAATTTTACAACTTATAAGGAAACGTTTTGGTTTATACAAATTATCAGTTTTTTTATAAATTTCTCTATCACAACTATACAATTCATATTTTTGTTATTTTATTAATTTATATGTGAAAAATACAAATAAAAGAGAGAGAATAAGTTAAAAGT
Source organism: Primula vulgaris (assembly GCA_963920805.1). NCBI lineage: Eukaryota > Viridiplantae > Streptophyta > Magnoliopsida > Ericales > Primulaceae > Primula > Primula vulgaris. The sequence continues at coordinate 11,868,890 of OY987215.1, read as the reverse complement.
AAAAGAGAAAAATTATTATTTTAATTATAAGAGAACATCTTGATCTTTTATATTCTAGGTATGTTTGGCTGAATCATTACAACTCAGTTTTTTTTTTCTATTTCTTTTTACTTTTCTATTTTGAAGTTGCTGTGTTTTTGGTTGTTCAATTCTTAAAGTAGCAATTTAACCAAGTTGTATGAGCATTCTCAACAACAGTTGTGTGTATCTCTACTATATAAGTATAGAGTTAGAGAGCTCACTAAGCCTTTTATAGATATATTTAGATGTACATGCACATCAGTACTATACGGTACCACAATATATTCTAATAAACTAGTAATATTTATTTTCTTATCTGCTTTTTTTTACACATGTTTGTTAGAGATCTGGTGAAAGTGAAACCACCCAATTCAATCGAAAATTCACCCACATCTCATCTCTTCTCCTTTCGGTCGATCCACCAAGATCACTACGATCTGAAACCCCCCATAGATCCACTACGAACATGCTTTTGGTGGGTCGCAATGGGAACTAGAGTTTCGACGACCCATACTTGGACGGATCGGTGTGTGGTTGGGTTTCCATAGCTCGTATCTATGTTTCTATGTATGTATTCATCATATTTTTTTTAATATAAGAGAACCCAAGAGCAGTGAGTCCGCCAAATTTTATTCATTTTTTTCAAAAATATCTCTATTCTAATTTACTAATCAGTCAAATAGCTTAATGCAATTCAAATAAATAAATAAGTAAATAAATATGTTTTTTTCACACATATTAATCCATACCCCAAAAAGTCATTATACATTTATTTTTATACTCCTATAACAATAAAACATTATATATATGAATTTTAATTTACTATATTTATTTTATCATTTTTTAAATTTTTAAATTTTTAAAAAAGTATTAAATTTATTTGTCCGGAATCATATTTATATAACTAAGTGTCGCACACGTAACGCGTGTGCTACCATTATTAGTGTATGTATAATACATTAGGTGAAATATGTCAAGGTAGATCTTGGATATAGATGTAGACATGAGAGCTTTGGAGAGAAAGATACATATCTCAAATTTCTAGTGAGAGAATGAGATGTGGGGAATGACAGAAGAAAAAAGTAACAAATGTTTTGTTTGTTGAATAAATTTTTTATTAAAATCTCTATATTTCTCTAAGCTTTCTCTTTACATGTAGAGAGTTTATGAATAGATATATATGAATTTTAGCTTATATTATACAGTAGAGTATAGAGACCGATGAGTAGCAATTTCGAGCTTGATGTATAAGTTTATCGATATACATTCTCATAAATAGACAGTTGAGAATGCTCTAAATAAGCTAGAATCTTTTTTCTACTGGATTATAACCAGCAAACTCACAACGCAACAAACACTCATGGACATCAACTGTTTAAGCCGAAAACAAACTCCCATCCATATTGAAAATTAGAAAATACTTGGGAAAACATAATTTACACAAGTAAAAGAAACTGCTCAAGATGAATCTCAGGAAAAAATGATAATTATGCAGATAATGTATAAATGACAAATAACCTACTAAAGGAAACTTGGAAACTTTTCATTTATTGAGTTTATAATCAGTTGACATTCTTCCATAACAAAAGGAGGTAAGGCTGTTAAATAAAGCAACAAAAGCTGAAGCACACCCCCTTGTAACATCCCAACTATTAGGGATGCTTAAATATCGAACAAGTATAATTCACAGATCCTATAATTTTAACTTTGAAGTAAAAAAAAGGTACCTAATATGGCAACTAACAATTACAAGGAAGACTGATCCTTCCACTGAATCCTATCGAGTCCATCGACGATTGCTTTGCGAAATTCATCATTATGAAGAATAAAAGACGAGACATGACCCCCAGTGACCCATCTTACTTCCGAGCCAGGCCATGCTTTTTGAAGCTCCAAAACTGAGTGTTTTGGGATGTACCCATCGTCCTGTAATTATTTTCAACAATTGAAAAATTACAAATTCAATAAACGGTTTCTTATTAGGTCGACAAAAAAGACAACATCTGGGCATTTATTTCGAGAGTTGTCCTTCAAGTCTTGGTTGCTTAACTTAGCCGGAAATGAGTTTGGTATTTCAAAGACTTTCTCAAAGTTTGTGTAAAGAACTAAGCAAACGCACCAGTTTCCTTACACTTTTCCTCATATTTAAGGTAATTAGCATCACTTTTATATTTTTTGGGTAACATTTTAACTTTATACATTTTTCAGCTTCCCTATCAAATTTATTATCATAACTAAATATTACTATATTTTAATATACTTCTATCAATTTTTTTCAACCCAAATTAATTTACTAGAGCAACCACATTAAATAACTTACAAGTTTTCTCGTATTTAAAGTAAAAAGTACACTTTTACAACTTATAAGAAAACGTTTTGGTTTATACAAATTATCAGTTTTTTTTTAAATTTCTCTATCACAACTATACAACTCATCTTTTTGTTATTTTATTAATTTATATGTGAAAATTACAAATAAATGAGAGAGAATAAGAGAAAAATAAGAGAGAGAAATTATTATTTTAATTATAAGGGAACGTCTCGATCCCTTATATTTGAGGGATATTTGAGTTCATGTATATTTAAAGTAATGGATAAAGAAACTGATGCGTATACAATTTTAGAACAATCTCCTCATATTTAAAATAAATTGGTGATATAAGAGAACCGATGACTTGTAGGAATTTAAGTTGATAAGATTGTGACCAACAGATGGGAATAACCTTTTATCTCAAGTTTAAATCAACATATACATAAAGATGGGTGAATTTCACAAATTGTCCCCATATTTATGGAAAAAAATTCATTTGGTCCTCAATAGTGCCAGTTTGCAACACTATTGGTTCTTACAGTTTGAATTAGTTACACCGGTGGTCCCCCATAGTTTCAACTTACAACAGTACGGGACCCAATAATTTCAGTAATAATAGTAGTTTCAGTAATAATAGTACAGGACCCCATAGTTTCAGTAAATTTCTCCGTTGGTCCCTAAAGGGGCCAATAGTGTTATACATGGGGACCACGTGTGACACCTGCTTAACACGTGGAGATTAATAGTATAACTTAATTAAAATATGGGGACCAATACTGTTTTAATTAAAATTATGGGACTAATTAAAAAACTTATACCATCAAGGCATGCAAACAAACCAATACTATTGGGATTAAAGGAAAATTTAAACAAAAGTTTGGACTTACGAGACTATGGTTTTACTTCGCCCAATAAAAAGTCAGAACTAACCGTGGCAGCAACAAGTATAACAGCATTGGGATTTTTGGGGATCGGAAAACGTGTGACATCCGTGAGAGACAATACGTTACGCATTCTCTCTCTAACTTCTTCAGGGGTCTTTGAAGCCTTCTGTGCCTCAAGGTCTTCTCTCAAGGCATCCCACGCAGTGGCATGCTTTAAAATCCCTTCACAAAATGCTACAACGGCAGAGTGTGGAGAGAGAAACGGGAAAATGGCAATCGGTGTAGGGTGTAAAGACCCAACCATAGCGGCATGCACTCCCCCTAAGTATAACACAAGCATGAAAACTACAAACAAACAGTTCTCAATACAGATTCTTCTGGGTAAATTCTTTCTTTCGCCCAAATTATGATCAAAATGCGGAAATGGGCCATAAAGTTAGGGTTAAATGCATCATGAACACAAACAAATCATTAGATTTTGATTATGTACACCAACCTATAGGAGTTAGTAATTAGTACCCTAATGCTACATTGTTTTTCGTTTACGTCAACTGCATAAAAAAAAACATAATTTTGGGAATTAATTTACGAAAAAAGTGATTGAAGAGTGCACAAAATTGGGAAAAAGGGACAGAATTACACCAAATGTACCAAATCCCCAAAAAACATATAGTTAGTGACTAGTGTATTAGTCAAAAAAAATGGTATGTAGTGTACAAAATCGAAATAAAATGATAGGTCAGCATATCAAACTATTAGCATCCCCAAAAAGTAATTTCATGAAATCAATCATTTTGAGTAACAAAATAAACAAAACTGAAATAGTTTTACAAAGAAAGTAAATTTACCCATGCTAAGTCCACATACACCCATTTTGCCAAAACCTGCCTCTGTGTCTAACCAATGCAAAAGACTACGAGTCTCTTCAATTGTAGCTCTTCCTAGCAATAGCAAATCACTCACACACAAGAGCTTTGCACCACGCTGAAGCAAAGGGCGTCTTTGCCCATAAAAAGGACTACACAAAGCACAAATGAATGAGAAAAAAGGGAATATTTAATGGAATTACTTAACGCATTTTTTTTTTTCAAAGTAACACCAACTTACGAGTTATTACCTCTCGAGAACCATTGTAGCTATGTTTTGCTTAAGTAAAGGTCCCCCAAGGCGCAATCTTCTCTCAAAAGTATGATCCCCGGTGCCTACAACAGGTGGAATATAACTTTTTCAAATACACGACAGTTTTAAATAACAAACTTAATGTCAAACAACCAGAAAATGTTATAACCAACTTAACCCAAAAGTAACTTGAATGCTAAAAGACTGAATAAAACCCTAAACTGATAGGTCGAGATGGGAGGAAGATATGAGACGACATATGGTAGAAATTCAACCTCGCTATCGAGAGCTAAAGGATAGATATAGATTTTTTGCAACCTTCACAGTGATTGGTTTGGATCTCTGTTTTAAAATTCGCGCTACATAGCGCTACGTAGCGCGAAATAGCGTTTTTTTGGTAAAAAAACGCAACGAAAAATCACGATTTTGGGTGGAATTGCGCTAAAATCGCGCTATAGGGGACCAAAAGCGCAAAAATCGCGAAATTCTGGACCAAAAGCGTAAATAGCGAGTTAAAAAAAAAACAACGGATCTAAATAATTAATATATATTGTGTAATTTTCATAAAAGTGTCTGCAGTCCAAATGGTTGAGACAGCGCTGTAATTTCCAGCAGACCCAAGTTCGAAACTCACCAACAACAATTTTTTTTTTTGATTTTTTTTTATTACTATCTAATATAACTATACATTTCTTTTTTTTTTGTTATATATTCTAAAGTTTAGTGCATATTTAGGCAAAAAAAAATACACCGCAAAGCGCTATATAGCAACGCTATTAGCGCTTTTAGCGTTTCTCTCGAAAAAACGCTACGATAGCGATAACGCTATTTAAAACACTGGTTTGGATAGAAATAAAGTCTATTTGGGTAACAACACATGAAGTGTCTCTGAGTACCTAAAAATTGGATTACAAGCCTAAGAATTCCTGCTTGGATTCTGATAATTCAAATCAGTATGAAATCATTCATTTTTAACACATATAAAGCATAAATAAAGAACGAAAGTTTTAAATATGACAATAAGTCTTTCATCTTAAAAAGCGCAACAAAAGGACATAAATAAAAAATAAAGCATGGTTACATTGGAAAGGGAACTATATGAAAGCTTATAAGAGACAAAAAGAAAGCCCGTGTTCACTATAGCTCAACACCCCACACAAGGCTTCTTTGAGGCACAATAAAGAATCCAACTACAAAACTCTCAAAAGTCCAAAACAAACATGATGCAAATTTAGACAAAGTTATCAACAGGTAAATGCAAAAATTATTAACAAGCATTCTGATGGTACTTTTGTATCAGGGATTTAAAAATACAAGACTCCTTTGGTGATTCTCAAGGCAAGTTATCCACAAGCACAAAGACTGAGCAGATGTTAACGCTACGAGAAAATACACGGATCTAATACAGTCCAGCAAGACAAATTAATTTCAAATTGGTATCATGATTAAGAAAAACTCATAATGGCACAACGATATACATACATCAAACTCATAAATTAGCAACCTATTCAATGTAAAATTTCCCAAATCCTTCTGTTTCAATCATGACCTTATGGACAAGCAAAATACAATACACCAAACTCATAACACGGGAGGAGCTAGGACGGGGCTGGCAGGGCTACATCACCCCTTATTTTAAAAAACAACATCTGTACTATATATTTTACGTACAAATTTTTAAATATATTGAATTAGCATTTTATGTTTTGAGCGCTTGAAGTCGTTTCTTTTGGGAATTCCAGCAACCCCATTATACAATCCTAGCTCCATCACTGGTCATAAATTAGCAACCTATGCAATGTACATTGTATTACCAAATCCTTCTGTTTCGATCAATGACCTTATAGTGCAACCAATATACAACATACCAAACTCATAAATTAGCAACCTATGCAATGTACACTATATTACCAAATCCTTCTGTCTTAATCATGACCTTATGGCCCAACCAATATACAACACACCAAACTCATAAAAATTTGCAACCTATGCAATGTACAGTACATTACCAAATCTTTCTGTTCCGATCATGACCTTATGGCCCAACCAATATACAACACACAAAACTCATAAATTAGCAACCTATGCAATGAACATTATATTACCAAATCCTCCTGTTCCAATCATGACCTTATGGCCCAACCAATATATAATACATGAATATACCAAAGTCATACATTAGCAACCTATGCACTGTACAGTATATTACCAAATCCTTCTATTCCGGTCATGATCTTATGGCCCAATTAATATACAATACAGTATACACCAAACTCATAAATTAGCAACCTATGCAATGTACATAATATTCCCAAATCCTTCTGTTTCGATCATGACCTTATGGTGCAACCACTATACAACACACCAAACTCATAAACTAGCAACCTATGCAATGTTCAATATATTACCAAATTCTTCTGTTCCGATCATGGCCTTATGATGCAACCAATATACAACACACCAAACTCATAAATTAGCAACCTATGCAATGTACATCATATTCCCAAATCCTTCTGTTCCGATCATGACCTTATGGCCCAACCAATATACAATACATCAAAGTCATAAATTAGCAACCTATGCAATGTACATTATATTACCAAATCCTTCTGTTTCGGTCATGAGCTTATGGTGCAACCAATATAAAATACACCAAACTCATAAATTAGCAATCTATGCAATGTACATTATATTACGAAATCCTTCCATTTCAATCACAACTTAATATTCCAAAAACAAAACCGTAAGTTACAAAAATTCACAAACCACAATACCTGCAAGATGAACCACACATGCCACTATGCAATGTACACTATATTACCAAATCTTACTATTTCAAACACAACTTAACATTTAAACAAACCCATAAGCTACAAAAGTTCACAAAACCACAATACCTACAAGATGAACCACGCATGCTATTATACAATGCACATCATACTACCAAATCCTTCCATTTCAATCAAAATTTAATATTTCAAACAAAACCATAAGCTACAAAAGTTGACAAAAACCACAACACCTGCAAGATGAACAACGCATGCCATTATGCAATGTACATTATATTACCAAATCCTTCCATTTCAATCACAACTTATTATTTCGAACAAAGCCATTAGCTACAAAAGTTCACAAACCACAATACCTGCAAGATGAACGACGCATGCCATTATGCAATGTGCATTATATTACCAAATCCTTCTATTTCAATCACAATTTAACATTTTAAACAAAACCATAAGCTACAAAAGTTCACAAACCACAATACCTGCAAAATGAACCATGCATGCCATTATGCAATGTACATTATATTACCAAATCGTTCTATTTCAATTAAAATTTAACATTTCAAACAAAACCGTAAGCTACAAAAGTTCACGAAACCACAGTACCTGCAAGATGAACGACGCATGCCATCTTATGAGGAGGTACACATTTCGGCGTAAGAAACGCGACCCTAGCATTGTGACTCTCGGGGGGCAATGCACTTATAAGCCGCTCATCACAGGGGGTCCTAAAGGCACCTTCTCTCAAACAAGCTGTTTTCGACTCCCAGATGTTCCTCCAAACAGGCTCGACCGGGACAGGTGGCCAATTCTCCCCTTCAATTTCGGGAAAAAGCTGACTAATTAAGCCCTCTAGAAGCTCGAGCTTTTCGCCACCCCAGCCTCTTGAGAAAAAAGGTGTGCTTATTTTTGTCCTGTATAACAATGCACCATATATATGGTCTAGTACATAATGTAGCATGCCCACTTTCACAGATACCATCTTTTAGCACAAACAGCAAAAAAAAAGGTGATTTTCAATCAAAAATAATTTCTTTTCTTTTCAAAAGAAAAAGAATAGTGAAATGAGCTATTGAATTTTGATGAGTCTTGTACTTATTTAATATCCCATAGTATTTCACAATAAAAAAAAACCAATAAGAAAAAGAAAAAAGACCACAGAAAAAAATGATCCTAATTTTTAAAATATTGAATTTTTATCTCCAAAATATGAAATTTAGTAGAGAATTTATCACAAGGGATGCTGAGTTTTAATGAGTATTCTATAAATTTGTAATTATTTTACTAATTTCCGTAAAAATCGAAACCCGGCTAGGAAATCCAACAATTTAAGCGGAAAAAAAACTAATAATCAAGAATCTGTGAAATGGGAAATTAAATGTTAATGGTATTGTATAAATTTGTAGTAATTCTTTTATAAATTTGAATAAAAATCGAAACACGGCTAGGAAATACCACAATTTAAGCGACGAAAAATAATAATAATCGAGAATCTGTGTAATAAGAAACTGAATTTAAAAGGGTATTTGTCAGATTTAAAAACTCCCAATTTTGTTAATTAGAAATAAAAAAGAGAGGATGATAAGGAACCCTAAGTAAATGGGATAAAGATGTGATTAATGGGAATATAAATTGAGGACGAATTAGAGATTAATATTTAATATTGATATACTTATATAGATATATATATATATATATATATATATATATATAGAGAGAGAGAGAGAGAGAGAGATGCGGGAGAGGGAAAGAGACCAAATTATGGTGACGTGGCGGATATAGTTTTGTGGGCCCTTTGTTTTGCTAGATATACAAATTTTGTACTGCATTGGAGTACCTATTTTTTTTTAATGTAAAATGATTATTGTCCAACTTATTTGCACTTAGAAAATGACCTAACCTAGGGATGGAAATGGTACAATATCGTGAGAATTTTCGTGATATCATTATCGTATTCTACATATATGTTATATTAAATTTTAATATCATTACCGTACCTTATTTTTGTATACCGTATTTTCGATATATTGCAAGTGGGGTATAGTAATGGTATGGTACAGTACATTACCAACTTCAAAAATCAACCCACGGTGTTGTGTTATGAAAAATATATCAGTGACAAAAAAGTTTAAAGATAACATTTTATTTATAAATAGTTGAACAAAATTATAAACATGGTCATGTTTTGTGCAACTTATTTTGTATCTTTAATGTTAAAGAATATTAATAATTATATTTGAATATGAGTATTTTATATATAAATGGTAATATGGTACAAATGGTACAAAACCATAGTATCGAAAATCGATTATCATTATCGTATCACTAAATTGAATGGTACGGTAATACCGTACCATATGTGTAGTACTACGATAAGTACGGTACAAGTAGTACGGTATCAATGATAATTGCGGTTGTTTGGTATATTGTGATACAAAATTACACCCATACATGATGATGATATGCTAAAATTGCTATGAGGCGGAATCACTTATATTTATATCTGATATATCTTAAATGAATATTTAGATATATTTTTTAAAGTTTAGAATCGTTAACTTTCAACAAAATATATGATTTTTTTAAAACTTTTTTCAGCATGGAATGGGGTGATGTAGCCCATTTTAGCATCTACACGGTTCTTATACTGTAATTAAGTTATAAGTGTAAATTAAAATTAAATAACCAAAGTGTAAAAAATTGTTATGTAGTACGACTTTGTTTGGTTGGGTAGAATTAACGTGAGATTGTATTTCAAATGCAGTGGATCCCATAAATATTATGTTTGAGTGGCTAAAAATGGTCGGTATTATTAGTGAAACATGATTACAAATGACCCTGAAATGGAGTATTTACAATATCATAGGGGGTGTGGTATTAAAAGTCATGAGACTGCATATTAAGGGTTATTCGTAATCCCGCTTGTAATAATAGTTCCGGCATTACGAATATCGTAACTTTTTTGTAAAAACTTTAGATGCACATGTATCGCTCTTTTGTGTAAATATATTTTCAAAAAAATAATGTGTTCCTCTTTTGCAATAGCAACCACAACGGAGAAAGCACTCATGAACTCGACTCATTTATTAAATGAAGTTATAAACAATGGAATGTTTTTTTTAGCCATAAAAATACAGAGAGATGAATATATATTTAAATTGGTGTGGTTTAAATATTAATGGAGGAGGGTTTATATAAAAATTAATGAAGGTAAGTTTATAACTTTTTAAAAAATTGGGATCTAAAAAATAGATAATTTATAAAGTACTTTTGACAAATGATACGTCCGAACATAGTATTATATATACAAACATGGTGGTTGGTTTAATTTTGTGGGTGACTCTTTGGAACCGTTAGTTTATTTGATTGTTTACGGTACAGTCAGCTTAACCACCGTTAGATTTATAAAATGAATGGTTAGATGATATTTTTGAATAACTAATTTATTTTTTCTATTTTCAACAAATTAGAATTTGATAAATTAAAAATAAATTACACAATCCACTAAAAATCCAAATAAAAATATAGAACTCTATGGGGCATACCATAAACTTAAATATTAATCACAATTTAATTTTTTTTTATGCATTTGACGTATTTTTATGTAAACGGTTTATGAAGCATGACTGTTTTAGTAATTCCCAATTTTCTCACTAGTAAAACTTCTCTCTGCTGCAACACATCAAACTACAGGAAAAAATACATTTATTATACCAAACTATAGTGTTGTTAACGATTTGGCTACTCACCTTTCAAAATTTCTAATTTGGGTACCACACTATAATAACTTTTCAATTTAGGTATCACAGTCTAAATAAATCACGGAATCATGTCACGTAACATTTGACAAACTTTAATTTGATAGGCTAATTTGACAATTTTATAAAAAAATATGTCATATTAGAAAAAAGTTATTATAGTGTGATACGTAAATTGAAAAATTTGAAAGATAGATACTTAAATCGTTAAAACAAGATAATTTAATGCATTAAACCTGTAAAAAAAAACCCTACTAATAAATTAAGTTTAACAAACAGTCAAACTAATAAACTAAGTGAAACGAACAGTCAAATCGACGAATTTAACGTATTTTTTGTGAAAATAAAAAAATTACCGTGGCCACCACCGATAGTATGTAGTTGGCTAAACCTGAGATCACTATTTTATCGTTGAAATTATTTGATTAACAAACATTTAAAGGAGATAGTAATTTATAACGATCTTCATCGTATTACAGATCCAACCATTTCTTTATTCATTGGTGAATTCTTATTAGTAAAGTACGTTTTCTCCCCCTCCCCCCCTTTTTTTTTCCCTTCTTCTATTTATTTATTTATTATGTGGAGTGATCTAATTAGTGTTTATATCATCATTATTATTACTATTTTATGTATATATATATATATATATATCAGTTGAATGTTAGTCCTTTCATCAAAATATAGCTACAGCCTCTATTGATCTAATTAGTATTTCATTAAAATCACATGTAGTATTTTAACTGAACTGAATTATTAGTTTATTTTTTATAGCAACAACTTGAATTGCCTATGTGGGTTTTCTTTTTCTTTACATTTTTCGTAATACAATTTAGAAAAATATAATTTCCTATTCTTACATATTTTCCTTTCTTTTGTTTTGTTTGTGGAGTGATCTAATTAGTGTTTATCAATATCATTATTTTATTATTATTATATACTTTAAACATAAGCTGAATATTACTTTTATATTGATATTGCATTCCAAGTGTTTGATTAAAATCACATGTCGAATTTTAACTGAACTGAATTATTAGTTTCTTTTCATTAGTTTATTTGTTATGAGCAAGAACTTTTGATTTTCCTATGTGGGTTTTCTTTTCTTTATTTTTTTCGTAACACAATTTGGAAAATTATCATTTACTTTACTTATTTTCCTTTTTTCTGTTTTGTTTGTTGAGTAATCTGATTAGTATTTTTATATCAATATTATTACTATTATATAGTATGTAATACAGAAGCTAAATGTTACTCCTGTATTGATATTGCATTCTGAGTGTTCGATTGCAATCACATGTCGAATTTTAACTGAACTGAATTATTAGTTTCTTTTCATTAGTTTATTTGTCATAGCAAAAACTTTGATTTTCCTATGTGGGTTTTCTCTTCTTTACTTTTTTCGTAACACGATTTAGAAAAATATCATTTCCGTACATGGAATTAACTAGGCGGAGACATTCAGCGTCCCCCCATTTTGGTAAAAAATGATGAAAAAGTAAAAAAAAAATATATGTATGTTAATGAAAATCTTATAAAAAACAGCATTAACCCCGGAAAAAAAACTCATGATGGAAAAATATTATATAAAATATCAACCCTCCCATTTTAAATTACTGGTTCTGTCATTGTACAAGTATAACAAAAATTATATTGAATATCTTCCCCTTTAATTTAAAATTCCTGGTTCCGTCCCTGTTTCCGGAAAACCACTTCTTGTAAGGGTACTTTTTTGTTGCGAAACTTATTATGAGAACTGTTTCTTTAATATTTGAGAAGGTGTTAGACTCAGAAATAGATCATATGCAATCATATTAGGTACATTATTAGACTTAGCATGATTTATTGATTTTAATATCACTGCGGAACCAGGACCATTGTATGGAAGGGGTTGGGTTCCGTGTAAGAAGTATTATGCGAGCATTGAATGAACTAGGTGGAGACAATTGAGGGCTGCGTCCCCTATTTTGATAAAAAATGATGAAAAGGTAAAAAAAATCCATGTATTAATCAAAAAAGTCTGTGCTCCTATGAGGAAAAAAAACTCTAACAAAAAGTATAAAGATTATTGGCCCCTACCACCATTTACAATTTCTAGTTTTGTCGCTGTTTCCAGAAAACCGCTTCTTGTAAGGGTACTTTTTGTTTGGAAACTTATCATGAAGGCGTTTGCTTATGAGAATTTTATTTAATATTTGAGAACTTGTTAGACTTAGAAATAGGTCATCTGTAATCGGTATAGGTACATTATCAGACTTATTATGATTTTAATATCGCTGGAACCAGGACCATTGTAATATTGTATGGAAGGGTTTGAAATCCATGTAAGAAGATGGAAGGAACTTGGTGGAGACAGTCGAGGTTGCACCCTCTTTTTTTTTGATAAAAAATGATGAAGAAGTAAATTTTTTTCTATGTATTTTGATTAAAATCTGTAAAAAGCAGCGTTTCAGCCCCCCATTTACCAAAAGCAGCATTTCAGACCCTTCCCTTTAAAGTTCCTGATTCCGCCCTTGGATGCGGTGTCTGAAAAGTCTAAAATATACATAGTATAATCTTATGTTTTAGCACAGCCTCTCCATTTTGTATCAACGCGCTAAATAAAAAAAATTGATTAATGAATCATTGATTAATTCTGGGAGATATAACATTGAGTAATGACGAGATAAAGAATTAAAAGCACAAACATATAGGACTAATCTAAAGATAGAAGTATATATAGTGAATAAGTCAAAATAGATAATTTTATTAAAAAATTAGGCATGGTTTTGTTGACTGTTCTTAATTGTCAGTACTTATGTTTACTATTTTAATTTTTCATCCTGCAGAAATACAGAATATAGATTAGCAATTTTGGATTTTTGTGCAAACGTTTAAGAATCCAGTTTTTACGATTTTTTTGTTATTCGATTTTTGTGGTTGTATACTACTCTATTTATGTAACGAAATATGAGGCCCAGAAAAAAAGAAAGGAAAATGACCGACTTTAGTTTCTTTGTTGCTGGCATTGAAATTGTTTGTGTGGGATTATCGGAGTGCTACTTATTTTCTATCATGATTGTGTATTTTTTTTTGTTCCCTTATATAATTTCCCAGCACTTGAATCTATATAAGAAAAAGGCCTTATTTTATTTTTGCACTGAGACCCAAATTCCTCAGAACCAACCCTATAAAATTCTTGGTAAAAATTAGGTTTTTTTCTTGAAGGTGCGGCATCAGCCTACTCCTAGTTCTCCCCCTGATCTTATTGTTTCGGTTAATACGTGTGAGCCTCTAGCACTTGCAAATTATTTTCCTAATCAGCATTCACTATATTTCAAGTATAGACAGACACTTTATTTTGATGTTTTCCTGCCATGTTTTTTAGTAATTCAAGTTCAAATTTTTTACTTTGGTATTTCTTGTTTTTATAACATTGTTTCCAAAACGGAAAAGTATCAGATTTACCTTTAAATGGTTAGCAAATTGGAGACTTTGGATTTTTATTAAAATTTTGGAAGGTACTAAGGATTTTTAGCATAAGAATGCAACAAAAAATAAAGTTTTCGTTCTTTAATGAACAGATGCAGGGATCTGTCCTACACCGAGAATGGTAGGCAAAATCCATTGGTAGATAAGCTATTCCACTATGTTATTTTTCAAGACCCTTACCAATTTTCCTATGTTCCCAACTCTAATTCAGATAATTAGATTCTTGATCGCTTTAAATTGCTCTTGCCAATGAGGAACACCATGTTAGAATAATTGTGGTATTTGGACTCTATTATTACAGGGAAACCAGATCTTTGGGCCGTTTTATCTGATTGCATTGCAGAGAAGCATGAAACGAAGGAAGAATGTGACATTTTCAGACGATAATAGAATACACGAACCTCCTAGTTATTTCAATGATGATACAAGTTCAACCTCAGGAACTGAAAAAAGTACTTCGTTGAAGAAAGTCTTTCTAACTTGTTTATTACTTCGTGTGGCAAATGCTTTGCTGGTGCAAACATACTTTAACCCCGATGAACATTGGCAAGCCTTAGAAGTTGCACATCGTGTTACATTCGGGTATAGTAATATAAACAATTCCTTTTGTATGAGTAAGTCAGCAAAATTGACCTTTTACTAAAGTGTTAGTGGCGTTTTGCTTTATTCACATGAAAGATATGGACATTTGACGTGGGAATGGAAAGAGGGGATTCGTAGTTATCTCCATCCTATGATATTCTCTGTCCTCTACAAAATTCTTGCACTTTTCCGTCTTGATTCTCCTTGGTTCATGGTAAGCACATCCTACTTTAACCTTTTTAGTTTTGATTTATATATGTTTGTCTCATCAGAATAATCAGCCATTAAGATAATTAATAATAGCTCGAATAGTGACATATTTTTCCTCTCAAAAGTGTTTAAAAATTTTGAGGTTCTGGAGAAATGACCAACACCACTTTGTTTGTCTAAGTAATTATGTTTTGAGATAGTTTTTGCAGAGAATAGTTGTGCAACTCATATACCCTAATTTTCAGAAGTTATTTTTTCCCTTAGGAGTTAGTTGTCACAAGCAAACCACTGTGAATCAGTCATTCTCTTGCTTTATAGAATTATTTAATACTGTAACCGTGACTGTTTAATTGGGTACTTCCATTAACAGATTAAAGCACCACGGATCTTGCAATCTATATTCTCTGCAATTGGGGATCTATATTTGTTTAAGCTCTCTGATTCACTGTTTGGAGAACCTGTTGCAAAATGGGCTGTATCCTTTTATTTAAGTACATGTTTGTCACATAAAACTCATATACTTTGTTCTATATTTATTTTATAATCAGAGCATCTTTTGGACCAATTGATTAACTTAACTCAGTTACAGCTCTTTTCACAGTTGACAAATTGGTTTATGTTTTTCTGCATCAACCGTACTTTATCAAACAGTTTGGAGACTGTTCTAACACTTGTAGGCCTCTACTATTGGCCCTGTATAAGATCTTCTATTAAAGAAGCTGTCCCGATTTCAAGAAAATGTGGGTTATTTATGTCAGCATTAGTATGCGCTATTCGACCTACAAGTGCAATTACATGGGTTTATATTGGCCTTTTAGAGCTGCTCTCTATGCGACGTACTCGTGACAGATCAACTTTCATTTTTCTTGAAGTTGTTCCAATTGGGTATGTATTTCTCAATAATCTTCTATCAAATAATATGTTTGTCGCATTGCTTTTATTCTGCCCTTGAGGCCTTGATGTTAACTCAGCTCCCTTGTTTAATGAAATATTTGGTGCTTTCAATTGCATTGTGGAAAACCTCATAGAAGATGTGCGTATCATCTTGTTCAGCCCATCTTGAGCTCATCGAAAATATATGATTTGATTGACCATGTTTCTTATTTTCTCTTCATTCCGTTTATTATTTTCAGTTTCCTCAACTCAAAAAGTTCTCATGTATAGAACTGGTTTATAAACTTCGTGAGGGGGTGGGTACATCTTTTTAATTATACCCACATAATGTTTTCCCCTGTCCAGACTGTTGGACAAAGAAAACCAGATCACTGTGGTTGAGCAACTGTTATAATTAGTAATTACTTATTAGGTGTAAAGAAATGATTGAATGGTAATGCATGGTTTTCTGGATTATTCTCAACCGCACCGAACCTCTTCTTTTTCTTTTTTGTAAGTTACAAGTACATAATAAAGTGTTTTTAACTTTGTTACAGTGCTTGATTGGCTTTGTGGAATGCGTTTCCTTACATTTCTTGCATAGTTTTACTTGATCATCTTTAATTTGTTGCTGATTCTCCCACTTTTCACTCTTCTCATATTTATGCATTGAGATATCATGATTAGCCATCCATAATAATCTCCTCATATGCAGAATTCTGGAGTGTAAGAAAAAAAGAAGTTTAATACTTATATATACTTTTTTTTGAAAAATAAAATAAAAATACTTATATATACTTGAGCATTATATAAATGTAGTATGACTTCATATCATCTACATGCAGATGATTTTTCCCTGATTTTGTTTTATTATTGTATCAGGGTGCTGGTTGTCACAGTTACATGTTTATTGGATCGAGTTATGTATGGCTCATGGGTATTAGTACCTCTTAATTTTCTGAAGTTTAATTTTATTTCTTCTGGTGGAGACTACTATGGAACTCATCCGTGGCACTGGTATTTCTCTCAAGGATTTTCTGTCATGTTATTCACTTACATACCTTTCTCCATAGCTGGTATTGTCAAATCTAAACAGTATAAGCTATCTGGGCTTATAGCATGGGTTCTTGGAGTTTATAGTTTACTTGGTCACAAGGAATTCAGGTATCTTCTTGTACTTCAGTTTATACGATAAATTGTGTGACTTTGTTTATTGTCCTGAGGTTTTCCCTTTTCTGGGGGTATGTTATGGCAAAAATTCGATTTTCATAAACCTGGTTAAAGTAAATTCAAAAAAAAAAATCCATTGGGTATTACTTCTCTTTTCATTTTGGCAAGACACCAAACAACAATTTGTTCAAAAGTTTTGTCGCTGACTATATTTAAGCGTGCTAATGGAAACACAACGAAAAGTGTCTTATTTTACCCTTTTTGTTTTCCTCAATCTAGAGTTTAGGCTGTTATTTTTGTAATAAGTAGTTATAGGTGCTTTTCTAATATGTTATGAGTAACAGGTTTGTTCTTCCTGTGCTTCCAATATGTCTAATGTTCTCGGGGTACTTCTTAGCATCTATCGAAAAGGCTGATTCATCAATGGGAATGAGAAAAAAATCTCCAGGGGTTCAAGCAAGACGGCCATTAAAATTATACTTGTGCGTCTTTTTGCTTTTTGTTACCAATCTTCCAATGGCTTTATATATGAGTTTGGTCCATCAGGTACATTTTGGTTCTCAGTAAAACGTTTATATAATATATGTTTATATACGAATGCAATAAACTTTTAACAAGTTATCCCATCTCAACCCCGCGAAACATTTAAAACTGTTTCCTCTATTTGAAAAGTTCAGATTTGACAAAAGTATCACATCCTCACGAGATATGGATCTTTATTATGTCTTCGACGCTGTGAGATTATATATCAAGTCTCAATATTATTGAATATGAAACCTTCCATATGCCTCTTGAATATAGTCCTCAATTTATCTTCTCTAGTTCTGATATTTTAGACAAAATGGAGTTATTTCTTCTTCATATCTCGATTTTTCCCCTTCAATATAAGTTTCTTTTAATTATATTAGCTGCATTTCTGGTGGGCAGAGAGGAACTGAAGATGCTATGAACTATCTCTCTAAAGAGGCTCGTGGCGGCAAAGTACAAACCATCCTTTTCCTTATGCCCTGTCATGCCACACCATTCTACTCTACTTTGCATCAAAATCTTCCTATGCGTTTCTTGGACTGCACACCAAGGTACATAAAAATTGTCAAAGCGAATGGAAATTTCTCTCATTTGTGCATTCCGGTAGATAACTGTGGTTACAACTATTTAATTTGTCTCCTTTTCTTATCTTTACTATCAGTACAATGAAAGGAGTTCTGGATGAGTCTGACCGTTTCATGATGAACCCGGTTAAATTTACATCTGAATTTGCAAAAAAGTGGTCGAAGCCGAGCCACATTATTCTCTTTGATAGCCAAGAGAAGATGCTCGGAGACTTCCTAAGATCTAATTCTTTCCACGAGGTACCTTAGACCTTTTTTTTTAGTCAGAAACTTATGTTCCGTTTGGATTAAATGATATGAAATTATCCGTAAGGTGTTTTATGTTGGCCTTCTGATTCCATTAGTTTTGTTTGGCAGGAGAAAAGATTTTTTCATGCCCACTTCAAGGTAGATAGAGAGCTTCAGGCAGAAGTGGTTGTGTATAGTTCCAAAGGCCAGTAAATTAAATACCAGAAACACATTGATCTCATTTGAGTCCTCAATGCAACAATGTTGCTGTTTTTTTTTGTGGATATCAATTCATTTTGTAATGTAGTTTGATCATAGTTTTTTTTTTTTTGAAAATAGTTTTATCTATGGAAAATATAGTAAAGAATTTTGAATTGATTTTTAGAAGTTGTTTATGTATTTGGTTTCTCCTTTGTGATTTGAGCTATTGGGATCCTCTCCCGTCCTTAATGTACCGGTAAACCATCAGTCTTATATATCAGCAGTTTATGTGACAATAATAGAATTAAGGCCCAAAATTTGCTATGTACCGATGTTTCCGAATATTGTAAAACACGGTTGACCTTTTCTTTTGCAGAATCACCTTTGGATTACAGTATTTTAGACTAGTTGTCTCCCACTTTAAATATTCTAAATAAAATCACAAACATCTCCGTATTTAATCGTATTTGAATATTTAATGTTAAAAGATTAAGTTTCAATAAACCATGAAATGAAACAGACAATAGAAGTGGCTTTTTTAAAGTTATATGATTGCCTATGCCTATGCTCCATTGTCATTAATCCTTTAGAAATGGTCTCTGAGTACACTTCCAGGAGAAACAGTGAAGCAAAGAACAACAAATTCTCCCTTTTACGCTGCGTATCTTTTGGATTTTCCATCACCCTTCATCGTCCGTACTCGGATCGTCCATGAGATTAGTCAATCATATATTTAAGTAATTTGCACTATAGTAACTGACCACCAAATGCAGCAATATGTATTACGATTAACCTCTTATGTATGTGTAACTATGTAAGTATTTATGATCCATCCAAAGAGGCTAGAATAGCTATGGGAATATAGATGGTATTTTTACAACGTGTTTAGCGACAGCTGTGTAACGAGATTCCACTTTGACAGAATATTTCATCAGTTAGCAATGAATTTGCGATATCGAATTTGCCCTTTTATTGTTGCGGCGAAGTTGCGATATCGAATTTGCCCTTTTTTATTGTTGCGTTGACTCGTTCATCTTTCTTTCACGAGATTGTAGCTATGAAGTCCTATAATTTAGTAAATCAAAACTTATAGGAAAAGTTCATCTTTATTAATTTGGTTGACAGTAGACACATCTTGAATTAACTAATTCACTAAGTAGTGTATGAGGATACCAAATTGATTTTGGCTGCCATGAATTTTACAGAGCAGTCTGTTATGTTTTTTTAAACCAGTATATAAAATGCAATTTCATACGAGAATCAATAAAAAGTTTGAAAAAATTTCTATAGTATTTTTAAACAATTATATGAACATGATGCACTATTATTTAGGGTGTGTCAATCAATAGTATTTTTTAGTTTTAATTTTGAATTAATTTTACGGTTGATATTTTTTGGTTCATTAACATATGTTATGTTTTTAGTACTTTTTATTTTGAATTTTGAATTAATTTTAGGATAGATATTTTTGGATTTATTAATAGATGTTAGATTTTTAGTATGTGACACACCTTAAATAATAGTTGACTAGATTCACGGCAGTGTTAATCGTCCGCTGTTCATTCCAAAATGCACTATTATTTATGGTGTGTCAACCAATAATATTTTTTAATTTTAATTTTGAATTAATTTTAGGGTTTATATTTTAGGATTTATTAACATTTGTTAGGTTTTAGTATTTTTTTGTTTTAATTTTGAATTAATTTTATTTTAGATATTTTTGGGTTCATTAATAACTGTTAGATTTTTAATAAGTAACACATACTAAATAATAATGGACTAAATTCACGGTAATAATATCATTATTAACATCAATTAGGACAACCAAAAATGGATAGAGTATACCTACCGATCTCATTGGTAAGAAGAGTAAATCGAGGAAAATGAGGAATTGGAAACCTGGAAAGGAAGCGAAGGTGACATATTTCTCTCTGTTTTGTCAGATTTATTTGACATTAATTCGTGGAATGTGACATCTAACTTCATTTTATCACCCACTTTCCAATTCTCATTTTTGAGTTGTAACTTATAACTACTACATTGTGTTCTCAACATCAATATATTGCACAATATTGGACCCTCATGCCATGTGAATTCTTGTAGGAAAATAATTACATAGTAGTTGAAAGCAATAAGTTAATGAACAATGTAAATAATGGACCACATTTTTACCAAAACCAGTTTTAGGTTAAATATATAAAAAAGGAAAGAGAATACTTGTATAATTTTGGATTCTTCATAAAATTCATCAAATTTGGGACCCGCTAATAGATGGATCCAATTTTGATTGGTCTACAAAGGTGAATTATACAGAATATTTACACAAATTATTTAAAACCAATGCTCTGATCAACATTATTAAATGTGGTACCCCCACTAAATTATAGAGTATGCCATCATCCATCATAGATTTGGCTTTAGTTCGACCCCATTACATAAGCGGACAGAGAAGCATTATGTGAAGTTCACACATTCAATTTCACAATTTAAAATTGTACAAAATCTACATGTTATAAAAAATAAGGAAATTTTATTATAGTATGGTTTTATTTTGTATAACTAAATAATTAGGATAACCGGAGTCCAAATCTTCTACCCCATTTCTCTACCCCATTCCATGCCCTCTTGTTTATTTTATCCAAAAAAAAATTCTAAAAAACTTGAAAAAAATTGTACAATTACTATAATACATGTATCAATACATTCCAATAATTATTTTTAAAATAAAATCCACACAAAATTTATTTTGGAATAAATGTATAAATTAGTGTAAATTAAACATTGAATATTAAAAAAATTGTCTAAAACAATATTATGTTCAAATGTTTTAAAATTTGAATATAATATAATATAAAAGTTTATAAAGTTGCGGTATAAGTTATGAAAATTTAAAATTTGAGTGAAAATAAGCAAGGGGGCACGGAAGGGGGTAGAGAATTGGGGGTAGAAGATTTGGACTCGGATAACCCGCTTGGGTAAAAAAAATGTTTGTTTGAATGAAGCTTAATCCTTTCAAACCGTAAACGCAATGGACAAAACCATAAATGATTTATGGAGGTGTCGAATTTACATAAAAAAAATTATACTAAGTGAAATTTTAAAAAATGTGAGGTGACATATATATCATCGTTTTTAACATATTCTACTTAAAATACATATTAAAAATTAAAATTTTACAATTTTCAGAATTATGGGAAGTGTTATGCTCTCATTCTCTCGATTTTCTCTACCTGCCTTATATTTATGTATATTTTTTGGTGTTGATTTTCTCGATTCGTTTATTGGCGAGGGGATGTCGGCACCTCCTCGTCCGGACCGATATCAACCCCACAGCGGGCGATCCGGGCCTCTCAAGCATGGGTGACGTATCGCCCCGGATCTTGGGGAGCCGGACCATGCCTAGGCCGGCCTAGAGAAACTTGCTGAGCACTCTTCCCCAATTAATGCTGCTGCTCCCTTGGGGGACCCTTTAGGTGTTTCATCGACGTGGCCCAATCACAGGCCAGCCCTGTGGGCCCCGGATGATGAACAGTGCCATTGTCAGAGTCATAAGTGACCTGGAGCCGTTGGATCTTTATCAGACAGTGCAGTGATCCAAGGGCTAAGAACACCTCTGATCAGACTATATATACCCCCACTAATACCAATTAGCAGGGGACACAGAAAAATACAGAGAGGAGAGATAAAGCTAAAACAACCCGAACCACCAGAATATCAACCGTGACATCTGACGCCACAACTCGTAACTGGCCCAATCCCTCATCCTTAAATACATTCTTACATTCAATCTATACCGACACTGACTTGATCGTCGGAGAGGGAAAACCTGGTACCAACCCCGGGCCCCTGTTCGTTTCTTGTGCAGGCTTAGAGAGCGCCTCGACGACGAAGCAGATACCACCTACACCAACTACCTTGGAAGATCGGAGCCGACGCGAATAATATATAAGTCGAGCTTGGGAAGAAAATCAGGCTCGCCAATTGGCGCCGTCTGTGGGAAACTTCAAAGCGCTAGCTCCGACAATCCGTTTCCAAGGAACGATGACGGATAATGAACAGTACGAGAGCCCTCCCCCACGGCATGCCCCAGTATTTGGAATGCCGAGGACCCTCTCTTTTGGCACGCCGGGAACTGCGCCTGAGGGGCAGCCTATTCCACTCAATGCGGTTCAGGGGACTCCCCGGTCGCGCGACGAGCTGACTCGCATGATGCTAGAGATCCATGAGAAGGAGCTCGTTGCCCTGGCGGCTCAAAAGGCGTTGATAGCCTCTATGATGGCATCCGAGCCCGGACCCGTCTCTCGTGGCGTAGAGCAGCCAGAGCCCGTTCGCATCCCCACCAAGAGCGTGATGTCGCGGCTGGGACCCTCAAGACGACCCCCCCTAGAGGTTCCAGAGGAGCCGGCTAGGGGAGAGGAGTCGAGGCGGTCCCATGAGGGAAGTTCGCACCGTATAAACGACCGAAGTGTACACTCGCGAATCAGTCGACCCGGTGATAGTCACGATTCGCGGCCCGCTTCGAGTCATGCTCGGACTGAAAGGCCTCCCCGGAGAAGGAGGCGGGGTCGTCGCGCTGGCCGAGATGAAGTCGCGGACGAGGCAGCGTTAAAAATCGTTGCCTCCACCCGCAGTACCCCGTTCTCAGATGAGGTAGAGTACAGTGCGCCCCCCGGAAATTTCACTGCCCCCGTTCTTCAAGTGTTCAACGCGGATTCTGACCCGGAAGCCCACCTCCGGCACTATCGGTACCAGATGAACCACTGGTCCCACCTCGATCGTCTTATGTGCAAATGCTTCCCCGCCAGCCTGGGGAGGCTCGCAAGTAAATGGTTCCAGTCTCTGCCTGCCAACTCCATCCACTGTTGGGATGATCTGGCCTATGATTTTGCACACCGCTTCATCAACTTGAAGGAAAGGGCTGCCCAACCGGAGCAGCTGTACCAAGTGAAGGCCCAACCCAAAGAGACCCTCGAGAGTTACGACAATCGGTTCTGGCAGAAGCACGCTGAATGTGCCGACTGCCCCGATTCTACAGCTATAGCTGCTTTCAGGCAGAACATGATCGTGGGAAGCAGGATCCGTAACGAAATGATAGCAACCCCCCCTGGCTCAGTTTCCCAGCTCCGGTCACTAATCAAACAGCATGTCGATATCGAGAAAGACATGAGATCTGCTGGAGCGACGCGTTCGGTCGCCAGCATCGAGCAGCCTCGGGGAGGAGCCGCTTCAAGGGGCATCCGGCGAGATCGCCCCATGGCAGAAAGGTTGGGGAGACCTCGAACAGTTGAGAGCCAGCAACCGGTCCCTAAGCGTAGAAGGGAGGATACCCGCCGGGATGGTCCCTCGAACCCAGGGAATGCCTACTCCACCACATTCCGCCTACCACTGACCGACCTGCTCTTTGAGATCGAGAACGAGCCATTCTTTTCCTGGCCTCCCCCGCTCAGGAACGAACCGGCCCGGGGGCCTAATGATAAATTTTGTGACTATCACAGAGGCCGCGGCCACTATACCAATGAGTGTCATGGTCTAAAGGCAAGGCTGGAAGGATGGGTCCGGGACGGCTTGATGGCGAAATATGTCAAGACGCGAAGGGACCCTGATCGAGACCGAGAAGGGGACGACGAAAGGCAACCAGACCTCCCCCCACCGGTGATGACCTGCCAGGTTATCCATTCTGGACCAAAGAAGCCGAAGCCAAATGGGGCGGAGAGAACCGAGGCCCGTGAGGCCACGATGAAAAAGCACGTCTGTCTCGCCGAAAGTTCGAAACCCCGAAAGAGGTGCAAACAAGGTACCAAGCCGGATCTAAGCTTCACCGACTTCGACCTAGTGGGGGTAGACATGCCCCACTACGACGCCCTTGTCATCACGGCCCAAGTGGGCCATTGTTCAGTAGGACGCATCCTCGTCGATCAGGGGGCGTCGGTGAACATCCTCTTTGGAGACCTCTTCGAAAAGATGGGGCTGACGGAGGGACAGCTAGATACCAACGCCCCCCCTTTGTACGGATTCAACTCTGAGGCTGTACAGCCCAGAGGGAACATAACCTTGCCTGTTAAGACAGGAACCAAGGTTATGAGCGTGGAGTTCACGGTGGTGGACGTCCCCTCCGTTTACAACATCATTCTGGGTCGCGCGTGGCTTCATGAGATAGAAGGCGTCTCCTCCACTCTACATCAAAAGGTTAAGTACCCCACTGCGAATGGAGTCGAGACAATATCGGGAAACCAGAAGGTTTCACGAAGCTGTGCCATGGCCGTATACTCCGGCAATAAACCGGTTCCGGCCCAAAGCGCTATGAACATAGAAGCTGAGGATCCTAAGCTGCTGCGGGAACTGAACAAGAAGATGGGTCCGGAAGCCGAAGAAAAGGTAGAAGGAGATCTGCTGAAGGTCCAGATCCCGGGGTACGATGAAGACCACTTTTTTATGGTGGGCGCGGGGCTGAGCGAGTCCGAGGTTTCAGGCCTCGTTAAGCTGCTGCTCGAATACCTCGATAACTTCGCATGGTCCCCATGCGAAATGCCGGGTATCAGTCCCGACCTCGCCTGCCATAAGTTAAACGTCAACCCGGATGCGAAGCCTGTGATGCAGAAGGGACGCCGCGTTAGTCCGGAGCATGCCGATGCCATAAACGAGGAAGTGCAAAAGCTTCTGCTAGCTGGAGCCATTAGGGAAATCTTTTATCCTAGATGGCTCGCTAACCCCGTGGTGGTCCCTAAGAAGAACGGCAAGCTGCGTGTCTGCATCGATTACACGAGCCTTAACCGGGCCTGTCCTAAGGATCCCTTCCCTCTGCCTAAAATCGATCAGATAGTGGACTCCACCGCCGGAGCCGCCAGAATGAGCTTCCTGGACGCCTGCTCCGGCTATCACCAAATACCCATGTCGGAGGCTGACCAAGAAAAAACCGCCTTTATAACCCCAAGGGGGAATTACTGCTACAAGGTGATGCCTTTTGGGCTTAAGAACGCCGGGGCGACCTATCAAAGAATGGTCACCAAGATATTCGCTAAGAGCATAGGTCGGAGCATGGAGGTCTATATCGACGATATGGTGGTGAAAAGCGCCCAGGAGGACGACCACCTGGCCGACCTGAGAGAGGTGTTCGAAACGATACGAAGGCATGATCTGAAGCTGAACGCCTCTAAATGCGCCTTCGGAGTTGATGCCGGAAAGTTCTTAGGGTTCATGGTGACCCATCGCGGTATAGAGGCAAACCCGGCCCAAATCTCTGCCTTGAAGAACTTGAGAACCCCTGAAAAGAGGAAGGATGTGCAAAAGCTAGCCGGAATGGCCGCTGCCCTCAACCGGTTTATAGCCCGGTTCGGAGATCGATGCAAGCCATTCTTTACGGCTCTGAAGGCTCAGAAGAAGTTCGAATGGAACGACGAATGCCGGAACGCGTTCGAGGAGCTGGCGAACTACCTCGGAAGCGCACCCCTTCTGGCCAAGCCGGACACCGGCGACGTCCTTGCCCTATACCTAGCCGTGTCTGAGATAGCAGTTAGCGCCGTTCTCATCAAAGAGGTCGGCAGGGAGCAAAGGCCAATCTATTACGTGAGCAAAACCCTCCTCGATGCCGAGGCTAGGTATATGCCTCTAGAAAAGCTCGTCCTGGCACTCGTTATGGCATCGCGAAAACTGGCCCATTACTTCTCGGCACACAGTATCGTGGTGTATACGGATCAACCCGTTCGGGAAATACTCCAGAAGGGAGACCTGTCTCGGCGTATGACGAAGTGGGCTTGCCACCTGAACGCGTACGACATCCGGTACGAGCCGCGAACGTCCGTCAAGGGACAGGCCCTGGCCGACTTTGTGGCAGAATTCACCGGAACGACGACGTCCCCCGGCATCGAGGAACGTGCCCAAGGAACATGGACCTTGCACGCCGACGGAGCCGCCAATAAAAAGGGATCAGGCCTCGGGGTGGTGCTCCAGTCCCCCCACGGTGATGTAATCGAGAAGTCAATCCAGCTTGGCTTCCGAGCCACCAATAACGAGGCGGAGTACGAAGCCGTGATAGCTGGCCTGAAAATGGCCCGAAGCCTCGGCATCAAGAAGATACTGGTGCACACTGATTCCCAATTGGTCAGTGGCCAGATCAGTGGTGAATTCCAAACAAAGGACGAAAGGATGGCAAAGTACGTGGCCATCGCCTCCGAAATACTCCGGAGCTTCGAGTATCAGGAGATCGTCAACGTCAACAGAAACGAGAACACCCACGCCGATGCCTTAGCGACCTTGGCCTCGGCTATGAGTGATAAAAAGGAACGAGTCATCACCATAGAGTACGTCCCTTCTCCTAGCATCGACGCTAGGGCAAGCGTTAACATGGTGACCGACCTTCCGCCGGAGCTATGCTGGATGGACCCCATAATCGAATACCATCGCTCCGGCGACCTTCCTGAAGATAAGAAGGAGGCTGAAAAAATAAAAAGAAAGGCCTTAGGGTTCTGGCTAGCCCCCAACGATAAACTTTACAAGAGATCGTTCTCTGGGCCTTATCTCCTCTGTATCCACCCTGATATGGTGGTAAAAGTCATGGAGGAGATACACGAAGGCACGTGTGGGAGCCACACCGGGGGCAGGTCGCTTGCCAATCGTGCCTTGACTCACGGATATTGGTGGCCCCTCATGCAAAAAGATGCTAAAACTTTCGTGCTCAAGTGTGAGAAGTGCCAGAGATACGCCCCCATACCTAGAGCCCCGGCCCAAAAGATGAGCAGCGTGACTTCGCCTTGGCCCTTTGCCCAGTGGGGCATGGACATCGTCGGACCGTTCCCTCGGGCCCCGGGAGGTAAAAAGTTCCTACTCATGGTCACCGACTACTTCTCTAAGTGGGTAGAAGCCGTGGCGTTAGCAAAGATAACAGAGGCCGAGGTGATCAGGTTCCTCTGGAGGGATGTAATCACGAGATTTGGAATCCCTTACTCGATAGTGGCAGACAATGGGGGCCAGTTCACCGGAGCCAAGTTAAAAGCGATGTATGCGAAATACCACATTCGAAGCTATTACTCCACCCCTTCGTACCCCCAAAGCAACGGCCAGGCTGAAGTGTCGAATAAGACCGTTCTCGACGGAATCAAAAAGAGGTTAGACGAATCCAAAGGACGATGGGCCGACGAACTGCAACACGTTCTTTGGGCCTACCGCACGACAATGAGACGGGGCACCCAACAAACGCCCTATAGCCTAACGTACGGGATGGAAGCTGTCATCCCGTTAGAAATCGGGCTCCCCTCGCTCAGAACCGACATGGTGGAGAACGGCCTGAACGAAAAGATGATGGGCCTCGAACTCGAATATGCTGAAGAACGAAGGGAAGTGGCGGCCATCCGTAACGCCGAATACAAGAACGAGCTGGGACGTTCCTATAACAAAAGAGTGAACGCCAGACGTTTCCAAGACGAAGACCTAGTGCTGCGGAAAGTGAACAACAACACTAGGGTACAGTCCGACGGAAAGCTAGGCCCCAACTGGGAAGGCCCCTATCGAATCCTCGGTGCAGCAGGCAACGGAGCCTACCTGTTGGGTCGCCTCCCCAACGACGTCCCGATAGACCGACCTTGGAACGTCAATAACCTAAGGAAGTACTATCAATAGGGCTCGACTTTTGCGTTTTGATGTAAATAACAATATGATGTAAATTTCTGCCTGTGGGCTTTATCAATGAAAACTGTTGTTATAAATTTCCTAAGTGTTTCAGAACACGAGCCTATACGGCACCCCGGTTCATATTTACTTGAATTTTTCAGTTCATTTAAATTTCCTAAGTGTTTCAGAACACGAGCCTATACGGCACCCCGGTTCATATTTACTTGAATTTTTCAGTTCATTTAAATTTCCTAAGTGTTTCAGAACACGAGCCTATACGGCACCCCGGTTCATATTTACTTGAATTTTTCAGTTCATTTAAATTTCCTAAGTGTTTCAGAACACGAGCCTATACGGCACCCCGGTTCATATTTACTTGAATTTTTCAGTTCATTTAAATTTCCTAAGTGTTTCAGAACACGAGCCTATACGGCACCCCGGCTCATATTTACTTGAATTTTTCAGTTCATTTAAATTTCCTACGTGTTTCAGAACACGAGCCTATACGGCACCCCGGTTCTGTTTACTTGAATTTCTCAGTCCGTTTCCATTTTACAAGTGTTTTTACACGTGCCAACTCGATTTGTGATGTGTATAAAATGAGGGCCCCAACGCCGAAGCATAAGGGCCCCCTCATTTGGGAGCATGTATACAATGAATGATGTGTAAATCACAACGGAAGTATAGAAGTAAAACACAAGTCCAAAATTGTTTTTCATTTCATTCAATGGAAAGCTATTACATGCTAAGTACAAGAAAGAAGATTACATCGAAAAACAAGAAAACAAAAACATCCTAACTAGCCCCGTCATCATCTTCCTCGTTCTCCTCGTCGGAGAGGGCTCGGGGGGTGAGGGGAACCACCTCAGGGATGGGAGCTGACGGAACCGGAACGATAATGTTTTCAACGTTCCATACCGGATGGTCCGGTCCCGCCCTCATGAAGGCAGCTGCCTCGGACCACCCTTCGACATAGAAGGAGTTGAAATCCTTCTGTGTCTTCTGGGTCCAGGCAACACTTAACTCGGCCTGAGCGGTTTGGACCGCGGCTTTTAGCTTGTCAGCTACGCCGGCCTCAGCTTCCTTAAGAGCAGCCTCAGCAGCTTGGGCTCGCTCTTCGGCCTGCATCCTGGCCTTCATAGCTTCGACCCTTCGGGCCTCAACCGAAGCATTAAGGCCTTCGGCCTTCTCCGCCCTTTTCTGGGCCTCCTCCGCCCTTTTCTGGGCCTCCTCCATAAGATTGGCGTTAGCCTCGGCCTTCGTGGCCCATGATCTCACCAGCTGGCCTTGGTGATAGACGTACTGATTCATCATCAAGTAAGCCTACAAGGGAAAGAGCAAACACTTAGCAAAATATTTGGAAAATATGAAAGCAAAAAAAAAAAAAAAAGAGAAAGGAAGAAGAACAAAAATGCACAAGGGATTGCATACCTGGGGGATCATGGCCATAGCCGATGCCATGGAAGAGGCGAGGTCACGACCTCGATGGTCTGCCTCAACGCTTTGCTGCTGGAGCGCAGCCAAAGCTAATAACCCGGCGGAGGGGTGAGCCTCCATTATGCTCTTGACCCCCGTCGCCGCCTTCACCTCCTCGGGTGTTTGCACGGGCATCCGGTGAGTCGGCGAAGTAGCGGAGGAACTCGGGCCTTGGGTAGGGCCCGACGCCACCCTAGGCCTCTCCAAGACCACGACCTCAGGCGGGTCACTCCCCCCAACCTTGGCCTTCTTCGCCTCGCAGAGGGATTTCGTCCCCACCGCCTTCCTCTTGCCGAGCCGGGCTTTGCGAGCCAGGCGGTCGAGCCTAGCTTGAGCCGCCAGGTCCTCCACGGCCACCGGGGGCTTCGCCGCCACTTCAGCACCAGGCTGAGGCACTATCGCCACCTCCCTCTCCCTAGCCTCGACCACCTCCTCAGCAGCCCCCAACTCCACCTCGGTCTCGGTCCCAACCACCACAACCTCCTCCTCGCCACTAGCCTCGGCAGCGACCTCCTCATCCCTTGCCTCGATAACCTCCACCTCAACGGCCTCGGGCTCTATAGCCTCCGCCTCCTCGGCTTCCAATCCCATCTCCTCCTCGGCCCCAGCTTCTTCATCTGCCTCCTCCTCCTCGTCAGAACGGACCACCTACACAGGCCAAACAAAAAAGGAGTTAGAAAAATTCGCAAAAATTTAGCTAAGTGTAAAACTGAAGTCATAAAAACAGAAAAGGGAAAACTTACCCTGGTCCGCGAGGTGCCCAATCCCGGGCCGGTGGGTTCGGCCTCAGCAGGGCTATCCTCCAAGCCCTCGGGCTCCCTAGACCTCAGGGGAAGAACCTCTGGCAGAGGTTTCCCATGTTGGTCTATATAAGCACGGGTACCGTCTGGCCCCACCCTGAAGTGGAGGACGGTACCGTCCGACCGGGTCTCAGTGTGAACCCCAGCGGATGCAGGAGCAAACGAGGCGCCGGCCAACGCAGGAGCGGAGGTCGTCGTCACCGCCGCCTTCGCCTTGCTGCCTGTCTTCAGCTTCGGCTTCGACGCCTTCTTAGCTGCAGGCTCCACGGAGGCCTCAGCATCCTCAACGACCTTGGGAGGGAGGGTTGACTCCAGTCCCTTCTCCTTCTCCCACCTTTCCCGGGAGTACCCCACGGGACAGAAGGTCCTGTGGGGCCATTTAAAGCTGTTCCCCTTGCAGGAGGTGGGGGAGCCACAGATCAAAAGACGCTCCGCGTCTCGGGCCCCTACATCGGTCCCGTCTCGACCCCACCAATTTAGGGCCACCTCCAACGCCTCTACGTTGGGGTCACCGAGGCCCCTGAGCTTGGCGGCCACGGTAAATTTGTTTTCCTTGGTGCTCAGCACCCTTCCCGGCCTGAGCGGAAGGACCAGGTCGTCACGGCTGAGCCAAGGGCCCTCCACTACGACCACGTCTTGCGTGTAACCCCGATTTGAATCGGAGTTACCCGTGATCAGCTGGTTGTGGGACCGACACCTCAGGTAGGGCTGCCGGCTCTTGGATTGAGAGGTCGGCTCGGTCTGCAAGAACTCGTAGCAGGCCAAGAGCTCCTTAAGCCCCAGGGGCTCCGGGATGTCCGGGCCCAATGCGATACTCAGTGCCTCTATTCCGGCGCAGATGCGATGCGCCTGCAGAGGCCACTGGCACGGAAGGGTCTGCGTCCAGGCGCAGAGCTCCGCCAATAGCTCCGGTATGGGGAGGTGGGTGCCCCCATATAAAAGAGTAGAGAGGGAGAGGGTTACCATGCTCTTGGGATCGGCTACAATCCCGTTCACCTCGTCGGCGGTTGCACAGGTCCGAAGTCGGAACTCCTCCCCTATGCCGCACAGCTGACGGAACTCGTCCAGGTCAGCCCCGTGCTGCCTGACCATTATGCTGTTGTCATTCACCGCCACGGATATGGCCGGATCGATGACCATCGCCCGGAATGGCAAGGCGTTTGCCATCACCTCTAGGCGTTGTGGCTGTGGGGCAACCATCGGGCCTTTTCCGGCTCCGTGTTTGATGACCATGACGGTCGATTGTTTGATGAAATTGGCTGAGTATGGAGTGTAAAGGTTGAGAGAGAACGGGCTGCTGTGTAAAAATTTTTAGTGAGAGAATGAGAAAGTGAAAATGAGATTTCACTGAGGGTATTTATAGGCCCTCACCAGAAGATGAAAAGACATTTACCAGAAGGTGAAAAGACAGCGGCGGTTCATTACACGAACTCCCACAAATAAATGCTACCACTCAATCGACGCAGTACACGTGTACAGCAAACAGAGGTCAACTGCCAAGTGTCACTCACCAGCCGTTTTAGCATTGATGGCATTGATGGAATCGAAGAGACAGAGGCGGCGCCCCATAAATGCATGATGGGCGTGCTCCACGTGTCAAAAATTCTAGCACACGAGGACACGCGCCGGACTACGTCGAGGCGTGTCCACAGCGTCAAGCACAAGAACGCTATGACCGGAGCCCCCGTAACGACTATAGATCCCTGAAGACCTCGTCCTTAACGACGACTCCGGACAGGGAGCTGTTGGCGAGGGGATGTCGGCACCTCCTCGTCCGGACCGATATCAACCCCACAGCGGGCGATCCGGGCCTCTCAAGCATGGGTGACGTATCGCCCCGGATCTTGGGGAGCCGGACCATGCCTAGGCCGGCCTAGAGAAACTTGCTGAGCACTCTTCCCCAATTAATGCTGCTGCTCCCTTGGGGGACCCTTTAGGTGTTTCATCGACGTGGCCCAATCACAGGCCAGCCCTGTGGGCCCCGGATGATGAACAGTGCCATTGTCAGAGTCATAAGTGACCTGGAGCCGTTGGATCTTTATCAGACAGTGCAGTGATCCAAGGGCTAAGAACACCTCTGATCAGACTATATATACCCCCACTAATACCAATTAGCAGGGGACACAGAAAAATACAGAGAGGAGAGATAAAGCTAAAACAACCCGAACCACCAGAATATCAACCGTGACATCTGACGCCACAACTCGTAACTGGCCCAATCCCTCATCCTTAAATACATTCTTACATTCAATCTATACCGACACTGACTTGATCGTCGGAGAGGGAAAACCTGGTACCAACCCCGGGCCCCTGTTCGTTTCTTGTGCAGGCTTAGAGAGCGCCTCGACGACGAAGCAGATACCACCTACACCAACTACCTTGGAAGATCGGAGCCGACGCGAATAATATATAAGTCGAGCTTGGGAAGAAAATCAGGCTCGCCATTTATTATTTTTGTAATGTTTCTTTGAATTTAAATGTATTTGCATTATATAAAAACCTTAATTTTCATTTTTTCCTCCTTAATTAGAAACCGATAAAATCGAAACCTCATCAAACCGATCAGTTTTGGTTCCGTTCAGTTTTTGTTTCCTAAAAACATGAAAACCCAACAGAAACACAACAAATTAAGAATTCCCTCTTTGGTTTCGAACTTTCGGTTATGTTTTAATTTTTAGTGTTCAGGATGGAAAACGGAAGCGAGAAACGAAACGGAAAACAAAAACGTCAAGCGTATAAAAAATGAATTTTTTTTTGAAAAACTTATGACGTGAAATACATTAGAACTTCTCTATAAGAATACTTTATATAGAAATAAACTCTATATAGGAATAAAAATTCTCGGTTTCAACTCGGGACCAGTTATAAATAGGAATAACTTACACATTTTAATAATTCATAATTTTCTATGGTCCCGCCTTAATAAAATATGCATCTATATAGTGATAAATAAAATAAAATTATAAAATTATATGTATGTAAATTTCAAGACGGTTTTCTATGCTAAATTATACATAGTGTTTATACATGTAAAGAAAACAGTAAAAAAAAAGTTAGATAAATTTTCACTTTTCTATATACATACACTTGATTTTCTAAATAATTTTGTACTTAATTAATTTTTTAAAAATTTATGAGTTTTTATATTATGATTTTCCAGCTCATTGAATTCATGTTATCGTGTGTCTTTAATATTTGTAAAGTTAATGCAACAATTTATACATTTATCTTGTATTATACAAAATATATATTTAAATAAAATTATATTTTTTTATATATCAAACTCTACTTAAAAATAAATTATATTTAGTAATATTTTTTTCTGGTACCGACCTTATGACTGTATAGAAGTTTTAATATAATAGGTGCGAAAAATGAGAAAACAAAAACTAAAAACGAAAAATTGTTGTAGAATATTATTGGACTATTGGGCTTGTACTTTATGGGTCCAAGTGGGCTTATAACCATACTCATCTATCTATATAAAGAGGGTTAGGGGTCTTGTATTTCACATTCATTCATATACATTCTGATAGACCTACTGTTCTCTCTCTATGTCTCCTATATAATATATATACTGAGTTAATAAGACTCACAACACGTTATCGACACTTTGCTCGCGGAGAATAGGATATACGCTCGCGGATATTGGAGATTTTTGGTAAACACACAGATATTGGGTATCTATAAACCTTGAGATTTATCCGGGTTTTTTTAGGGTTTTGCTATATCGACCTTCACCAACATACCGTGCGTAAGGTACCAAATTCAAAACTTAATTTATTCCATATATGTGATTGCACGTATTATTTTATGGATAAATAAAGCATGATAAATATGCCGTAGTATATAATACATGTGTATTAGAGTTTGTTACTTGTATTGATAACTAAAGCATGATCGTAACACATATATTGTTGATTATAAAATCATATTTGTTGATAAGACCATACACAGTAACCCAAACTGCATGTATTTGTTGGAAAAAAAAACTTATACATGATAAAAAAAATTTATTTTTACTGTCTAACATGATCAACCTGTCTATAAAAACATATTGATATGTAATATGTATCGTGTAGTGTAAAATTGTATTTTCATACAAACAAAATCAGTAAAAGACATATAATCGGGTTGTAAATCGGAAATCATGTAATTGTAAAACATGTATTAATCTGTGGGATTAAATCTGTAAAAAAAACTGAAAACAGTATGACTGTTTTGTAATTCGCTGAAACTATTGACTGTGCATGTTAATTACTAAAGGACTAAACTGAAACTTGTCTGAAATTATGGACTGAAGCTGTAATAATGCTGTAAATAGATATTTAGTTTGCTGAAATTACACGGATAGTCCATGTAGTATATTACATGTATAAAAAAAGTATATATGTGTTATAAAAGTCAATATTCGGTCTAAATATCCACCCACATGTATATATATATTTATTAAAAAGGCAAGTGAATAAAAAAAATTGCATGTTAATTGAATAAATTGATATGTTTCCATGTATATTTAACCACTTTGCATGTTAAAAATTACCATATATAGAATTAATTGGTAATTAAAAATATATTGCTTGCTTGCATGTTAAAACTAACATGTATAGAATTACTTATATGACAATAAACCGTAGATAATTGATTGATATCGTGTTAGTATAATCAACATATCTTTTGATATTACCATAGATATAAATATACCATATGGTAGTTAATTGTTTGATTTGATCTAATTGATTTGATTTGATTTGATCTAATTGATTTGATTTGATTTGATCTAATTGGAGCAATCCTTCACCAAAATACTAGCTTGGAAATTGTATTCCATAAGCAGTATCGTGAATTTATATTCACCATGTTCCTTTATCGCCCATCTGTTATTGGATAAGAAAATTACCCCGGTGAGTAGTTTTAATCCTATTGGGTCAATGACGAATTGTTTGCCCGATATTAATGCTCTTCGTGTACATTTTTTTTCCACGAATCGAGAACCGAGACAAGTGTTATTTGTCTCGAACTGTCGCGATCCCGATGAATCGCATAGCCAAGCGAGATTTTAGACAATCGTCAAAATCGAAAACCTGTGGCTCCAAGACAGTAATTAAAAGGAACAATATGGCCCGTTGTCACAAAGCAAAAGATAATGCTCAATGAGGCAACTCTATGCTATAAAGACAAAAGTCATGCACGGTTACTCCTTAAATAGTTCAAAACTATTACAAAGGTGCAAAAACCGATGTTAATGTGGTTAAAGATAACTGAAATGAAACTTTTGAGACCCCCGATTTTGTGGCTCAAATAAGTTTGGTACCTTTCTTTATTGATTTTGATAAATCATTGAGCCATTTTTTCGCTCATCTGGATTATGTTTTTCCATTTGGATTATCAATTTTCCATTTGGACATACTTTTGGATTATGTTTTGCCTGTTTACGAAATTTCTCGAAATAATTTAAAGTGTTTTGAGAAAATTCATTTGACAAATGTGACCAAACTTTAAATTTTGAAATTTTAGGCAATACTTGTGGGGTAGTTGATTTTTTTTGGAAATAGTGGGTAACAGAGTACCACATAATTTCACCAACTACTTGCCTAAAAGAGTCCTTTGTGACAATGATTATGGACCTGTCGTTCCAAATCGAAATCTTTGGTAAAACCAAATTGATTTGTCAAATATGAGGTCTTATACTCATGTAGGTCCTGCCGTAACTTGTTGAGTTATAAAATATTCGAGAAAACCAATGTTATCTGGTAATAGCTCATGAAAGAATTAAAATTTCTTTACATAGCCTCCATTCAATACGATCAAAAGCGTATTTTAGAGGAGTTGAAATGTCTTTGAAGTGGTTGCTACCACATTCTTTAAAGCATTTAAAGTTACCTTCTCATTTCGCCTGTCGTCGAAATGATAAATGATTTAGATGCTAAGACACGATTCTCTGTACTATCATTCGCCTGTCGTCGATTGGTAAGAGCATTTTGATATTGTGGCATTGACCGGATGAGATATTCCCGGGTCAAAAGACGATGCTTGATTTATAATCGCATCGCATTTGGATTCTCTCTGAGAATATATTTCGTGATTAATCCAAAATTCATGCCACTAATGCTCACTTTGAAAGACTAGTATGTGTAAAGATCACGAAATGAACTCGTAGAATTCTTGTAAAGAATTGAAGGAGTTATTATGGACTTATCCAACCATAAGACGGACCATAAATATAAATGGTTATGGTTTATGCATCGACAATAAGGTCACATGATTATTGTTGTCCACAAAAATACAGCATTTCCCAAACTTTTAGCCCTATCATTAAGTTGATGGCTCATGATCCGGATTATCCTGAAAAGTCTAGTCGACTTGATAATTCCGAAAAGTAAAAAAATCGAAATTTTGATTTGATGAGTTTGGAAATTGAAATTGAACATCATGTCGATTATGTTCAGACCCAAATGTACTCACGGAAAGTTTGATATGCGACTGCAAATGATTGCACGCATTTCTTGGTCTTGCGCACCAAGATTTATATTTCCATATGGGGTTATGCTATTTTGCTGCATTGGTCCGTCATGAGGCCCATAGACACTCAGACACCATATGCGTACCAGCTGGTTACTGGTTATGAGCCAGAAGTCTCATATTAACGCGTGTTTGGAGTGCTTAATTAATATTTTGATTGAGCAACTATAGCGTTCAAAATATGGACCTCTGAAGGGGACATAAGTTGATTATGAATCACATGCCTATCATTTGATAGAGTAACCTTGGCAAGCGATCTCTTTACCGCATGATATGCGAAAATGACATCGCTAAGACTGTTCTCCCCATCGTTATGGGGAGATTTGCACATTACCGTTGATAAGGAACGACGTGAAGTAACGTGGCATAACCCACTCAGTCTTACATTGATCCCCAAAACTGCACTTAGTGATAAGTAAGTGTATAAACTCCCTCAAGTCTAACTAAATGTCAAACGCATTTAATGACTTGATGAGATGTCACGAGATCATTTATACATGCTGGAAAATGCTTGCAAAGATAGACGTCCCTGTCGGACGCCATGTTACTGTCGTAACACGTTGCTTTGGCCGAACTCGCCAAGCAAAGGACGCTGCCGTCGGCCGTCAGTCTGTCGTCCTTCCTAAGATATGAGGAAGTTGACCGGTTCTTAATTCGTTCAACCCAGAGGTGGTAAATTGAAACTCGTTTGTCTCACGAGATTATAAAGGATCTAGAAAATTTGTGATTCCTCCTCATCCTAAGAATCTTGAAATATCTGTCGATCATGATATCTTAGACGATATTGAAGCGAAACGAGACTGTCATTGATTACTTGTTCATATATTCGGTGACGACTGATAATATGAGCAAATTATGACAGGGAACCATGTAATGTTTCCTGAAGTCAATGTAGAATAGACTGGCCTAATGGAAACTTGCAATCCAAGTAGACTCCTTAGCGAAAGTGTGTTTGGACCTGTAGCTCTAACACCACCAATGTTAAACGAGTTCGTTTATTTGGTTATTCGTAAGGAAAAGTGATGAGAATAATGAGATTGTAGAATGCCCGCCTAGTAGCGCAAGGCTTCTCTCACACATTGGAATTGATTACGAGATGGTTGATTTCCTCGTAATGGACGTTATAACGGTCTCCTACTTTATCAGTTTAGTAGTTTCCCAAAAAACTGAGTGTGCAACATGTGATTGTGGTCACCGTTTTATCTCTATGGGGATTTAGACAAAAAGATATAAATGAAGGTCCATGTGTGACTTCATAATGATTGAATCAAGTAGTTCCTGACCACGGAACACGATTTCAATTAAATGAGACGTTCACTATATGGATTAATATAATCCGAGCGGATGTGGTATACCGCCTAAGTGAGTACTTGATCAGCTTGGGATACTTGAACAAGTATTATGCCCTTGCGTGTTATGAAGCAATCCACATTTTGGATTTGCCTTTCGAGATGAAGGATCTTGGAAAGAAACGGTAATGACTCGGCCTGATGATCGAGTCCCATAAATATTGAATCTAAGTCCATGATTCAGACTACACCCAGAAGGTGTTATGACGTTTTAGTCATCATGACGCTAAGTCGTCAGATTCTCCCATGATCGTTCGATCACTAGACATTGATATAGACCCGGTCTGTCCCTAATGAGACGATGAAGAGATATTGAACCATCATGTTCATATCTAAGTACAATAATCGCATCTTTGTACTTGGTCTAATGTGCTAGGACGAACATCTTGTATGCTGTGAATGATATAGCTCGACACAGCATCGCGCTAACACGCTGCCATCGAAATGGCACTAAAGACACATTTCATTACCTTATGTTAATTTTGGAAGTGGGCTAGTTTATCCCATTTGTGTCATCGAGTGTACCTACCCCATTCGGTACTCGAATTAACGCAACCTTTTTTTCGGTTATACCGATGCCGGTTACTTACCAGACCCGCATAAGGGATATTCCTAACATGCTCCGTCTTTACCATTGGGAATAAGGTAATATCTTGGAGGTCTTGGAATGACTCCAAACGAATCACTCTGATCTACTCGTGCTCTATAAGACGACTAGAGAGTGTATATGGCTTCGAGCTCGTATTAGCCATATTTGAATTACATATGCTCTGTCTCACGATCCAGATAAAACAATTGTCTTATTTGAGGACAACTTGTTGTTATCGATCAAGAGAGACATGACTAGATTATGCTATTTAGCATTTCTTGCCGAAATGAATCTTCACATATGAAGTTTAAGAGCATCTAGTTGAATGCTCGTTCTATTCCACGTTAGATTTTCTTACATCCAGTCGTGTGCAAGTAAATGAAGCATCCAGTCGAATGCTCGTACTCTTTCTTGAAATATGAAATACTTGCACTCAGTCGTGTGCAAGTGAGGGGAAACATTCATGTGAATGCTTATTGCACTAATTACTATTTAGTCGAAATCCTCGCACCCTGTCGTGTGCAAGTGAGTGGGAGCATCCAGTGGAATGCTCGTGTACTTTTTCTGTCCTTAGACCAATGTTTTTTCCCACTGGGTTTTCCTTGGCAAGGTTTTTAGCGAGACACATTCCCATCATACCTCACTTAAGATTGCCGAAATTAGGGAGAGTATCTTGTTGTATACTTTTTACCAATGTGTACTCTTTTGTCCTTCGATTAGAGGTTTTTCCCACTGAGTTTACTCTAGCAAGGTTTTGATGAGGCACCTGTTTTGTGCTTGATCCCTACTACTAACATTGTTGCACTCTTTTTCCTTCGATCAGAGATTTTCCCATTGAGTTTGCTCTGGTAAGGTTTTGATGAGGCACACTGTTTTATGGTTAGTTACTTACATGATATTTCGGCCTATATCATTCGGCTACACAGTTTCTCCTAGATACCGGTTTTGTCCCACACTGGGTTTTCCGGCCCTAAAGTTTTTATGTGTTTAGCACTGCGAATGAACTCGACTCAGATCGACTGCATGAAGACGAAGAATTCAAGACGTCCAAAGGGGAGTGTTGTAGGATATTATTGGACTATTGAGCTTGTACTTTATGGGTCCAAGTGGGCTTATAACCCTACCCCTCTATCTATATAAAGAGGGTTAGGAGTTCATATACATTATGATAATAAAGACGTACTGTTCTCTCTCTATGTCTCCTATATAATATATATACCGAGCTAATAAGAGTCACAACAAAAATGATATTTTCGTGATGGCACCCGGTAACTATGAATTTTATTTAGCTCAAAAATCAAAATCATACCGAATCAAGCTCATGCATATTCCATATGCTACTTGCTATTGAACAAGATAATTATCCTATCGGATGTAACAAATTTGGCCTAAAAAAAAGGGGAGGTGGTATGGTCAAATCACAAGTAGATAAAGGTAATAAATAACTTTATTATAAATTATGCGTAACGCAACCTACATCTACTGGTGACAGTTCCCCCCCCCCCCCATCCACAATTAATTCCCAGTCCCCATATTTCCGGTTGAACATGGTGTTGTGGTTGTTCCAGAATAAAATGTCTTAGTCCGGGATAATATTCTCGCTTATAGAGTTTTTGTGGTTAATTGTATGAATACGTTTGCAAAATTTTGAAAGCACAAATGACAACTACCCTCTTATATTTGTTTTATTTATTTCTACTCATGTAGTTCGACTACCGTTTGACGGGGGATTTTATCTCATTTTAATTTAAGTCCGTCCGT
The DNA here is from genome assembly GCA_963920805.1 of Primula vulgaris. Classification (NCBI taxonomy): domain Eukaryota; kingdom Viridiplantae; phylum Streptophyta; class Magnoliopsida; order Ericales; family Primulaceae; genus Primula; species Primula vulgaris. Next base: position 11,828,067 of record OY987215.1, on the reverse strand, counting down.
TTAATATTTAAATAAATAAATAAATAATTGTAGCTAAAAGGTAACCAACCAACACATTACTATGTTTTATAACATATTTTTTGGTCCAAAAAATCAGATTTTAAAAATATGTTTCGAGAATCAACTGAAAAGTTAGATTTTAAAAATCTGGATTTTTTAAACATTTTCAGCCTAAAAATCAGGTTTTTTAAGCTAAAAATCAGATTTTCAGAAGTTGAATAATCTGACTTCTCAAACATTCATATATAGAAATTCAAAAAATAACTAAAAAAAAATCAATTGGGAAAGGGGTAGTAAAAACTGAATAAGTACAACTTAAGCGTAACGCAAGGTGGAAGTCCGGGTGACAGTTTCCCCACCGACAAATAATTCCCAGTCACCATTACAAAACCCCACTAAAATAAAACCCACCCACCCACCCACCTAACTAGCGGTTACTACTTATATTATTTAATTTTATTATTCATTTCATTTTTATTACTCCTACCCTTTTAAATTAATTCTTCCCGCACTCCCTTATATACATAATACATATAACATATATGATGTTATTCTACAATTCTAATATTCTGACTCTGTTATTAATATTTGAGATCCTAATAATTTAAGAAGCTTCCTTATTCTAGGTTTATTATTTAAATAGATACATACTGTGTATATATATATATTCTAATACTAGTCTGTTAATAAGTGTATACAAATACTATTTGAGATCGTATTAATTGAAATTTTAACAAGGTCTGTTATTAAATTGGATTTTACGAAAATAGAGGAGCAGCATTTCTTCTTCTACGTTCTCTTGAATTTTGAAATCGAGGTAATTTATTTTATTATTATTTTTGGTAGTTTAGATCTTTTTTCTGGTATATATAGATATTAAGATACATGTTTGTAGTTCAGTTTAATTATTTAGTGTGATATTGTGACAAATGAGTGACGGTTTGTAATTTCGAAATTGAGGTGATTTATTTTTACTTAGTTTAATTTTAATTTATTTTTGGTAATTTAGATCTTCTTCTGCTGAATGTGTTTGCATTCATATGTGGAAGTGGAAGATACATGTTTTTAAAGATAATTTTTGTATTTTTTAACTTGCTTTTGGTTAGTTTAATTTTATTTAATTTTTGTAATTTAGATCTTTTTTTACTGAATTTGTGTATTTAATATTTATATACATATGTAGTAATGTAAATACATGTTTATAGTTTAGTTTAGTTTAGTTATACAGATACAGAATTATGGAATAGTGTGATATTGTGACAATTGAGTGACGGTTCGTAATTTTTTTTAAAAATAATTTTCTATGTGTATTTAATTCTAAACTGAATAACTGTTTGTCGATTATATTGTGATTTTAGTAGAACATAATTGTGTATGAGTAGATTGTAACTTTTGAGTGAATTATGATAGATTTATTTAGCAAAGTGATAGATCTGAGATGGATCCGAATTTAGTTTAAATCACAGTATCACACTGAAAAATCTACTAAGAATATTGAAATTTATCAAGAATTTAAACGAATTATGTGTATGTGACTGTAAAAAATCCACTTTAAGGCTTAAGATTTAGAGAGGGCGGTAAAGTTGCTGTCTTGTGAAAGCAGCATTTTGCAAAAATACAATAGAAGGATGTCTACATTAGGCTCAAAGTTTTACATTATTAGTTGTTATAAAGGAAAGACTTAACTTTTGATCCAATGGTATTGCTGTATTTAACAACTAAAATTATTGTTGCCCACGTTTCCACATTGCACTGTATGAACTTTCTTTTTTTTACCTAAAAATTGTCATTTTTAGCAATAAACCGTCTCTGAAACTTTTCGGGTTAACTACACTTGGGCCATTTTTGATTAAAATGAACTATTGGTAGTTGAGTCCTGAAAACAGGATTTTTTTGGGGTCCTGAGACCTGAGTGTTGACGTCAAGCGAGTTTAAGTGATTAAGATCATTCAACGTTGTTTCGTTTTGGGGTGAGTAGTTGTTTACGTTGTTTTTGTCCCAACTTTGAGCCTTCTAGGCTTGCACAAATTTTGATAAAAACTATACAAGGATCAAATGTTTCACTTTTAAACTCAAATTCTGATAAAAACTATACAAGGATCAAATGTTTCACTTTTAAACTCAAATTCTGATAAAACCTTTACAAGGATCAAATCTTTCACTTTTTAACTCAAATTCTGATAAAAACCGTACAAGGATCAAATGTGTCGCTTTTAAAACATTCTAAACTTTACCGTTCTTATTGAAATTAGGAAGGAACCAGAGAGGAATTTGGGAAAAGTACAGGAACGATTAATTCAATTTTGGCATCAAGCTGTCAAAGACTGATGTCATTTGAAAAATTACCTCGCATATGGGCAGTTGCAGTTACTTTATTTCCATGTTCAGTTTCGGTTTCGTTTGGTTGAAATTTTCAAGATCATTTTCTTTCTTATTTGCTTATTGACCTCCACTTGCTTTTTTCGCAGCCTAACATAAGTTAGCTTATATGCTTAAGCTGCATCCAAACAAATATTTAATGTAGTGAGTCATTCTCGTGTTGTGAAGGAAAGGATTTAGATCTGTATATTAACCAATGAAGAGTTGCTTTGATGCTTATTGGTTGAAGACTTGAAGTGCACTGGCCCCATTTTGAATATTGTTATTTGGAGTGGTATATATGTCTTGCATAGTCTCGCATAAATCTCTAGAGTGTTAAAAATATTCCCAGTATACGTGGAGCGATCTTTGATAGAATTAAATTCAAATAGAAGTTAGGAATTTACGCTTTTCTTTTTCTAATCTGAGTACGCCTTTTTTTTTAGTACTGTATGTTTAAGTTTCTGTAGTATTCTTTTTTGCTAGCTATCTTTTTCCCCCTTACCCTAGTGTTGTCTTTTTTCGGCAGGTGTAGAACTCGAGTCGACTTCCATCTTTGATTGTTCAAGAACTTCAAAGCCTCTTGATTAGTGTCTCTCTGTTTAGCAGTGACTATTTCTTGGTTCATAATAGATAGAGGTGGACTACTTTTAGCATGAAAGACACGGAGAAGAAGAAAATCTCAAATACTAATCAAACAAAAGGATCTGTAAGATCGGAAAGAAGAGACCGTAAGCTGCCACAAGATAGTCCCCGTAAAAAGTTAACTACAAAAGAAGTTGGATCGAAGAGATCAGAAAAACCTGGGTTAAAGATACCGTTAAGGGATGCGAAAACAAGCAAAGACGCTCCTGAAGTTTATGAAGATGTAGTTATTCATTATGTAGATGACGCAGAGAATAAGGACAAAATGAGCACTCGTTCTGGTGATCGAGAACATACGCAGGGGGATGACGAAGATTCAGATTCCGAGACAATAAAAGACTCTGTATCTTCATTTGGGGACTCACAAATAGCTGAAGAAGAGAAAGTAGAAAAATCTCTGACAAGCTCTAAACAGCTTGAGATGAAAAATCCTTCTGATAGCCAATCACATGCTCCAAAATTCAATAATGGGACTTCCAAAGAAATTACCAAAACAGTGTCTGAAAACTCAAAACCGATTCATTATCCTCCTAAGCCTTTGTCAGAATCGTCTGAAGGCATAGAGGAGAAGCATCTTGAAGATGTGAATGAAGGAGTAATACTAGATGAGGTGTCAAATGGTGGACACAGTGTTAAAAGTGATGAAACGAATAACACCGAAGAAAACGGTGACCACATAGACCAGTCTGCTGTCAATGCAAAGGTAGAAGAAATGGAAAATAGAATAGAAAAATTAGAAGAAGAGCTACGAGAAGTTGCTGCTTTAGAAATTGCACTTTATTCTGTTGTACCAGAGCATGGTAGCTCAGCACACAAGGTGCACACACCCGCCCGGCGTCTTTCTAGACTTTATATACATGCTTGCAAATATTGGTCGATGAATAAACGTGGTTCAGTTGCTAGAAACATAGTTTCAGGGCTTGTTTTGGTTGCCAAGTCATGTAGCAATGATGTATCAAGGTACAAATACCATTTGTCTTTACATCGAACAATCTAATGTACCATTTTTGTCTGTGCTAATTTAATCAATACTTTCTTTGTTGATAGGTTAACTTTCTGGTTGTCAAACACTGTCGTACTGAGGGAAATCATCTGCCAGGCAATCGGTCAATCACGTAACTCGAGTTCTCTCTCTAGAATTTCCGAGTTCAATGGGGGAGGGCGGAAAAATGAAGGTAAGTCATCTCTCAATTGGAGGGCCAGTTATGGTAGTAAAAAGACAAAGAAGGATGGTTTTTTGCAATTTATTGATGATTGGCAAGAGACGAGAACACTAACAGATGCACTTGAGAAAGTGGAATCCTGGATTTTCTCGAGGATGATCGAATCAATATGGTGGCAGGTATATATTTGATTATCCTTTGTTATGTTCTAGAGGCCTTTATGTTAGAGTTTTTATAACAAGTATACTAGCTTATGAATTAACCTCCTGTAAGCAGTCTCTACTTTTTAGGAACATTTACTTGTTTCCTCTTGTGAAATTAAGTAAACTTATTACGGTTCCAGAGTATAACGCCTTATATGCAATCTCCTAATGATGATTCAAATGGGAATAAAACGATGGGAAGGTTATCGGGGCCCGCATTGGATAACCAGCAGCAAGGTAACTTTTCGATTAATCTTTGGAAAAGTGCTTTTGAAGACGCTTTGAGAAGACTCTGTCCCATTCGATCAGGTGGTCACATTTGTGGTTGCTTGCCTGTTTTGGCGAGAATGGTAAGTAGTAGATAGTAATATGCTTGTTCCATTTATTTGGCCTATATCGTAGTTTTATTGATTTAGTATTTTATTAGCTCCTCCATACGTGTTTAGGTTATGGAGCAATGTGTTGCTAGGCTAGATGTGGCCATGTTCAACGCAATTCTTCGTGAATCAGCACATGAAATACCAACTGATCCTGTGTCGGATCCTATTGTTGATTCCAAAGTTTTGCCCATTCCGGCTGGGGATTTGAGCTTTGGTTCTGGTGCTCAACTAAAAAATTCTGTAAGAACTATGTCCTCTTCACTTTTAATCAAATGAAGTGATGGAACAAAGAGAAAAAAAAATTCAGTTGGAAAAGATCTTAAAATCCTTCAGTGTGCTGTCTACCCATGCTTGAGTTGGTCATGATGTAACATATTTGATTGAGATTGTGCCTTCAGCTATTACTTGCAACATTAATTATTGTTAAATTATGGTAAAATTCAAATAACCCCCATTTATTATGGGTGCTTTCCATTAAGACCCCCACATACTTCAGATGCTTGCAACTAACCTATCTTACTTTTGCAATTAACTCTCGCGTCCTATTTTAAAATGGATAACTTTGTTCTCAGTGGTCCTTCTTTGACGGTTCTTTTTCCATTTTATGTATATTGTCGATCTATATGCAGTTTAAGTCACGGAAAGTGGTTCACCCCTTAATTTTTGTATATGCAGATTTCTGCTTTAATAGACATTTTTGGCGTAATTTTGCTCTAGAGAATTTCTTTGCTAACTGGTACTTTCTGTATGTATATATAACTAAAAACATGTATCAAAGGAAAGGAGGATTTTAAACTGACTGACAACCACTATAATTTACCATTATAAAGTTAGAAATGGGGTCTGATTGCAAAGCTGAAATTGAACAATGGGTTAGTTGAAACTATCATAAGTACATGGGTTTTTTTCCAAACACCGATAGTACATGTTATTTTCATTTTACCGTATAAATTACTGTACCATTTTTGTTATATTGCAGTGGTTAAGACCTGAAAATTATTCTATGCAGGTTGGTAATTGGTCTAGGAGTCTAACTGAACTATTTGGTGTTGATGCCAATGATTTTCCACATAAAGACGAACAGAAAAATGAAAACGATGACAAATGGGGTGTAGATGTTGAAACAAAGCATTTCAATCTTCTTAATGAGTTGAGTGATCTTCTGATGCTTCCAAAAGACATGCTTATGGATCGATCAATCAGGACAGAGGTTGGCAAAAATAAAATGACATTGCACTCATTTTTGTACTATACATAAATAAGATATGTATCATTACAAACTGTTATTCAGTGATACTATTGTTTGTTTATGGATTTAGGTCTGTCCGTCAATTAGTCTCCCATTAGTTAAACGGATACTTTGTAATTTCACTCCAGATGAGTTTTGTCCTGATCCTGTCCCCGGTGCTGTTTTAGAATCCTTAAATGCCGAGGTATGTTTTTCTCCAAATACCCTCTCAAATACATTTTCATGATATTAAGTTTCCTCCTAAGACTACTTTAGGTAAAAGTGGAAAACTTTTACGTGTATTTCCCCCCCTTCCTCATAGGATTTTATGGTCTACCTGAAGACGCTATAGTTTTGTCGGAGTAATTTTTTTTTAGCAGCACTTCTCTGTGATGAGGGTTCCACTGTACTTTTTACGTCAGTATGAAAATTGAGAGATACACTTTCTTTAATAGTCTAAACATAATGTATTTTTGTGTTCAATTCATCATTAGTGACGTTAACTACGGAATATGTATATAGAGCTGTCCAATAGAATTTTACTAATTAAAAGAAACAAATCTGCAATACATAGCTGAAAAGTTTACTGGTTTTTCAACTTCATTTACGATATGGCATTGTTTCTCCACCAAAATTTTGGCAGTGTTTCATAGAGCGGAGATTTTCAGCAGACTCGGCCAACATCAGCTTTCCTTACACTGCTCCACCAGCTCCATACACCCCTCCTTCACCTGCTAACGTGGCTGAGAAAGTATCAGAAATTGATGGAAAATCACAGTTGGCTAGAAGCTCATCCGCTATACAGAGGAAAGGTTACACGAGCGATGAAGAATTGGAGGAGCTGGAATCTCCCTTAACTTCCCTATTTGACAAGTCACCTTCTACTACTCCAACTGTCGTTACAAATGGAAACGGAAAATTTAGCAAACAGAAAAGCAATTCTGGTGAAAACACAAGGTATGGTCTCCTTCGCGAGGTTTGGTCGGCATAAACACTCGTGAGTTTATTACAGTTATCAAGTTTACTATGTCGATACTTTAGAGAAGAAAACGAAAACCTGCAGTAAATAGGAGGCAAAGTTACGGGTTCTTAAATCCTGTGTAGCTATAAACCTTTTTGAATATTTAGGAGTACTTTTGCTACAATGTTGTAATCATATAAACTCCACTGTCGTTAATATATAAGTATGTTCTTTATCTCCTTCCTATGTAAACAAAGATTGCTTTTGTTATTTATTTTTATGGGAAAAAACAATGGCTTTTTGTGAGTATGTACATGATGGATCATTTTTTAATAAAAGGACCGTCATAAGTTAACACCCTAGAAGGTCTATATATGTTTGTTAATAAATAAGTATTTTACACTGATACGTAAATAAATATGACCCATTTTATATCAATGTCAAGTTCACGTCAACATTTATCTTTACTGGTTATTTGGACTCAAACACTATGGTCCCGTGAATGTAAGCAAATATAAATTTAGTTGCAGCTGTATATTAAGTATGATCAAATATGCATTCATTTACAGCTATTTCACCCAAGCCTTCGACCAATTTTCGCAGAGTATTGTCTTTAATTAGGGTCACCTCTAAAAGCCAATGAACAATCAATTGCATTTAGTAGCTATAGTGAACCTTTATAATCTGTGTTTTTATCACAATATTATCACTGTGGTTTGTTCCGGACCAACAAATTATGGAAATTTAGAAAACATACTTATTTTTACAACATTCCAAAGTTTTGTAAAAAAAAAAAAAAAAAAACAGGTTTTGTTCCTAAAAAAAAAAACAGGGACAAAATTTGTTTAATGTTGAGACTGGGTAATCTTAAAGAAATAATCCTAGCATGCGATACGAAGCCAATACATAATTTGTAAAATTTATTTACATGAGCATCAACATTGCACTTGATAAATTTGGTTAGCTAACTATTACAAAATAAGTAAAAAAAACACTTACTAACTTACATTTATACAAGATAAGTTTAACTTGCATTTTTTTTTGTTTATATTGAACTAGCTATTTTTGGCTAATAAGAGTATATTTTATTAATATATTGGTCATAGTTAATAGGATAAGTGGAATATAAGATTATTAAACAAAATAAAATAAAATAAAATTATAAACTGATTGTCATCTCATCCATTAGTGTGATTGGTAACTTTAGCGCAGAAGTTAATAAGTGATTGTCAACATGACATTTAATGAGTGTGTTATCAAGTCCAATGTAATCAAAATATCATTTTTTTAGCTAACAAGTGACACTAAAACATGAGATATATAGTACAATGTAATTGTTATAAAGATTATGTATTTGTAGTGTTTTATTCAGGGGTGTTTATGAGAAATTTGAATCCTGGTGCAATAGTTGAGAAAAAAAGCTATTTTCTTAGCAATAGTTGAGAAAAAAAAGCTATTTTCTTAATATAGGCTCGTCACTCAAGTGCTCGAAACTTAGTTAAAGTAACACAAAAATTACAATCATAGTAAGAAAATTGGCCTTACCTCACGTAAAAAGAGTTTATCAGCCCATAATATGGGTAATAATTGTTTTACAGTATAAATCAAATACCATTTGCTTTATTTTGGTATCTAACGTAACATATTATCTAATTGTTGAGCCTTTTTCTGTTCAGTTTGCACTTTGAGGACTAATAAACAGTTATGTTAAACTGCAGTGGTGACTGTTGTTAACAAAACATTAATTCATTGAGCAAAGCTGACAGCAGGTGGTCCAAAACTTTAACTATATTCACACTTTAGCCCTTTATTTAATATATCTTTCACATCAGTTTATGAAATTAACTATATATGCATAAGTAATAAAATGGATTTTTGGGCCCCTTTTTTACACGGACCAGTGCGCCTCGCACAGGCCCAAAACCGGCTCTGGTCTTATTAAGCAAGTGGATTTGAGGATTAGGAGTCTCATTTAGTACATTGTAAGCATTTCTGCTAGGGAAAAAAACTCACTTCGACTTTGGGTGCTCAATATACTTTCATGATATAGCCGAAACCTTTCTCGTTTGTGGCATCTGTTGGCCACAACTAGACGATTGCATGCTTACTAATTCATGATTCATAAAAAGCTCATTCCATAACAAATGAGATCAAAATAGCATTAAAAAAGCTCTACATTTTGAACCATGGTGTTCCTATCAAGGTACATAAGAGATTTAACAACCTCGGTAACAGTAACAAGTGGGCGTTTTCCAGAGTCACTCCATCAATTTACCCGAATTCTTTTAATAATACATATTCCATTTAAAGATATATATATAGAGGGGATGCAACGAGGTGGCGTCGTGCCAAGGTAGTGTCGTAACAACGCGATAACCGAAAAAGGTAGACATTGTATCAATGATGCGGTGGTGTTTTGTGGAAATAGACTTATTCCTAATTTAATCTAACTTGGATCACTTGGAAGAGCATAATTTGATAGGGCGAGACCCAATTAAATACGTTTTCTATTATTTAGTATATTTCTTTTATACTTATTTTATAGTAGATAGTGTAAATGACACTTCTATTACTACTCACCAAAAAGAAGTCTCGTCTGGCGAGCCTGTTTTTATTCTTATGTTTGATTTATATATTATTCGCTAAACGTCCTTCCCTACTAAAATTGCCGTGATACCTATCTGAAATGTTGAACATATATTAAGTAACAATCAATAAAACAGTTTAATACCACTTACCGTTAGAGGTTTGTAATCCGTGTCTCCGCCGCTCCGGTGCCTGAGCTGTACATGACTAATAAAATACAAATGAAATAACATGAGCAATACATAAACAAGTACATCAGAACGGGATGGTGTACATGGGGTTGGTGTTTTTTATCAGGTTGATGGGTCCGTCGGAACGTTTGAGGCGGCCGTGTATGATGATGGTGCGTTGGCCCGTCCCGATGATTGTCGAGTTCCCGTTTGTTTGGATGTATTTACTGGATTGTTAGTATAGTCTGTTTGGACCTTTTTCATTAACAGGCACTGTTCTTGCAGTGATCGATTATTAGTATGTCAGTTTGGACAGGGGCTCAATATCATATCCATTTCACTATAATATGTAGGATTAACATGATATTTTAAAGTACAGTTGAGGTGCATAATATGACTTGGTGACTTAAATTTCTCATATGAAATACCATGCAAGTGAGCTGGAGCTAGTACATGCAAATAGCTCTATGAGATAAAACAAATATATGTGAGTGTGCTCATATATACAAATAGAGGAAATCATGAGTAACCTTGACAGTGGTTACCCACGAATAGACCTGTAGTGAGGTCGGTTAAGTGTATGTGCTCGCAAGGCGCATCGGCTTGTGTAGCTAGGAAAATGGAGCACTTAGGCATATGTAGGTTGGAAACTGTACAATGCTCCAGTGGGTTGGTGCCTATGCTGGGGCGTAGTTATGAGACACTTAGTGAAATTTAAATTGAGGGAATTTTTATAAACTGAACCGATGCCCGCAGTGGCCTGTAGCCTGTGCTGGGGCATAACGTCGATGCGCTTTGTAAATTGAACTGATGCTCCCAGAGGCATGTAGCTTGTCCTGGGGCATAGTGCCAATGCATTATGTAAAACTGAACTGATGCTGCCAGAGGCATGTAGCATGTGCTGGGGCATAGCGCCAATGCGCTTTGTAAGATGAAATGATGCTCCTAGAGGCATGTAGCATATGCTCGGGCATAGCCCCAGTGCACTTTTTAAACTGAACTGATGCTCCCAGTGGCCTATAGCCTGTGCTGAGGTATAGCGCCAGTGTGCTTTGTAAACTAAATTGGTGCTCCCATATGGTTGTATCCATATGGGGCGTAAAACTGGGTCACTACGGCCTAAAAATGATTTAAACAAATATTTCTTTTAAGTAGGTGTTCCCAGTGGGTCGGTGATCAGCTTGGGGCATAAAACAGGGGCACTACGGCCTAAAATATTATGTAAAACATATTTTTATTACAAGAAGGAGATTCGGCCAGTGGGTCGGTGACCGAACTGGGGCATAAAACAGGTCCACTACGGCCTAAAATATAATTTAAATATATTTTTATTTTAAGCAGGAGCTTCCAGTTGGTTGATGACCAGATTAGGGCATGAAACAGGGCCACTACAACCTACAAATACTTGAAACAATTTTTTTAAGCAGGTGTTTCCAGTGAGTCAGTGACCAGACTGGGTATAAAACAGAGGCACAACAACGTAAAATATAATTTAAACAGATTTTTCTTTTAAGAATGAGCACCCAGTGGGTGGGTGACCGAACTGGAGCATGAAACAGAGGCAATACGGGTGATACGACCTAAATATACTAGAAAATGATTTTTCTAATAAGCGGTGCTCCAAGTGGGTTGGTGACCAGATCGGAGCATAAAACAGGGGCGATACGGCCTAAACATATTTTAAACAGAATTTTCTTTTAGGCGCTCCCAATGGGTCGGTGGCTGAATTGGGGCATAAAACAGGGGCACTACGGCCTAAAATATTATTTAAACATATTTTTCTTTTAAGCAGGAGCTCCCAGTGAGTCGGAGACCGAACTCGAGCATAAAATAGAGGCACTACAACCTAAAATATACTTTAAACAGATTTTTCTTTTAAGCAGGAGCTCCTAGTGGGTTGGTGACCGAATTGGAACATGAAATAGAGGCGCTACGACCTAAATATACTTTTATTATTAGAAGAGGTGCCCCCAGTGGGTCGGTGACCAAACTGTGGCACAGGGAGGGCACTCGGCCTAAGTTATCTATTTTATTCAGTATATTATTTTGCAGTTTTTCATGATTCTCTTGTATTTTTTTTACATTGTTATGTTTTCTTTTTTGGTAGGATTTTCAGAACTATTTAGCAAATTTATGTTTCCCACAGACAGCGCCATTTGGAGAGCCTATTTTTATTCCTAGACTCGACTTATATATTATTTGCTAAACGCCCTTCGCACCCTACTAAAGCTGGCGTGATACCAATCTGACATGTTGAGCATATATTAATTAATAATCAACAAAATAGTTTAATACCGATTAACGTATGAGGTTTTTAATCAGTGTCTCCGCCATTCCGGTACCTGAGCTGTACCTGGCTAATAAAATACAAGTGAAATAACATGAGCAATATATAAACAAGTACATTGGTACGGGACGGTGAACATAGGGTTGGTGTTTTTTATCAGGTTGATGGGTCCGTCGAAACATTTGAGGCGGCCGTGTATGATGATGGTACATCGTCCCGTCCCGATGATTCCCTAGTTTCCGTTTGTTTGGGTGTATTTACTGGATTGTTATTATAGTCCGTTTGGACCTTTTTCATTAACAAGCACGGTTCTTGCAGTGATCGATTATTAGTATGTTAGTTTGGACAATGGATCAATATCATATCCATTTTACTATAGTATTCAGGATTAACATGATATGTTAAAGTACAGCTGAGGTGTATAATGTAACTTGATGACTTAAAGTCCTCATATGAAATACCATGTCAGTGAGCTGGAGCTAGTACGTGCAATTAACTTTATGAGATAAAACTAATATATTTGAGTGTGCTCATATATACAAGTAGAGAAAAGCAGGAGTAACCTCGACAGTGGTTACCCACGAATAGACCTGCAGTGAGATTTGGGTACGTTGTAAATAAACACAATAATTTCTACGGAAAAATAAATGGACAAATTAAACAGAAAATGGTTTCCTTCGAATATATAAATATCAATTACAAGAATTAACGCAAAATAATGTAAATGATACCGAAATGGACTAAAGTCCGAGACGAGGTAACTGCAAGCAGTTTCCCTTAAACGATATTTGCCCCGCCACCTCTGCTTCTGGCTATATGGGGCACTTCGTTCCCAAGGTACAACGTCTATCATATGTGACTCGGCGGAAACGGCACCGAACCACGGTCGGGCCGTTGGTGGTGCGGTACTCTCTCTCTATATGTATGCATGTGTATGTGTGTGAATGTGTATGTGCCATGTATCTCTTTTTCTTCCTTTTCCTTGTCTTGTGAAATGATAGATATATGCATGTTTTTTTTTACCAAAAAACATATGAAGAGTTACATGTCAATAATGTCATAAATGGGGGGGCAATTAACATTGCAAGTTACACAAATAAATTGCATTCACTTCCTAAAACCGTTTCGGTTTTTCCAACAATCCCCCACATGAATGCAATCAACTGACATGCAACATGCATCCTAAATGCAATCGAGAGAACCACGAGAATTCGCTGCATAAGGACAGGTAGCGCGCGCCTTGAACCTGCCATAGTGATGTAAAATCTGATATGCTACTATTGGGTAGCCTTAAAGCCTTGAACCCTTTAGCGTTTGTGCATACCAGGGTAATACTCACACAGTGTCCTCTCTACACCACTTACTAAGCCCTTTGGTTGTTGTCCATATTTGGCCCTGGACTGCCTTGGCAAATTCAACCGAGTGCTCTAGTGATTTAGCCCTAGATCATCACATAGTATCGGCCATACACACTCGTTATAGGTGATTTTCAAGTCAAGGGTGTCCTGACTCACCCCACTCGACCTTCGAGATACTTGATTCATTAAGAGACTCATGCTCACCCTTAAAATGGTACAGGTCTATCACTCTTTCATCATAGAAATGGGCTGAGAACTTATGTTCTCGAGTGCTTTGTTCGGTAACCCGCACAGTTCAGTTTTCCCATTGAACCTGAGACTGAAATTTCCAGTACAGGTTGGGTAGCTTATGTGAAGGTTTCCAATTTATTGGGCTTCAACCCCCATTTCCCTCGATGATGCTCCAACTCCTCCACGAGTCAAACATTTTGTATATGGATCCGCATTATTATCCTTAGACCTTGCAAAGTCTATGGATACCACAATTTTTGCTAGCAATTCCTCTTACGGATTTGTGTCTCCGACGAATATGTCATGACTTTGTCGGGACTTTCCATTATACAAATTATTCTGATCCCGTTTAATAACTGACTGACTGCAGCAGTACACGTTTATTGCGGGAACAGATTTTGACCACTTGGAATACCTCCCAAGACTTCTCAGCCAATCTGCCTCTTCTGTAGCTTGATTCAACGTTATGAATTCTAACTCTACAGTTTCTCCAACTATGCAGGTCTATTTTACAGACCTCCATAAGACTGCAACCTCTTTAAGTACAAACATATCCACTAATGGACCTTGTACTGTTAAAGTTCGAGATACACTTGGTATCTAAATACCCTCCAAACATTTTGGACATCTCGTATAACGCAGTTCATGATTGGCAGTATACCTCATGTATCTGAGAAGCCTCATTGGCAAACTTACTGAGTCTGCTCACTGAGTTGGCTATAACTGGTCTAGTGCAGTTCTTGACGCACAAGAGACTACCTATGATAAGTTAGGTGTTTGTTTTAGTCCATATAACGACTTAACAAGTTTTCGCACCTTGGCTTACTTTATACGGAACCACGACCCAATGGGTTGTTCCTAGTTCTCTAAATCTCCATTTGTAAAACACATGTTCTCATTAATTAATGATGTGTCTTTTCTTAGAGATTAGAGTATAGATATTAAAATTATCAAAACCGTCAGTTTACTTAAAGTAATTGACTTTATTTCTCACGTGCCTATCAACCTCATTGTTGATGACATCTTCCCATATACACATTATATGGATAACATTGATTATTTCAATGTCGTCGATTCACCTTCACTCATGAAGGTCAAGGGACAAAGGAAGTTTCATTACTTACCCTTTTACCATGCCGATGCACTTCATCTTCCTTACAAGATTCATTTTTCCCATTTTTCCAGCACCGTTTGAGTGTTCACTTGTCTTGGGTAGCGTAATGCTTTGAACCCTCAACGTATTGGTCACACTCGCCAGGCGTTAAGAGTTTTTTGCGAAAACTTCTCTTTTAGGAAGTATGCTTCTCGGGCATAGAATAATGTTCTATATGCACTTTAAAGTCATGTGCCTATCCGAAGAACACACAATCTACCATTTTTCGATCTTATCCAAGTCCTTCAAGGAACAAGATTGAGACCTTTCTTAGGTAGCACCAAAACTTTCACGAACTTATAGTCAGGCACCATGCCTTCTATAATTCTGACTGCTTGGTCCAACTTCCTAAGCGATAGTTTGTTCAACACATAGCTTACGGAAAGTTCACTTCCCGTACAAATTCAGAGTTTAATCCTGAACTTATCAACATGATATTCATCGTTTAAGAACTACATTTTTGCTCGAGAGCATAATAAGTCGTTCTTTAACGATTGGTGTCATTCCATCAACACAATTATGTGAACGGTGTCTCATATTCACCGTTTCAATCACACTGATCATGTATTCATATCCATGTGAATATACCATTTCGGAACTAGTTAGACAATATCTAACACTTCCAAAAATAGTCTATCGTTTAATGATTAACACTTAATCATTGAATTAAAGTTGGTAGATTAACACAACAGAACACCCATGAATAAACATGTTTTCTGACAAGCCTTAATCTTCAACAATAGAATTCACGTATTAATTCTTACTTGAATGAATATCTCGACTGATTTATCTTTACTTCTCATCAAGTAGACATATCAGTGTTTAATACATCCATCAATAAATTGAGGAAATATCTTTTAAAACCCTTCTTGGTTTTACACGCATCTCAAATGCATCAAACCATTAGGTTATGTACTCCGTTCAAAACTTCGAACTGAAGACTTGGTAATACATTGCTTCAAACACAAACTCATATTTGTGTTTCAATTTAAATAATAGATTTAGAAAAATAAAATATTTAAGATTTTATATTTTCATCACCTACTATATCATGTCAAATCAGTGACTTGGTTGAATAATTCAACATGTCATTATTGACCACAAGAGTATCGACTAAAATGCTCATTTTGAACAAATAGTCACTCATGTATTGCCACAAACAAGCAAACTTATCACAATTTGATCCTAGTGTTTTGGCTACCGAAAGGCTACTGCCCTTTAGGTTTCAAAACCACTAGTCTTGATTCAGATTTGTATGCTTGCACTTGTTAGTGGATTTCCAAACGTTTAAAATGTTTCCACACATTAACGCCCCCACAGTTCGTGCATTCCCTTTTGTCCTCACTCAGAACATGCACACTGTTATAGAGAAACTTAATCGATTTCAATGTGGTAAATGAAACGATATCATTTATTTCAGACGTTTTAAGTCCATACCACTGAACCGTTAGGTTTTCTCCCATTTGCCCGTAGACGTTATGGGGTACGTTAAATTCTCGATCTAGAGGATCAACGGGTTACCCCCACATTTGTGGGACCCTTGGGGTTCTCCCCCAATAATAGTAATATAATATTACTAAATTATTATTCTCAATAATAGCAAGCTCAACATATTCACAATATGTTTTACTAACAAATTAATAATATGTTATTTCAACAAATTATTAAATGTTTTTTCCAACAAATAAATAAGATGTTAATTTCAACAAATTATTAAATGTTCTTTCAGCAAATTAATAAGATATTATTTCAATAAATAATAAATTAGCCGATATTTATTTATTATTAAAATAAAACTCAACGGCCATTTATAATTTGTTTAATCATCAAATTATTTGCTCTTGGATGAACAAAGTTGGTTATTAAATAACATTTCATCCAAATAAGTAACCGACTCGTCATTGCAATTCGTAGTTAGCTAATAAAGCTCTCCATAAATATCAACAATAACTATCGTTACAATGCTTTATAACTCTCCAAATTAAATTGCGATTAATCACAATTAATAAGAAGTTATAAACACTCGTCATTAATCTCATTAATGATTACCGTTATAAATTTTGGGACCCTCCAAATTAAATTGCAATAAATTACAATTAATACGGAGGTACGACCCATTATTTCACCAAATAAATGTATTTAATAATGGTCGTTTCAAATTTGTAACCCCTTTCAATAATATGCACACATGCAAAATTAATAGGAGTTACACCGGCACCCACAATGTTCTGGTCAGTTCCAGCACCCACCGTGTTCCGGACATTTCCCGCAGGAAACTGTTTGTTATCTCAAATAACAAACACGCACAATCTAATTTCGAAAAATGAAACTAAAACTCCTCTTTCGCAAACACCAAATTTCTATAACCACGTATGGTTTCAAGAAACTGATTTTGCAAGAGTATTCTATTTCATTCCCGAAAAAGATTATTAAATTCTGAAAGATTTATTCAGTCGTAAACATCAGATAAATCTGATTTTACACAGAACAATCTCAGAATTCAATCAGTTCTGTCGTAAGCCCCAAATTCTGAAAATCAGAAAATGGTTTTACAAGAACTATTTCGAAACCAGTTCTGTCGTAAGCCCCAAATTAATGGTTTTACATGAACTATTTCGAAAACATTTATCCTCCAATTTAATTGTAGAGATCCATATGACTACACAAAAACTCATTGTAAATTGTTAGTATTTTATCAACATGAAAATAGTAAACATGTATAAATCAACTAACAATATAATTAATGAGATATATTAAGCTCAAAACCGACATGTTCACAAACATACGCACGACCCATTCAAAAACGGTATGTCAAATATAATTAGCAACTCACATCTACTAAAATAAACAACCATTATGCATTATATATGGTCTTGTACCACAATTCATACACACTTGTTACTGTAACAAAATAAGTGTAACGGCAAATACGAGATATATTAACAACAAATAATTACCAGAATATCAATAGCAATATCCAGCCGTTACTCACAAGTCACAAGCAATTATCATAACCAATACTATCAAACCATGTACACTGCATTTTTTTTTCCCTTAACCGCAGACCTTACAGTCAGATTTCACAAATGCTGACATGGTATCTAAACAATTACATCATCGTACTACAATTTATATAATTAGTAAACAAGCCACTGGACATGCAATAATGTAATCCCAGCATAATAATGTATTCGCATACATACATTACAAAACACTATATGCACATAAGAGACAATTAAATTATAACACCAACATGTTAAATTCAAAATTCATGATTAACCACTTAATCACTACCATTACCAAACAAGTTACAGATTTACTCAAAATCCAAATGATGATGAACATATTATCAAATCGCAACCATTTCTGTCATATTCAGAATATAAAACAATAGTGTAGCTCAAAAGTTTATCAAAGTAACGTTTACATATACTATTCATGTCAAACAAATTCATTAACAGTAATAATCATAAACATGATTACCTAACCTCAAAACTTGATTCTCTAAACCAAATTAACAAAACTTGATTCTCTAAACCAAATTAACATGGATATTCAACGTTACTGAAAAGATTTTCAATGCCATGACACCAGCAATGAATCAACTCCTTGTCCAGCCATTTATCTAATATATATATATGGTGGACTTCACATAACATACATGTTTCAAAGGATCATACAAGCAACTGACATAATCCATTCATACACATATACATAACACATATAAACATAACCCAAACAATTCTGTAAAACGTGTTTAGAAGCCAAGTGAAACAAATCAAACCACACTACAACAGTGTTCCAAAAAACGTGACAGATTTACAATCCAAATCACGAAATAACCCCACACAAGATCAAACAACTGCAAAACGCATTCGACAATACAAGCGGAAATACCAATTTCTTAAAAACCAAATGTTTGTTAGAAAAAGTTTTTTTCAAAGAAATGTCTTAGCCACGGAAATAATTTTCTGTTTATCCAAACACCAAAATTATTGTATTAACGTACGAAACATAACAAATATCGTTTAAGATTGTTGGGTACGTTGTAAATGAACACAATAATTTCTACGGAAAAATAAATGGACAAATTAAACAGAAAATGGTTTCCTTCGAATATATAAATATCAATTACAAGAATTAACGTAAAATAATGTAAATGATACCGAAATGGACTAAAGTCCGAGACGAGGTAACTGCAAGCAGTTTCCCTTAAACGATATTTGCCCCGCCATCTCTGCTTCTGGCTATATGGGGCACTTCGTTCCCAAGGTACAACGTCTATCACATGTGACTCGGCGGAAACGGCACCGAGCCATGGTCGGACCGTTGGTGGTGCGGTACTCTCTCTCTATATGTATGCATGTGTATGTGTGTGAATGTGTATGTGCCATGTATCTCTTTTTCTTCCTTTTCCTTGTCTTGTGAAATGATAGATATATGCATGTTTTTTTTTACCAAAAAACATATGAAGAGTTACATGTCAATAATGTCATAAATGGGGGGGCAATTAACATTCCAAGTTACACAAATAAATTGCATTCACTTCCTAAAACCGTTTCGGTTTTTCCAACAATCGGCTAAGTGTATGTGCTCGCAAGGCGCACCGAATGACGATGTGGCAGCTTGAGCTCTAATTCCGATGGCCGCGGTAGTTGATCGAAGTGTTGCTACCTGTGTATGTCAATCACAGTAAACAAATAATGTGTATGTATATGTTCTGATGTGTGTATCTATTTTTTATATCTATTTCTCTCTATCCGTCTCTCTATCTTTCCTGAAGGGGAGCCCCCTTCATTTTTGGAAAGTTTTAGTATTTATAGTGTAAACTAAGTATTGTTTATGAGTTGGACTTGGACTTTCTAAAATTGTTCGTTAACGCACTGCAGTTTTATCTAAAACGAATACCGTTCGAAATGTTAATTAGAAAGTTGTAATAGATTAAGAGGGAATACGAAATTACCCTCGCCATCGTCATCATCAATAGTTTTTCAAATACAAAGTTCCGAACACATGTAGTCAACAATGTCATGCAACAGTAGAATATCACTCAATGTTAATTTTGTTCCCAAATGTAATCTTTTACTTTCACATTTATCTTATAATATAGTTTAATACAATAAATATAACAAATCACAACAGTTGAATGTGTGAGAGCCAATTTACTGAAACGTGGTATCACAGCCTAAGGCTAACACTGTTTTTTTTTTCTTTCCTTCTTTTTCACTTTTGCAACGGAGTTCATACATCCCATGCGTAACAGATCCCGTAACAACATTGTTCAAAAAAAAATGTTAGATGGAATCGTTCGTTATTCACTACTGTTGGCCCGCGTGCTAACCTTAGAGGGGGGGGGTGAATAAGGTTTATGGCGATTTTCGCCTAATTAAAACCTAAGTGCAACTAACACCCAACTTATGCAAATTCTAAACTTAAGCGTTTAATAAACTATAATGAAATGCTAGAAATCATAAACGCAAGCAAGAATATAAGCAATAATAAAGTTGCGGAAAGTAAAGTTTAGGGAAAGAAGATGACACCAAGATTTATAGAGGTTCGGCAAACGCGCCTACGTCCTCTCCTCGGTACTACCGAGTAATTCACTATAATTCTTCTTTCGGATTTTACAAACCCTATCGAGCTCAATCGACCGATTGGCTCACCCTCTACCCGGGGTTCCTACTCTTGATACAAGTGCAAGAGGACACGACTACGAGTCTACGACTCCCCCTCAATTTATGAGTGCCCGAATGAAAAACCTAGAGCTTTTAAGCTTCACTTGCTTACAAAGCCTCTACCCGTTCACTCGCTCACAAAAATTGAGTTTATAAAACACTCGATACAAATTTAGTTACAAAAATGTAACTTCGCTCACTATTCTAATTGCTTCTTAAAAAGCTAATTGGTGAGTTGATGATGATCGAGCTTGAATCTCTTTCTCTTTGATTTTCCTCTTCCTCGAATATATATATCCACCAAATTGGTGATATTGGGATTTTTTAATGAAAGGTTAGAAGGAAGTTGATTGGAATGTTATTGGTAAGTTTGGAGAGATGATTGGGCTGGTATATATCACAGAAAAGTCTGTTTTTCTGGGTTATGACCGTTGTGTGTTTTAACAGCTATTTTCCAGAAATTGCTGAAAAGCTGTTTTCGAAAACTGCAGAAAACGATCGGTCGTTTTCTACAGTCGATCGGTCGTTTTACAGAAAACGATCGGTCGTTTTCTGAAAACGATCGGTCGTTTTTATATTGGACTCACTGGAAGAAATTGGATCAAAAATGATCGGTCGTTTTTGTACAGTCGATCGGTCGACTGTAATCCTGGTCCCGTAAATCTTCGAATGCTCATAACTCCTTCGTTTTAGCTCCGATTTTGGTTCCGCTTGAACCTATGGCTTCGTTATCGAATGCTCTATCATTTAACGACCTGAAATATACGTTTTCTATTTTTGGACAAGACAAGCATTATATCATCGAAATCGTAAAATCATTAAACGCATAATCAAAGTAATAATCAAAATCATTATTGAACTCTATGTTCAACAATCTCCCCCATTTTGATTATGACAAACTAATGATGATTTTACAAGATACAAGAAAAATATCTCCTCCATTTTAACAAAACGCATTACACCAAATTATATCATTTTTCTCCCCCTTTGGCATTATCAAAATGCAATCAATAAAAAAAATATGGGGTTATGTGAAGGGTTTTTAAAGAAAAACCAAAAGATGAAAAAATGTAAATATGATGCATATACCCGACCCAACTAATCACATATATGTAGATATTATAGATTAGAGTATACCGCATATGTGATGTGGAGTCGAGTCCGCTCGCTAATGGCATTTGCATTGAGCGTTGCCGATTCCTAATAGGTGGTACCACTTGTTGGTATGCCTTCCACCTTTGTCGATTAATGGCACTTCATCCTTGATGGTGGAGTCGATCTTCTTGACTTCCACGGCTTTTGTCGGCGTTGCCAACCATTTGTTGATTTTCTCCTTTTGGACGGAGATACCTATAACACAAATTTTGTCCTTTGGTACCCAATTTCTTTTGGGTCCGACATTGTTAGTGGCTCGGGTCTTTACTACCCATTTCAAATCGCTTCTACTAACATGAAAGCGATTTGGGCATTTAGAAGAATTATGCTCACTTCTACTACAATGAATGCAATGCATAGATTTTTCCGAATAACGAGAACTATGCGACTTTTTGTAGGAAGTTTTAGAAGTATGATGAGCGGTTTTGGTTTGAAAACCTAAACCTCTTCTATTATTACAAGAGTTCGGCAAAACTCTTGAAGTGCTCCCTTGTTTAAAAACAACCTTTTGTATAGGCGGAATAGGAGTTGTAGACACGCTAGAAGATTTGACATAGCGGGTTGTGCTTGATCCAATAGAGTTGGAAACGAAACCCAAACCGCTTTTGTCATTGACATCTTTTTGACAACTCAAAATTTCGTCCAACACGGTTTTCCCTTTGGAAAACCTTGAGATCGTTAACTCGAGTTTTTCGACCGTAATGACAAGCTCATCGTTTTTCTTTTTCAAAGAGTCATTCTCGGTTTTTAAAAACTCGTTTTTATCTTTTAAGTCCTCCTTTTCGTCATCTATATCATGAAGAGAAAATGACGATGTCGGAATAGACTCATTTTCAATTTTATCTCTTTTTAAGGATCTTATTTCTTCATTGAGAGAAGAATTTATCCTTTTAAGAGAGTCGACCTTTTCGACAAGCTTAGGAAATTTTTTAGAATAAACATCGCACATATGAAGTAATTCATCATAAGAAAGATCATTTACCTCATCGGCTTCGCTTTCACTTTCGCTTGAAGAAGAGAGGTTTTGTTCATGGCTTTCTTCCATGGCCATATAGCACCCAAGGTGAGCGACTTCATCTTGGTCGGAACTATCGCTAGAGCTTGAATCGAATATCTTCTTCTTGGCTTTGCTCTTGCGATTCTTTAGGCAATCTCTCGCCATGTGTCCTTCCTTGCCACATGTATAGCAAACAAAATCGTTAGAATGAATTGAATTATTTGACGATTTACCTTTATGTTTGCGGTGGTCTTTTAGCTTGAGTATTTCCTTGACGATTCGAATGATTTGCATTGAATTTTCGTCGTCCTCGGATAGCTCATTGCTTTCGTCACAAGTAGTTCCTTTGAAAGCTATCTCCCTCCTTTTTGAGATTGGCTTGTGACTATTGAGGGTGATCTCGTGTGTAATGAGCGAACCCGTCAATGCATCAAGAGAGTATGTGTTCATGTCGTGCGCCTCTTGAATTGCGGTGACCTTTGGTTCCCATTCCTTCGGCAAGCTCCGAATCACCTTCGAAACCATTTCCTTACAAGACAAAGACTTACCAAGAGATGTTAATCCATTAGTAATAGTAGTAAATCTAGCAAGCATGTCGGAAATAGTTTCACCCTCGCTCATTTTAAAAAGTTCGTAGTCATGAACTAAAAGTTGGAGTTTGCAATCCTTAACTTGGTTAGTTCCCTCGTGCATAACTACTAACTTATCCCACATAGCCTTAGCGGTTTTACAAGCGGAAATTTTGTTGTACTCGTTAGGAGAAACGGCACAAACAATAGCGTACATCGCTTTGGCGTTGGTAGAGTAGGCTTCTAGTTGAGCATTATCTAGGTCCTCTACGGGGATTTGGTTCTCGCTATTCTCGGATGTAGGTGCGGAATATCCTACTTTTATGGTCATCCAAAGTCTAACGTTATAGCTTTGTAAAAACATGCTCATCCTATCCTTCCAATATGAAAAATTTATTCCATCAAAATATGGAGGTGTATTGGGTGATGAAGCCATGCCGGATGCGAAATTAAGTATATTAGCCATCGGGATCTTAACTCTTAAATCGTTAGATTTCTATTAATCAAGAGCCTCGGCTCTGATACCAATTGTTGGCCCGCGTGCTAACCTTAGAGGGGGGGGGGTGAATAAGGTTTATGGCGATTTTCGCCTAATTAAAACCTAAGTGCAACTAACACCCAACTTATGCAAATTCTAAACTTAAGCGTTTAATAAACTATAATGAAATGCTAGAAATCATAAACGCAAGCAAGAATATAAGCAATAATAAAGTTGCGGAAAGTAAAGTTTAGGGAAAGAAGATGACACCAAGATTTATAGAGGTTCGGCAAACGCGCCTACGTCCTCTCCTCGGTACTACCGAGTAATTCACTATAATTCTTCTTTCGGATTTTACAAACCCTATCGAGCTCAATCGACCGATTGGCTCACCCTCTACCCGGGGTTCCTACTCTTGATACAAGTGCAAGAGGACACGACTACGAGTCTACGACTCCCCCTCAATTTATGAGTGCCCGAATGAAAAACCTAGAGCTTTTAAGCTTCACTTGCTTACAAAGCCTCTACCCGTTCACTCGCTCACAAAAATTGAGTTTATAAAACACTCGATACAAATTTAGTTACAAAAATGTAACTTCGCTCACTATTCTAATTGCTTCTTAAAAAGCTAATTGGTGAGTTGATGATGATCGAGCTTGAATCTCTTTCTCTTTGATTTTCCTCTTCCTCGAATATATATATCCACCAAATTGGTGATATTGGGATTTTTTAATGAAAGGTTAGAAGGAAGTTGATTGGAATGTTATTGGTAAGTTTGGAGAGATGATTGGGCTGGTATATATCACAGAAAAGTCTGTTTTTCTGGGTTATGACCGTTGTGTGTTTTAACAGCTATTTTCCAGAAATTGCTGAAAAGCTGTTTTCGAAAACTGCAGAAAACGATCGGTCGTTTTCTACAGTCGATCGGTCGTTTTACAGAAAACGATCGGTCGTTTTCTGAAAACGATCGGTCGTTTTTATATTGGACTCACTGGAAGAAATTGGATCAAAAATGATCGGTCGTTTTTGTACAGTCGATCGGTCGACTGTAATCCTGGTCCCGTAAATCTTCGAATGCTCATAACTCCTTCGTTTTAGCTCCGATTTTGGTTCCGCTTGAACCTATGGCTTCGTTATCGAATGCTCTATCATTTAATGACCTGAAATATACGTTTTCTATTTTTGGACAAGACAAGCATTATATCATCGAAATCGTAAAATCATTAAACGCATAATCAAAGTAATAATCAAAATCATTATTGAACTCTATGTTCAACAACTACCAAATGCCTTAATCGCAAGCTGCAATCCCGAGACAGTGAAGCCAACATGCTATTCAATAACTCAATCAACTACTGCTATGAATAATGAATTTGACGCTCTAATGAGAAATGGTATGTGGGTTCTTGTTCCCCCTACTCGTCAATCGGTTGTTGGGTGTAAATGAGTTTTTCGTATAAAACATAAGACCATCGAACGTTATATGCCGAGATTAGTTACAATAAGTATAGTTAAATTGTTTTCTATCTTCTCTAAAACCTAGTTACTTTTCTATTATATCCGGTCTACGATCTATAAGTTTTTTACAATTCTTATAACTTTTTATATATTTTACAATAATCGAAAGAAAAACAATTAATTTGATCCTTATTATGTAGGCAGACGAGGTTTTTAGACACTGTTTAAAAGTAAAGGCTAGTAGCCGAAAACTAGACATAATAAATTAGATGAGGCTAAACAATTGACATGTGATTTGTGATAAGAGCATTGATATATACACTTACCATTTACACTTAAATTTGCACCGAAACATGTATTTTTTTTTGACAATTCACATTTTTGGTCCCTCAAATGTTATGAAATTGTCCAAAAAATACTTTTATAAACCAATGAAAACATGACACATCATCAGGGTGGCCCATACCCAAGTCCGGTAAGGCTTGAGCTGGGACAAAATCTGGACTGTGGCAAATTTTTTTAATTTTTTTTGGTAATGGGCCTTGGACAAAAAAAAAAAAAAACTGGACTTAGATTTTGACAACCTATAGTACTGGGCCGCCACTGCACATATGTTGTGTAACTTTTATGTGATGTTACAAGTGCAAGAAGCGTTTTGCTTGTGATACAATAATGTATTAAAGGGAATACACCATTGGCAACTTATTATTTCGGTCTAATAATTTGGAAAAAAAAACGTTTAGTTTACTGTATTAAGACTAATTAACGTTTTAGGTACTGGAGTATCACTTTTAACAATTGATGGACCAATTTATGGAATTTCGTTTAATTAAGAAACTAACAACATAAATTGATGAAATTGTAGTGTTATATATCATATTTAAATAGATATATTTTGAGAGGTGCTCTTAAAGCACTGCAAAATTTCTTTTAAAACGCAGACCGTAGATTTAATCTACGGTATGTATCATTTAATCCAAACCGTAGATTAAATCTACGGTTTGGATTAAATGATACAGACCGTAGATTAAATCTACGGTATGTGTAATTTTTTTCAAAATTACACAGTCAGTCCCTGCTTTTCAAAATTACACAGTCAGTCCCTGTGCGAAAATTACACAGACAGTCCCTGGAAAAAACAGAAACTTTCGTTTTTTTTAAAAAAAATAAAATTTTATTCTACACTCTCTCTCTTTCTCTCAAAAACCCCCAATTTTCAACCCAAAAAATCACCCAAATCAATCAACCACATTAACTATCAAATTTATTAACAAAAAACCCCAAATCATCAATCAAACTTATCCATAATTGAAGGTATATCTTTTATTCTCTAATTTATTATGTATTTTGTGTAATTTAAATTTGTAAAATAGGAAAAAATATATAAAATATGCAAATCCATAATTCACTTAGCTATATATAATTGTTTGTCGTTTGTTTATATTAATTATAGAAATTTTAATAATTGTTGATATTTGTCCCATTTTTGCATGTTTTTTTATTTTTTGTAATTTTAATTTGTAAAATAGGAAAAAATATATAAAATATGCAAATCCATAATTCACTTAGCTATATATAATTGTTTGTTGT
Organism: Primula vulgaris; assembly: GCA_963920805.1. NCBI lineage: Eukaryota > Viridiplantae > Streptophyta > Magnoliopsida > Ericales > Primulaceae > Primula > Primula vulgaris. The sequence continues at coordinate 11,801,422 of OY987215.1, read as the reverse complement.
TTGTTTATATTAATTATAGAAATTTTAATAATTGTTGATATTTGTCCCATTTTTGCATGTTTTTTTATTTTTTGTAATTTTAATTTGTAAAATAGGAAAAAATATATAAAATATGCAAAACCATAATTAACTTAGCTATATATAATTGTTTGTTGTTTGTTTATATTAATTATAGAAATTTTAATAATTGTTGATATTTGTCCCATTTTTGCATGTTTTTTTATTTTGTTTGGTTAATTTGAATTGTTGATAATGTGTTTGGTTATGATTAAAAAATTGAGTTATTATTGTTTGGTTTATGATTAAATGTGTTTGGTTATGATTAAATGTGTTTGGTTATGATTAAAAAATTGAATTATTATTGTTTGGTTTATGATTAAATGTGTGTTTGGTTATGATTAAAAAATTGAATTATTATTGTTTGGTTTATGAAAAAATGTATGTTTGGTTATGATTAAAAAATTGAATTATTATTGTTTGGTTTATGAAAAAATGTGTGTTTGGTTATGATTAAAAAATTGAATTATTATTGTTTGGTTTATGAAAAAATGTGTGTTTGGTTATGATTAAAAAATTGAATTATTATTGTTTGGTTTATGAAAAAATGTGTGTTTGGTTATGATTAAAAAATTGAATTATTATTGTTCGGTTTATAAAAAAATGTGTGTTTGGTTATCATTGTTTTGTTATCATTAATTGGTTATAATTGAGTTATCATTGTTTGGTTATCATTAATTGGTTATCATTGAGTTATCATTGTTTGATTATCATTAATTGGTTATGTTATCATTGTTTGGTTATCATTTGAGTTATCATTGTTTGGTTATCATTAATTGGTTATCATTGAGTTATCATTGTTTGGTTATCATTAATTGGTTATCATTGAGTTATCATTGTTTGGTTATCATTAATTGGTTATGTTATCATTTTTTGGTTATGATTAATTGAGTTATATTTGGTTATCATTGTTAGGATGGCAGACCCAGGTCCACATATTAAATGGAGGTTGGGTATTTTACGACAGACTGGTCACATTTCTAATCAGACTTGGGATGCTGGCAGAGAAGCGGGTAGAGGAGATGCCAATAAGATTAGGGTTTATAATTATAGTTGGCAGATACCGACGCCTGAAAGGGTAGTTCAAAATATCATTAGGGCTGGTTTTTACGGTATTTACAGTATAGGTAATTATACCGTAGACCGAGGGTTGATTACAGCCTTAGTTGATAGGTGACGTGATGAGTCGCACACGTTCCATTTTGTCGGGGGAGAGTTGGGGATATCTTTACAGGATGTAGAGATTATGCTTGGTCTGAGGGTGGATGGTCTTGCTGTGACCCGGTCGGAGCGGAATGACACGAAGGCGAGCAGGTTGGCTATGATGGAGAGTTTGTTGGGTGTTAGGCCGGCTGACAATCAAGTCGATCTAAACTGTCTGACAGTTAGACTTGATTGGATGTTACAGACCTTCGGTGAATTACCCCCCAACCCTAGTGAGGAGCGTTTACTATATCAGTCTAGGGCTGCCATGCTATTATTACTGGTTGCACATGTGTTTTCGGATAAGAGCAGTGATCAGATTCCACTCTGGCCTCTGCCATTTCTGGAGGATTTTGACACATGTGCTGAGTATAGTTGGGGATCAGCTCTTCTGGCCTGGTTAGAGGCTAATCTATGCAGGGTGGTACGTTGTAAGACAACCGGAGTAAGCGGGGCGGTGATGTTTCTGGATATGTGGGCGATTACCAGACTACTGCCGGTTAGACCGTGTGAAGAGCTGCCGGAAGATGTCGAGCCACCGGAGGGCTTGCCTAGGTTCCCCCTCGGTTACAGGTATGATATTTATTTAGTTTTTGAATTGGATTTGCTTTTTTATATTATTGTGTCATCTATCATTTACTTAGCTGCCGGTTATATTTATTGTTTATCGGTTTTTGTTTGTATATTACAGATGGAAGATGTGGAGGCAAACTAACCTTACGCCATATGTCTACGGACATAATGTGGTCCACATACGTGACCAGTTTGACAATATGTCGCCTGAACAGGTAAATTTTAATTTTCGTATTACATGTAACTTACGTATTATATGTTGTATATGTTTGCATTTGTCTTATGTTCGCAGAATTTATTACTCGTCTATTTTTAAACCATTGTTTATATATTCTAATTTGATGATTACAGATAGTGTGGCAACCTTACGGGGATCTCAATCAGTATCCGGAATACTGCATGCGGGGCCGTTATATGTGGCATTGTTCTGTGCCTCTCATTTGTAATGAGAAGATTGAGTACCACCCCGCGGACAGGTTCATGAGACAGTTCGGTTTTGTGCAGCGGGTCCCTACATATATTTGGAAACCAAGACAGGGTCACGGCAAGGATAGAAGATATGGGACTGGGCAAAAACACGACTGGCCTTTACTAACCGGAGAATTTATAGCCGTCTGGAATGACCGCCACACCCGTCTTATTAACGGCGAATATGGGTCAGGGACGTCACCGGATTACATGAGATGGTATAGAGAGAGGACCCGCATCTTCATAAACCCACCTGAACTTGCCCCGCCCCCTCATGGTTTCCGGGAGAATACGGGTGTCTTCAATAAAATGGTAACTACTAAATCGTTTTTTACTAATAAATCGTTACTTCTTTTTCTGTATATTTCAATACTAATAAATCGTTTTTGATTGTTTTTTTTTTCAGAAAGCGATGTTGCGCCGCAGTTTCAAATCGTTCAAACGGCTGAAATCTAAAAGGGACGTGGACTTACTACGTGCGGAGTTCGCTCAAATGGGTATGAATCCGTATGGGTCAGCTGATGAACAGTCGGAGGGGGATGACGACGACGACGACGACGACGACGATGGTGATGACGACCTACGTTACGACCCACGAACGTACACTAGGGCTTCAAGTTGTCGGCGTCCCGACGAAAGAGGCGAATCTAGTAGCGGGGGTAGAAGATCGACTGGAGGTCGACACCCGACTACAGATCAGGGTCCGGGTCCGAGTTCAAGCGATCATCGTCGTCGTTCTTCTTTTGCTGGGTCGGACTACGTTCAGACCGATGTTCCGTTCGATCATCATAGACAATCATTTGGTTCGTACGAGCATCATCCTAGTCATCAGTCCACCGGCAGTTGGAGTCGGGGGTTGACAATTACATCCCACGAGCGTGCGCCGCATCCGGAATCGCAGCAGCGACAAAGACGGCGTACGGAGCTAAACGAAATCGAAGAGTCTGCTGAGCCGTCATCGGATAGATTAACATCGGCGGGAAAGATGCTCCATATGTCCAACTTTAAAACATTTAGTCGTTACCAAAAACATTTAGTCCCTATGTCCAACAAAATTGATGATTGACACCAAATTAACGACTTAGTTAATGTTTCATATTGCGTTATACAAGTGTTAAAAACAAACCAAAGGTACTTCACAAAAATTGACGATTTAGTTAATGATTCAATAAATATCAACTTATACACTTGACAAAAATATAACATGTAAAATTTTGAACTTATACAATAAATATCAAACATAAAATTTATCAAATCAACTTTATTTGTGTAAATTTGTGTAAATTTTGTGTTTATTTTGAGAGATTGTTAGAATATTGGTAATTTATTTTATGTAAAATTTTAAAAATAAGGCATTTAGTTTTTTTATTAAAAAAATCATATTTATTTTGAAAAAATTATTCAGTTTTTTAATTTTAATTCTCAGATTTTTTTTATTTTTTTTTAAGCAAAAAACTGCTGTAAACCGTAGAAAAAATCTACGGTTTACAGTGATTAACTGTAAACCGTAGATTTAATCTACGGTTTGTATTAATTAATACAAACCGTAGATTATACTGTAAACCGTAAATTTTTTCTACGGTTTACGCGTTAATACAGAATTTTTGAAATTAATTAATCCATCCTCATATTTTGACGGAATCACAGTCACTGTGTGATAACCAAGGGAATATGAACTTAATTTTATCAATCTGTTTAAAGAGATATAGATAGTCTATGGATCAATTGTTAAAATTGATATGGGATTACATAAATTATTAAATAGGTATTTTTTTTTTCTATATCACTATTGATTTAGTAACAGCCGGGCGGCGGGAAGAGGCGAAAAGTGTAAGGCGGGAACAAATAATTCCCATAAAATAATTCTCACACACAAAATACATACATACATATATATATATATATATACCACTAATTAAGTTATTAAGCTTATTCATTTTCAATTTCATTTTTACTTAATTTGAGATGGGAAAAAGTAAAAAGAGAACTAGGGCTACAAAAGAAGAAGAAAAAGTTGAGAGAGAAAATCATAACAATTCTTCTTCTTCTTCAATGGATAACAGCTTATATGAGGTATCTCTTTTCTCTATTTTATTTATTATTTTTTAAAAAAAACCAATTTTGACCCTTTGATCAGTCTTTTATTCTCAATCAAAACAAATTCTGTTAGGATTTGCTTTTGTGTGTGTGTGTGTGTGTGTATGTTTAATAGTATTATTTTACTTAAGATTAAATAAATAATTAGTTATATGATCTTGATTAGGAACTTTAATTTATCCTTTTAGATGCTAATTTAATGCTTTTTATGAGGTTTTTTTTTTTTTTTTGTATTTAAACCGATTTTGACCCTTTTATCACACTTTTATTCTCAATAAAAACAAATTGTGTTAAGGTTTACTTCTCTTTGTATATGATAAATTTAGGATAATACAAGGTGTTGCTTACATTGATTAAAAGTTGATTTAATATTTAGATTAGAGAATTGTATTGTAATTGCTCGTAGCCCGACACAGGAACTTTTAAGTTATTTTTTTAGATAGAGTTTGCTGAATTTGATGCTTTATGAGATTTTAATGTCTTAAAGGTTTGAAAAAGAGAAATTACACTAAATGAGTAAGGTTTGTTGAGTTTTGTTGTTGTATCATATGTTATGATGGCAAAACTGTACATATGAATATAGGTCAGGTAATAACGTGGGAAAATTCAGGCCGTGCAAGTTTGGGTCTTTTTCTTACTCCGTTGAGTTTTGTGTAAACACATTTATTCATAACGTTATGTAAACAACTTGAGCTCAGTTGGGTTTGCTTGGGTCACTACTATTGCCCTTTTGGGTCGGGTTTTCGAGTATCCATATCGTTTTTGCATCCCATATGGTGCTCAACTGTGTTGGGAACCTCGGTGTACCTGCCTACTAATACCCTAGACTCACCTCAGCTTAATTATTTAAGCGGAAATGTGTTATAGTACTATGTACTATCTTCAACACGTCACACGTCTTCTTGCCAAAATACTGCATTTTTTTTTTAAATTTGGTTGCCTCTGGTACCATCTTAGCTGATGACTTACCGTCAATCTAAAACCAGAACCAGTTAGGGATATAATTTTATGAGTAGGAGAAAAAGCTGGGCACCTCCATCTTAAAGCTTCTAACTCTTTATGAAATAAGCTGGATTGTTTTAGATCCAGAGAAAAGCTAAGTTCTTCAAGCTTTAAGGTCTTAGATTTTTCAGGCCAAGAACGAGAAACCTCTGTTTTTTAAGCCTTTCAACCACGTGCAGTTCTATTAAGAAAGCGCCACAAAAACTAAAACAAATCCGAACTTAAAAGCTCCGACCCAAAAAAACCATATAGTCCTGCTTTTGTAATGTTATCAACCCAACCGTACTTGAGATGTTAAGACAAAAAACGAGTATAAAAAGCGGCAACCTGACAATACCTATATCTTTTACCTATATTTTTCACGTGGGTGCGTTTTGTTCATGGGTGGTTCGGAGTATGTAGTCCTTGTATATTCGATCCATGGCGGTGTTATCCCATGTGGTTTAAGTTGGATAAATAATGCTAAATATATTTTTCCGCCTAGTAATGTCATCATCTATTCAACACTTGATTTACACTTCCATCTGACATTTGAATGAGAGATCAAAGGACGATTTATGCGGTGCATCATTTTTCGTCTGACATTTGGTTGTATCTTTTAAGCCTGACTTATTTGCTTTTTTACTAATAAATTGCAGTGTATTTTGTTAGTCATCCTAAAGCCTAAGCATTTTTATGTTTTGGACCTAAAATAGATTAAAAAAAAGGTTCAGCTGCCAGTGAAAAGGTTCAATAACATAATCAAGCTCACTTGCATATGGAAAATAGACGAATATGTTAATTAACTGATGTGCCAATAGAATTAAAGAAACTGGATAATCATGAAAATGTATACACATGCTAAATGATGCAATTGACATTATGATAAAAGTGCCGTCATACTATATTAGTTTATTGTACTTTATTGGTGGAATCTATTGTAAAAAGTTAGTTTATGTTGTTTATGTGCCATAAATGCAATCAATTATTTGCAGGTACTTGAAGTTGAGAAGACAGCGTCTCAACAGGAAATCAAAAAAGCATACCACAAGATGGCCTTGCGGTTGCATCCTGATAAAAATCCTGGCAACGAGGTTAGAAGTTTTTCCCTAGTGGTTACTTGGTAGGCCATGTAATATTTCATTTTTCTTTTCCTACCAGACTAATTTTTTACTTTCGTCTTATTATCAGGAGGCAAAAGAGAAGTTCCAGCAGTTACAGAAGGTGATATCGATCCTTGGTGATGAGGAGAAAAGGGCTCTCTACGACCAAACTGGTTGTGTTGATGATGATGTTAGTATTTTTTTTACAGCATTATATGCTGTATTTCATTGTTGAAGCATTTCTGTTATTGTGTATCCGTGTACTCATTGGATCTGCTTTGGTATGTAGCACTTGGCGGAATCTGTATTGGTAGAAAGGGAAAATTTACCCATTTCATGAATTTTGAAAACTATCAAAATCGAATTGTATAATTTTCTCGACTTCTGAATCAAAATATGCTTGATTGCTTTGGATGTTGGAATTAAACTTTACTTGTTCCGGTTGCCTTGTTATTTACTATTATGTACTGTACTATCTTTCAAGCGATTGAAATGTTAAACTGTTTTTTTTATGGTTCTACTAATAGGACCTTGCAGGAGATGTGGTTAACAATTTAAGAGACTTTTTCCGGACTATGTACAAAAAGGTAACGTTTTGTTTTTCCGCATGCTATAATACATTCTTCTAATTGTTGTCTTTAATTCTGAGACTAAGCTACATATTTCAGGTCACTAAAGCCGACATTGAGGAATTTGAAGCAAACTATAGAGGTTCTGATTCAGAAAAAAATGATTTGATTGATTTATTTAAGAAGCACAAGGGAAATATGAGCAGGTACATAACAAGTACACGAGTTAGTTTCTATATTCTTTTTATCTTGAGGCTTGCTTTCCATGTGTTTGAACATGTTTCTTAACAGGCTATTTTGTTCGATGATCTGTTCTGATCCTAAGCTTGATTCACATCGTTTCAAGGATATCCTTGATGAGGCGATAGCTTCAGGTTCAGATTTATTTAGTTTTATCATAATTTCATTTTCCTACTGAAAATAAATACGTTTTAGATCAAACAAAAATAGTTGGTCTCTCAAATTTATCTATCGTGTTCCGGAAGAAAATGAAGGTTTTCCCTGGCTTACGTAGCACCAGAATTTGAGTCTTAGATAGTGATTAGCTGTTAATGCTCTTCTAACTCTTAATACCATGCAGGAGAACTAAAGTCCAGCAAAGCTTACACAAAATGGGCAAAGAAAGTTTCGGAAACAAAAGCTCCTACCAGTCCCCTAAGGTGTAGGGAGAAGTAAGTAGCTCTTCTTCAGAAAAATATAAAAATCAATCTAATTTTCTTGATTACTAAGTTATGACAAGAAATTCTTACATGTTATACAACATTACAGGGACAAAAAAGAGTCGGATGATTTATATGCAATTATTACTCAACGCAGAGATGAGAGGGGCAAGCAGTTCGATTCTTTTTTCTCATCTATGGTTGCAAAACATGGCAAAGGAAAGGCATTTTCAGAGCCCAGTGAGGAAGAATTTGAAGCTGCACAAAAGAAGCTCGAAAAGAGGAAACCGACAAAGAAGTCTAGGCGGCAGTAACTGATCAAATTGATATTTTTAGATATTAACTTTTTTAGTTTATATGTTTATTTATGAGTTTATGTACTATCTGGGCCTTGCTTGTTCTGCTTTTCTCGACTATTCTATATGACACCAAGGTTGTTCAAATGGCAAGAGCTTATGTTTAACTACGTGTCTGTACTCGTTGTGTTTGTTTAATTCCGTAATGGTTCTGAGTTCAGTGATTAACTGCTGTCACTAAAGCCGAACTGGAGTGCAAGTATTGGAGGCAACTTATCCTTTACTGTTTCTAATTAGTTTAACATTATTTTATATACATTTTGTCACTATTATTTGTTTTTAATTATTAATTGCACTACTTGTGTTTGTACATCAAATGCATGTACGAAGATCATGAATATCCCTGCAGGATATGGTATCACTCATATGAGACTCATTGTACATATGCAGTTCTAGAATATCATTGCAAAAAATGGTAATAATCTTATCATATGTGTCATACATATGCAGCATATTATTTTTGATACTATAAAGCTGAGATGTGACCGAGCACCTACAAAATTTGCGATAGTACAAATGGATTTTTCGTAGAATCTGATTATGCAAGCAAATGTAACACATCTTTTTTTGTAAGTTGTAACTACTCCCCTCCCTCTTTAATCTTTATTATATCTCTCTTGTATTTGTACCGAAAGTTTGTACAAAATGATACTCATTTTGAATTTAAAATAGTATACTTTTTATAATGTACTGTATAATTTATTAAATTGACGCATGTTGACTGTTGATGTGTATAATTTTCAATTGTACTTTTTGGTGAGAACAGCTGAGCTGTATTTTCTTTTTAATAGTACAAAATAAGCGCTAGGTAGCTTTTCTTAGTAGGTATCCCATCTCTTCTCTGATATCATATTCTTTGGTGAGTAATCAACTTTATAATTATATATTTGCTCTACTTAGCTTTACTTGAATTTGTTTATCTCACCCTTGAAAAAGACTTTGTTAAGTAATGTTTATTTGTCTTGGTTGCTTTTACTTGAGAATGTCTTTCCACCTTGCATGTCTCTCCTTTTCTTGAAGTCGTAATCATGAAATTTAGCCTTGCCAACAAGTTTTTGTAATTTGATAAGCCTTTTCTTGTTTGCAAAATAGATAACTTATGCAGCAAAAATGTTCCTTTTTTTCATCGTCTTCCTATTCAATAACAGAGTGATTTTATAGTTGTGTGTCAAATTCCATTCTTGAGACGGCATTAAGGTCTTCAATGGAGAGCTCCGAAAGAGGCGATATGAAATCGCGATTGGAAGATTATGAAGTTATAGAGCTGATTGGCAAAGGATCTTTCGGAGCTGCTTTTCTTGTTCTCCACAAAATTGAGAAAAAGAAGTATGTGTATTTCATCTTTCATTAATCTCTTAGTTTTCGTACAACTATGCTTATCTGTTTGTAAGAGTTCCCATAATCAAAGACTCAAATTTGGTACCATATTTCATGTCATTGATTTTCCAATTATCGGATTTAGACATGCAAAGCATCTGTTTGTAAGAGTTCCCATAATCAAAGACTCAAAGTTGGTACCATATTTCATGTCATTGATTTTCCAATTATCGTTTTTAGACATGCAAATCAGTTCAACGGCGGTTAATTAAAAGTTGAAAATACAATATCAGATAGACAGTAGAATTTATGTAGTTTTTCTCATTGAAGAGACAATGATACTTTTGCCCTTGAGTTGTATACTATTGATTCGGTTGAAATGCTTGAACCTCTCAGATTATTTTGTCAATCTGAACCTACAAGAATCTAAATTTGAAAGCTAATCAAGGCCTGAAATTTCCCATTTCTCATATTTTCTGATTATAGATATGTCTTGAAGAAGATTCGTGTGGCTAAACAAACACAGAAATTCAAGCAAACAGCACACCAGGAGGTAATTTAACTTTCAAAAGTTTATTAATCTACTTGATTAATTCACTTCTTTATATTTTTTTTCAAGAACCATATTATCATGGAAATGGTTGAAGTCCAAGTTCAAATCATCCGAGCTTCTTAAATTTTCACTTTAGTGTTATCTGATATTTGTTTGCCTATTTTTTAGAGAAACATAATACATATAGTTATATCTGAGCTTAATGGTAATTTATCTATGTATGCTTGAACTTGTATAATTGATTTCTATCTTGTCATTCATGGCCGGCCTTCAATCATGCACACACAACTTTATTATAGATTTTCCATTAGTATTAAATAAATCCATTGGCATTGCTCAAACATTTTCCTTTTTTGAAATTTGTTAAGTGGTCAGCTGTTGTATGACCAAAACCCTTAATAAGATAAATAAAAAATTAAGACTAAATAGTTGGTGGTTAGGAAACTTAGTTCTAATGTTTGGAAGTTTCTTTTGAGAAATATATGTCACTCCTCCGATTTGATTAGGACTCGTTCCAAAATAATAGTGGAATTTTATTTTTATTTTTATTTTTTTGTTCCTCACATACTCTAATTAATGAGTATTGTTCTATGCAAATCATGAATATCATGAATATTTTAAGTGTATATTTGAAAATTAATACACATTTATTACTCCAACTAACTCTAACCAACAATTCTTAAAATTCATGAAAACTCAAACTGGACTGTTTTTATGGGACGGAGGGAGCGAATAATATGTTAATTTTAACCATGAAATGTCCAAGTCCGATTGATTTCTGTCTGAATTTTTTCAAAATATTGACTTTGATATTGTTATGACTCCCTGAACGTAATTTACAGAAATATTATATGCGCTTTTAAAAAAATTCCTAGTAACTCTTGGAACCTTTTTTTAAGATAAGCAAGAGTTCAAAACACTCTGATGTTAAAATTTTAGGATTTGCTAATATCAGAATCATACTCCTTGTAAGATGTTTTGAAGAGCATATTAAAACCAATAACTTTAAAGTAGATACTGTGTATTGCAGATGGACTTGATGCCTAAACTAAACCACCCATATATTGTGGAGTATAAAGATGCATGGTTGGAGAAGGTAAATGTTTATATATAAGAGCACATTTTTTATGGTTAATCGCAATGGCAAAATGGGACTAAATTGTGTGTTATGTTCTGTAGGAAAGCTACGTTTGCATCGTCACTGCATACTGCGAAGGAGGAGATGTGTAAGTACTAAGTAACCACTTTCGAATTTCATATGGTTTATGATTTCTTTGTTTATTTATTAACCATAACTCGGAGTTCAATGCTAATTAGTGGAAGAATATAATTACTTTTAAGTATTTCTGTATACTTATAATTCCGGTTTCACAGCTTTTACTGAAATATGTTATTTTTTGCCGTTCTCCATTACTAGGGCGGGATTTATAAAGAAGTCCCGGGGATTATTTTTCTCGGAGGAGGTATAATTAAAAATTCTTATTAATCGCAGTCAGTTTCTGTTTATATAAAGTTTTACTCTTCATAATAAATCAGTTGCTTCATATATACAGAAGCTCTGCAAGTGGTTAACTCAGTTGTTATTAGCACTTGATTATCTGCATTCCAATCGCGTCTTACACCGAGATCTGAAGGTATATTTTATTATTAGCATACCTATATTCTCTTAAAACCGTTTTTAATAACCCCAAATTTATTCACATTCGTTGATGAAATTGCAGTGTTCTAACATATTTCTCACAAAGGACAATCGTATTCGACTAGGTGAGCTAAAGTCAGGAAAATTTCATGTTATTTGCGGTCCGTGTTTCTCCTAGTTTACCATTTTTCTTGCAAAACAAATGTTCTAGGTGATTTTGGACTTGCAAAACTTCTCAACACAGAAGACCTTGCTTCTTCGGTAATTTCAAAATCGTTGCTAACATAGACATCATTTTCATTTTCCACCTTTCTCATAATCACATTTTTCTTGTCATTATAAGGTTGTCGGAACTCCCAACTACATGTGTCCTGAGCTCCTCGCTGATATTCCATACGGCTATAAATCCGACATATGGTCACTAGGTACTAACTATTGTATGTGTAACGATATATACAAGATTACACTGCATGTTTTAGACTGTCATGTACAATATGCATAAATAAAATAATAAATTTACTTGCATCTCTATATATTACTTCAGGTTGCTGCATGTTTGAGATGGCTGCTCACAAGCCACCTTTTAGGGCACCTGTAAGTTACAGTCTATTTTTTTTTATAATCAAGTTACAGTCTATTTTTTTTTATAATCAAGTTACAGTCTATCTAGGTGCTTATAACTTACATGTTATAAGCGAAGTATTGCTGCTGTGGATTTAATTTTAACTACATTTATTCGTATAATATGTATAGGACATGTCTGGATTAATCAACAAGATAAATCGATCCTCCATTTCTCCACTCCCAGTTGTTTATTCGTCCTCGTTGTAAGTTCTTTTTCCCCTAACTGTTCGATATTTGGTATGTTTCTTCAATTACTGATCCTGAATCTGGTTCCGGAACTTCTAGAAAACAGATTGTTAAGAGCATGCTGCGGAAGAGTCCCGAACATAGACCGACGGTACAATCCAACTTAAATTTCTACTTTCCATTTGTTTTTTTGTTACTTCTTTTTGGTTTAAGAGTTGTTTCAGATAACAGTAGATAAAACTTGAATGACTGATGTTTCCGTTTGGTAGGCTGCTGAACTCTTAAGGCATCCACACTTGCAACCATACCTTGTTCGCTGTCGCAACCCTTCCTTGGACTTTCTCCCAATAAACTCTGCAAAAACTAAAAATAAAAAAATTAGGAGACAACCATCTAATTGTTCCAGTGGTAGCAGAGAGATGATAGATTCAGAAGCAAGTGTACTAAAAGAGATGATACCTAATCCGCTCTTTGAGGAAAATAATTCTGAAAATAATGAAATAGCGCCACTAATTAACATCACAATAGAAGACATTCTTGTAACGAAGAGAGTTGATCCAACAAGCTGTTCTAAATCGATGACAGTGGCTAGTGAAAGTTCAAATAAAGCTACAATAGGCAGCTCATTATTTTCATCGCCTACAGGTGGTAGCTCCGGAGATACCATAAACAGCCGATCAAATACCCTCTTTGAAGAACATGGGAAAACACATACGAAAATTCAGCAACCTCAAGTCGATGAAAAGTCCTTAAAGAACTTAGTGGACTCTTATCAAGAACCTCAAGAAAGTGAACGAAATAAATCCGATAAAGCTTTGGAAAAAGGTACAAATGCTCTACAAGACCGGAAGATTTTAATGAGCGGTGGAGATGATTTGAAGAGTGAGAGAGTGATTTTGATAGAACAAAGAGCTGGTGCTTTGGAGTCTTTGCTCGAGCTATGTGCGAGATTACTTGAACAAGGCAAGCTTGAAGAGCTTGCTGGTGTTTTAAGTCCATTTGGCCGAGAAATAGTTTCATCAAGAGAAGCTGCAATTTTTTTGACTAAAGGCCTCATCACTGCACATAAATTTGATTGAGGTTTGCATAGGCAAAGATGGACAGATTTCCTAGTTCAGGTTTCATTTTTTTTTGATGTAGTTCAATGTTACTGTAAAGAATATTGGGATAAAAGTTGTTTGCAAGACTGGTTTTGTAAGTATTTGTTTCAGGGTTTAGAATTTCATGATGGAAATTTTCAGGATTACCAAGTTTATCAGTTGGTCACTCCTTTCTCAATTATACTGCTGAAGATAGTAAATGATACTAACATGGATCTCTACTTATTAAGCCTTGATGGCTTTTTGGTTGTAACACACTGCCACTCTACTAGTAGGACAAAGTAGCACATCATAATATATTCAAATATATCTGTAGAAATAATTTAAAAGGACCTGTCATGATAAGTATATATACATATTTGAAAGATGGCCAACAAGGTGCACATTAGAAAAATACAATACCCGCTTCATGTCCCGTCCCATAAGGAGTGAAAACCACAGTTCTAAAAGCTTCGAAAAGGAGCACGGTTCAAAACTTTGCCCGGAACTTGGAAAAGCTATTCTTGCATTCCCCTTCTCATGTTGATGAAACTTACGGTTTTTATGCTATCAAGTTTCAACGGCACTCTTGCAAAAAACGTTTTAGCTACAATATCGTCTTTTAAAAAATATTGATGGAAACACGATTGGGTAGTTTTAAGCTCCTGACAATATTAAGAGAGAGAGAAATTCATCAAATTTCAAAATTCCCAACGCTAAGTGGTAATTTGAACTTTATATGCAGTATTCTTATAAAATCAAAAGTGATAACAATTAACAAATAATAACTATATACCCATAGTAGTTAAAAGTTAAGACCAGTTAAAGTAATACTCCATAGTAAATAGTAATTTAGACGTACTACCAATTTGGTACGATGTGGACTAGGCAACTTCTACCGATTATCAAACCCAATGTACAAGATTCAGTTTACGTCACTTAAAGCTACATTCGATTTTGCAATCACAACCGCAAAGTGCCAAGGACAAGTAACCGAAATAAGTCAAACAACATATCCAGACCGGCCAATTTTCATCTAAGGTCTAAAATTACGATGTAAGATGGGACGGTAGAGTTTTTTCAAGCTTAAGATTTAGTTTATGGGTCAGTCGATGCAAAACGAAGGGTTTGGGTTTGCTATTTAGGTTTCACCATCACTACATAAATTGTCGGAATAGCAACAAACACGTTTTTGAAAACTATTTGTGGATTGAATGTCGCCAAATTTTAGTAACAGTTTAGCAATATAATGAGTTGCCACACTGTTTCTAAGACACTCATTCTACAACCTGTTTTCTAAAAGGTATTCGTTGCTATCACGACCATAGTTGCCGGGATGGAAAACGGAAACCGGAAACGAAATGAGAAACATAAACGGGAAACGGAAAAAAATAAAAAAATTACACGTGAAATTATTGAAAACGGGTAAACGAAAGACAGGAAGCGGGAAACAGTATTTTTGAAGATAACGACATTTACTTGTAGTGCATTATCTAGTACTAAAATCCACGACCATACTGTTCCAATTATTATTTTCAATTAATGCATACTGTCCCAATATAGAGGGGTGGAACTTTTTACCGAAAAACCAAACCGAACCGAAAAAAACCGTTCGGTTCGGTTTTGTTTATAAACAACCAAAACCGGAACCGAAACAGGAATCCGATTTGGTTTCGGTATATAGTTTTGGTACCGAAAAAAACCCGACCGAACCGGAAACCGAAAAAAAAATCAAAACCGAAAATAAACAGTAACTTATACACTTTTATTTATAAATAATTATGTTTGGTGGTTCAAGTAAAACCTTACTTATTCCACGTGTATGGAAAAAAAAAGTAAAAAAATAATGAGTGTGACTTTTATTTTTAAATGTTTTTACTATTTTAAATTGTAAAAATTTATATAAACGTAACAAACAATAAGGTTTATGCATCTAACATTAATAGGAAAACATATTATAATATTATTCACGTTTTATTCGTAGCAAAATATACCATTGATACAATTTTTTTTTTATTAATAATAATTAATTTTTCCCACATAAATATTTTATTTACTATATATATCATAAAATTAGTTTTTAACTTTTAAGTATAAATCATTTTGGCTTTTTGACTTTTGAGTATTTACCAAAAAATCGTCTCAAACCGAAAAACCGGTTCAAACCGAAAAAATCGGTTCGAACCGAAACCAAACTGAAAATACCGGTTCGGTACGATTTTATCTTTGAAAATAACCAAACCGAACCGAAACCGATATTATTGTTGGTTTGGTTCCGATTTTTTTAAAAACCGAACCGAACCGAACCGGTCCCATCTGTACCAATTATAAATTTCCCTTTTCTGTATCAACCTCTACTGAAAAGAAGCTAACACCAATATCATATTTCCCCATGAATGCTCAGGAAGCAATGTTTGTTAATGTGGCACGAAAAACTTCATGTGGTCCTCAGACTTTGAATTGCAACACTAACACCCCCAACTACTTAAAATTATATATGGCCTCTTTCACAACAACTTTTTATTTTTGAAATGTTTATTTTGGTCAAAATAGAAGATTATAACAATAATAAGAAGAAAGTCATTTATAGAAAACATCATTTAGGATGCTTTTCATTTGTCATGCTATCATAGGACCAAACTTGTCACTGATTTTGTTACAAAGTAGAAGTATAATGAAAAAATAATATATGTAGACCTTTTATGTAATTAACCTAAGTGAACTTTTTACTTGGGTTATTAGTATTAGCTGGATTATGTATTATGATTGTATTAACATGGCCTAAATCCAGACAGCACTATGATTTTGACATATGGCCAACCTGTTTTTTCTTGCACTTGGGTCCCTCATAAAACGTAAAAATCAAGAAGTAAATAAACAAAACAAAAAAATGTATTTTCTTACCAATATGGCTCTATAAAATGAGACCATTCCCAAGTTCTAAGACACAAAACACCAGACATAACATTCTCATTGCTTAGTCCATCCTTTCTTCATTTCACCTTTTAGTAACAAAACTTGAAGGAAATGGCAAAATTAGGAGCAATTGCTCATTGCATTTTCATCATTTTGGCAATGATGAGTTTTTATGCTACAAATACTATGGCCCAAGATAGTTCTATTGCTCCTTCTCCATCTATGGATACCGGTTCTGGCTTTGGAATATCGGTCCAGCAAACAATGATTTTTGCATCACTCTTGTTCTCAGTCATTGCCCTATTTTCCCATTAAGTTATTTGCTACTCGGGGTCGAGGCTGCTGAAGAGATACTGTTCTTTTCTTGATTGTGATTACCACATTTGTGGGATGGTTGATTATTCGTTTGTCGTCGTGATATTTCTGTCAATTTCTCTGTATTGCATGGCTTTACTTAATTGACTTATTTAATAAATATTAATATTTTTGAATTTATAGTACGCGTGTTCTGTACTTTTATTTACATAGTCCAACTACACTAGTTTTGCGCTTCCTAAAACAAACATAGAAACACTTGAAAGATAGTTGTGTTTGATTGTGCTATATGTGTAATGGTCTTCGGCGTGTTTGTTTACGACTGAAACAAAGTTTCAGCTACATGTTTTAGATGAAAACTGTCAGAACTTCAACACAATACAACCATTTCACTCTATTTAAATTTTAAATATCCATACACTGTTACACCGCAATTTACAAATATAAATATAACAAGAATCCACAAGAAATGAGACAAACTGGTGTTTATCATGTACTTGTGATCTACTCAACTTTATGCTGTATAGTTGAAGATTCTTCGTTCTTCTTGTACTTTGGCGAGACAGATTTGGCAGGATTTGAGCGCTCTGATTGAGTAAATTGTATCAAAATTTGCATAAGGATTGTAACAACGGCTATACCCATAGCTGAAAAGGCAATACCCTTCCATGATGATAGAAGTGAACTCCGCTCAAGTAATTTAATGGCCACAAAAACCAATAAGCATGCCCAAGAAATAATGATCTGATAATGGAATAACGAAAACATTATTGTAATTAGTTTTGACAGCGAATTCCAACCTTCTCTCGCAAAACAAAAAATAAATTTTGTCGAGCGCAGCAATGCAAAGTGGTTCAAATTGAAACAGAAGTAACTTGTTCAGGAGAATAGTGTGTATGCTTGATCTTTTATGTACCAATATTTAACATCCAAAGTGTATGAAAGCATACTTGAAGATTTAAAGGTTACACACTGAAGCTTTGTTGAAAGAGAAAATAAGCATTGTTATTTTACAATATTGCTTTTAACGAATTACATCATTTGACAGTTGGTATGCATGGAAAGGGAATGCGAGAAAAGACGTTAATTGTGTTAGTTTAATGATATGTACTGTAAATGCTTGTTCTTTTTGCTGTTTTTATATAAATATATTGACGTTTTGGAGTTGAGAAAAATGAAGGGTTGTCCACCTTAAACTTTCTCGGTTTTCTGGCGAAATACCCAAGAAATCTCCTGTTAAGCTGTTCAACCAAATGCAGTTCACTTTTTAAGCAAAGAAAGAAGCCCTGAGCTTAAAAGATGAAACCAAGCAAGTCTGGGCTTGTTTCTGCCGGCCAATTGAAAAAAAAACCAGGGTTCACAAGCTTTTAACTCCTAAATGTTCCAAATAAAAAAACAGAAAACCCTTATGTCTTTAACTGATCAACCAAATGAAATCCAGCTTGTAAAGGAAAAAAGGTTCAGTTTAGAGACGCAATCAAACAAGGTCTTAGTCAGAATACATGTTTCAACTATATTGAGTTATTTTACCACAAGAGGCTTAATGGACCGGCCAATGTCCAGACGGGGACCACCAAAAGTGTCTTCAGCTATATGTTTGTCTAATAGCTTATCCTGAAAAAACAAAAAAGACCTAACCATAAGTAATTTGGCAAAAGAAGTGGACATGCAACCAGGCTAGTTATACACATTGATTTATTCAAACACAAAGTACACATGCCTATGCAAGTTAATTTGAGGGCTTGTTTTCTGCAGCTTTCTAGCTATGTTTCATAAGCTTTTACTCTAGGCAACAAAATGCACTAAATCTCGAAGCAATAACACAGAGCCTAGAAGCTGCAACCAGACAAGCTCTCAAGGCTTACTTGTTTGGCCAGCTGCTGTATATGTGTTCTTAATTTTTTTTAAATATCTAATAAGCCAGATAGTTTAAGCCTAAAGAAAAAATGGTTTATCTAGCTTGAATAGCTTTTTCAAGGAAAAAAAAAGCTCAATTTTTTACTTGGCCAACCGAAGGCAGTGTATGCCGAAATGAAAAGGCAAAAACTCAGAGTTTTAATTCATAGTACTTAAACCATGTCTATTTGCCTCTTTAGCATACAAGCCATTGTAATGTGGGCATTGAGCTTTTCCGGAGTTTTTCTTGAAATTTGGTCGAACATCTAGAATTTTAAAGTTCTGGAAAGGTAAATTCTTGAGTTAAGAGTATGAGTTTTAAACCTTGGCCAAAAACATATCCTTACACCATTGGGAAATAGCCTCATCGGTATGAGGCAAATCATTTAGTAAGTGACGCTTAAGGTGCACATGCATCTGCAGAAGAAACAAAAGACAATAACAATAAAATTACAAATTACTGAATGATCTGAAAATAAAGAAAATTAGAAATAAAGTAGAATGATATTTCCAGTGTCTGGAATGGTTTCCACACAATTTTTATAGTCAGGAAGGCATCCAAAACCAATCGAGCTTGTAGCAGCCAAAAGCAAATAAGATGGGTTTTTTAAGGCTGAGAAAATGTTGAGACCCTTCAGCTTTAAACTTCAAAATTTTCCATGATAGAAAAGCGAAGAAAGAAAAATATCAATTTTAAGTGACCAGTTTTTGGTTATGAACTTGTTTAGTTGCAACTATCAAGAAAAAAACAGTTTTTTTTGTGTGCGTTTCAGAACGAAATGAATTCATTCAGATTAAAGTGAGAAATACTAAACGAAATCTCATAAAACAGCGAAGGTTAAAAACTGAAACCAAACAAGCCCTTCAGAAATTTATTATAAAAGTAGTAGTAGTACATAAGCTAAGTCGACCCAAAACAAAATCAAGCGAGCATTTCTAGAACAATTGGGTGTTTGCATATGTATCTATAATTTACAGAGCTTACCACAGAAGACTGGCCCTTGAAAAGTCTGAGCATAGTAGGGGTAGGTGAAGTTTTAGGAATAGCAGCTGTTATTTCGTATATCGCAGGAACAAATGACCGCATATTATTTACTGCTGAAACAAATCCCTGAAATAACATCATACTATTAAATAAAGTTAAAATCAGACTTCAATATTTGGTGAGAACAGCCATACGTCCAAATGTGCACAATTGTTCAGAGGAAAGGAATTGCTCCCTTATTAAGCGACTTTCATCTTAATATAGAAAAAACACAGTTTCCTTTTCCTACGAATACAACCCAATGAGACAATGACTTGATAAGGTATGATAGTACTAAGGATTGATCAACAGATAACATATTCCTATCAATATTTTAATTTCGACTTTTTACCACAAAGAATTCTACTCATTGGTATTTCAGTTAAACTTCATAGGGTCATGAAATTTTGGAAAAAGCTCCGACACATAACTTATACATGTAATAGAAAAAGATTAACCTTTGTACGAGGAATTAAAACATTTCTAGGAGCAGGTAATCCAGCTGAAGCTGCATATTCTTGAGCTACGATAAGCTTTTCTGGAGTAAAGCGTGTACCTTCTACAAAGAGACCCATCCAAAATGGACGAGGAAAATCTTTCAACCGTTGAAGCCCTGACTACATAAGCCACAATAGCAAAATTTCACATGTTTAATTGGGATTGAAAATGACAGTCGTAGATTACGAACAATTTTACTGGCATACCTTAATAGTGTGTTCATCCTTAGCCCAGCTTCTCTCAAGAAATAGGAACTCGGAAAACCACATTGACCAACCTATGACCTGCGTATATAACGTATAGCTCTATCACTCTATCAAGTAGCTTAATGGAGTATACGTTTCAAGGTATTAAGTTTCTGATACCAACGATTCGATCCTAAATTTAAAACAATATAAGATTAACACAAAGGTTTTAAACAACAGTGTTTGTCATCTTTACCCCTAACTCCAAGAAAATCTCAGAATGAACTAAGATCGACATCAAAACAATGCAAAAGCACATTCAAGCACCGATAGTAAGACAATGAAATAAACCGTGCAAAGACGAAAGCGACAGAAATAATAAGTAAACAATCAGAACTTGCCTTTGACGAATAAGCTACGAATTAAACTAGCCAAAACATTTTGTGATTTCTTTTTAAGGCTTACCGGGAGATACAGAGATGACTTCTTCATTACAGCTAATGAGCTACCAAGACAACCAGATCTCTGCACAAGAACGTTAACTAATTCATTAGCCAACACCATAACAGGAAAAATGTAAGACAATCATAAAGCAAAAATGTGACTTAGGTCTCGTTTGGTTGAATCTTTTCTTGTTTTTGCTTCATATTTTCAGCTTTAAGCTTCTAGCTTGTTCAGGATTTTAAATTGGTCACCCAAATCACAGTCCAGTTATTAAGATTAAAAGCAAACAAACTAAGCTTATAAGCTGAAACCAATCAAGACCTTTGCCCCTCAGATACAAGTAATATGATAAGTCAGTACCTGGGCCAAAGCCCATCCTACGAGCCAATCTATGTCACTTCTGTGATTAGATACGAGGAGTGCATGTTCTTTACCTAAACAAGTACACACAAAGTGAGCCGATGAAATAAAGTTCTCAAGTACAATTCTGCAAAAACGACAATTCAAGCTCAAATAAACAATTTTCCTTACCCATTAATTTTAGAGTTTCCGGGTCCGTGAAAAGTTTAATCTGCAGGAAAAAAAACCATTAGCAAGAATAGTTTCAATGCAATGCAATAAAGATAAGCGAACGGATATGCTCCCAAGAAATTAGGATCTGTTTGCCTTCCACAATTTAGTTAAACTTTGTTTTTAAGATGTGCATTTGGCTGGTTGACTTTGCAGCAGTTTTTCTGCATATTTGGCATTAAGTAAGCGAGAAGTTTTAAGTTGGATTAGTCAGCTTTCCCTCATTCTAGAATAGAAACTTTAAATCTGCAACCAAGCAGTCATTAAATGCGTGTTTGGTTGCATTCTTTTAAGCCCTAAGCCCAATATTTTTGGGTTCAGAGAGAAGAGCTAGGTTCATCCAGCTTAAAGCTTGTAGCATTACTAGGCAACTTACCGGGAAAAAAAACATTACTTGGCCAAAATCCAGATAAAACTCAGGTTGTAAGCTGAGCAAACAAATGAAGTCTAACTCTCAAAGCGAAAACGTGAGCTTAAATTCAGCACTAAACTTGGCAATAAATATATGGAAACGAATTCAAAACTCGTCGTCGATGAGATATTTTATAGTTACCTGAACCCCAGCCCACCAATCCAAAAGCCATATAAGCTCCAGCCACAACAATTCTGCAACCACTCTGTTGATTTTTCTAAACGTAGATTTTGAAAATGGCCGAACAAGGACAAAACAAATCGCCTGAAAAGAGAGTGACAAGAATTGGCCAGATTAAAAAGTATCCCTTCTTTTGAGCAATCAGTTCATAGTTTAAAGCAATTAGTACATTTACTTGGTCAATTACAGCTTAAACAAAGTACAAAACGCTTGTAAACTTTTTCAGATGAAACAATCTCACATTGTCACTACAATATCCAATAAGATAACCGGCCTTTCTGCATCTTGTACTAAGATAGTCTTGGTTTGGAAAAAAGAAATAGCAGCCTTTTTTCCAACTATCCAGGTTTGTTTTGTCGCTTTCAAGCCAACTTCAGCAATTAGCTTATAAATCCTGAATTTTGATGCTTAAACCCTTTTGTTATGTTAATTGTTAATCTAGAGTATTTTGTTTCTTCGCCCTTATAGCTAAAGAGCTTTAAGATAGACGAAGCTAATTCTGCTTAAAAAAAGCCGTCTTTCCACAACAAAGCTTGTTGATAAAGGATTTGTCTGGTTGCACCTTTATGCAAATAAATGGGCTTATTTTATACATACTTGGGGGCTTATACATCTTTAAAATGTAGGAGTTTCTAGCTAGAAAATAAAATTAAAAGAAATAACAAATTCAGCTGTCAAACTGCATCTATAAGCATAAAATAAGACAGTTAAGAAGTGCTTTAACATCTGCAACGGAATTAGAAGCACAAAATATATAGTGAATTCTCCTCGTTACTATTGAAATCATGTGATTTTTATTATTACTCACCTTTTAGGACATTGAAATGGCCACGAACACAAACATTTGTGTTGTTAAATTATTAAGTCATTAAAGAACTCACTCGTTTTCTTTTATGAGAAAAAAGAAACTAATATATTTGCATCGAACGAGGGAATTTGATTCAAAAAGTTCAAAGATAAGCCTATCAACTAGTCTGCATTTACCTTTCTATTTTTTTGATGTCTCCAACTCATGTTGTATTTAGTACTACTACATATATATTACCTGGATAATATTGATGAGGAGACCAGAAACGAAGAAGAGGACCCCCAACGGGACGACAACAGCTACTGCTGCTATGGCCATTAGTGAAACAATTTCTACAAAAATATAAAAAAATCAGAGGAGAACCGAGGAAGAGTTAACAGTGATTTTATCAAGACAAATAAATGTGCAGAGGCTTTGTAACTAAGAACTCTACTCAGTTATTGTAAAGCATGTATAAGTATGTATGAATGTATGTATGTATCATGAAAAGGTGTTGACAATATATTTGTTGGGCGGCAAATTTAGTTGATTGCCAACTTCATGATATAATAAGAGAAACGAGTTTTTAAAATTCTAAGTTGGTTGGTTTGCTTGCACCAAATATATACCAAGTTGGACCTTTTCCAGTTATAAATTAAGCTATATTCTCTTAGTAGTTTGGAAATTGGAATTTGATTGTTTATTATGCATAGTATTAAACTAATGTTAGCAGCACGTGGTAAAAATTTTATCATGTTTTTGCGTGAAGTTGCCTATTACATTAATTAAAAAATTAAAGGTTTTTGGGTTTGAAAGACTGATGATTGTTATTTCTTTATTTGGTATCAATTCATTGACAAAGTTGCACATAACAAGGTCCACAGCTCATGAGCAAAAAATCATAATAAAGCACACTTGCACTTATTCTGTATCAAAAAACAAAAAAAAATACGTTTGAAGTGTCACAATTTGTTTCTACTCTTTTTCTTGCATTTTTTTTTTTGCTCAATTGAACAGCCATGAGCCACAGTATGTACAAAAGTCACGTAGTCCATTTACGAGTATCCACATTCACAGTACACACGATCCTCTTCATGATTCTCTCTATATTTACTTCAAATTAAAAATCACTTATTTTTGTCTCAGCTAGCTATATCAATTTCCAGTTATTAGATATTAATTTTGAGAAACGATTCACTGACTCATAGTCATAACTCTTTCTGGTCACTTTCTGATCCATAATATTTTACTTTTTTCATTTGCTTTTTTTCAAATACACAAGAAATTGTAAGTTGTGAGAATTCTAATTATAGTTCAAAATCTTAAAGAAAGTGCTACCAGAACTGATGTCGACAATAGTATATAGTCAACAAACAAAACGAAGTAGAAAAAAAAAACTTTTTATTAATATTAACATTTTGGCTCCATTTGTCTTTCTTCCCGAGTTGATATTCTGATGGTAAAATGAGTGTCGCTAAATTTACAACAATACATTTGGTTGATATTTAATACTCCGTATTTAACATAATCTCCTTAATTAACACATAATTAAGTCCTTCATAAGTCATATCATACCCCTGATTTTTTGAATATTATGAATAGATATGTCTCATGAAGATACAAAACATGCATGTCATCCAAAATGTCCTAGTTAGTCAAGATTAACACTATGAACTTTTCTCTTACAAATATTTATGGCCATAGATAAATTTCTTTTCTACGAAGATCTTACTAACATGTATGTGTCACGTAGATCTTTTGACATCAACAAATGAAGTGACTAATTGCAAAAAAAATCATGAGAAAATCCAAAATCGTACAAAATTAGAACATTCAATTATGAAACTATTGTAAATGGATGTAGAGTTCCGGGCACTACCACAAAAGCCGAGAAACGATCGCAAATAAGAAATCTGCGTGACCCCAAAACTGTGTTCTCCCTAGAAACGCCTCTTCGGTGTTCACGAAAAGAAGTTAAAGCTCTTCTTCAAGAAACCCAAGAATTTCGTCCGAATTGTAGAGTCTATTTAAGGTGAAAGGAGATATAATATACCTTGTAAGTTGTAACAAAACAATAATCATTTAAGTTAGAGAAATAAAAAGAGTAGGAAGGGATGTTTAATGGTAGGAAAAATGTATTTAAGCGTTACGTGCTAAAGTGAGTTGGGTAGGGGACGCATGTCTATGATATTTGTCAAGTTTCAATATATAATAACAAAAGAACCCATGTTTAAAAATTAATGACAACAGTTTCACTCTAAGCTGTCACTATTTTAGCATAAAATTTGAATTTAAGTGCTAATTTTTTTGTTGCTAAATCGTTTCAACTTTTGAAATTTTAATTTACTTCGCGATTAGTAACATAAGAAAACATTCATTCTGCTTAGCGCCACTTCATGCTACTGATTAAGTACTCGCAAAATAATTAAGTCTAATTAAGTCGATGCACATCAAATGAAACCAGTTTATTATTGATTAGCTTACAGTTGGGCAAGTGGTCCTGGTGACGGTGCCATATTTACCAACTTAAAAAAAAAACGAAAACGGAAAAGGTAAACGAGAAAGCAACCTACAATTTTATGTGAAACGGGAAACGCCAATTAAGATAAAAATTTAAAATAAAATATATATGACATTTTTATAGAAGGTATATGAAATATATATGTATATAATATATTCTACAATAATAATCTGAAGGAATACTTAAGTTCTTATACTTCATGAATTAAATATATATATTTTTCACAAAATTACCTCAAGATTTAAAGCTATGCAAGGTCGGAACCAATGTATGTCCAGTGAGGGTTGTAGCCCCTGTTGGAATTTAAAAAATTATTATTTTATATGTATTTGTTAATCAAAGTCTAATGTAACATAATTGTTCAATATTAAAATCAGAATCTTTGATGTGCTGCTTGCTTATTGGTTCGAATCTGCACAGGAGAAATTATCATTTGTCTTTTTGAAAAAATATTACATTAATACTATTATTTGTGTATTATATGTTGTGATAAGAACATTTTTTGTGTGTTTCATTTTTACCAAAAAAAAATAGTATATAAACATTGTAGAGTTTTCAAAATCTTCATAAATATTGAAATTTAAAACCACTAGTACATTTTTGTAGTTGTACTAAATATAAATAAACTACACGGTCTGAATTTATTATAATGCAATTGATTCTTTATTGTCATCGTTCAATTTAACCAATCAGGAGAGAATGTTGGAGAATTGGAAACATCATTTGCAAAACGCTGATCATATCTAAAAAAACAAGATATATATCGATTATATTGTGTCACCGCTTAACCGAAATTCTGTCTCCGCTCATGAAGCTATGAACTTTTTTCTTACAAAATTTGGCCATAGATAAGTTTATTTCCTACTAAGATGTTATTAACATGCATGTGTACATGCTGCCTAGATCTTTTGGCATCAACAAATGAAGTGACTAATTGCAAAAAATTATAAAGAATATCCAAAACCTTACAAAATTGGAACATGCAATTATGAAACCTTATAAAATTGGAACATGCAATTATGAAACTATTATAAATAGATTAATCTGCGTGACCCCGAAACTGTGGTCTCCCCAGAAACGCCTGTTCGGTGTTCACGAAAAGAATTTAAAACTCGATCTTGAAGTTACCCAAGAATTTCGTCAGAATTGTAGAGTCTATTTAAGGTAAAGAGTGATGTAATATACCTTGTAACAAAACTATAATCATTTAAGTTTGAGAAATAAAAAGAGTAGGAAAGGGATGTTAATGGTAGGAAAAATGTGTTCAAGAGTTACGTTCTAAAATGAGTTATCTCTGCTTTGATAGTGCTGATTCCAAAGGTCACTTCTCCTCTAAATTTTGGTCAATTTAGACCAATAAGTCCATGTCAGGTTACATACAAGTTCATTTCTAAGATTCTCACATACAGGTTATCTTCTATTCTACCTGTTATTATCTCTCATGAACAACATGGTTTTGTTAATGGGAGACTGATTAGTGATTGTATTCTGCTGTTTCAAGAGCTTACAAAACATATTGGAGAAAAATGTAGAGCTGGAAATGTGATTTTTAAACTTGACATGGCAAAGGCTTTTGATAGAGTAAATTGGGCCTTCCTAGAGAAGATTTTCTTGAAATTTGGTTTTGCTGAAGGTTGGGTTTCTCTTATTTTGAAGTGTGTGACTAATGCCTTTTACTCGGTGGGAATTAATGGTTGTACCACTGGTTTTTTCTCTTCTTCAAGAGGGCTTAAACAAGGGGATACTCTATTTCCTATTCTCTTCATTCTAAATGTGGAAGTTTTTAGTAGGGGACTTTCTAACTTGGTGAATAAAGGGACTATTCTCCCTTATAAGCTGCCCAGGGGATGCATTAATGTATCTCATTTGCTCTTTACAAATGATGTACTTATTTTCACGAATGGTTCTAAAAATAATTTAGACAAACTTATGTCATTTATTCATGATTATGAAAAAGTGTCTGGCCAACTATTGAATGCTTGTAAGTGTATTTTTCTAACTAATCATAAGTTGGCTGCTAGAAACTCTATTATTGCTCAAGCTACTGGGTTTAGTGAAGGTATTTTCCCTACCCCTTATCTAGGGATACCCTTGCACTACACAAGACTTACTAGTTCTATGTTTGAGAAATTGGTGCAAAAAGTAGCTAAACATGCAGCTAGTTAGAAAGGTCATCTATTGTCTGGAGGAGGGAAATTAACTCTTCTAAGATATGTGCTCTCCAGTATGCCGGTGTATTTGCTATCTGTTCTTGATCCCCCAAAAGTGATATTAAATAGAATTGAATCTATTTTTACAAACTTTTTTTTGGGAGAATTTGAAGGAAAAGGTAATCACCATTGGGTCTCATGGAGCAAAATGACTATTCCAATTGAAGAGGGAGGGATTGGTGTTAGAAGGTTAAGTGAGACTCTAAATGCGCTTCAAGCCAAGATGAGTTGGAGATTGCTTAATGAGGAATCTATGTGGACCAATTTAATTTATCACAAGTACTTTATAAATACAGATAATTGGGCCGAGCCAAGAATTCTACCAAAGCACTCTACTTGTTGGAAGAAGTTAGCCTATTACTTTAAAGTTCTAGTGTCTGTTAGTAAATGGCTTATAAGGGAAGGAGCTGTCAATTTATGTTATGAAAATTGGAATGGTTCTGAAATTCTCGGGGTAAACCATGAAGTAGTTGAACAAGGTAGTTTATTGAACCAAGTTTTCAGCTCTAATGGTTGGGAAAAGAGTTTCTTAGACAAGATTGAAGATAATATTTGTTGTAAGAAACTAAAAGACAGTGATATTGTTCTTAGAAGTGGAATGGACAAGAGATTTTGGCCTGATGCTAATAATGGAGTTTTGACTGCTAAGCTTGCCTTTGAGAGAACTAGAAGGAAGAGAACAAAGTGGAATATGGCAAAGTATGTTTGGAACCCAATTTTACCCTCTTAAATTGCTATTTTTGTGTGGAAGCTTTGGAGGAAAAGTATTAACTTGGATGGAGATGTTAAAAAAATGGGGATCTCTCTGGCTTCTAAATGTTGCTGTTGTGTTAAACCTCAAGAGGATTTCTGTGAACATTTGTTCTGGCCTGGAGACATAGCTAAAAAAGTTTGGACCCATTTCGGTGGAATATTTGGGATTAACTATGATGAAAATATGGGTTAAAGAGATTTTGTAATGAAATGGTGCATACAGATGAGTGATAGAACTCAATTGGATTATATTGCTATCTTGACCCTTTTTTTGATATTGTGGGAAATCTGGATTTATAAAGTTGATTATAAATTCAATGGAAAAGAAATTGTTGAACCATGAGTTCAATAATTGATTTTGATTATACGTTTGATTATTTATTAATGATTTTACGATTTCTCTATTTCGATGATATAATGCTTTGTCTTTTCCAAAAATAGAAAATGTATATTTCAGGACTTCAAAATGATAAGAGTGCTCAAATACGAAGCCGAAGGTTCAAGCGGAACCATAATCGGACTTAAAACGAAGAAGTTACGAGCATTCGAAGTATAGCGGAAAAACCGAGAAATTTCCAGAAAAACGACCGATCGTTTTGGACAAAACGACCGATCGTTTTTGGTCCAAAATTGACCAGTGAGGTCGTTATAAAAACGACCGGTCGAAATGCAGAAAACGACCGATCGTTTTCTGCAGAATTCAAAAAATAACTTTTTGACTTATTCTGGATAATTGGGAAATTGCTTAAAACCAATGGTTAAAGACATAAACCTTCATACAACGGTAACAAGACCAATTAGCCTTCAAATATCCCCAAAATCCATGGTGGAAAGCACCCCAATTTTCACACAAAAAAACAATCCAATCAAGATCAAGAATCAAGCTAATACTACATATTTCTCACACTTATATTCATATAAATTCTCGAGTGTAATATCATTGTAATCATATCAACACCAAAATATTATTTGTTAGTGAGCGATACTCTTTCGATTCAAATTGTAGAGGGAATTATAAACTCATTTGTGAGCGAGTGATCGGATAGAGGCTTTGTAAGCAAGTGTAGCTTAAAAGCTCTAGGTCTTTTCATTCGGTATACTCATAGAGTGAGGGGGAGCTTAATCGGTCGATTAGCTCGTTAGGTTGTAATGTTGGGAATAAAATTTTAGTGAAATACTCGTTAGCGTGAATACCGAGGAGAGGACGTATGCGGGTTTCCCGAACCTCTATATATCGTGGTGTCAATCTCTTCCCTTACTATTTTACTTTTCGCAACTTATATTATTTGTGATTGTGCACATGTTT
Organism: Primula vulgaris; assembly: GCA_963920805.1. NCBI lineage: Eukaryota > Viridiplantae > Streptophyta > Magnoliopsida > Ericales > Primulaceae > Primula > Primula vulgaris. The sequence continues at coordinate 11,771,941 of OY987215.1, read as the reverse complement.
CAATTCATTCACGTATTATCATCGCATATTTATTGTCGCAAATATATATTGAGCTAGTTGGGTTGTTAGTTACCCTTAGAATTTTAATTCCGCGAAAAACGCCTAAAACCTTATTCACCCCCTCTCCCTTCTAAGTTTTAGCCGCACGGGCCAACAGAAATGACTGTAGGAAATATTATAGACAAAGTAAAGAAGTGGATCCTTGAACTAAATGTGAAGATAAAACCTGATAAAATTGTTAAACCCTTTCAGAAGCTAGTTCTTGACTCTTTAAATGTTTTAGAAACCCCATGTAAGCTCAAACCTGTGAAGTGGTTAATGCCACCATCTGGTAAGCTAAAACTAAATACAAATGGTGCTTTTAATACAGAATCAGGTTGTGCTGGAGGAAGAGGAATTATTAGAGATGAAAAAGGCAAAATGCTTATAGCCTATAGCGTTCCCTTGAAATGTAATAGTACTCTTAAAACTGAAGTTAAGTCGCTATTATATGGCTTGAAAATATGTTTTGTTTTAATTTTGGAGAACATTCTTGTGGAGGTAGACTGTAAACTTTTGGTAGAGTGGCATAAAAAGAGGTCTAATGTTTCCATACATTTTTGGAATTTATGGGATGATACCAATGAATTGCTAGATATGGTCAGTATGAATTTGGTGCATATTTGGAGAGAGCAAAACTCCACTGCGGATAGTTTGGCTAGTATGGGGCTAAATGGAAGTTGGCTAAACCATGGGAGTGCGAATGAGCTACCACCAAAAGTTTTTGCCTGCTATCACTCCGATTTAATTGAGTTAATATGTTTTTAGAAGGAAATAATGCATGGTAAGGCCAGATATAGACGAGTCTATGGAGTTTACTGCTTGGATAGAGAAGGATTTGTAAACTTTAGAAGGAAATAAATTCGTGTTTTCTTGCTGATTTTGAAGACTATGTGCCAAAAAGAGATTTGAAGAGAGGGCTTTTGATTTTGAATTAAAATTGCAGCCCAATGAGTGAAGAATTTAGTGGTCTACTGTAATTTTATGTTTTTTTCTAAATTTTTCAGTTTTGTTTGTGTAGCTTTGCTGGTGTGTTACCATGTAAAAGCAGCTTATAAGCTGGCTTAATCTATGCGTGAATGTAAAAACTGGGTAAGGTCCCAAGTTTGATGTATATACTGTCAAGCTCTTTGCTTAAAAAAAAAACGTTCTAAAATGAGTTGGGTAGGGGATGCATGTCCATGATATGTGTCAACTTTCAATATATAATAACAAAATTAAGAACCCATGTTTTAAAATTAATGACAACAGTTCCACTCTAAGCTGTCACTATTTTAGTATGAAATGTAATTTTATTTTAAGTGTCAAGACGTTTCAACTTTTGAAATTTGAATTTAATTCACGATATTAATATAAGGAAGTATTCATTATCCTTAATTTAGCACCAAACAACAATAAAAATATGTGAGTATAAAAATTTTCAACATATACTTGTGTGTTAAAAGAAAATTATTATTTGAAAGAAATTAAATGATTTAGTTTTAGAAAAAACTCATTAAACAACTAGATATACTATTATAATTGTTTCGGTCATGAGTTAATAATGATGTAGTTGTAATAAAGAACTCTATTGTTACTTTTTACCACCTTTAATTTTTAAAAGATTTGTATTTTTAATAAAAGTACATAAAAACTGAAATTTTTAAGATGAAGAAAACTATAATCAAAGTAATTAGAAAAAAATAAATAAAATGAATTCTAGATATATAACAAAGTCTAATAAATAATAGGAGTAACAAGTAGGTTTTTTTTCTAATAAAAAATATGAATAACTAAGTACATAGTAGGAGAATCCTACCAAGAAAAAAAATTAACGTGAGGCACAAGTTTTGAACGCGTGACATCTTAATTAACCCTGGAAGTTATTCAAAGCTGCTGAAAAGGGTTTGAGGCCATCAGGATGGGCAAAAAATCCGTAAATCCGTTCCGTAATCCAATCCGTATGGATTGGGGCGGGTTGGGGTGGGTTGAATGTCAAAAAAAAATCAATCCGTCCCGCCCCAATCCGCTATATATTTTGCGGGTTGGGTTAGGGTTGACGTTCACAAACCGCGGGTTAATCCGTCCCAATCCGTTTCAACCCGCAATATATATATATATATATATATATATATATATATATATATATTTATATATGCATTGTGTGTATTTTTAGATAGCAACCTTTAATTATTGTTATATTTTAGTTTTATTACTTGTTCGTGAATGTTCTAAACGTATTTTGATTGAGTTTAATTTATATTTCTGTTTGAAATATTCAATTTATTTTAAAATTTGGGTTGATTATGCAAACTATGAAAAATAAAGGACCAAAATAAAAATTTAAAAATCAATCTAAACCCAATCCGCCCCAACCCGCACTTTATTTTGCGGGTTGGATTGGGTTGGGTTGGGATTTTAATTGTAACGGTTTGGATTGGGTTGAGTTAAAAATCAATCTAAACCCAATCCGCCTCAATCCGTCCCGCCATTTATTTTACGGGTTGAGTTAGGATTAAAACAAATCCGTCCCAATCCGCCCCGTGTCCACACCTAGAGGCCATAAAAGTTTGACATTATGTTTATTTATAAAAAAATGTTATATGATAATTTATTGCTCTTAATTGATTTCTCTATTTATGTATTAGATTGTTCATGTTTCCCATCACCAAGTCTTATAAGTTATTACTACAAACGTCACGGTTTCATCAAATCCTAGACTTTTCGATAAGAATTCCTATGTAACCCTTTTTAAGTAACCAATATCGCAATGTGATCTGTTAGACTACAAATTAGTCACTTTCGATTTCTTTTGGCTCGACAAAATCCAAAAAGATTTAAAAATTAACTACAGTTATAACCAATGAAAAAAATCATAAGCTTGTATCTCCAACCTGAGAAGGCGAGGAATCACGAATAATAAATCAAATTTTATAACCATTAGTTCATTCTTAAACTATTGATTGCAAGTCAAATGTCCTGCAAAGTAAAAAACTTCTAAATGAATCACCATATGATCATACGATTAAATGAAGGTAAAGCCTATATGTAAATGCACCCTTGATATATACCAATAGTATCTAAAAGCCTTTTTTTTTTTTTTTTTTATTTCAATACATATATTATGGCACATTTCGAGCTAACAGATATATGGACACATGATAACCTATCATGTAGATTGAATGCGTTGTGTATCTCTTTCATGTATGAACCTTGAATCTCTCAAATAAACAGATTCAATCTTCATTCATATTCTGCTACCGATACTGATAATAGTGCAAGAAAATAAGGATATACTGATAATAGTGAAAGAAAATAAGGATTTATGGGAAACAAAAAACAAGTACTTGCAGTTTAAATCAGATATTTGTATGTAGAGCCATTATTACTAGGCACATCTGTTTTACTGCAACCTATACACCAATAATTTTCGGCATCCTCTTCATTAACATATCTTACTTCTTTGCCTGAAATTATGACGTACTATATTTTTTATATTTCGTTTTATATGTTATGTTTTGATCAACCCAGGACCGAGCTCACGCTTTTTCATACTTAAACCGAATATCATTCGACCGCCTTTTTTAGGATAAGAAACAAATCATATAAGGCACAAAAGACCCCGAATATTTATAAGAAGTGAACAAAATTCCAAATATCTCTTCATAATAGAGGCGTTGTCCTCATGTGTTGTTTCCTATCGTATGCGATTTAGAATTTTTTAGTATTACTGTATTAGTTAGTACTCCTATCACTTTATGGATTTTAGGGTGTAATATGTAATTACTAAAAACTGTTTTTGTAAAATATTTAAAAGAAGAGGTTGATTTCAGAAGAAAAAATAAAAAAGAATAAGAACCGTTTTGTAGACTCTTTAAGTTACTTCACTTCTCTTTATTACAACCTCTGCTTAAACTTAAGACATTTATACACACACATATATATAGAGAGGGAACTTAATTACATACTGGCAAACAAATTAGAAATAGACAGAAGAACACTTTTTGGGTGTCAGAATAATCGTTTTTTTTAACTCACTAAAATTACTAAAAGAATTCAAATTTTTGGTTCATATAATTACATAAAAACAATGTTGGAATTATCTTATCCCTGATCCGTCGGATACAAACGATCTGGTAACAAAAATGTTAGATTTTTTTATTTATTAATTTTGATTCCTGATTCTATTCAGGTCGGGATTCTACAACTTCCCCTCCATTACAAATGGGTCGCACTTTACCCCATCGTAACAAACAAGACCTCTTCGGCAGCATTAGCTTCGGTGAGTAGTGTTGTGGCCGAGGAGCGAGTGGAGGGGATGAGTCAGGTGTCGGGCGTTTTGGAATGCCAATGGGGCGACGAACGCGAAGGCAAGCTTGTTGATATCTTGGCTAATATAATCAAATAGTTTACACGTTAAACTATATAATTAGATTTTAAAATTTTCGATTTCGGCAAGTTTTAAATATAATACTTTCATTGGTCAAATTTATATATAGTTTCATAACATACAATTATTTAGAGACGGAGATTACTGACTTGTTTTAAATTCCCCAAAACACCCAAAACAAAATTGCAAACAAAAACCCAAAACCCTATAATCCAAAATTCTAATTTCCCCATTTTCCTTCTCTCAACCCTAAACACACACTCTCTCTCTCTTTATATATATATATGTATATAAGTACATACACCGACTCCGCGAATTGCCTAACACTCAAAATCTTGAGTTGCTCGTAGAATTTTTATCAAGAAAAAAAACAACAACTTCATTTTAGACTTGTTCCAACATACTACAAGTGAAATTCTAATCTATTAACAACAATAGTAACAAAATCTAATATTTTCATTCCATAATACAAGGTTAAGTCGGTAAAAATACATTAGAAATTTACTATATAAGAAATTTAGTTCTATTCGAATTACTTAAAAGCAACAAAAAAAACATCTTTATGAAGGCTGACCAAATCCAAAACAGCTTATGACGTGTAAAAAAAAACTGAACCTAAATCTGCAATAAATAAAGGCCCAAATGACACAAAATCTCACTGTGGCATTGAGTACATAACATGCTCTACTTATAATTAAATTAAAATCGGTGATAACAATCTAAGACTAATACTATATAGAAAAGATCCATACTATATTACCACATAAGCCTTTATTGCAAAATGCAATCAGATAACAAATTAAAAGACACCCATATCATTTGATACATAGAGATATATTGTATTAGATATGAAGTGAATTTGTGATGATTATCATTTGAAACAACATATTTAAGGGTTAGTACCATTTACAAACTATCCATTACAAATTACTATCACTTTTTAATACACATAAGTTCAACACATTTGACCCAATAACAAATGGGACTTTCAATTTTCCCACAATTACAAATGAATCCCACTTTACCCCATCGTAACAAACAAGACCCCTTCAAAAGCAAAAGGGGAGCCAGACTCGATGTATTATGTGGAGTACTCAAAGTCCACATTTATGGACGGGTTGAATGTTCTTTTTAAAATTATCAAAGGACTGTAGTAAGAAATATTATAAAAGGAAGAAGTACATTAAAACTCTTTTACTCCTTTAATTTCTCCATCTTCCTTTCTCTAGTGCAAGCAGGTCTATAGCCTCGTCCCTAATTGATCATTTAAAAAATAAATATTATTATCATTTTTGTAATTTAAATTTAAATTTAGGATAGTTACGACTATGTTTCTATATTTTTATTCGAGGTTTTATCGTAATATAAATATGAAATTATAATATATATATATATATAATATTTAATTTTAGTTTAGTCACAACTAGAGATCTATATTTTTATTTGAGTTTTTATTGTGTTATAAATTTAAACTTATAGATTTAAATATTTAAATTTAAGCTAGTCGCAATTAGAGTTTTATATTTTTAGTTGAATTTTTATTGTGTTATAAATAGTCCCCCATCCCAATTTATAAGTCCACTACCGGAATCCGGCGAATTTAAGGGGACACCGTGATTACTTTACTTTGTCATCTGTTTTCTAAATTTGCCCCTTTATGTTTTCACAAAAGTTAATGTGACAATGACACGTAATTTTACTTAAAAAATCGGTTCTATTTATGATAAGTGGACTTATAAAATGTGACAGCCCAAAATAAAAAAATGGATTATAATTAAAAAAAAATGCACACTAGGTCACATTTTTATAACTTAATCACTAAAACATCACACATAGAATCACTCTTCCTAATTGCTCACACTTTATAAATAATATAAATAACCTAATATTTCTATTTTTACATTTGTAAACTAAAATCCACTCTCTCTATATATGTCTCTCTCTCTAATCTCCATCTATCTATTCAGACGAGATCCTCATGGGAGCTCTACCAGTCGGTCCCCGAGACTGGCGGCGCCGACATAGACGTCGCTGAGATGGTTGAGTAGACAACCGACGATGTGGACAATCAACACCTCGTCACCTGAGACGGATCTCGTTGGAGGTGACGATCAACGGCGGCAGCCGACAGTGGGGATTTCACTGGAGGAATGACGACGAATTACCGCCCTATGTTGCTGCTATTCGTTGATCCCTCTGTCTGTCTCTATATATATGTATATATATATATATGTATTTATAATAGTAATACTTGGTTTCTCTGGATACAATTTTGGGGAAAATAAACTGATTTTGGTCATAGCTCGATGGCGAGATCCTCCTCCATCACAATGGTCATAACTCGACGTGAGAGAAAGTACCTTTGGTTGGGCACATGATACCTAACCAATCTGTTATTTTTGGTTTTGCTTATTTGGTGACCAATTTCTATGCCCTATGTTGAAATAAATGAGCCACATGTACATAAAAGGTGTCCTATGCATAAAGGTAAGTTTTATCATTTGTTGTGTGTTTTTCGGATTATGAGGTTTTGATTCGATATGCTCTCTCTGTTGTTAATTAAGGGACCCCTATAGAAATATCTGCAATTTTGTTTGATAACTGTTTTTTTGTTTTGTTATAAATCGTGCGGTGGTTAGTGATTTTACTTGTTTGGAAGGTTGGATTGGATTTTATGAGGTTTTGATCCGACATGCTTCTTATGTACCTGAGTAAGTGATTGCTATGAAGCTAGGCGCAATTTAGGTTTTCAAAAAAAATTGTATCGAAACTGCGGAAACGTTAAGTTTGGTAATTAAGTTACTGTGATAATAACTGATGTGTTTTACACTGTCGGAATGCTGTAAATCTTTTTAGGGGTGTCCCTCCATCAATTGTACGTATTTTTTGTGCACAGATGGTTGGCGGAAGGTATATTTCAATTTTGTATTCTGATGAATGTTAGACTTATGTTTGAGTCAATGCCGTTAATAGTCTTAGATAGTTCATCTTTTCTGGGTACTAGACTACCAGTACAGTAGTACTTGATTCAATTAATGTTTATCTTGCACTCACTTTGACCGGGTGTTGAAACAAATAAATATTTGATACCAGCAAACTTGCTTTCGTATTTAAACAGAATATGAAGTGAAGGCTTGAGACGTCCATTGCATTATATGTAATTTTATTAGAAAAAAATACCTTTAAGTGGTTCACTTTGGCTTAAATACATTTTTAGTGGTACACAGATTTTTTCACTTACATTCAGCGTCACTGCGTGCTCTTCAGTACTAATTCATTGAAGTGAATGCACACCAAATTTGAAAATCAGTTTATTGAATAATATGCCAATCAAACTCAGTTCATTGAGGTGCAAATTTGAAAACGAGATTACTGAAGTGTAGAAACGAAAAGTAGATTGTAAGTTATATCACTCAATAACTACTATGTCCAAATTGGACCATTTAAACAAAAGTAGTCCTGTTCGTTAACATCACAAGTTAGTGGCTCACGAAGGAGTAGCCCTATTTGTTAACATCACACATTAGTGGCTTGAGAAGGAGTAGTTTTAAGCTTAAATAGTTGAAGCCTCAAAGGCCCATATATCTTGTGTAAGCCAATCACAAGGTCTTTGACATTTTTCTCTTGGTGCTATGGTTGGGGGTTTATAGACTGGGTTTTTATTCCCGGCTATGAGTTCAAATTGCTAAGCTGTTTGGTGGCTAACAAGTTATTGAAAAAGGAGGAAGAAAGGATTTTTTGTTGTCTGCTGTGTTAAGATAATGAGCATATAAACCACAGTAGTACAGAAATTGGTACTTCCATTGTTCATGTGTTGGAGTTTCTTAGAAGAAATCTTGGGCCTACTAGAATTAGTGTCTTAAATGAGGATATTGGAAGCATAAGCACAGTTTTAGGTGGTTTTTGTTTTCTAGAAATAGGTCATTTAATGATAAATTGGGATGTCTAAAGAAATGTAGATTTAGAATAAATCTAGAAAATACATTAACCGGCTCTGAGACACTAACTATGAATATAATTAAAATGATGCGTGAATGCAGAAAGTATAGCTTCTGGCAAGCTATTTTGATTATTTCGACAGGCTTGTACAAAGTTTGTCCGTACAAGTTATATATTTTCTTTCTCCTTTTCAATTTGTCAGGGTGGAGCCAATGCGGGGCACACTATATACAATTCAGAGGGGAAAAAGTTTGCCCTTCACCTTGTTCCTTCTGGAATTCTCAACGAAGAAACTCTTTGTGTTATTGGAAATGGCGTGGTAGTGCATTTACCTGGTTTATTTAAAGAAATTGATAACCTTGAATATAGTGGAGTTTCTTGGAAAGGAAGGATATTAGTATCGGACCGTGCACACTTACTTTTCGATTTTCATCAAGAAATCGATGGGCTTAGAGAGGCCGAGTTGGCTAATTCATTTATCGGCACTACAAAAAGAGGCATTGGACCATGTTACTCTAGCAAGGTGGTCAGAAATGGGATTAGAGTCTGTGATCTTAGGCACATGGACACTTCAGCTGATAAGCTTGATGAACTTTTTTCAGATGCTGCTTCAAGGTTCGAAGGGTTTTAACTATAGCCAAAATATGCTTAGTAACGAAGTTGAGAAATACAAGAGGTTTACTGAGAGATTGGAGCCTTTTATTGCTGATACTGTGCATGTTATGAACGATTCTATTGCAAAAAATAAAAAGATATTAGTTGAAGGCGGGCAAGCAACTATGTTGGATATTGATTTTGGAACTTATCCGTTTGTGACTTCTTCTAGCCTGCAGGCGGAATATGCACTGGCCTTGGCATTGCTCCTAGAGTTCTCGGTGACCTAATAGGAGTGGTAAGATTATTTTTGTTTTTGTTTTTTTTTCTTATTAGAAAATATTGTTTTACCATTGACAAGATATGTGGTTTTATGTGTCGGGTCGGTTTGTATCTCTACTGTTAAGTTGTGCAATATCATCTTCGTGCACCATCGTATCGACTTAAACAACTAGTACACCATACTATAAGCTTCACAAGTTACAAGACAAAGTATCACGTACACCAAATCGAACAATTAATAAATAAACATTAAAAATTCAAGTCTAATGCTTTGGTTACATGCAAATTGTTCTATCACACCAAGCAATATTGATATTCTACCCAAAGTTGAACGATTAGTACACCAGTGTTAAAATATAAAGTTTCAAGTACTTATGTGAGTTTAGATAGGTTGGGTCTAAAATTGCTAAATTTTACAGTATGATGTCCTAATTATTAAAAGTGATAGCTTAGTTTATAAGCCAAAATAAGAGCCTTGTTGTACTTTGAAAGTCTTTATTCATGTTATGGTGCTTAATTTTTTTTTATGGTGCAGGTAAAAGCTTACACCACAAGGGTTGGTTCTGGTCCTTTTCCAACAGAATTATTGGGTCCAGGTGGTGAGCTTCTTAGGTCAGCTGGCCAAGAGTTTGGCACGACAACAGGTCGTCCTCGCCTCTGTGGCTGGCTAGATGTTGTTGCTTTAAAATTTGGTTGTCAAATTAATGGCTTCTCTTCTCTAAATCTTACTAAACTTGATGTATTATCCGATCTTTCCGAGATTAAGTTGGGTGTAGCATATAAGCAAATCGATGGTACACCGGTTGGATCATTCCCTGCTGATCTTAGTGTTCTCGAGCAAGTGAAAGTTAGTATATTTCTTTGTCATAAGTTTCTTTCGAGCCTGTATCAATAAGGTTTTCTTCAGTTTACATGGAGCTGTTCCAGTGCTAAAGCGGGTATTTCATATTTTGAACTTCAACAAAAAATCAAATGTACTATATTGGATACTTGATTGTTGAAAAGGCACTCACTTGTTTTCCTTTTTATCATGCAACTTGTTTGAAAACTGGAGTTGTTCTCTAGAATACATTGGTTGGTGCTTATTTGAACTTCGAAAATAACACGAAAATGCACGGATTTGCAGATTGAAGTTCTGATAAAAAAACTGGCCTTCTCTTTATAATGGCTAAATCTTTTCTGTTGTATAAGCTTGAAAATTAGTATGAAGCTAGCATTTTTGGCTTTATTAAAATGTGCCTTTTTCTATTGCCTACATAGACTTTTAAAATTAAGAAATTATCCAATCTATAAGATTTTGTCAGAAGGTCTTTTATGTTAAATTAAAATGAATTTATATTTTAACTTAAATGGGGCATTCTGAGAAGCCCCATTTATATTTTTATGTGCATTATAATGTTCTCTAAAAAGATATTCAGTAACTTGATAGATGATAGCTTCTGAGTTAAGCTTTTCACCGTACTCCAGAGAAGCCATCTTATTAACCTTAAAAGTTGTAGAGCTTACCTCAGTCCAATTACTGAATAATGTAGTACTCTCTTTTTTATCTTCATTCACATCAGACCAGCGTTTTAAATAGCGTTATCGCTACCGTAGCGTTTTTTTTGAGAAAAACGCTAAAAGCGCAAATAGCGTTGCTACATAGCGCTTTGCGATGTATTTTTTTTTTCCTAAATACATATAAATATCGCATTAAATTCAAAACATCTAATAAAAATTAACTAAATATATATAAAAAATTGTAACTAATAATCACAAAATGATTATACTTGAGATGTCAGAGTATTTATTTTGTTTGCAAGAGTTTTGGGGTTTGATTCAGCTCTAATAATTTCATTAAAATTTTGACCAAAAAAAAAAAAAAATCAAATATTTTTTTTGGACTGCACCCGTTATAGCGTAAATAGCGTCCGCTATAGCTTAAGTTTTTTTGTTTTTTTTTGGACTGCACCCGCTATAGCGTAAATAGCGTCCGCTATAGCGTAAATAGCGTTCTTATAGCGCGAATTTAGCGTTTTTCCATCCAAATAGCGTTTTAGCGTTGCGTTTTTCTTTCAAAAACCACTATATCGCACAACGTTACGAGCTTTTTAAAACAGTGCTACAGACTACAGCTTATTCTGTGTTTCAGGTGGAATATGAAGTTTTGCCAGGATGGAAGAGTGATATTTCTTCGATAAGAAACTACTCCGATTTACCAAAAGCAGCTAGGCAATACGTTGAAAGGATAGAACAACTCGTTGGTATTCCCATCCATTATATACGTATCGGACCTGGACGCGATGCTCTAATATACAAGTGACCTTATCATTCAAGCATCTAAAGTGAAGTCCTTGTAATTGATTGGGTGATAAAATTGGCAAATTTAATTTTAGCTAGCCAACTGCTTAGCCTAAGTAACAAAACCAGGTTATTGTTAGATTTTTCTCATTTTTTGGTTGCTTCCTAAAGGATGCTTATGTCAAAGGCGATGTGTCGGTAGTTATAGATTCTGAAGTTTGTTATTTTATCGAAATATCTTGGCTTTTCTATTTTTTGTGAGGGAATCATAGCTCACACACTGTTTTGGTACTTTGCACAAGCGAGAGATTGGTAATTTGGTATTACCATCAGATGAACCTATATATCATATATGATCCCTTTGCTTCGTTGGGAACTTTAATTTTGTGTACTTCATTATGTCAATTTCATTCTTTATATACCATCCCCTTTTGAGCTTATTCGTTGTTTTAAATATTTAAAATGAGCTTTCACTCCAGGGCCTAAAATTTTTCTTAGGATGTATTTGCTTCCAAACCAGAGAAGAATTTATTACATTTCTTCTGAAAATGTAATTACTTTAATTATTGTTCAACGATAAACTTTGTTTTCACGGATATTTGTTTTTATCTAGAATCATTAGAGAAAAACGTTCTCAAAAAAGTTCATGGACTTTAAAGTGAACGTCTTACAAGCCAACTTCTTGTTATCAAGTTACGTCAAAAACAGAATCACTATGGTAAAGTCAACTTATTCCAGAAACAGTCCGTTCATGACTCATGTCATATTTCATAAAAGTGTTCAAGCATGTTCATATTTGAAATGTACAAAATTTGTTCACTCATCAGATTGCATTTTAAAAGTTTGATGCAAAAATTGTCCAACAAAAGACCAGCAAGATAAGGACTGCTCGAGGAGAAAATGCTATTGCAGCAGTTACAAAGTACTTCTCATATAGCTCAAACAGGAAAAATTACATGATTGAGTGTTTACACAAAAGTACATGTTCTAAAACAGCTTTGTTACCTTTTTGATTTAAAAAATAAAATGGTTGTTTGATTTGTCAGTTTTTTTAGCTTTTTAAAAGCTAGCTTTTGTAACAAAAAAGCTAAAAAACAGACAAGGTAGGAATTAGCAGATTTTTTTAAATAGTTTTTTCACATTTAATTCTTCAAAAACAGAAACTTTCCAATATAATAACGTGTGTATATCTACAACTCACTTATGAGTTAAAACATATGATCAATGACTTATCAATAAAATAAGTTATAAGTTACTTATAAGTTGAAAACTTACAGTGGTTGCAAACACAACAGCTTTTTTAAACAAGATTTTTTTCTCATTACTTTTAAAAGCAGCTATTTGGTACTGAGTTCACAAATTAAACTTGATTTAGTGTACCAATGTTTCGAATTCTTGACTTACTGTACCGAGCCGGAAATAAAATGCGTGACCTCACACGTGACTTTTCGGATACAAACCGCGATTAGTCGAAAAGTAAGATTTCCTACATGTGAAAAGATTAGTCGACTAAACTCTGAAGTCTGAATAGAACTGTAGCTATTGAACAAAAAACACAAGAATCCCGAAAGGTTATAAACATTGACTAAAGGGTATACAAAAAGAATCTATTCATGAAAGAGTGAGCGACAGTCTTAGCAAGACTTTCAAAAAGAGATTCCGAGCCTAAAGCTATGATTAAGATGATAAGATCCGACCTTTGTCGCATCAGGATACATATTATCATTTGCACTGTTAAAACTTTTAAGGCTGCTAACAAAAGACCAATCAACCTGAAAGGACCCTAGAACTGAATTAGTAAAATAATATTATAAACCTTATTTTGCATTAAAGGACTTAACTCCTATAATATTAATGTGATAAGCAGCATAAGCTAGATCAGATGAAAAATGATCGGTTAATTATAAAAGCATTTTCCTCACGGCGTCCAACTTTTCCAAATAATATGTTAATAGACTCTCTTCTAGAAAATTTGAATCGAAGTCACGTATATGTGTCTTTAAAAATAGAAATATCATTATAAAGACTATCAAAGAATTTTATGGTAAAGAGAATACCAAATACGTACTAAGGCCGTGATATTCGGTACCAAGCTTCACACATGAATTTGAGCATGGATCAAAAGTTTAAGAGACGGGAAAAGAAAATTATAATGAGTTGCGAGAGCTTTCCAAAGTCCAGTGTGCACTATAAGCTCCATCTATATTGAGTTTTTTGCCTATCAATGGGTGTTCTCAACCAACCCTCATGTTGTGTTTGGTTTATGGGAGAAGTTTAATTAGTACTTGGAAAACATTTCCCTGATTTTTTTCCTGAGTATTTGGCAACCCGCCTGGAACTTTTGCGGAAAGCTTTCTCTCAATATATATTTTAGTTGCTACAAGTTACTTAATAATCAAAAGAAACATCGAGAAACTATATTTTCTCCAAAAGTATTTTTTTTCCTATTTTCCACCGAAACACACACAGCCTTAAACAAAAAAAAAAGGAATTTTATTTTGACACAAATATCTGGAATATTTAGGGTTTGAACATTCATAAACTAAGTGCTTTAATGAACTATTCTTATAAGCTTCAAAAAATATGTCATAACAATTCCAGAAGAAGACATATGAATATTATCAAATCTGCAGTTTCTTTTCGCAAAGCCAAATATCTTGAACACTAAAAAGGAAATCAATACAAAAATCATATGACACTAACTCCAGGATATACTTTCTCAACAATCAAATTATGCAGAAAGAGACCATCTCTAGTGCATAAACCATGATTTAAGAAAATAATCACCACAGTTAAATGTTAGAGCAGTACCCAACGTTAAATGTTAGAGCAGTACCCAACGTTGGAATAGGTTAACCTTAGAATGTGACCTTCTAAATTAACAGCATCATACCAGCATTCGGTCGTAATACTGGGAATAGTCTTTTGTTCATCTTAATCTCGTTGTTTGCGCAAAAATCTCTATAACCATGTTGCATTTTCCTCCAAAGCATTGAATTGTATCATATGGTAATATCAAATAGTAGAATTTATGTCTAGTCAATTGGGATAATGCAGCTTGCATTGAATCAAGTATAACACAATAAGTTTTTTGTCAAATCAAAAGATTAGTCAATATATGATTAATTTTTGTTAAGAAATTGTTGTTGTTATTGCAACATTTTTCGATATTTATTTCAACTATATAGTAACGAACAAAATAGAACTTTCAAGTAAATGTAGTCTGCATTCATTTTATATCTACTGTTTAGTTTAACTTTTCAAATTAAACCTACTATTTTAGCTATTTTTTTTTGTATATAACTGGACATTCGACTTTAAATAAAAAGATGTCAAAATTTTAGATAATAGTTAATAATAATAATTTAAGTTTGATCATTAATAATTAAAAAGAGTCAGGTATCTGAATCAACTTGTAACTTAAGTAGGTCTATATATTTTTCCCACTTTGGTCGCAAGGAAAATAGACCGCCAGTAAAGGTGAATTGCACTGATAGTTTCCAATATAGTTTAAAGTATAAGATTTCCTGGTTCTGTCAATCTGTTTGTACTAAACCACAATTAGTTCTTTGACTCTAAAAGGGCACCAGATTTGGTACTCTAAACTATAAAACAAGATGTTTTGGTTCTTGATAAAGTAGTTTTCTTTCTTTCGGTTTTCACAGCTAGAGTATTTATGTTGCAAATCATATATATGTGCACCAAGGAGTGGAATTCTGATTAAAACATTGTACACTTGACCCCTGAAAAAGACTTCTCCAACTCATGCCTTGGTTTTGACCCTTTCCTCAAATTTCAATGATTGGACTGTTGCACTCTATATATTCCTCTCATCATCCTCTTCTTAGTAGCTTCCAAAACACCCTTCCCTTATATCTACTCTCACTTTTCTCATTTCTCAAAAGAGACACCCCATAATTGTTTTCATTTCCCAACATAAAAAAGTTTATGCGTTTAAGCACTTCAAGTTTCGATCTTGAAGAATTCATACATTTGATCCTGTAAACATACTTCATCTTTTCAATATATTCTCTTTTGTTTTCATTTGTTTCATTATTCCCAGTGCCTAAAACATTTCAAGTTTTGATCTTAAACAAAACCCAGGTTTGTATTTTGAAATTTTCGTGTTGTCGGTCCAAGAAGAGGTAGAAAGAGATTAGTTTATTTCAAAATTATTGTTTTCAGAAAGTTAATTGTCTTTTGTACTAGTCTTAGTTTTATAGGAACCAGTTAATAGAAAAAATCCTAACCGAAACATTGTAAAATGGGAAATTGCTATGCTATACCATCAACGACTAAGAAGAAGAAGGGAAGAAAGCCAAACCCCTTTTCAATTGAGTATAATTCAGGCCATAATTTTAAAAAGGGTGGTTACAAGTCATTTGTGTTGGAAAAACCTACGGGCAATGAGAATATCGGAGATAGATACGAGCTTGGCGAGGAGCTTGGTAGGGGTGAATTTGGTGTAACTTATCCCTGTACGGATAAATCAACGGGTGAGATATTTGCTTGTAAATCGATATCCAAGAAGAAGTTGTTGACAAGGGTGGATATCGAGGATGTGAGACGAGAGGTTGAGATCATGAGGCATTTGCCACCTCATCCGAATATCGTAAGCTTGAAGGATACGTATGAGGATGATAGTGCTGTACACTTGGTGATGGAGCTTTGCGAAGGGGGTGAGCTGTTTGATCGGATTGTCGCTAGGGGACACTATACCGAGAGAGCGGCCACTGTTGTTACACGCACGATGGCTGAAATTATTCAGGTTAATTTCGTATTAAATTAAGATATACCTTTTTCATTATGGTTTTGAATCTTTTGATTGGTATGATTTCATCATTATTTACTTGAAATTATGGTGGGGATTGTGGTGCTAGAAAGGTATATTCGGTAGATTTTAGCTACAAAAGGCTAGGCATTAAAGTTTTCTCAATATTGCCAAGCTATAGTCTCCTTGTGCCCTTCCACTTAGTTCTGGAAACCGTTTTTTTTTTTTTACATGTATGGTTTTGAGACTGGTCTTGTAGCAGTTGAAATTCCTATCCGTTGTTCTAGTTGCTGTTACGCAGTTAGTTTGCAACTACAATTGTAACCACAGTTGCAACCACAAGTATAATGATGGACAGAACTAAAAGTTAAATGTAGTTAGAATTCACACATACATTTAAGAACGGAGTTCACCCAACTGAGTTAGTCTCCGATACACTCACTCAGATTAGTAATATTATAAAAAATTACAATATAAGATTTAAATCTTAGTGAAAAACTCTCAGACTCGCTCTGCATTTTTCTGCCTATCTCTATATTGCTTCTACTATATAACTATTCTCCAAAATATCAATAACATCCCACCATTGTTTTTTTTCTCACGTGTGTCTCTCGTGTATCTCTCTCTAAGGTAGAGTTATCTATATTTTAGAACAAACACTTTTTACCAGCAATACTATCAACTATTTATAAACACATAATTACAATCTTTTAAAATATTCAAATATTTATTCTTGATTTTTCATTCTTCATGATCTTCTTGATTGTTTTAAGTTTTCAATTTGATCCAATCATGCAGCAATCCCACGCAACAAGATAGATTCTGATTGAGCTCAACTTAATTTGATACACACCAGATAGAGCTTAATTGTAGTTTAAGAGATTTTGTTGATTTTAAAAAAATCATATAAAATAATATCTTTTAGATAAAATCTTACTTATAATATAAACAATATCTCCAAGTTAATTTCAATCTATACAAAATATATAAAAGATTCCTGAATTAATTAGGATTGAAATAATGATAATATGAGATTTAGTTAGCACAAAATATGGAACAAGATAATATCTTTTAGATACTAAATTTTTTGAACATTCCACTTTTTATCATAAAACAAATCTTTGTAAACATATGAGAATATATCCTGCATAGTTTAATTCAAATAATTAATCAAAAGATCAATTAATGCAGTAAGACAGAATAAGACAGAATCCTGCGTATTGACAGGGTAGAACTAAGGTTGCAACTGAGGTTGTAACTTCACCTATAAACATAAACTATGTCAATTCTTAATATTCAATCTATATTAATTTGCTCAAAATAATTGACAACTAAGAGTTAGCCAAAAAAATACGGTCCTTATCAAATTGGAATTTTAACATCACAAATTGGAAATCATTAGTGTACAAAGGTGATTTAAGATTTAGTTGAAAGGGTAGACCTTTTAGCTGATCAATGTGAAGGAAAACATTACCTAGAGAATCAAACCGAAATCCCTAATTCAAATCTAAAATAGTACCTTTTTGTTTTATATCGTTGCTTGTATTATTCCTTATACTGCATCGGTAATATTCCCACAAGCGCTAAACAATTATCGATTTTAAAGAGTCAATTAATATAAATCATTATTTTAAAAAACGTGCTATATTGTGCTATACTTCGCGAAATAGTGTTTTTCGGCCGGAAAACGCTATGATAAACCGCTATTTGGATGGAAAAATGCTAAATTCGTGCTATAAGAACGCTATTTACGTTATAACGGACGCTATTTACGCTATAGCGGGTGCAGTCTATTTTTGTTATTTTTTTTTTGTCAAAATTTTAATAAAATTATTGGAGCCTTAACAGAATCAAACCCCAAAACTCTTGCAAACAAAGTAATGCTCCGACATCTCAACTAGAATAATTTTGTGATTATTAATTACAACTTTTTATATATATTTAGTTAATTTTTATTATATGTTCTGAATTTAATGTTATATTTATATGTATTTAGGCAAAAAAAAAAAGCACACCGCAAAGCGCTATGTATCAACGTTATTTGTTCTTTTGGCGTTTCTCTAAAAAAAACGCTACGCTAACGATAACGGTATTTAAAACATTGATATAAATAGAGTTGATCTTAAATTATTAGTGGGCTCTCTCAGTTTAGTAACTGGAATCTTGCTCAAGTACAAACACAAGATCGTTCTTGCTTAGGCAAATATTACATCCACTATTTTCACCAATTGTGCTCATGTTTGGATATTTTATGATGTCTCGGTGCAAGAAGTCATTATCAAATATAAAATATAGATAGCCGGCTCGTATTACTATTCTATCTTGTATTCCATTATTTAAGTTTAGTAACATTGTTCCTTACCAGGACTTCTTGTCAGTATATATAGCCAACTGTGAACTGTTCTCTGATGTTTCTCAATCGTAACTTATCTTGTTGTTCTTTTCTTTTTGTTTTCCAGGAGAAAACTAAACAAAATTGTCAGATTCTTTTAGGGCTATCTTTTGCAAGAATCATTTGTTTTATTTTCATAAAAAAGAAATAATAGTAGTTTTTTTAAAATGTTTCTATGGTTCCGCAGATGTGTCATAAGCATGGGGTGATGCACCGTGATCTTAAGCCCGAGAATTTTTTATTTGCTAATAAAAAGGAAACGGCAGCTTTAAAAGTAATCGATTTCGGACTATCTGTGTTCTTCAAACCAGGTATTGCCTTTTGAAAAGTTACTACAGTTTTGAATTTCTTCTTTGTCTAGTTCTTTTGATAAATCAGCTAAGCTAACTAATTAATGTACCTTTGAATTTTTTAGGTGAGAGATTCGATGAAATAGTGGGGAGTCCTTATTACATGGCTCCCGAGGTGCTAAAACGCGACTATGGCCCGGAAGTTGATGTGTGGAGTGCTGGTGTTATCCTCTATATCTTGCTTTGTGGGGTCCCACCTTTTTGGGCAGGTTAGCCAATATTTTCATTTCTATTTTTGTTATGATTTTCTTTAGAACTATCAGCTTAGAGATTACACATTTTAATGGCTTAGCATTTGCAACATTTAGCTTTATGCCTTAGTATTTTGTACAGTTTGATGTTTTCTTGATTAGAATTTTTCTTCTTAAGCCGAATCTCAAATGTATATTGATGTGCTGGAAGCACTATTACTTCAACATCACCTAATACATAAAAAAAATACTTTAAGATCAGGAAAAGATTTCACAAACATTAATGGTGTCATTTATGATTTTGTCATGTGATGAAGTAAACAACATACTGCTTTACATGTTTTAAGCCTTTCACCTTTATGAGTATCAGGAAAACCCAAATTGGAAACTGCACAGCCATCTTAATTTCTTAGGGAATGCAACATGTTACAAAGATACTGGTATAGCGTTACATACAGTCATCTTAAGGCTAAAAGTGTGTGTCTTCTTGTGCAGAGACTGAACAAGGTGTGGCTTTAGCAATTATGAGATCGGTTGTAAACTTCGAGAAAGAACCTTGGCCTAGAGTTTCCGACAGCGCCAAAGACCTTGTTAAGAAGATGCTCAACCCAAATCCTAAGCTTCGCCTTACTGCTCAGCAAGTCTTAGGTATGTATTCAATGATATGTAATATTTCATCGTATAAATGCAAGATCGTAATGGAGTCCTTAGAAATAAATGTTCTTCATTAGTTCCCTTTCTCATTTCCCCATATACGGGAATGAAAAAACTTCTGTGTTTCAAGTATGTTTTTTTTCTCCCTGTCGAGGAAAACTTCCTTAGGTTTTAAATATCAAGATGTTTCCAAGATCTAGGTCATGAGGATTCGGTTCTTAAGTAACGCCCTAAAATTTTCTCTGTCTGTTGTTTCAGAAAAGGAAAAAGTATTTAGAAACACACCGAAACACAATCTTGATTGACAGTCTCGCATTTAGTATTCATTTGTTGCAACATTGGATCTAAATCTCTGTTTTAAAATTCGCGCTACGTAGCGCTACGTAGCGCGAAATAGCGCTTTTTTGGTAAAAAAACGCAACGAAAAATCACGATTTTGGGTGGAATTGCGCTAAAATCGCGCTATAGGGGACCAAAAGCGCAAAAAGCGAGAAATTCTGGACCAAAAGCGTAAATAGCGAGTTAAAAAAAAAACAGCGGATCTAAATAATTAATATATATTGTGTAATTTTCATAAAAGTGTCTGCAGTTCAGATGGTTGAGACAGTGCTGTGTTTTCCAGCAGACCCAGGTTCGAAACTCACCAACAACAATTTTTTAATTTTTTTTTTATTACTATCTAATATAACTATACATTTTTTTTTTTTTTGTTATATATTTTAAATTTTAGTGCATATTTAGGCAAAAAAAAATACACCGCAAAGCGCTACATAGCAACGCTATTAGCGCTTTTAGCGTTTCTCTCGAAAAAACGCTACGATAGCGATAACGCTATTTAAAACACTGATCTAAATAGACAAGTTATTTATTTATTAATCTTATTTGTTATGGAGGAAAAAGTAAATGGTAGTTTTTCTTGGGTGTTGACACGTTTGGAAACCAAAAATCAAGCTAGTTGTGCTGAAATGTTTGGTAACTAATAAAAGTTAGGATTTAAGCACTTTACAAGTGATAGCATAGTTCAGAAGAACTTCAAAAAGTCGGTCATGAACTTACAATATTGACACCACTCGTAACTTGAGAGGCTCTTACAAAGGTACTCGTTCCTTCAATTTCAGACCATCCTTGGTTAACAAATGCAAAGAAGGCTCCAAATGTCAATTTAGGCGAAGCCGTGAGGGCAAGGTTGCAACAATTTTCCGTAATGAACAAGCTCAAGAAAACAGCTCTCAAGGTAAAAGTTTTAAGCATACATGCATAGGATTACATAGATTCATCATATTTTCCGGTAAACCGTAAGTTTATATATTTCCCCATAAATTAAAATTTTCTTTTCTGTGTAATGAGCAGGTGATTGCGGAACATTTGTCTGTGGAGGAGGCATCTGCCATTAAGGGCGGTTTCCAAGTGATGGATACACACAACAGAGGAAAGATTACCCTTGACGAACTCAGAGTCGGTTTAATGAAGCTCGGCCACCAAGTTGCGGAGCCCGATCTACTTATTCTTATGGAAGCGGTTAGTATTTTATTTATTTATGAAGATGAGATGGTTCCCTTCAGGTTCCTTCACTACTAAAAATTGAAAAATATGCTTATATATCAGCTTCAAACTTCAAGGGTTCCTTGAGAGCAACGGTCAACTTGGAAATGTCACTCCATAAATCGCACTAAATACCTAAAAGGAACCCATCTCTATGTTCAATTTTTTGATTAATAAAATCATTAATGATCTCCAAACACTTCAATACTGCTTCAAAATTTCTGCTTGTAAATCAGACCTAATTCCAACTGAATAAGTAGTCCTCTTATAAAAAATTCATTGGAATCTCACGAAACACATCCAATATCACTATTCTACATCCAGCTCCGGAAAAATTTCGAATGGTCTGTTTTGTAATTTTGTTGGCTTTTCAGGTTTCTATTGTTTTCATAAAATGATTATCTCAATTTTCGCAAGAGTTGAAGAAAATAACTTATAGGATTAAAAAATTCGGTGTCTGAGTCTAAAAAGCTAGGGTGTTTCCTGAAGAAATTCCTGATTGGTATTACGCAAGTTTTCGTTGGGTTTTTAGATTTCTTCTGCATAAAATGTAATCAGAATTTTTCGTCATATTATTTAAATTTTCATAAAAGTTGTGAAGAAAATAACTTATAGGAGTAAAAATTCGGTGTATGAGTCTAAAAAGATAGGGTGTTTCCTGAAGAAATTCCTGATTGCTATTCTGCAAGTTTTTGTTGGGTTTTTAGGTTTCTTCTGTTTTCATAAAATGTTGTCAGAATTTGTCGTCATATTATTTCAATTTTCATAAAAGTTGTGAAGAAAATAACTTATAGGATTGAAACATTCAGTGTTCAAGTCTAAAAATATTAGGATGTTTCCTGAGAAAAAATTCCTAATGAATATTTTTCAAGTTTTGTTGGGTTTTCAGTTTTCAGTTTTTGTTTTTGTTTTCATAATATGTAACCATAACTTTGTAGTCATATTATTTTAATTTTCGTAAGAGTTGAAGAAAATAATTTCCAGGATTCAAAAAGTTGGTGTCCGATTCTGGAAAGCTAGGATGTTTCCTGAAGAAATTCCTGATTGCTATTATGCAAGTTTACCAAATGGATTCTTTTGAGTACGTAAATACTAAACTAGAAAGTAGAAACACAACTTTCAAAACCTTAATTCCTATAAGGCAATGAAATAAAACACCATTTTTGCCCTTGTATAAATATTCAAATACTTTTCTTGAAACTGTATAGGATAGACCATGCAACTTTGATAATATGACGTTTTATATTTTTATTAAAGTAATAAAAATATTGTTTTAACAGGGTGATGTCGATAAGGATGGATATCTAGACTGTGGAGAATTTGTGGCTATATCAGTTCATCTCAAAAGGATGAGCGGTGATGAACATCTCCACAAAGCCTTTGAGTTTTTCGATAAAAATCAAAGCGGATACATAGAAATTGATGAGATAAGAGATGCTTTAGCCGATGATGTTGGGACCGATAATGAAGATGTCATCAACGCCATCATTAGGGATGTCGACACTGACAAGGTTTGTGTTACGTTTTATTTTATTTCTTTGACTGCAAGATATATATTAGTACACCGGTACTATATCTATTATCTACAGCGCAAAGGTACAAAGGCAATTAAAGAAAAATAATTCATTCATTCTCTCTCAAAAAAAAAGATCACCACTAGGGATGAAAACTTTTTTCTTATTTCTTTTCGATTTCATTGAGATTGATTCTCCTGCTGTATCTTGAAAATTGCTTTTGAAAGATGTTGTTATAACTTATAAGCGTACTTCATAATTACTTTAAATACTAAAAGAAATGCATTTGCTTTTTTTTTTGAAAATTAAAATGCATTTGCTTAGTGTCACAGACTTCGAAGTGACAATACATAAAAATGAACATTTTCAGAAATATCTAAGAGCTGGGGTGAAATAATGCACTGTTCAATAAGCTTCGAAATCCGATAATAAAAATCAAAATTTGGAAGGGAAAAAAAACATACAAGTACAATTGGTTAAAACATCCAGATAAGAAAAACCATGGGTCATTGCTTTATTTTTATTCATTAATATTTTCTCTTGTATTTAGGACGGGCGCATAAGTTATGATGAGTTTGCAGCCATGATGAGGGCTGGCACGGATTGGAGAAAAGCTTCGAGACAATATTCACGAGAGCGCTACAATACACTCAGTCTAAAGCTATTTAAAGAAGGGTCGATACAAGTCAGAAACTGAGGCTATATAAGACATTGTTATGATGAATTAATTCAAGCATTTTAAGTAAATTACATGATTTTGTGCACTTGAGTTATTTTTTTATTTTATCTTGCTTCTTTTCAGTATCGAATTCATTTAAAGTTTTACTTACTATATAATCAGATCTTGCCAATTGTATTTAATGTGTTTGTTGAGTGATATAGAGCTGATGATAATTTGCAAGTGTAAATATATGAAGCATCATCCTAAATACATTGTTTGATGAGCTTGAAAACTGTTCTCTTCATTAAGTGAGTTTGTACTAGGCTTGTTAGCCCCTAAATAAGCAAAAGTGGCAAATAACTGATAAGTCCAAGCACGCCTGAATTTGCCGTGTTCATCACTTTTCCAAAAGAGGTTGTTCATTTGTTGTGTAAGTTGTTATAAAAGTAGCAGTATGATATACAATATCTTTTTAAAGTTCAAGTCAAACAATAGATTTTTAGCAAACTAACATTTCACATCCAGAAAGCTAAAGGAATGATATAAACCCGATGAGAAATGATAGTATGTCGTAGTAATAAAAGAAGCGAACAAGTATTGATACTAAATTCCATAAAACGAAAAGTATAGCATAATTAAAGAGATGTAATTTTACATCCAATTGAAAATTAGTATTACCATCTATATATATTTGAAACACTTAGTAATAATATTCATTGAAATAACTATATTAGACTCTAAAACCTAGATCCTAACACTCATATTTTTTTGACCTGGTCAATTTGTTCTCCATACATGCCAGCAAAATATACGAGCAGAGAAATTGAAAGAGAAACAGAGATTAAAATTAGGGTTTATATCCTCTTATTCAATACTCAATAGCATAAGGGAAAAAATACGTTTATTACACCAAATTATGCTGCTGTTAACGATTTGGTCACTTACTTTTCAACTTTACTAATTTGGATACCATACTATAAGAAATTATCGAATTTAAGTACGAATATCTAAATTAATCCCGAAATCATATCACATGACAGCACATGCTTAATTTTGTCATTTTGCATAAGAATATATCATATTAGAACAACATTTCCCCTCCAAATTTGGACTATGTGCTGATTTTTGTTATGTATGAAATTGAGCGGGAAACGCTTTTCAATGATAATATATTTTGATGTAGAATGACAAAATTACCCTATCATGTTAACGTTTGTCAAGCACGTGCTGTCACGTGACATGATTCCGTCATTAATTTAGACGGCGTTATCTAAATTGAAAAGTTTTTATATTGTGTTACCCAAATTGAAAAAATTGAAAGGTGAATACCTAAATCGTTACAAACACATAGTTTGATGTAGCAAACGTATAAAACCCCCATAAGCATAATGAATACCGAGAGCATCTACAAATAGGTCATAAAAGTACCACTAAAAGTAAATACTACTTTACGAAATAGTCCGATAAATAAAATAAGTATTGTGGAAAGTATCGATAAGGTTAACGCGAAATCAAAGTTAATGGCCTTATCGAGAGCATCGATAAGGTTAACGCGAAGCGTCTTTTGACATATTAATTAGGTCTCTTATAAATAGTCTTATAAAATATTACTCCGTATGACATCAAAGATCGATTTAATAATTTTGAGATGAGTTTTAACATGTCAAAGTTGCTATGAGGAAGTGATATTTTTCAGTTTGATCATTACTACATTGCAAACTTCATCGTAAGACATAATCTAAAATAAGATAATAAGAGGCTTTTTCATAAAATAACGCCAATTGTCGTTGACCTTTCTTTGCTCGATGACCGGTGACTGTATATATTCATGTTTTAATATTATTTGTTTGCTTATGACTATTGATGATTACCGATAAATTAACCTTGGTTAAAACAATGTACAATATTAGTTATGCTGTGTGACATATTAGCTCATTATAGATATATATAGAGATATGTATAGATATAGAGAGAGGTATGAGAAACAACACACGAAGTGTTTAGTCATTAATATGATTATACAGAGAGATACATCAAGAGACCCCTGACCCTCTTTATATAATAGAGGGTAGGGTTACATAAGCTAGGAAAGCCCAAGATAGGCCCAATAGAGTAAGGCCCAATATGACTAATAATATCCTACAACACTCCCCCTTTGGACGTCTTGATTTCTTCGTCTTCATGCTGTCGATGTGACTCGAGTTCATTCGCAGTGCTAAACACATAAAAACCTTAGGGACGGAAAACCCAGTATGGGAAAAAACCGGTACCTAGGAGAAACTGTGTAACCGAATGATATAGGTCAAAATTCAATGTAATTAACTAACCACAAAACAGCGTGCCTCATCAAAACCTTGGCAGAGCAAACCCAATGGGAAAATCTCTGATCGAAGGAAAAAGAGTGCAACAGTGGTAGTAGTAGGGGATCAACCACAAAACAGGTGCCTCATCAAAACCTTGCTAGAGTAAGCCTAGTGGGAAAAACCTATAGTCGAAGGACAAAAGAGTACAAAGTGGTAAGAAGTATACAACAGGATATTCCCCCTAATTTCAGCAATCTTAAGTGAGATATAATGGGAACGTGTCTCGCTAAAAACCTTGCCAAGGAAAACCCAGTGGGAAAAAAAACCTTGGTCTAAGAACAAAAAGAGTACACGAGCATGCGACTGGATGCTCCCCCTCACTTGTACACGATAGGGTGCGAAGATTTCGACTAAGTAGTAATTAGTGCAATAAGCATTCACTTGGATGCTCCCCCTCACTTGCACACGACTGGGTGCAAAGATTTCATATTCCAAGAAAGAGTACGAGCATTCGACTGGATGCCTCATTTACTTGCACACAACTGTATGCAAGAAAATATAACGTGGAATAAAACGAGCATTCGACAGGATGCTCTTAAACTTCATATGTTAAGATTTATTTCGGCAAGAAATGCTAAATAGCATAATCTAGTCATGTCTCTCTTGATCGATAACAACAAGTTGTCCTCAAATAAGACAAGTGTTTTATCTGGATCGTGAGATAGAGCATATGTAATTCAAATATGGCTAATACGAGCTCGAAGCCATATACACTCTCTAGTCGTGTCACAGAGCACTGGTAGATTAGAGTGATTCGTTTGGAGTCATTACAAGACCTCCAAGATATTTCCTTATTCCTAATGGTAAAGACAGACCATGTTAGGAATATCCCTTATGCGGGTCTGATAAGTAACCGGCAGCGGTATAACCGAAAAAGGGTTGCGTTAATTCGAGTACGGAAGGGGGTAGGTACACTCGATGACGCAAATGGGATAAATTAGCTCACTTCCAAAATTACCATAAGGTAAGGGAATGTGTCTTTAGTGCCATTTCGATGGCAGTGTGTTAGCGCGATGCTGTGTCGAGCTATACCATTCACAGCAGACAAGATGTTCGTCCTAGTACATTAAAACAAGTACAATGATGCGCTTATTGTACTTAGATATGAACATCATGGTTCAATATCTCTTTGTCGTCTCATCAGGGACGGACCGGGTCTATATCAATGTCTAGTGATCAAACGATCATGGGAGAATCTCACGACTTAGCGTCATGATGACTAAAACGTCATAACACCTTCTGGGTGTAGTCTGAATCATGAACTTAGATTCAATCTTTACGGGACTCGATCATCGAGCCGAGTCACTACCGTGTCTTCCCAAGATCGTTCATCTCAAATCCAAAAATGGATCGCGCAATAAAACACGCAAGGGCATAATACTTGTTCAAGTATCCCAAGCTAAACAAGTACTCACTTAGGCGGGTATACCACATCCGCTCGGATTATATTAATCCATATAGTGAACGTCTCATTTAATTGACATCGTGTTCCGTGGTCAGGAACTACTTGATTAAAGCATATGAAGTCACACAGGGACCTTCATCTATATCTCTTTGTCTAAATTCTCATAGAGATAAAACAGTGACCACAATCACATGCTGCATAATCAGTTTTTGGGAAACTACTAAACTGATAAAGTAGGGGACCGTTATAACGTCCATTACCAGGAAATCAACCATCTCGTAATCAATTCCAAGATGTGAGAGAAGCCTTGCGCTACTAGGCGAGCATTCTACAATCTCATTATTCTCATCACTTTTCCTTACGAATAACCAAATAAACGAACTCGTTTAACATTGGTGGTGTTGGAGCTACAGGTCCGAACACACTTTTTCTAAGGAGTCTACTTGGATTGCAAGTTTCCATTAGTCTAGTCTATTCTACGTTGACTTCAGGCAACGGTAAATGGTTCTCTGTCATAATTTGCTCATATTATCAGTCGTCACTGAATATATGAACAAATAATCAATGACAGTCTCGTTTCACTTCAATATCGTCTAAGATATCATGATCGACAGATATTTCTAGATTCTTAGGATGAGGAGGAAATCACACATCTCCTTGCTCCTTTATAATCTCGTGCGACAAACGAGTTTCAGTTCACCACCTTTGGGGCTGAACGAATTAAAAACCGGTCAACTTCCTCATATATTAGGAAGGACGACAGACTGACGGCCGACGGCAGCGTCCTTTGCTTGACGGGTTCAGCCAAAACAAAGTGTTACGACAGGAACACGGCGTCTGACAGGGACGTCTATCCTTGCAAGAATTTTGCAGCAGGTATAAATGATCTCGTGACATCTCATAAAGTTATTAAATGCATTTGGAATTTAGTTAGACTTGAGGGAGTCTATGCACTTACTTATCACTAAGTGCAGTTTTGGGGATCAAGCTAAGACTGAGTGGGTTATGCCACGTTACTTCACGTCGTTTCTTATCAACGGTAACGTGCAAATCTCCCCCTAACGACGGGGAGAACAGTCTTAGCGATGTCACTTTCGCATATCATGTGGTAAAGAGATCGCTTTCCAAGGTTACTCTATCAAATGATAGGCAGTGGATTCATAATCGACTTATGTCCCCTTTAGAGGTCCGTATTTTTAACGCTATAGCTGCTCAATCAAAATATTAAGCACTCAAACACGCGTTCATATGAGGCGTCTGGCTCATAACTAGTAACCAACTGGTACGCATTTAGTGTTTTGAGTGACTATGGGCCTCAGACGGTCAATGCAGCAAAATAGCATGATCCCACACGGAAATATAAATCTTGGTGCGCAAGACCAAGAAATGTGTGCAACCATTTGCAGTTGCATCATCAAACTTTTCGTGAGTCCATTTGGGTCTGAACATAATCGACAGGATGTTCAATTTCAATTTCCAAACTGAAGTAATTCAAATCGAAATTTCGATTCTTACTCTTCGGAATTATCAAGTCGACTAGACTTTTCAGGATAATCCGGATCATGAGTCATCAACTTAATGATAGGGCTAAAAGTTTGGGAAATGCTGCATTTCTGTGGACAACAATAATCATGTGACCTTATTGTCGATGCATCAACCATAACCATTTATATTTATGGCCCGTCTTATGGTTGGATAAGTCCATAATAACTCCTTCAATTCTTTACAAGAATTCTATGAGTCCATTTCGTGATCTTTACTAGTCTTTCAAAGTGAGCATTAATGGCATGAATTTCGGATTAATCGTGAAATATAATCTCAGAGAGAATCTGAATGCGATGCGATTATAAAGCACCGTCTTTTGACCCAGGAATATCTCATCCGGTCAATGCCACAATATCAAAAGGCTCTTATCAATTGACGACATGCGAATGATAGTATAGACAATCATGTATTAGCATCTAAATCATTTATCATTTCGACGACAGGCTAAATGATAAGGTAACTTTAAATGCTTTAAAGAATGTGGTAGCAACCACTTGAAAGAGATTTCTACTCCTCTAAAATACGCTTTTGGTCGTATTGAATGGAGGCTATGTAAAGAAATTTTAATTCTTTCATGAGCTATTACATGAGTATAAGACCTCATATTTGACAAATCAATTTGGTTTTACCAAATATTTTGATTTGGAACGACAGGTCCAGAATCGTTGTCACTGAGTACTTTTTTAGGCAAATAGTTGGTGAAATTATTTGGTGCATTGTTACCCACTATTTCCAAAAAAAATAAACTACCCCACAAGTATTGCCTAAAATTTTATAATTTAAAGTTTGGTCACATTTGTCAAAGAAATTTGCTCAAAACACTTTAAATTATTTCGAGAAATTTTGTAAACAGGCAAACCATAATCCAAAAGTATGTCCAAATGGAAAAATCATAATCCAAAAGGAAAAACATAATCCAGATGAGCGAAAAAATGGCTCAATGATTTATCAAAATCAATAACGAAAGGTATCAAACTCATTTGAGCCACAAAATCGGGGGTCTCAAGAGTTTCATTTCAATTATTTTTAACCACATTAGCATCGGTTTTTTCACCTTTATAATAGTTTAGAACTATTTAAGGAGTAACCGTGCATGACCTTTGTCTTTATAGCATAGAGTTGACTCCTTGAGCATTATCTCTTGCTTTGTGAAAACGGGCCATATTGTTCCTTTCAATTACTGTCTTGGAGCAACATGTTTTCGATTTTGACGATTGTCTATAATCTCGCTTGGCTAGGCGATTTATCAGGATCACGACAGTTCGAGACAAATAACACTTGTCTCGGTTCTCGATTCGTGAAAAAAAAATACACGAAGAGCATTAATATCAGGCAAACAATTCGCCATTGACTCAATAGGATTAAAACTACTCAATGGGACAATTTTCTTATCCAATAACAGATGGGCGATAAAGGAACATGGTGAATATAAATTTACGATACTGCTTATGGAATACAATTTCCAAGCTAGTGTTTTGGTGAAGGATTGCTCCAATATGTAAATTTTAGACATTTGTTCACCATAGACGTCATCACGTCTCAAATGTGGCGGCGAAATAAAATCAACGCATTAGCATTCATCCTGAGGGTAACAACAAACTCGTGTTTTACTCATCAAAGATGGCATCCAAAAAAAATTGGGCATCACATTTTTCACACATCAGGGTGAGTAACATGTGGTGACGGATTAAAATCAACGTTTAAATAGTCATTTCGCAAGTATGTTTTACGATTTTTTTTCATCATAGATGGCATCCAACATGTGTTGGGAGTTCTGGATTATTTATCATATAAAACGACTGGTTTATATGTTTATGGTTTGCACAAGCACAAACTTTGTTTCGAAACGACAGGTTCGAAAATAGTTTTGCTTTTAATGTGAATTGGTTCTCATTGATCGAACGACGGGTCGATACTGAGACACCAATTCGGCAAAACATATATCACATTTTAACACACTCGGAGAAATTATTATTTAGTCAACCCCTTTTGGTAGCTCTACTTGAACACGACCAGGAAAGACGGTGAGGGTGGAGGGCACGAATGCCACTTGAAACCCGACCTCATTAGGATATCCACTTCCGCCTATATCTTTCCTAGACATCGTATACATATAGGTGAGCCTATTTGGGGAAGGTTCATAATTTTTCCAACTTAAATGTGAAAATATATGATTTCGCAAATTATTATATTATACACTTGGCAGTGATTAAGTATATTTAGATTGTAAAGTCTTGTAGTACATATTATAACAAGATATTCTAAATCACACTTAGCAATATCTAATACAATCAATCAATCTAAATTTACCAATCAGTACAAAATATATCACAATTATTATTCTAATGCCATATGTGTAAATTTTATTCATGGTAATTACAACATGCAATGTTAGTAATATATTTTATTTACCAATTTTACACTAGCAAGATATAAATTAATATTATACAAATTTATTGCTTTTATGTGTAAGTTTTATACATGGTAACTAAATCATGCAATAGGATGAATTAAATTTATATGGAAACACATCAATTTATTCAATTAACATGCAATTTTTTATTCACTTGCCTTTTTAATAAATATATATGCATGTGGGTGGATATTTAGACCGAATATTGACTTTTATAACACATATATACTGTTTTTATACATGCAATATACTACAGGGACTATCCGTGTAATTTCAGCAAACTATATATCTATTTACAGCATTATTACAACTTCAGTCCATAATTTCAGACAAGTTTCAGTTTAGTCCTTTAATAATTAACATGCACAGTCAATAGTTTCAGCGAATTTGGGTTATTTTGTTACGATCATATATAGTTATCCATACAAGTAACAAAATCTAATATACATGGATTATATACTACGGGATATTTATCATGTTTTAGTTATCCATAAAATAATACGTGCGATCACATATATGGAATAAATTAAGTTTTGAATTCGGTACCTTACGCACAGTATGTTGGTGAATGTCGATATAACAAAACCCTAAAAACCCGGATAAACCTCGAGGTTTATAAATACCCAATATCCATGCGTTTACCAAAAATCTCCAATATCCGCGAGCGTATATCCTATTCTCCGCGAGCAATGTGCCGATAACGTGTTGTGTGACATATTAGTTCATTATAGATATATATAGAGATATGTATATATATAGAGAGAGGTATGAGAAACAACATACGAAGTGTTTATTCATTAATATGATTGTACAGATAGATACATCAAGAGACCCCTGACCCTCTTTATATAATAGAGGGTAGAGTTACATATGCTAGGAAAGCCCAAGATAGGCCCAATAGAGTAAGGCCCAATATGACCAATAATATTCTACAACAAGTTCATATTTCTTATGATGACCATGCTTAACTTACTCCTATTGCGCCACCAGGCACTTGAGACAGACTAAATGCCCAATTGATTCTAATTGAGCAGAAAGTGCATCTAGTTCAGTCAAAAATACATATAATTCAGTCAAAAGCATATATAGTTCAATAAAAGTGCATATAGTTCAGTCGAAAGTGTATATAGTTAGTCAAAAATGCATAAAATTGAGTCGAAATTGCATTCAATTCAGCTGAAAGTACATCTAGTTGCGTTGAAAGTGCATACAATTCAGTCGAAAGTAAATATAGTTCAATAAAAGTGAGTATGCATATAGTTCAGCTAAAAGTGCATCTGGTTTAGCTGAAAGTAGATTTGGTTCAGCTTAAAGTGCATCTAATTTAGTGGAAAGTACATATAGTTAAGTCAAAATTGCATATAGTCTAGTTGAAAATGAATATAGTACAGTCGAAAGTGCATATAGTTCTGTTAAAAATGCATCTGACTCAACTAAAAGTGCATTTGGTTCAACTGAAAGTGCATATGGTTCAACTGAAAGTGTATATGGTTCAGCTGAAAGTATATCTGGTTCAGCTGAAAGTGCATATGGTTCAGACAAAAGTTCATCTAGTTCAATAAAAGTGCATATCGTTCTGTAAAATTTTATGTGATTTTTTTCATTTTTGATAATATTTTGTGATTTTTGTGATTTTTGTGATTTTAAATAATTTTTTTATTTTTTTTGTAAATTTTTGTAATTTTGTTATTTTTTGTGATTTTTTTTTGAGATTTTTTGCATTTTATATAATTTTATGTGTTTTTTTTCCATTTTTTATGAAATATGTGTATGGCGTTTTGGTAAATAAAGTAAATAATTAAAAAGTGGTACCTATAGGGAATATGAACTTATGGAGGTAGTTAGGAGTAATATAAGTTCAAAAGTGGTACCTATTGGGCATTATTTGAATAAAATATGGGGTAAATTTTGAATTGATAACTTAACTACAACTTAATTAATAATTGGTCTATGAAACTGAAACTAATTAATTATTGGTCTATTTCCCCTAACTAACAAATAAAAATGTAAAAAAATAAGTAAAAATTGATAAAATCCAGATAATATAAATGGAAAAATGAAAAAATAAAAAAAATCTCAAAAAAAAACAATCAAGAGGCAAAACCCCGAAAAAACATGAATAAAATTTTAAAAATCTCAAAAAATTTTAAAAAAAATCCCAAAAAATCTAAAATCAACAAAAATCCAAAAAGCAAAAAATAAAAACAGTTCGAGTCATCTGAATTCAATTTAAAAAAAGTCTGAGTAATTTTAAGTCATTTTAAAAACAGTCGTAGTCATTTTAAGTCATTTTAAATACAGTCTTAGTTGTTTTAAGTCATTTTAAAAATAATATGAGTAATTTTAAAAGCAGTCCGAATCGTTTTAAATAATTTTAAAAACAATCTGAGTCGTTTTAAGTCGTTTTAAAAAAAGTCTGAGTCGTTTCAAGTCATTTAAAAATAGTGTAAGTCGTTTTGAGTCATTTTAAAAACAGTTTGAGTCATTTTGAGTCATTTTAAAAACAGTTTGAGTAATTTGAAAAACATTCTGAGTCTTTTTAAGTAATTTTAAAAATAGTCTGAGTAATTTTAAAAATAGTCCGAGTCATTTTAAGCCATTTTAAAAATAATCTGAGTTGTTTTAAGTCATTTTAAAAATAGTCTGGCTCGTTTTAAGTCATTTTAAAAGGAATCTGGGTCGTTTTAAGTCATTTTAAAAGCAGTATAAGTTGTTTTAAGTCGTTTTAAAAACAGTCTGATTAATTTTAAAAACAATTTAAGTCGACTTAAGGCCTTTTAAAAACAGTCTGAGTAGTTTTAAGTAACAGTATGAGTCATTTTAAAAAACAGTCTGAGTCGTTTTAAGTTATTTTTAAAACAATATGAGTTATTTTAAGTTATTTTTAAAACAATCTGAGTCATTTTAAGTTATTTGAAAAACATTCTGAGTAATTTTAAAAATACATTAAGTCATTTTAAATTATTTTAAAAATAGTCTGAGTCATTTTAAAAACAGTCTAAGTCATTTTTAGTCATTTTAAAATCAGTCTGAGTCATTTTCAGTCAATTTAAAAACAGTCTGAATAATTTAGAAACAATGTGAGTAATTTTAAAAATAGTCTGAGTTATTTCGAGTTAAAAAATAGTCCGAGTCATTTGAAAAACAGTCTAAGTCATTTTAAAAACAGTTGAATTCATTTTAAGTCATTCTAAAAACATTCTGAGTCATTTTAAGTAATTTTAAAAATTGCCCGAGTCATTTTAAAAACAGTCCGAGTCATATTTAAATCATTTGAAAAACAGTATGAGTCATTTTCGGTAAGTTTAAAAACAGTTTGAGTCATTTTAAAAGTCAGCTCGAATAATTTTAAAAACAGTCTGAGTTATTTTGAGTCATTTGAAATAATTGTAAGTTATTTTGAAGTTTTTAACATTTTTTGAACTTTCCGGCTTTTTCCAATTTTTTCGAACTTTTTTTCATTTTTTTTTTGTGATTTTGTGATTTTGGATATTTGGAATTTTTGATATTTCTTGGTTTTTTATTTAATTTTTTTACAATTTTTCGGGTTCCTCGACTTTTTTTTAACGTTTTTTCATTTTTTTTTTGTGATTTTGGAATTTTCTTGGTATTTTTTTACCATTTTTCGGGTCCCCGACTTTTTTGAATGGTTTTTCGTTGTTTTGTGATTTTGGATTTTTAAAATTTTTATTGTTATTTTTTAATTTTTTTTTACTAATTTTGGGTTTTTTTGGGTTTCCGATTTTTTGAACTATTTTTCAATTTTTTCTTTTGGAATTTTCTTGGTTATTTTTTTTCCCCGTGTTTTTTTGGGTTTTCGACTTTTTAAAGGTTTTTTTTGGTATTTTAGTTTTATTTTTTATTTTTTATTTTTTCTGATTTTATTTTTTATTTTTTGAGTTTTCTCTATTTTTTCCATTTTATTTTATTTTTTTATTTTTATTGGGTAATTAGATGGGTGCGTGACTAATACTTAATTAGTTTTACAAATAATGGATCAATATTTAATTAAATTTTATAAACTGACCAATAATTAAATAGTTTTGTTTGTATGACCAATACTTAATTTCCTCTAAAATCTGCGTGATTTGGAATGGAAACATAAAAAGTGCAGACCACGTGCAGAGAATATATCGGAAAGAGATTTACGCTACTTTCATTCATAATCATACTATTAATATAAGGCAACTCAAGCATTGTGAGGCTGCCCAATTTTGCCCAAATTTTCCAAAAATACTCTCACTCTAATATTGTAATTACTCTTAAATGTCATCATTTAATTGAAATACATAAATAACTTAAATAAATGTTGTTTTACACACATTTATATTCCAAACAAAATCGTTGTGTATTTTTTATAAGAGTAAAACATTATGTTACTCTTTATATACAATTGTTAATTATATTTAATCATTCGATATTTAAAATAAAATAAAAATATTAAGTTTATTTGTAGGGATCATATATATGTCACTACATATCGCACACGCAACGCATGGACAACAATTACTAGTCTAATTAGAAAAATATTGTTAATTTAAGTTATTTTAAATTTATGATTGCCCATTAGGTCTTGCCGTCTTGGAAAGGTTGCTTGGCTTAGTATTTTTTTTCTACGTGCATGCACGTGTTTATCAAACACATGCAATAACGTGTTACACATGTACATTGATGGGTCCCATTTTGCATAGTCATTGAGTTAATCGTATAATGTCTAGTCACCTTTATAACTATTTGATTGAATAACTAATTTAATTTTTACTATATATTAAACAAATTTTGATTTAATAACTTAAAAAAAAAATGACAACATAAAAAAAACTCAAATAAAAATATAGAACTATAGTAGATATTACTATAAATTTAATTATTAATCAAATTTTTTTAAAAAATAACAATTGAATATTTATTTTTGAAAACGAGATTTTGTGCCGTTTAATTGATTGACCCGTTCAATTGACTGCACAAAAGAAAAACCCGTATGGAAGATTCGAATTGGTCAGATATACCAAGCGATATATTATTGGTCAGATATACCAAGCGATATATTACATCCCATCGCCGACAGACTCAATAACATGCAACTGCGACGATGACACCGACAATCTTCTCCGTTCTATCTGCTAGGGCTGGATTTTTTACCGTATTGTACCAACAAATTACCATTATCGTTCGTACCATTACCATTTTGTACCATTACCACTAGTACCGTTAATGTGGTACTGTAATACCGTATCGGTCAATCACAACGGTATGATAATGGTACTCGTTTTTAAAGTATAAGAGTATTGTAACATTATTGTACCATTACCACATATCTCAATTAATAAATATTAAATATATATTTTATATTAATAAATAAGAATTTAAGCCAATTTATTTTATATTTTCAAACTTATATACTTATTAGTTATGTGTGTGTCTGAATAAATTAATTTTTTTATTTAAGGTTTCTCTTTTGGTTGACAAAAGAAGAAGAAGTTATTTTAGCTTAAAAAATCTAGTTTTAAGCTTTTCCATGAAAAAAGACTTAGATTAAGATAAAATAGTTTTTGGTTTGGTTGAAACATTTTGGAGTATTTGTTTATGTACTTTAGTTTTTTTAATTGTTCATTTATGTTTTCGGTTACATTATATGTGACGAATCATTTGCTTATCGAATTATTTTAAAGTTGGTAATTTTTCACCGTACCATTACCATACCGACTTACGGTATGGTAATGGTACTATATACCGAAGGTAGGGTACGGTAATGGTAATGAAATTTTCTCCTACCACCAAGTACGGTACAGTAATAGTAATGGTAATGACCAAAAATACCACGACATTGTACTAACTCCACCCCTAGTATTTGCGGTTCATGGCGCTACTATTTTCCTCTCCCTTCTCCTCCCGAGACGCATTTCGTCCTTCCATTCCCCTTCGAGCAAGGCTACTTCACCCTACACCCGGACTTTCAAGACGGAAAATTCGTCCTTTCTAGTTCCACCGTCTACCTTCTTCAGTCGCCGCGCATGCCATTGTCTCCTTATAGGTAATTTAGGGTTACAAACATCAACAATGACAACAAACGCCATCTTCTTCTTAACCCGCTCTCACAAACACAACCACCTCTTGGTGTTTGTCCTTCTGTAAGTTTTCCAAAAACTCTAAATCTTCTCGACTTTTATGTCTCTCACATCAACACACCTCACACCATCCAAATTCTCGATGACAATGGAAGTCCCAAGAGCGATTTCAAGGTTTGTAATGGAAAAGTGGTAGACTTAGATGACTTACCCAGAATAAAACTTGCCCTCTCAAGTAACTACAATGGAAATACACAATCGCTTGGTATTTGGCAATTTTCCATGAAAATTTAATTTTTTACAAGCTTGGGGATAACAAATGGAGGAGAATTGGTGTTAAGCATTCATATTACCTTGATATCGTCTTTTACAATGGTAACTTTTATGCCGTTAGTAATTTAGGTAAACTTGTCTTGATAGACTTAACTGGTTTAAAGGTTTTGGAAATTGTGCGAGGTTGCAGTTCTCGATTTGGTAGAAAAAGCCTTGTGGTGTCTAATGGTGCATTGTATTTGTGTTGGGGGTTTTTCATCTTGTTGACTTGAAAATTTATAAGTTGAATGCAACGAGTGGGAAAGCGTTAATGATTTCGATAATCATGCATTCTTTATTGGATTGAAAGGGTCTTATTCAATTTGTGCTCGTAATTTTCCTGGTCTCCAAAACAATTGCGTTTATTTTTTTAACAATAAGATCAAGATTGGTAATGATTTTGACGAAACACTACAAGAATTCAGTAGCCCGATTGGAACCAATAGATTAGACGATGGAAGTTGCCGCCCTCTTATAAATTTTCCAGATGGTTTAGTCTCTTTTCTCAGGACTCGCCACTTTGACTTAAGCCAAAAAGTCTTGAATCTTAGAAGAAAAGAAGGTATGTTTCAGAGTTTGTTACTTTTTAACGAAGTTCATTTGTTTTATGTTCTTTAGTTAAAATGGTGGTTGCATGGATCAGGCACAAAACACTTTCCGGGTTATGTTCTACATATACAGAAATTAGTAGTGGATCTTGTAGTATTTGGCAGTTTGTTAACTTCATAATTAACTAATTAAGTCATTTAACCAATTATCCCTATGCGTCTCTTTTAACTTATAAGAATATCTATGTTGCCAAGTTTTGGTCCAGTATTCATGAAATACTTTATCGGTTTCATATTCTTGTAATCTCTCTGATTGAACCGAAGTCGGAAACAGAGGTTGAAATTCCTATCCGTTGTTCTAGTTGCAGTTTTGCAGTTAGGTTCCAAGTAAGGTTGCAACCACCAGTTGGAACCAAGTGTATTAAATGGACAGAACTGTAAAATGTTAAATGTACTCAAAGTGAACACAAACACATTTAACAACGGAGTTCACCTAACTAGGCTACGTCTCCGGGGCACTTACCCAGATTATGATATTATAAAAAGCTTACAATATAGGACTCAAGTCTTAATGAAAAACTCTCAGAATCCCTCTAAGTTTTTCTGCCTATCTCTATATTGCTCCTACTCTATAACTATCATGTATAAATCAATGGCATCCCACCATTGTTTTCTTTTTAAAAGCTCACGTGTATTCTCTCAAGAATGGGTTCTTTATAGTTTAGAACACACACCTTTTTACAAGCTAAGTTATTAACTATTTATTAGTAAAAACAATCTTCTTGCTTCAAGATCTTTTATGATTGCTTTTGACTTCTTTTGATTGGCTTCAATCTCTCCATATTGCACGTCTGCCTTTTGTAGGATTGACATCAATCTTCATAAGTTAATACATGTTTAATAACAAGCTTGAAAGTAGGAGTTAGTCTTTTCCTATAACTAGGAAACATATAAAGATAATATCTTTTAAAGATAATATCTTTTCATAAACATATGAAACATCCAACTCCATATAATATTCAATCTTTAAACGAATCATACTGAATATAGATAAGGAACAAATATTGAAACATGTGATAAGGACAAGCATAAGAATAGAGATATATATTTAAAAGGAAACATAACCTTATAAACTAATCTATTTATATCTTTTAGGAAATCTTTCCTTAACACTTTGATATCCTCAATTTACGCATATTAAACCTTTAAGATCATATGAGAATATACCCTGCATACTGTAGAACAAATAATAATCAATAAAGAACAGTTATGCAGATTTACAGAACTAAACAGAATACTGCTAAACAACAGGTTGGAACTGTGGTTGCAACTGAGGTTGCAACTGCTACTTGAAACCATCAATGCTGTCTAATCAGGTTGTAACAGAGGTTGCAACTGGTACTTGAAACCTAATACTACTATCTTAGTAGGTTGTAACTGAGGTTACAACATTGCTTGAAACCTGTCAACACTGTCTTAGTTCTTAACACCAGTTAGGATTTATTTAGTAAAAACCAATAGACAATAAACAATATTTAGACCAGAAATCTGGTCCTAACAGAGGCTGTCTTTGTACCATCCTTCCTATATTCCGCTAGCGTTTTATTCAACACTTCAACTAGTGATTACATAAAAAGTTTACATATGCGAATGACCAACATAAATAGGAAGCGATAAGTTTCTTAAATAGTTTTGAAGCTGGAGTTGTACATTTCAAGTCAAGTTGCAGTCTTGATCCGGATACTTATATCTACGAATACACTGAACGAATTGTTCCTCTCATTCCAAAGACTAGTTCCGCCGCTGCCTCCAGATACGTAGTTACAACATTTTTTTTTAGTAAAAGCTCATTATTATTACAAATAACAAACAGACTAGAATACAGAGTACAGATTCTTCTGGAATAGACTACAAGTGGCTGAATAAATATACATAATACAAGACCATTCAGAGTGCCCGCAAGCCTCCTACTCAGGTGTTACTGCCCAAATCCACCGTGGGTAAAACAAAATACACCAAAAGAGAGAAACATACACACTAATATCATCTCAACTATCAAACTAAATAGTTACAACATTAATTTATGACAGAATGGTTATTTGGGAGGCGCCAACTTCGTGTGTGCATCTAAAATTATTTCCACTAGTTTTCCCCTTTGCGTTCAAAAGGTCAAACTCAACTTCGTTTTGTCAAGGAAAATTCTGAACCGAATCCTCCCAATTTCCACTACTTCAGATTCGTTTATATCTATTATGTGTAGACCGTGTTAGGGGACTGTTTCGACGTAATTTATACTTCGATCGTCTGACTGTTTTTGGCCCTTTAATATGAAATATGAATGCTAGATTGCAGACTTATGAGTTATGAATGGTGATAAGCTCAACATTGTTGGATTTTATGAGAACCCTTACAACCAAGTTATGATCCAAACATCAGATTCCTTCAAATTCTTATGAAAACTTAATAGTTTGTTCATTGCAACTTTTAAGCTATTCTTATTTAGTTCTTTTTTTTTTTCTTATAGGATATAGTACTGCACTTGATTGATCAGACTAAAAGTCGGAAACAAAGGTTGTCTTTGTACCGTCCTTTCTAAAATCCGCTAGCCTCTTAATGTTCAACTAGTGAGTACATAAAAGTTTACATATGAAAATGACCAACATAAACAGAGTGCAATAAGTTTCTTAAATAGTTTTGAAGCTGGAGTTGTACATTTTCAAGTCAAGTTGTAGTCTTGATCCGGATACTTATATCTACGAATATACTGAACAAATTGTTCCTCCCATATTCAAAGCCTAGTTCCGCCGCTGCCTCCAGATACATATATAGTTACAGCAATGATGACGTGATGGTGATTGTTCTTCGGCCGGTGCTTACTCGTTACCGGAATGGGCTAGTTTGGGAGGAGCCAACTTCGTATGTGCATTTAAATTTTTTTCCACTAGTTTTCCCTTTTGCTTACAAAAGGTCAAACTCAACTTCGTTTTGTCAAGGAAATTTTTAAACTTAATCTTCCCATCCCTATTACTTCAGATTCGACATATATCTATCATGTGTAAGGGGACTGTTTCAATGAAATTTAGACCCTGTCTGACTGTTCTTTGGCCTTTTAGTATAAAATATGAATGCTTTGATTGCAGACTTATGAGTTATGAATGGTGATAAGCTCAACATTGTTGGATTTTACCGTTACAACCAAGTTGTGATCCGAACATCAGATTCCTTCAAACTCTTATGAAAACTTAATAGCTTGTTCATTGCAGGTTTTTAGCTACAATTTTTTTTCTCTTGTAGGATATTGTGCACTTGATTGATCAGACTAGAAGTGTTTCCTTTGGTTTATAGTTTTAGAAAACTGGTGATTGTAAGCTGAATATGGTCATTCATTTATCAGCCTCAGTCAACCCAGTTTGTTTGCTTAAAAGCTGCGGTCAATCAAGCCATTCTACGACTTTTTAAGCTCTAACAAGAATGAAGTTGGTTGTTTATGGTACACGTATTA
Source organism: Primula vulgaris (assembly GCA_963920805.1). Lineage (NCBI taxonomy): Eukaryota > Viridiplantae > Streptophyta > Magnoliopsida > Ericales > Primulaceae > Primula > Primula vulgaris. Next base: position 11,730,207 of record OY987215.1, on the reverse strand, counting down.
GATAAACCTAAAGTGAATTTTCGAGTAGAGATCTTAACATATATAATTGGAGCATCTCACTAGAAATTCTATATATAGTGAATCATAACGGGGACATTTTGATTGTAGTACCAATTCCAGATAAGAAGTATATATTAGTAGCATTCTAGGTTTATAACTTAATCAATTAGCTTTAGGAAACTGTATCCAAGTTACCTCTTACTCGTTTTTATGTATTGTTACTTCTGCTTTTCTTTTCCGTGTGCCGCATCATAAGTCAGATTTGTGGGTGGTTAGAGTTTTAGTTGGTGTTTTGTATAGTAAAACCATCTAAAATAGGCCTAATTATTTGGTTATTGAATTATTCATGATTTAACAGTATGAGTGTATCACTGCTTAGACAGAGCCACTTTACTCTTAATTGGACCTTATGTGTTAATGTTGAATCTTCTCAGCTAAACCATCCATCCTGATACCAGCTCTGATATGTTTTAAGTTCATAAAAGATGAGTAAATCTCTTTGTGTTCAACTTCTTTTTTGTTCGGTATGTGGAATTTGTTTGTTAAAATTGGTGACATAAAAAAAAGATGGAAGAGGAAGATATATATTGATTTGCAATAATTTTAATTTGTAGAAAATAGGCAAACCACTATCGGAAGTCGTAGTTCTGGTTCTGGTGAGTGATGTTTACCATTTACGTTTCATGTAATTGTATACGGATAATTGTGTTTATTCTTCCAAAACTTCTTCTGATACATGTACATTTGGACTTTATCAGTAATCAAACTCTTTTCTATTCCTTTGTGAACTCTGAATACATGGTTTATATTCAAATCTGCATAACTTTGTCATGAAGTTGTTAAACTCGAATCACCTCGCAGTATTTCTGACTTTCTGAAAATACTTGGACCAAAAGTGCCATCATAAGTTCTAACCTCGCTAGATACTTCCACTTTGTATGTGTGTCCAATATGCCACTTTAATAATTATGTATTTTTTTTTTAACCACGAATCCATGATGAAGTGGAAGTGATCTTTTGTGTCACTTGTTACTGTGCCTCTTACCCTAAGAATATCAAACTGCAATACAGTAAAAGATTTAACCCTTGAATTTTGATTGATACAAAATGAAGAAATAAATGACTTGGAGACGGAGTTGGCTTTTAAAAAGTCATGAGATATTTCTTGAACCAAAAGTGCCATAAGTTCTAACCCATCTAGATCCTTCGCTTTTGTATCGTGTCCAATATGCCATTTTCATAAATATGTTTTTGATGGGTAGAAAATAAAGAAAAAAATGACTTGAATACAGTTGGGTTTTTTTTTTTTGAAAGGAAATACAGTTGGCTTTTAAAAGGTCAAATTAAAATTTATTGAACATAGTTCATTGGCCAAAATTTCTGGTGAAATGGCATAAAATCAATACAGGGGCCATGATAGCCTCCATATTCTTAGATTTTCTGTTCAGTAAAGGATCCGCAACGGTTAGTGCTGCTTTTCAATATTATTAGTTCTTAGTAAAGTAATTAACGAGGCTTTAACTTTATCTTAAACAATAAAAAAAATTAAAGACATGTTAAAAGAGAAAAAAATGTTAGAAAGAACAGCAGTTTTTTTTTGAAGATTGAAAGAACAGCAGTTGCACTTATATAATTGTATCTCACGTTAGATATAAATAAGCTACAAAAGATTGATGAAAGGGGCCTATGAAGACTTGTTGTATGTGACCGTTGGGAGTCTGAAATTTTACAAATGTACTGTTTTAGATTTCGTTGTGATTGTTTTAATTTAAGTTTAATAAAGTAAACAAGCAAATTTTAGGCTAAGAAAAATCTAGTTCATCTTAGCAGCTTCAAAAGTTGTGGTTAATTAGTCCAGAATTTGAACTTATGGTCGACAAGTTATTTTACAGTCTTTCTTAAAAGCATTTTACCAGCAGATATGGATACTAAAACTAGCTTATTAGTCCATGTTTATTTGCTTATAACTATTAGAAGCCCGAAAGTAAGTTATGATATAATTATAATTTCCTTATTATATGTCTAGAGGAGAGTTGTATGGGAAGGAACACAAACAAGGACAACAACCCAGAATATTTTCTAGTTAATGAAACACACTAACCACAAGAAAATTACATTAGTTAAGCACAAGTCCTTGTGATCCATTGAAAAGCAAGAGAAAAAAGAGTATCAGCTAGTACACTACCACACTAAATATTAATCCATAGTGATTGTTCTACTCTATGGTATTATGCGGTATAGATACAACTCATCAAAACTACACCTCCATGAGTTGTCTAGTCGAAAATGATGATTCAAACTTAGGACATGTATGGTTGCACTTTTAACCAGTTAAGCTGGCTTCTTAGAGTTGCCAAGGTAGTAAAAAAGTTATAGTTCAAGCAGCTTAAAACTTCTAGCTTTTGAAGCCAAAAGAACCATAAAAAGAAGAAGTTCAAGTTTAAAGTGGCTAACCATATGCATTACAATTATAAGAACAATTTGAACCAAAAAAGCTCAATATATCACTTCTTTACTTCTTCTGGAGCTGGTTTAGGTTCTTCCACTGTTGTTGTTGTTGGTGGTGGTGGTGGAAGTCCTGTGTCGAGGCAGCTACGGCACTTTCTTTCCACCCATCCTTCAACGTCTTGCTCTCCATTTCCGCCAAGGTGCCGTCCACCACATAGCCTAGCGATGATACTCGCTATAACACCAATGATTGTGATCACGGCTAAGACAACAACCAATGTCTCTATCGAGTGGTTTGTCGAATGCTTTGGCTCAACCACCATTTCTACTGGTGGTGTTTCCTCCAAAGGGGGAAGCTGGTTCTCCAACTTTTCCATCATAGTGTTAAAGAGTAAGAGGGAGAAAAGTGAAGAAAGGGTATATAGTCTTGACTCTTGACTGTTATGGAGAGAGATACAGCAGACAGATAGAAAAAATGTTTCTTCAAAATTTGAAGTGTAAAGAAATAGTGACATTAGGATGGGGGTATGGTAAGTAATAAAATATATAGTAAAAGGAAACATAAGTTTTAAGGGTATGTTTGGTTGCAGTGTTGCGTAGCTATATGTTGTTATGTTGATTTAGGTTCTGCTAGCTAGACTTGAAAATTTTAAAATTTTCAGCTCGATTACTTATATTTTTTTCTCAATCTCGTATTGACTACTAGCTCATTTAAACTAGGCAAATTTCCATGTATGATCGAAACAACTATGTTTGATTTTGTAAGCGTCCTTTATGTATGTCCATTGTTGCATGAGATAATGTTATGCTATATAAGTAAACTTGCATGAAACTCTTAATTATAACAATGTTATACTAACAAAACTCTTACTTTTAACAATGTTATACTAACAATATTTGAATGTAACTCTTAATTTTTACAATGCTATGCTAACAATACCTGCATGAAACTCTTAAGTTCGATTTAAAGCATTACCCTTTGTTAGGCATTACTCATTAGCACCGCAATCTGTGGTCTTATAATTTTACAACGTTCGAGTTCTAAATTTTCCAGGTGTTTGAAAGTCAAAAAGTACTGGAGCCCAGTAATTATTTCATGGACTAAAGTTAGGAAAGTTAATGCTGACATGTCAGTGGTGAGTCTTAAATTGCTCTATTTTAACTTACACTTTGAACTCACTCTTTTATTGTCTTCTTTCTTCTATTTTTATATTTTTATTTTTAAGATTGTATCATTTTGTACTATGCATGAGTAATATTTGGCTTGTTGTTATTAACTACGAAAGAGTCTGACCGAGTTAATTGTTTCATATCCACTGTCTATTTTAACTTACACTTTGACCGAGTTGGTTTTTTCAATTATGCTCTTTAGGTTCAATACAATGGCTGTACACTCGTGACTCTCTTGGATACAATATTTGAGAACTCTGGTTCAGTGTATGTCTATTTTGTCAAGGTGTTATATATTTAATTATGATTAAACCTTTAGATTCAAGTACTTTCGGCATGGTCTTAAATTTGCGGCTTCAATTAATATAGGTTTCTAGTATAGTTTTAGGGTACCATTTTGCTTCTAAATCTTAATTGTGGTATAAACTAGTACAAGATTTGTTAAAGTACAATTATATAGGATTAATACCTCTGTACCACTTTTGAATTTTAATTCCCTATAGATACATATTATAATTTGCATTACTCTTAAATAACACTTTTTTATACTATATAAACTAAAAAAAATCTAATTTCATAAAAAAACAGAAAATATCTCTTTCCATCCCTCATAAATGAAAAAAATAACAAAAAATGAAAAAAAATGAAAAAAATCATAAAATTTTTAAAAAATTACAAAAAAATATAATTTTTTTTTGTCAATATACCACTTTTTACATCGAAAAAACGTTTTTTCATAAAAAAACACCTTTTCATCAAAAAATGAATTTTATGTATTTAACTTTCGTTTGACTCATTTCAATACTTGTTAAAGTTTGAAATGCCTTTTTAGAAACTAATTTTAGATCCGTAAGCTCAAATTGGTAAGAGTGCTTGCACCCAACATCGATGTTCAAGAGTTTGGTGGTTCGAATCCACCTAGTTTTCTTTTTAACTTTAAAGTAAAATATATTCACTTTTTGTGCTGGACTATATGCACTTTTATTGAACTTTATGCACTTTCGACTGTACTAGATGCACTTTCGACTGAACTAAATGCACTTTCAGCTGAACCAGATGCACTTTTAGCTGAACCAGATGCACATTTTACAGAACTATATGCATTTTTATTGAACTAGATGCACTTTTGGCTGAACCATATGCACTTTCAGCTGAACCAGATGCACTTTTAGCTGAATAAGATACATTTTTGACAGAACTATATGCACTTTTATTGAACAATATGCACTTTCGATTGTACTATATTCATTTTCGACTAGACTATATGCACTTTTGACTTAACTATATGTACTTTCGACTAAATTAGATGCAGTTTAAGATGAACCAGATGTAATTTCAGCTGAACCAGATGCACTTTTAGCTGAAGTATATGCATACTCACTTTTATTGAACTATATTTACTTTCGACGAATTGTATGCACTTTCAACGGAACTAGATGTACTTTCAGCTGAATTGAATACAATTTCGACTCAATTTTATGCACTTTTGACTAATTATATGCAATTTAGTCTAAACTATATGCACTTTTATTGAACTATATTCTCTTTTGACTAAACTATACGTATTTTCGACTGAACTAGATGCACTTTCAGTTCATTTAGATTAAAAAAAGGCACATTTTCATGTAAAATCCACTTTTTGTATAAAAAAATTCACTTTTTGATGGACAAAGTTTTTTTTTTTATGAAAAAAAAAATAGTTTTTTTCGGTATAAAAAGTGTTATATTGACAAAAAAATTTATATATTTTTTTGTAATTTTTTAAATTTTTTGTAATTTTTGTAATTTTTGTAATTTTTTATGATTTTTTAATTTTTTATAATTCTTTTTAATTTTTGTTATTTTTTGTGATTTTTTGTGATTTTTTATAATTTTTTGTGATTTTTTATAATTTTTTGTGATTTTTTCAATTTTTATAATTTTTTGTGATTTTTTATAATTTTTTTTGATTTTTTTTTTGTTTTTTTTATAATATTTTTATAATATTTTGTGATTTTTTTGATTTTTTTATATATATTTTTTTTGATTTTTTATAATTTTTGTGTGTTTTTTTTATTTTGTTGTAATTTAGAACTATTTTTTGGGGTTTGTAGAGAGATAAAATATGTCTATTATATTTAGGTTTGTATAATCATTTAGTAAATAAACTAAATAATTAAAAAGTGATACCTATGAGGAATGCGAACTTATCAAGATATATAGGAGGAATATAAGTTGTTATGAAGTACTTATAGGGAATTCCCCCAATTATATAAATACGAGTCATGTTTGTTTGCGTATAAGAGAGTATAGTTTATAATTAGTTATAACCCATTATTAGCATAGTGCTGTGTGACATATATATATATATATATATATATATATATATATATATATATATATATATATATATATATGAGAGACAACAGACGAAATGTTTATTCATTAATATTAGTGTAAGAGAGATACATCAAGAGATCACTGACCATTTTTATATAATAGATGGTAGAGTTACATATGTTAGGAAAGACCAAGATAAGCCCAATAGAGTAAGGCCCAAGATGGCCAATAATATTCTACAACACTCCCCATTTGGACATCTTGATTTCTTCGTCTTCATGCTGTCGATCTGAGTTGAGTTCATTCGCAGTGCTAAACACATAAAAACCTAAGGGCCGGAAAACCCAGTGTGGGACAAAACCAGTACCTAGGAGAAACTGTAGAGCCGAATCATATATGCCGAAATTCCATGTAATTAACTAACCACAAAACAGTGTGCCTCATCAAAATCTTGCCACAACAAACCCAATGGGAAAATCTCTGATCGAAGAAAAAAGAGTGCAACAGTGGTAGTAGTAGAAGATCAACCCCAAAACAGGTGCCTTATCAAAACCTTGCTAGAGTAAACCCAGTGGAAAAACCTCTAGTCGAAGGACAAAAGAGTACGCAGTGATAAGAAGTATACAACATGATACTCTCTCTAATTTTGGCAATCTTAAGTGAGATATGATAGAAACGTGTCTCACTAAAATCTTTCCAAGGAAAACCCAGTGGGAAAAAACCTTTAAGGACAAAAAGAGTACACGAGCATGCGACTGGATGCTCCCCTTCACTTGCACACGACAGGGTGCGAATATTTCGACTAAGTAGTAATTAATACAATAAGCATTCATTTGGATGCTCCCCTCACTTGCACACGACTGGGTGCAAGGATTTCATATTTCAAGAAAGAGTACGAGCATTCGACTGGATGATTCATTTACTTGCACATGACTGGGTGTAGTAAAATCCAAATATGGAATAGAACGAGCATGTGATAGGATGCTCTTGTACTTCATATGTGAAGATTTATTTCGGCGAGATATGCTAAATAGCATAATCAAGTCATGTCTCTCTTGATCGATAACAACAAGTTGTCCTCAAATAAGACAAGTGTTTTATCTGGATCATGAGACAGAGCATATGTAATTCAAATATGCCTAATACTAGCTTGAAGTCATATACACTGTATAGTCGTCTCATAGAGCACGAGTAGATCATAGTGATTCGTTTGGAGTCATTCCAAGAAATCCAAGACATCACCTTATTCATAATGGTAAAGACAGAACTTGTTAGGAATATCACTTATGCGGATCTGATAAGTAACCGACATCGCTATAACCGAAAAAGGGTTGCGTTAATTAGAGTACTGAATGGGTTAGGTACACTCGATGACACAAAATGGGATAAGACAAGCCCTCATCCACAGTTGCCTTAAAGTAATGGGAAAATGTCTTTTACGCCATTTCGATGGCAGCGTGTTAGCGCGATGCTGTGTCGAACTATACCATTCACAGTAGACAAGATGTTCGTCCTAGCATATTCGACCAAGTACAATGATGCGCTTATTGTACTTAGATATGAACATCATGGTTTAATATCTCTTCATCGTCTCATCAGGGACTGACCGGGTCTATATCAATGTCTAGTGATCGAACGATCATGGGAGAATCTGACGACTTAGCGTAACAACACCTTCTGGGTGTAGTCTGAATCATGGACTTAGATTCAATTTTTACGGGACTCGATCATCAGGCCGAGTCACTACCGTGTCTTCCCAAAATCCTTCATCTCGAAGGCAAATCCAAAAATGGATCGCGTAATAAAACACGCAAGGGAATAATACTTGTTCAAGTATCCCAAGCTAATCAAGTACTCACTTAGGCGGGGTATGCCACATCCGCTCGGATTATATTAGTTCATATAGTGAACTTCTTATTTAATTGAGATCATGTTCCGTGGTCATGAACTACTTGATTCAAGCATTATGAAGTCACATAAGGACCTTCATCTATATCTCTTTGTCTAAATCCCAATAGAGATAAAACCGTGACCACATTCATGGCTGCATACTCAGTTTTTCGGAAACTACTAAACTGGTAAAGTAGGGGACTGTTATAATGTCCATTATGAGGAAATCAATCATATCGTAATTTATTACAAGGTGGGAGAGAAGCTTTGCGCTACTAGGCGAGCATTCTATAATCTCATTATTCTCATCACTTTTCCTTACGAATAACCAATTAAACGAACTCGTTTAACATTGGTGGTGTTGGAGCTACAGGTCCGAACACACTTTGGCTAAGGAGTCTACTTGGATTGCAAGTTTCCATTAGTCAAGTCTATTCTACATTGAATTCAGGCAACGGTACATGGTTCACTGTCATAATTTGTTCATATTATCAGTCGTCACCGAATATATGAACAGGTAATCAATGACAGTCTCGTTTCGTTTCAATATCTTCTAACATATCATGATCGACAGATATTTCAAGATTCTCAGGATGAGGAGGAATCACACATCTCCTAGATCCTTTATAATGTTGTGCGACAAACGAGTTTCAGTTCACCACCTCTGGGGCTGAACGAATTAGGAACCGATCAACTTCCTCGTATCTTGGGAAGGACGACAGACTGAAGGCCGATGGCAGCGTCCTTTGCTTGGCGGGTTTGGCCAAATCAACGTGTTACGACTGGAACACCACGTCCGACAGGGACGTCTATCCTTTCAAGCATTTTGCAGCAGGTATAAATGATCTTGTGACATCTCATAAAGTCATTAAATGCGTTTGGCATTTAGTTAGACTTGAGTGAGTCTATGCACTTACTTATCACTAAGTGCAATTTTGGGGATCAAGCTAAGACTGAGTGAGTTATGCCACGTTACTTCACGTCGTTCCTTATCAATGGTAACATGCCAATCTCCCCCTAATGACGGGGAGAATAGTCTTAACGATGTCACTTTCGCATATCATGTGGTAAAGAGATCGCTTGCCAAGGTTACTCTATCAAATGATAGGCAGGGGATTCATAATCGACTTATGTCCCTGATTTTCAGAGGTCCATATTCTGAACGCTTTAGCAGCTCAATCAAAATATTAAGCACTCAAACACGCGTTCATATGAGGCATCTGGCTCATAACCAGTAACCAACTGGTACACATTTAGTGTTTTGAGTGATTATGGGCCTCAGACGTACCAATGCAGCAATATGCAATGTATTGTGACCTCACACAGAAATATATATAGGTGTGCATCACCAAATAACGCGTGCAATTATTTGCAACCGCTTAAAATTTCTATGAGTCCATTTTGGGTTGGAACATAATCAACATTATGTTCAATTTCAATTCCTAAAGTCAAGGAATACAAATCGAAATTTTGATTCTTACTCTTCGGCATTATCAAGTCGACTAGACTTTTCAGGATAATCTGGATCATGAGCCATCAACTTAATGATAGGGCTAAAAATTTGGGAAATGCTGTATTTCTGTGGACAGCAATAAAATGTGACCTTATTGTCGATGCATCAACCATAACCATTTATATTTATGGTCCGTCTTATGGTTGGATAAGTCCACAATAACTCCTTCAATTCTTTACAAGAATTCTACGAGTCCATTTCGTGATCTTTACACATACTAGCCTTTCAAAGTGAGCATTAGTGGCTTGAATTTCGGATTAATCATGAAATATATTCTCAGAGAGAATCCAAATGCGATGCGATTATAAATCAAGCATCGTATTTTGACCCAGGAATATCTCATCCGGTCAATGCCACAATATCAAAATGCTCTTATCAATCGACGATAGGCGAATGATAGTACAGACAATCTTGTCTTAGCATCTAAATAATTTATCATTCGACGACAGGCGAAATGATAAAGTAACTTTAAATGCTGTAAAGAATGTGGTAGCAACCACTTGAAAGACATTTCAACTCCTCTAAAATACGTTTTTGTTCGTATTGAATGGAGGTTATGTAGAGAAATTTTAATTCTTTCATGAGCTATTACCAGATAACACAGGTTTTCTCGAATATTTTATAACTCAACAAGGTATGTCAGGACCTACATGAGTATAAGGCCTCATATTTGACAAATCAATTTAGTTTTACCAAAGATTTCGATTTGGAACGACAGGTCCAGAATCGTTGTCAACGAGTACTCTTTTAGGCAAGTAGTTGGTGAAATTATATGGTACAATGTTACCCATTATTTCCACAAAATCAACTACCCCACAAGTATTGCCTAAAGTTTCTTAATTTAAAGTTTGGTCACATTTGTCAAGAGAATTTGCTCAAATATTACTTTAAATTAATTCGAGAAATTTCGTAAATAGACAAACCATAATCCAAAAGTATGTCCAAATGAAAAAATCATAATCCAAATGGAAAAACATAATCCAGATGAGTGAAAAATCGGCTCAATGATTTATCAAAATCTATAAAGAAAGGTACCAAACTCATTTGAGCCACAAAATCGGGGGTCTCAAGAGTTTTCTTTAAGTTAGCTTTAACCACACTAGCATCAACTTTTCCATCTTTATAATAGTTTTGAAGTATTTAAGGAGTAGACGGGAATGACATCAGTCATTTATAGCAGAGATTGGCTCATTTAGCATTGTCTCTTGCTTTGAGACAACGGGCCATATTGTTCCTTTCAAGAACTGTCTCGGAGCCACAGGTCTTCGATTTTGACGATTGTCTAAAACCTCGCTTGGCTAGGCGATTCATCGAGATCGCGATAGTTCGAGACAAATAACACTTGTCTCGATTCTCGATTCGTGGAAAAAAAAAGTCTTCGAAGAACATTAATATCAGGCAAACAATTCGCCATTGACCCAATAGGATTAAAGCTTGCTCATCGGGGCATTTTCTCATCCACAAAAAGATGGCGATGAAGGAACATGGTGAATATAAATTCACGACACTGATTACGAAATACAATTTCCAAGCTAGTATGTTGGTGAAGGATCGCTCCAATATGCCAATTTCAGACATTTGTTCACCATAGACGTCATCACGTCTCAAATGTGGCGGCGGAATAAAATCAACGCTTTATCATTCATTTCGAGGGTAACAACAAACTCGTGTTTTACTCATCAAAGATGGCATCCAAATAATTTGGGCATCACATGCTCACACATTAGGGGGACTAACATGTGGTGGCGTAAAATACATCACCTGGACATTCATTTCGCAAGTATGCTTTGCGATTTCCTCATCATAGATGGCATCCAACATGTGTTGGGAATTCTGAATTAATTATCATATAAAACGACTGGTTTATATGTTTATGATTTGCACAAGCATAAACTTTGTTTCGAAAGGATAGGTTCAAAAATAGTTTTGCTTTTAATGTGAATAGGTTCTCATTGATCGAACGACAGGTCGATACAGAGATACCAATTCGGTGAAACATACATCACTATATAAACACACTCGGGGAAATTATTATTTACGCACAGTATGTTGGTGAAGGTCGATATAGCAAAATACTAAAAATCAGGATAAACCTCAAGGTTTATAGATACCCAATATCTGTGCGTTTACCAAAAATCTCCAATATCCGTGAGCGTATATCTTAGTCTCCGTGAGCAAAGTGCCGATAACGTGTTGTGTGACATATTAGCTCGGTATATATATATATATGAGATATGTATAGATATAGAGAGATATATGAGAAACAATAGACGAAGTGTTTATTTATTAATATTAGTGTAAGAGAGATACATCAAGAGATCCATGTCCCTCTTTATATAATAGAGCGTAGGGTTACATATGCTAGGAAAGCTCAAGATAAGCCCAATAGATCCCAAGATGACCAATAATATCCTACAACACGATTATAATATAATTAGTACTATCATTTCTATAATACCAAATGCAATTTGTATAAACAAAGAATTTATAACATGAGTCTCATGGTACTATTAATCCTATACCACTTCGTATACCGCAAACAAACACGCCCCATGAGATATTGAAAATACTCTCTCCGTCCCTTTTTAAGTGTCCTCCTTGTATTTCGGTAAATATTAAGAGTTATTATTAATTGCATTAGAAAGTTACAAATGTAGCCCTAATTTAAATTAAATAATAATTATTGTCATTTTTTGAAATGTATTCATTGCAATAATTGAGGATATTATAGTACTTTTATCATTTTTATATTGATAAATTAGAAAAGCGGACATTTATTTTGGGATAGTCAAATTTGGAATAATGGACACTTATTTAGGGACAGAAGGAGTATGTTTTAAGATACGTACATGCATGTAGATCTTTTGTAAAGCTTTTATTCCCTTCCTGCTCTTGGATTGACCGGTTTTTGTTTTAGGACACACATAAAGAACATGTTTGGCTTCAGGACAAAAATAAATAAGTAGAAATCACACATGCTACAAAATGCAAGATAAGGCAGTGTTAGTTTCAGTTTTTACAGAAATCAAAACCATTAATTTGATTGATTAGGTTGAGGGAACCAAAAAGTTTAAAGGAGAGGGGCTACAATGCTAATTTTCGTATATGGGTGACTGGAACGTTAATTTTAAATATTTTAGTCAAAACACAAATGTTAAATTTAAATATTTTAATCAAAACACAAACGCTAAATTTAAATATTATAATCAAAGCACAAACGTTAAATTTAAATATTTTAATTAAAATACATAATTTTTTTTACTTTTTCATCAAAATGGTGGGGGAGGGCAACTAACTATATGTAACTAATCCATTCATTGATCGTGTTTGTTTCATGTATGCTATATCCAAGAAATGGATAAACACTACAAGAAAAATGCTTTTAACATGTCATTAATGATGCACATCTAAAGCATGCTCACAAACGGTCCGACGCCTTTTTACTAAGTCGTTATTTTTTTGATGATTTTTAAATTTTATCTGAAAAAATTCACACCATCCTTAAAAAAATCCCATAAAAGTTATGAAATACAAACAATGTTGTAGTAAAACAAAACATTTTCTTTTATATTACACAAAATAGACTATCACTAAAAAGAAAAAGTTTATTTAACATTATAAAACTTTTTCGGTTATGTTGCTAAAGTGTATGTGGCTAAATTTTAGCTACAAATTGTGTGGCTAAATTTTAGCTACAAATTTTGTTGCTAAAATAACTCAAAAAGTTTAGCCACAACCAATTTACCAAAATAACTCAAAAAGTTTTATTTAGTAAATGAACTTTTTATTGTAGTGTATTAAATAAAGTGTGTCTTTAGCATCAAGGAAGAAAACAAATTCGTTCTACAAAAAGTTTCATTTTTACGCTTTTTAGGGATCAACGCCTAAGCTACTTAACTTATACCAAGGCCATCCTTTTTGCACACTCATGACACGATACACGGTTATAAGCTGCGACGATTTAGACCCAACCGATATAAGCCAAAGCTATTGTCACGCCCCAAAATCCAAAAAGGGGACATCAAGGCGTGTGACCTTTTTAAATAAAATGAAAAGTGAAACCTGTTGGTACAAAATTTAAATTTTAAAAGAAAAACAATTTATGAGCTAATGGAACAATTAAACAACTAAATGGAAATATTTGCCAAACGCGGCTACAAGACAAATGATTTGACAGATTTATCGAAAAAGATTACCAAACGAATAATTTATCCGTAGGCTACAACCTCAAAACTAGTCTAAGCGAAAATAATGCAACTGGAAGAAACCCCGAGCCCATGCGATACTTCGCTAATGCTCCTAACCGAACGTCACAACCTAAATAGTACCTGAAAGACAAAATTGTAACGATGAGTTCCACGCACATACATACACGGGACGGCACCACAAAATACCGTCACTCCATCCCATAAATGCAAGAACTCACAAATAACAAATACGATAATCAACGTATAAAAGGAAATATAATAACATCGTACAACAAAATAAATTAAATAACTTTCACACACATCTATAGCAAACATAGACCTCTCATGCCACCTACCCCAGTCCGTAAGCTAGGTCATTCCCTATCCCCTCGGCCGTCTTATGTTCCCGGAATTAGGAAGAGAGATAGACCATTGCTAACATAAAAGTAGATTTAAAGTGCGCACTTGGACCTCTCATGCCACTCGTCCCAGTCCGTAAGACGAGTCATTCCCTATCCCCACGGCCATCTTATGTCCCCGGAATTAGGAAGAGACATAGATTATTGCTAACATAAAAGTAAATATAGTGCACACTAGGACCTCTCATGCCACTCGCCCCAGTCCGTAAGACGAGTCATTCCCTATCCCCTCGGCCGTCTATTGTCTCCGGAATTAGGAAGAGACAGAGACCATTGCCACTATTCTAAATCACAAGGCCTCAGCCAACAATATGAAACCATTCAATTAACACATTCTCATACGTCCCTTTAACGTAATTCAACAAAACCCATACACATAGGTGCTAGATTCACAACTAGCCAAACAAGTCCAACAACATAAATCTCATTCAGGCATTTTAACAAACACTTGCATGCAGAAACTACAATTCATCTTTATTCAACATAAATTTATCCAATTTCATCAAAAACTATATAATCAGATAATCAACTCATAAACCATGCAAACCCATCCATAATCTCATTAATTCGAAATTAATATGACTCAAGTCTCAACTTCTACAATTCAAATAATGGAATTAAAATTGCAACAAATAAAGCTTAATTAACAATCTAAGAACATAATTAATAATAAAGGCAAAAATCCCCAATTTATAATCAACACAAAACCAAAACCTAACATACACCCTCGTCTAGTCGCAATGGATAACCCCCGTTACCTTAGAGCGTAGAGGAAATGCTTCCGGTAAGAACCCGCTAATGGTGGTTTCCTCTTCTTCTTCTTCTTCTTCTTCTTCTTCTTCTTCTTCTTCTTCTTCTTCTTCTTCTTCTTCTTCTTCTTTTTTTTCTCTCTTTTCTCTCTTTTTCCTCTTTTTCTCTCTTGTTTTAGGTTACTATTTTAAAAGAAGTGGGCTGATTTGAAGATGTGAAAACTGTTTTGAGAAAGTTTGTGGTAACGAACTATTTGTTCCCCAAAGTTCTAAAAGTTAACTCTTAATCAAAATTATTAATTTACTGCTCAAAAATAACCAATCTTTAGAAACAAAACTATTAGGTCTTTTTTATTTATAAAATTAGTAACATATTTTAAAAATAAACTTTTTCGGAAGAGTTTCGGTTTTTGGCTAAAAATTAGTCGAGTGACCGGTTTTTTTGATAAAATTTGTATAAAACGTTTTTGGATAAATTAAATCATAAATAAAACCATTTATAAAAATACGGGATGTTACAGCTATTGGGCGGGAAATATTTTTTCTTTTTACTTTTAACTATACATATCCAACTTGTTGACATGCCGGACAATGATATGCATACACTCTTTACACTCTTTCGTATAGTAATTGTGAGAGAAGCGAGGACAAAAATGCAACATAACAAAATTGGATTTTTGTCATCACCCATCTTACAAGTAGTGTATGAAAGCGGGTAACATGTGTGTACAAATAATTATCCTGACGTCGGACATTTAAAGAAATACAAGGAGGCGTTGAAAAAGCATAATGGCTATGTGATTCAAGAAGAAATATTTCTAAAAAAAATGTTATAGTAAAATAGCAAAAGGAAGGGGATAAAAACAGAAGGTTTTTTCATCAAATGATGAAACATAAGAGGGAGAAATAATGTATAAAAAGTATTGTGAAAGCTAATTGGGATTTTACTGAAAATCTAGAAGAAATAAAGTCTAAAGCAGTAAAATTTTTTGAAAAACAGTTTGCAAACTCTAAATTAGACGAAGTAGAGGGGCTTTTAGATGTAATTCCAAATATGGTAACAAAAGAACCATCATATGCTTTTAGCCAACCCACTTATGACAAAATAAACGATGCTGTTTTCTCTACCACTTGAGACTCGGCCTAAGCATGGATACTCTTCGTCTTTCTATAATCATTGCTGAGATTTGGTGAAAGAGGATTTATGTGAGGCTATAATGGATTGTTTTAGAGGAGGTCGTTTCCTTGGCGCTTGGGTTTCTGCCTTGACTGTGTTAATTCCTACAATACCATCTTCTCAGTTGGTCAATATAGACCAATTAGTTTATGTCAATAACATAAAAAATTATATCTAAAATCTTTACAAAAAGGTTCGGGAAAATTATGCCAAAGATGGCATTATCAAACTATCATGGTTTTGTTAATGGTAGACTAATTACTGATTGCATCCTACTCTCTCAAGAGCTAATGAAACACCTTGGTGAGAAAGTAAGAGGGGGAAACATTGTGCTAAAACTAGATATGGTAAAAGTCTTTGATAGAGTTAACCGAGACTTTATGATAAAGGTCTTGAGAAGATATGACTTTTCTGATTTGTGAATTAGAGTGATTATGAATTGCATTTCTAATGCCTTTTATTCTGTTGGCATTAATGCGGGGAATGCTGCATTCTCTGCGTCTTGAAGGGGGCTAAAATATGGTGACCCCTTATTACCTCTACTCTTCATTTTGTCTGAAGAAGTGTATAATAGGGGTTTGAAGAAAATGATAGACAATGCATGCATTATATCTTAAAAAACCCTAATCATTGTGCACATATTTCGCATTTACTCTTTGCGGGTGTTGTCTTAATATTCACAAATGGAAGCAAATCTGCATTAAATAAGCTGATGAGTTTCATACACAATTATGAGAAGATTTTTCAACAGCTACTTAATGGCTCTAAAAACGTGGTAATTAGCTTATAAAGCTAAAGCCCCTAGGAAAGCTATCATTGAAAGAGCTACAAGCTTCAGTGAATGTGCATTTCCCACTCTATATCTAGGAGCACCTATGTATTATAGGACTCTTACTGCCAACATGTATGCAGAATGCATTCTGAAAATCAGCAAAAAGTCTCTAGATTGAAAGAAAACATTCTTTTAGGTGGAGTGAAGATCACTCTAATCAAACATACAATTATTTCTATGCATGCCCATGTTTTACTTGTGCTAAATCCTCCTAAGTGTCTGTTAGAAAGAATTGAAATTATCTTTACAAACTTTTTCTGTGGTTCCTATGAAGGGAAAAATAATCACCACCGGGTAAAATGGAGTAAACTGGCCAAATATGAAGAAGAATGGGGTATTAGAGTAAGCAGTTTGCTTGAAATGATGAAGGCTTTTTATGTTAAATTAGCATGGAGATTATTGAATGAAGAAACTCTTTGGGCTAAATTTATGTTCCAGAAATATTTTGAGCAAATGTTAGGCTGGAATAAGCACATATATCCTCAATTCACTCTAATTGCTGGAAATCTGTTGCTCTTTTCTCTCTACTCTGGTACAGAATAGCAAATGGGTGTTAAAAAAAGGCTCTCTTAGATTTAGGAATGAGAATTGGATTGCTAAATGGATACTAAATAATATAGACTCCTCGGTAAACCCCTATATTCCGTTAAAAAAGTAGTGAGTGATAAAAAGATATAGAATGAAGAAATGCTTGATGAAATGTGAATTAATAGCTTGAAAAAATAATTTAAATGTTGTAATATTATAACAAGGGAAGGAGTGGACATATGGTACTCTCCATACTCTAGTAATGACAAGTTAACTGTAAAAGATGCTTACACGTAATTTATATTGAAAGCCTCTCATTGAAAAATGGCGAAATACATTTGGAATAAAAGTTTTTCTACTAAAATTTATATATTCTGTTGGAAACTATTGAATAGGTGTATCAAACTAGATGCAAATGTTCAATACTTTGGCATTTGGCTAGCCTCAAAATGTTGCTGCTGTAAAAAGAGTTGTATGGACTATGCTGATACTTGTTTGACTCTAGTGAAACTCTCGAAAAGAGTTGTATGGACTATGCTGATCACTTGTTTGACTCTAGTGAAACTCTCGAAGAAGTGTGGAATTATTTTGGGGGCTATTTTTGGAGTTAAATATAACAAAAATAGAGATTGAAGATAACCCATTGGTGTGAGAAGTTAGAGTGAGCTTCTCAGTTTTATAAACCGACAAACACACACACACACACACATATATATATATATGTATATATGTAAATAATACTATATTTAGTTCTAAAATAATAGAATTTATTTCATTTATTTTAGTTATATACCATAGTATCATTTGCCTTATCCAACTGCTAAAATAATGCGTAAAGAAAATCAAGTTAATGATTATATTGAAATGACAAAAATACCCCTTATTATAAGGGATTCTATCCAATAAGTAGATTGTATTGACAAAATGGTACTAAAAAAAAGGTGCAATGACCAAAAACATAGCTATGCCAATTAAATTAACAAAGCATACATCTAATAAAAACCCCAAACCTTCTCTCAACTCTCTCTCACTCCTCTCTATCTCCGTTCTCCGTCTCCTCAATCTCCCTGTCCTCTCTCTCCTCTCTCTCACTCTACTCTCTCACTCCATTCTCTCTCTCTTCCCGTCCATAACCACCTCTGAAATTCCTATCCGCTGTTCTAGTTGCAGTTTTGCAGTAAGGTTGCAAGTGAGGTTGCAACCACAGTTGGAACCAAGTGTATTAATGGACAGAACTGTGTAAAGTTAAATGTACTTGAAATAAATCACACGCACATTTAACAACGGAGTTCACCTAACTAGGCTACGTCTCCGGGGCACTTACCCAGATTATGATATTATAAAAAGCTTACAATATAGGATTCAAGTCTTAATGAAAAACTCTTAAACTCTCTCTAGGGTTTTCTGCCTATCTCTATATTGCTCCTACTCTATGACTATCACTTATAAATCAATGGCATCCCACCATTGTTTTCTTTTTAAAAGCTCACGTGTATTCTCTCAAGAATGAGTTCTTTATAATTTAGAACACACAATCTTTTACAAGCTAAGTTATCAACTATATAAGCAAGTAAAAACAATCTTCTATCTTTTATGTCTTTTGTGATTGCTTTTGACTTTATTGATTGGCTTCAATCTTTCCAAGCATTACGTGATTCTTCAGCGTGGATTGACTCCAATCATCATTGGTTGATACCTGTTTAATAACAAGCTTGATTGTAGGAGTTAGTCTTTTCCTATAACAAGGAAACATATATAAAGACAATATCTTTTAAGGATAATATCTTTAACTATACATATGAAAACATTAACCCCATATTTCATTCAATCTTAAATATATCATACTGAATTGATAAGGAACAAAGATTGAAACAAGTGATAAAGATTTGCATAAGAATAGAGATATAGATTTATCTACGTAAAGGAAACATA
Source organism: Primula vulgaris (assembly GCA_963920805.1). Taxonomy (NCBI): domain Eukaryota; kingdom Viridiplantae; phylum Streptophyta; class Magnoliopsida; order Ericales; family Primulaceae; genus Primula; species Primula vulgaris. The sequence continues at coordinate 11,711,043 of OY987215.1, read as the reverse complement.
ACAAATCTCTTTATATCTTTTAGGAAATCTTTCCTTACCACTTTGATATTCTCAATAAACGCATACTAAACCTTTAAGATCATACGAGAATATATCCTGCATATTTTGAAACAAATAATTATCATTAAAGAATAGTTATGCAGATTTACAGAATAAGACAGAGTCCTGCAGAATAGCAGGTTGTAACTGAGGTTGCAACATTACTTGAAACCTCCAATACTATCTAAGCAGGTTGGAACTGAGGTTGCAACTGAGCTTGCAACATTACTTGAAACCTATCAACACTTGTCTTAATAGGTTGTAACTGAGGTTGCAACATTGCTTGAAACCTAACACTACTTTCTTAGTAGGTTGTAACTGAGGTTGCAACATTGCTTGAAACCTAACAACTCTGTCTTAGTTCATAATTAACAGATAGGATTATTTAGTAAAAACCATTAGACAACGAATAGAATTTAGGCCAGAAATCTGGTCCTAACAACCTCCACTATCTCTCTATAGCGTATATTTATTTATAGAGATCACACTCTTATTTTAGAGTTTATATCATATTTTTAGAGTTTATATCCTTATTTTTAGAGTTAATACTCTCATTTTTAGAGTTCATATTCATATGTACAAAATTCATACCTTATTTGTAGAGATCAAACCTTTATTTTAGAGTTGATATCATCGTTATAATTTTCATACTCTTATTTCTTTAGTACATGCACTCATTTTTAGACTTCCATCTCTTATTTTTAGAGATCAAAGCCTTATTTTAAAATTCACACTGTTTTTTGAGTTAAAAGCCCTACTTGGGATGAAATTTCAATTGATCAATATATCAAACTCGTATAGGCAAAACAACACCACAAATCAACTCAAAACCCTCCAAAACCCTTAATTCGATATATAATTCGACATATTGGGTCCAAAATATAAAAACAAGCATCATATTTACCCATATACGCCATGACAATAGAAAACCGAGAGTAATAACGAAGAGAGAAAGAAGAGAGGGACGGAGAGAGAAAAACGAAGGGAGAGTGAGAATGAGGAAGGGAGAGAGAGACATAAGATAGATTGAATGAGAATGAGCAAGGAAGGGAAAGAGAAAGAGAGAGAAGAGAAGAGAGAACGGATAATTAGAAGGTGTGTTTTTGAGTAAAATTTGTTATAGGGTATGTTTTTGTAAATTTACCTTAAAAAAATCATTGTTTACGGTACTAAAAAAACAACTCATAATTTGTGGTGATAAACCAAAAAACGTCCATCCATACTTAAAGATACTAAAAGATAATAGACCCGGCAATTGAGAGCATGAAAGCTTGTAATCACCTTAAAACCTTTAATAGTAATATAATCTCGTTTCCTTTTTGGACTAGTCTAGAGTTCATACACTGAAATCTCTAGAAAACGTCGTCAAACCCCCCTTGTGATATTTATTTTCTTATTGGTGTGTGATTTTGTTTTTGTTTGGTGTTCTTCTGTTTAATCTTAATTATTGTCCTATTGTTTGTAAGCTTCCACTGTTCCACACAACACAAACAACACGTAAGAAAAATTTCAGAATATGTAGTGAAGTTGTTGATGTTGTGATACGTTAATCATGAAACAAAGTCTTTTGACTGATGATCACCCAAACAAGGGAGTCACACACACAAGTGGGATGTGGGCAATAAAAGAAAATGGAACTCACCAGAAATTTGTGAGCACCCATAATAAGGTGAAGAGGGTGAACGTATATTACAAAGAAAGCACAAAGTCGCCTAGGGAAGAGAGAAGGTAGTCATGTTGAATTATGTGTTCCTCCCACAAAATAGTCAGTATAAGAATCATTATTCCGTCCAGAGAGGTCTTAGTATATAACACAATAGCATCCTCTGAAGTTCTACATTTATTTATATATACATAGCGGTAATAAGGGCTAGATAATTTGAGGGTGAGTTGTCGTCGTGAATATCTAGTTATTTCACCCATTACATTTAGTTTATTGTATGTAGTAAGTGATATGACAAAGAGTGTGAAAAAATACCGTTTAAAGTTAATTTATGTGTTTTCCCGTCATGATAGGCATAATGTTGCACATACGAAACGTTCTCTGAGCAGTAAGAGGTCAAATATTTAGTATTCTGAGTAGGGTTTGGCTAACAAGTGCCTTCGGAGTATTGTTTAAATTTTATCTATAAGTTAAAACTATGTAGTTATTTATGACTAGTAAAAATCCGACTGATTCATTAATCCATCAAAATTAATAGTTTATTGTAATAATATTTACAATTGATATATTTTATAATTTAGTAAACTAAAGACCATTTTTCCAACACATTAAAACTCAAATAAAAACATGAAAATAGTTGAAACTATCCTAAAATTAAATACTAATTAAACACAAAAATTAAAAACTACTTTTTCAACACAATAAAACCAAAACAAAAATATAGAACACTAGTTGAAATACTCCCTAATAATATTTAGAATTGAAATATGGAAATAAATGAAATAAAATATTTATGCATTCGTTTCCTTAACAAATTATTCACTATGAATTTACATAGATTTCGTCCAAATCTTCTTTCAAAAAACACTTCAATATATAATTGCAAATATTAAATAATTATATTAGTTATTAAATATGTTAAATTAATTAGGTTTTTTATCTAGTGATTGGGGCACTTGTTAGCTATGCACACCCTTCTAATAGTTTGAACTTCCAAGTTATAATTACTGTAAGACTTAAGAGTATATTTAAGGATGAGGGTTGGTTATGGTTGTCACCTCCTTGCTACTTCATCCATTACACTTTTCTACGTGTGTTAGTGAAATGACTAGAATGCGAAATTAAGGTATTCAATTTTACCTTTTTTTTATGTTGGAGTGAGTGATTAAGATCTTAATCCTTCTCGAGCAAATCTCGGGATCCAGATCGAGTCCTCTCGCTCGTGATATTCCGCGTACTCGTTAGGAAATTTCTAAATCCTTGAGAGTACGTCCACCGTTGTTAAACTGATGCTCCCGAATATTAAAAAGTAGAATGTAAAATAGCAAGATTAGTTTTACTCCTTAGGAAGAAAGTAGTTACTGCTGTATGGAAAAAAAGATTTTTTGATGTTTTGCATATATAGTTGCTGGCATATACGAATTGTTGTGCGAAAATGTCAAACAAATATAAATGAAGAATCAAACGAATTTGAAGACATCAAAATATACTTGGTCTCGAAGAATCACAAATAATTCTGATTTTTGACTAATTCGCAGGTGAGTGATTAATATTTTCACTATTTGAAGGAGTTACAACCAATCAACCTATTAAAATAACTAACTAACACATCACCCGATTATAATCAAGAACTTATATCACATTTAAAACCAAGAACCACAATATCAAAACCATCAACCCAAGCCTAACAATAATATTTAGAGTTTAGACCTTACGTCTTTTATATCTTTCTATCTCTTTTAAGAAAACTACACTACGTTGTATATTTAGGCAATCAAGAGGTTTAGTGCTAAATCGTAAATGTAGCATTTCGTAGGACTACTTTTAATGAAATAGAAAATATATTGCACAACCTAATCTCATTAATAAAATATCCACCGAATTGGTCTAAGTGTCTAAAATTACAAATCTCCACCTTGACTGAATTTCTTGCAAGCAGATATAACCATTAAGCAACATTCAGTTTTTGTGGCATAGATCTTGATCTTCAATTTCAAACATTGTTGTGATTGCTAATTTTCTTTACTTTAGTCGAACAAATTCATACAATCAATTTAATCGAAACTCATCGTTAAATAATCTGCTAATATCATCTCACTTCTTCATCCAGCCATTCATCAATCAATCCAATTCAACCAAACTTTCAAACTTGCAATCATCTGATTCAATTCAAGTATTAATTTTTCATTCCAACATATTGAATTTTTTTTTTATAACAGGGATTTCAACTAACAATGATTAAATCAATAACTTTAGATGCGCATGACAAAATTGTTCAATCATAACAAGTTCAACTCGAACCATTTGTCTACAACTTCAATCATACATTCATAATTAACTACTCTGCCATACAAAGTTGTTCAATCATAACAGGTTCAACTTGAACCATCGGAATTAATACCAATTAGTTGTAACCAATCGTCGAACAAATACAAATAAGCAATCAAACTAATGAACGTGAAGACACCAAATATACGTGATCTTCAAGAATTATAAGCAATTGCGAGTCTTGACTAAATCATGAGAGATAGATCAATGTTTTCACTATTTGAACGGTTTACAACCAATCAAGCTATCCAACTAACAAATCAATCAACCCGATCAGAGTCAAGAACTTATTTCACGTGTAAGACCAAGGTCTTACACTACCTAAATATCTAACCCAACCCTACAAATAATATTTAGATCTTACATATTTTTTGTGCGGATTTCGTTCTATGTATATGCTATCAAGAGTTTTTGTCCTAAAAAAAATAGTAACATATCATAAATATATTTTTAACAAAAATGCCCAACAAGTACCATTTTTAAAATTTAATTCCTCCTATCTACCTCCTATAAGTTGCATTCCGCATAGGTATCACTTTTTATACTATATAAAACTTAAATTTTCAAATTTTTTAATTATCATATTAAACCATTAGTGTCTCTCTCTCTCCCGCTCTTCATCAATTGCGAAAACGAGTTTGCTCTTCCTCTGACGAATCGATGATCCCTCCTCCGATCATAGCCACGTTTACAGTAATGTTTGTTTAATTTACATATTTACATGTATACATATATATTGTGTTTGGTTTGTTGGATAAATTAGGGCTTGTTTCTAGTTGAGATGTAACTATTTAGGGCTTGGTTTTTTCAAATACAAGTGGTTTGAAACAAGCCCATTGTAGGGCCGACACAGAGCCCATTTTGGGGCCAAAACGGAACATGTTTTGTGGCTGAAACGGAGCCCGTTTGTGGCTGAAACGGAGCCCGTTTGTAGGTGAAACGGAGCCCGTTTGTGAGTAAATTAGAGCCCGCTTTGGGGATGAAGTATACCTCAATTCGGGGCTGAACTATATGGATTTGTGGCTGGAACGTAGCATGTTTGTGGCTGATACCGAGGTATAATTTGAAAATTTGATTGTTTTTGCACCAATACCTTTAAAGTGTTCGATGAAATGTCCGATAGATTTTATTGTTTTAAATTCGCTTGAATTTTGTATGTTTATGTGTAGGTTATGTAAAATACAAAAGTTTATGAGATTTTTTACAACTCGTTTGGGTTGAAACAAAGCCAATTTTTTGGGAGGTTGAAACCAGATGCACTTTCAGCTGAATCAGATGCACTTTCAGCTGAATCAGATGCACTTTCAGCTGAACTAGATACACTTTCAGCTAAACCAGATGCACTTTTGACATAACTATATGCACTTTTATTGAACTAGATGCACTTTTGGCTGAACCATATACACTTTGAGCTGAACCAGATGCACTTTCAGCTGAATCAGATACACTTTTGACAGAACCATATGCACTTTTATTGAATTAGATGCACTTTTGGTTGAACCATATGCACTTTCAGCTGAACCAGATGCACTTTCAGCTGGACCATATGCACTTTTAGCTGAATCAGATGCACTTTTGACAGAACTATATGCACTTTTGTTGAACTATATACACTTTTGACTAGACTATATTCATTTTTGACTAGACTATATTCATTTTCGACTGGACTATATGCACTTTTGACTTAAGTATATGTACTTTCAACTATATTAGATGCCCTTTCAGCTGAACATATGCACTTTTAGCTGAATTATATGCATACTCACTTTTATTGAACTATATTTACTTTTGACTGAATTGTATGTAATTTTGACAGAACTAAATGTACTTTCAGCTGAATTGAATGCATTTTCGACTCAAGTTTATGCAATTTCGACTAACTATATGCACTTTCGACTGTACTATATACACGTTTGACTGGACCATATGCACTTTTATTGAACTATCTACGCTTTTGACTGAAATATATATATACTTTCGACTGAACTGCACGTACTTTCGACTGAACTAGATGCACTTTCAGCTCATTTAAATTTTAAAAAAAGGCACATTTTCACGGAAAAACCACTATATGGTAAAAAAAAATTCACTCTTTGATGGAAAAAAGTGTTTTTTTGATGAAAAACAACTTTTTCGGTGTAAAAAGTAGTATATTGACAATTTTTTTTATAATTTTTTAAAAAGTTTGTAATTTTTTTCATTTTTTGTGATTTTTTTTAGAAAAAATATGTTTTTTTTTATTTTTCTTATAAAATACATTTTTTTGTGTGTTATTTTTTATTTTCTTTTATTTTTTAAAAAATAGATATTATTTTTTATTTTTTACATTTTTGGTGGTTTTTGGTGATTTTTTTCATTTTTATAATTTTTTGTTATTTTTTATAAGTTTTTGTGAATTTTTTTTTTATTGATTTTTTTTCGGTTTTATAGAATTTTGTTGTAATTAAAACTATTTTTTTGGATTTGTAGAGAGATACAAAATGTATATTATGTTTTGGATTGTACGATGACGTTTTGGTAAATAAAGTAAATAATTAAAAATTGCTACTTATAGAGAATGTGAACTTATGGAGGTAGATATGAGGAATATAAGTTGCCATGAGATATTTATATGGAATTTCCCCCCATTTTTAATGAAATAAGAAATGGATTCCATGGTAATAATCTTATTCAAAATAGGAAATACATGAAATCACAACATTATAAAGTCTAAATATATATTTTAACAAGAATATCCACCGAATCGGTCCAACGGCCTAATTTTTATGAGTGAATTTAAGACAATTTCCAACACGAATGTTATGAGTGGTGTTAGCAAGTATTTATCCAGCTGAATTAGAGACTAAGTATCGAGTTTTTCGGTAGCTAGTCTCGTATTTTTTTGTTAGCCGACTCGTTGGCCATCAACCATGTTTTTGGCAACTGTCCCTCCCTCCGACTGATTGGCCTATGGGACAGTTTTTTCATGTTTTTCTTTCTCTAACTCTTTTCTCGGTGTACTCTTTACTCGATCGGCCCCCATTATTTTATATATACGATCGTTTATCCTCCAAAAAGAAGTATTTATTAAAACCGCAAGTCATTATTACAGTTCGATTTGATGATTATCTTGGTTAATGATATATGTAGAGAATTTTTGACATACACACTTGTAGATACATATTAAGATTAATTGATTTATATCGATATACATCGATCAAATGACCATAAATGTTTATTAAAAAGTCTCTACCTATATTATTTACCGTTTATATATCTTCCTTAATATATTGACAATCTTTGCAAAGGAACTTTGGAAAGTATAGCTTTGTTTTCCTAAATAATATATATAGTTCCGTTTAATATGTAAGAATGTAATATATAGCATGAGAACATAACACAATGAGGCCAGGGATGACAAATTAACTCTAAAGTGATACTTTACTGAAAAAGTTGTGTATATTATTGAATGGATGATGAAATTTGAGACATATTGCTTTCAAAAGATGGCAATTATTAGATAACAGTCACCCTATATGACTGTTTCACAACCCGTTTGCATAAAAATATGTCAAATGGATAAAAAAATTTAAATTTTGATTAATATTTAAGTTTAGGGTAGGCCCCCTAGGGTTATATATTTTTATTTTAGTTTTTAGTGTGTTATTACAATTTGTTTTTAATTTATCAAATTCTAATTTGTTGAAAATAGAAAAAATAAATTAGTTATTGAAAACCATCATCTAACCATACATTTTTCAATCTAACAGTGGTTAACGTGAATGTATAATAAACAGTCGAATAAGTTGACTGTTTCAAATAGACACCCTCAAAAGATGGCAAAACGAAGGGGATCATATATATATATTGAGTACGTTAGGCTTTTCCGTTTCGGAAGTAATCGAATAATGGTAAGACTTCCACCTCAACTAATCATCGATCATTTATCAATTAAAAGTATAGGGGCAAAGTAGAGTGGTACATACCATGTTGAATATTTAATGGCTGAGCCGCCCACCTTACCTTTTAATATCAAATTTACACGTGATACATGTTAAACGCCAATATAAATTGTGCATTTAAAAGTGCAGACATTTTGGTCAAATATATGGGTAACCAACCTTGTAAACGCACAAAAACCACTAAGAATAGCCTAGCGGACTAGACCCCGCACTATCAAATTAGAAGGTACATGGTTCGAGTCTTATTAACGGGGTATGTGTGAAATCAGTTGATGTTCTTTAATAAGATTTAAAAAAAAAACTTGTAAACGCAGCAAACAAGTGAAGTAGAAGGCTTGTTCGCATTTGCTTCTACTGAACAAAAATAGAGGGAAGGATTCATGCTCTATTCCCATTGGGGAACGTTGCAACAAGATAGCGGTAAAGGTTCCCAGATTGTTTGCAACTACGCATGCAAGGGAAGAGAATAAAAAGGAACAAGAATAAAGAAGACAAACTGTTGAACTAATCTTCAATAGAGTTTCTCATTAAATGTTCCGATAACAAACGAGATCTTTTAATAAAAAGCAAGCATCGTAATATTATTGTTTCATCAAGTTTTGGTCACATATCAATACACAGGTTTATATCTATGCATGTAATGAGAATGTTAACATGGAAACCGACTCGTGAACTTAAGTATTACATTGCTAAAATTAGAGCATACAACCAGTTGATAGGGAAATTAACTGTTTGGCCTAAAAAGTGCTATATTCTGGGTAGCAAATCATTCATTTTTGGGCGAGTTTAAAGTTATTTAATGCAAATTTATGTATTATTTAAATAATACTGTGTTTTTCTAGATGATTTCGCAATTGTTTCTATAATATGCTACTAAGACAAGTCTAATAAAAAATAAACGTAAATGGGCATTTTGCAATGAGTTAATTATAGTCTTGACTATTTTAGGATTGGTGACCGAATTTTTAAGAATTCCGTTTTAATAATCTAAATTTTGTACTTTGAGTTGTTTTAGTGACCCGCCGTTATATTTTTTGGACGAAAACCACTTTTAAGTTTCAATTTAGTCCGTATAGTATAAAACTTAACAATAAACGCTTAAAAATTGTAAAAATTATACACTTATATAAGCCCACTTAAATTACATACTTATATGTAACATGTGTTTAAGTGATCTGCACAATTAGCAATAAAATGAATAAAAGTATCAAATACCATATGAACTCTATTAGTTGAGATGATGTAAATATATTTTTACAAAGTTAATGAATTGACAGAAGTTACTAGCAACTCAATTTTAATAATTTATTATTTTTTTTCCTTTTCTTCATGTATAATTAAATATATAGAATAAAGTGAAAACTTGTTAATATCATCCGATAAAAATAAATTTGGATATAATAAAACCAAATATGTATGAGTTAAAATCTAATAACACTCTTATTTTATTTTAGCAGAAAAAAATTTATACGTCTTTAATAAGTTTAATAATGAACCTACATAATAGAAAAAAAGAACGATTTAACTTATATTTATTAATTTGTAGCACATTGTTTGATAGTTTTATATTATTTTTAAATTTGGATTTATAAAACTTATTTTTTTTTTTAATTTACATATGAAAATTTAACTTGCATTTGATAGTTTTCTAAGATTTCAAATAAGTGTTTTTATATAAGTGTGTAAATTTTATAATTTTTAAGCATTTATCGTAAAATTTTAAACTATAAGTACTAAATTGAAAATTCAAAACGGTTTTCATCCAAAAAATGTAACGGCGGGTCAGTAAAACAAACCAAACTACAAATTTAGGTCATTAAAACGGAATTGTTAAAAGTTGGGTCACCAATTTTAAATATGACCAAAACACAGATTAACAAAGCATAATAAATCATTTTGCAATTAGGTAAATTTCCAAAGGTCCAAATTGATTTACTAAATAACATAAAAGTCTAGTAAGTAAATAAGCGAAATATATATGAAAAGATAGTACCAACTACGAAGTCAACTAATTGAGTTGTGTGATGCACTCTTACTCATTTACATTATGCACTGTTATTTCTCCTTTATTTTACGAATCCCTACATAAAGAAACACGTGTTTTTGTTCCCTAATTCTTACACAAAGCACCAAGTGAGTAAAACTTCTCTCTTATAATCCTTTCTCAATATTTTTCATCTTCAGAAAGGGAAAAATTCTCCCAATTTCTCTCCTTTTTGAAGTAATTAGGATGGGTTCCCTCAAGTTTAGATTGACTCACATTTCTCTATGGATCATCACTACTCTTTCTTTTACATCACTCTTTTTAGTTCCTTGTTTTGGTGATCATCATCAAACAATAAACTTTATTCCATGTTTAACTTCCCACAATATCAACAACATCACCACATACCATGATCAGGGGCGGCATAGTCCCAAGTCTAGTAAGGCTTGGGCCTGGAAAAAAAAAACTGGGCTGGGATAAATTTTTAATTTTTTGTATTATTTATTTTTGGTAATGGGCATTGGGCAAAAAAAAACTGGACTGGGCCTTGGACAACCAACAATACTGGGCCGCCCCTGACAATGATATAGATTATTATCCACAACTTTATTCTTCGATGTTTAATCTCCGATTTACTGGTCCTTTGGTCCCAAAACCGATGACTATTATCATTCCGTCTACCAAAGACCAGTTCGTTGACATCATTCTTTGCTCCAAGAAAGAGTAGTTGGAAATCAGAGTAAGGTAATTTTACATGATTCAAAATTCTTCATTTCATAAAATTTCCCAACATTTTCTTTCTAAAGTCCAGTTCACAATTAATGCTACTATTATGATCAGATAATACATATATTTAAACATGGTAAAATTAAAATGACCAACTTAAGTTATCCAACAGTTTGTTTTTGATAGAAATAACTCAGAGGAAAAACTCCGGTATAGTATTTTCAGGATCTTAATTTGCTCATCGAGAGATTCGAATCGTTCTATACACTACAAAATAAAGTTGATTTAGTGATGTGCAAAAACTGTCACAAAATTCTCCTCAATCAACCAAACTATCACTAAACCATCATAAAGGCGGGCGCGAAAGAACTCTCCACAAAAGTAGATTATTGTCATCACTATTATTATTTGGACATCTTTTTTTTTAATGTAAACCTATTAGAAACAATTGCCCACGCCTACCCTTGTTATATATTGTTATGTTATCGAACAAGTTGGTTTTGTTGGTAACTCAACTAGAATATGTTGGAAAAACATGTGAAAAACATGGGTGTTTCCGAATGGTCGCTGGACCAACTTCGGATCATTTTTACATGCGACAGCGCTAAGTTGTTTATACCATACTCAACGTGGTTGAGTAGCCCGTGTGACGGGCTTCGCAACGGTATATCGCATGACCTATTTGGAGAATGGGTGTGAATACAAAGTGGCTTCAAAGTTGGTACCTCGCAAGCTCAAATCTGGAAAATCTGGAAAACCGAAATGGTAATGGAAAACCATTTAGTATAATCCCATATTGAAAGATTGAGAGTCAATTTTACAATATATATACCATACCAACCCATGTAGTTATTAAACTAACATGTCCACATACACCTAAGAGTATTAGTGTGTACCACACACGCGTGCTCGCTCGTGTCTCGGGTCTCGGGCTCGGGCACGGGCGCGGGCGCGGGTGTGGGCTTGGGATTTGGGATTTGGATCTTGGGTCTTGGGTCCAAACCCGAATAGGGAGTTTTGTATAAAATACAAAAGGAGTCCCTAGAGTTTCCAGCAAAGAGAAACGTCAGCAATGAATGAAATTAAATGCTGCGGTTTCAGGAATTAAGTGAGCGGATTCTGGGGGTGTAACTCCCAGAATTGATGACCAACATTTATGGTTGCGGTTTGAGTAGAGCCTATAAAAGGCAGCCATCCCCCTCTCATTTCAACACACCAGAACACACAACACAGCATACGCATCATATAGAGAGAGAGAACCGCACCACCAACAGCTCGACCTGTGGTTCGGTGCCGGTTTCCATACGAGCCACTCTGAGATAGAAGTTGTACCTTGGGAACAAAGTCCCGAAACCAGAAACCTTTAAAGGTGGTTCGGGAAATATTGCTTAAGGGAAACTGCTCAGCAGTTGCCTCTTCTTTTAATTTCTGTTATTTATTTTTCAGTCCTTATTCTGTCCATTTAATTTCAGTACTGTTTCCTTTTTTTGTATTTACTTTCCAGTACCTTTAGTTTCTGTAATTTACATTTCAGTCTTTCCTATTCTGTAATTTACTTTCCTGTAATTTAATTTCCAGTATTTACATAACAGTCCGGGCAGTTTATTTAATAACAGTCCGGGCAGTTTTTTATTTGTTAAAACAGTCCGGCAGTTTGTTTTATTTACAAAACAGTCCGGCAGTTTTTTATTTGTTAAAACCAGTCCGGCAGTTTGTTTTATTACAAAACAGTCCGGCAGCTTGTTTATTAAATGTTAAAAACAGTCCGGCAGTTTGTTTAAAACAGTCCGGCAGTTTTTTATTTGTTAAAACAGTCCGGCAGTTTGTTTTATTTACAAAACAGTCCGGCAGTTTTTTATTTGTTGAAAACAGTCCGGCAGTTTATTTTATTTCCAAAACAGTCCGACAGTTTGTTTATTTGCGAAACCAGTCCAGCTGTTTATTTTAATTCTGTACGAGTCAGGAATTGTAATTTATATTCCAATTGTGAGAAATAAATTGTTATTTCCATTGCGTTCCTGTCTTCTTTATTTTATTGTCCTTTCTTTTATCGTATTCGAAATAGTACCAAAACAAACAATCTTAAACAATATCATTTTTTGGTTTTTCTATTTTCGAAATAAGAAAGGACTTTTCTTTTTTATTTTTTGTTGACGTCTCGGTTTTATTCTCGCAAAATCATTGCTAGTTTACTAGAAATTGAAATTTGCACATAGAATAAATCCGAATTGGTTTTAATCTTTTATTCTAGAATACTATAAAGAATTCTTAGTGAAATCAAAAGTGATTTGATTTTCACGCTAGAATATCTTTTATTGTTTTTTTCTTTTGAAGCAATCTAATTAAGTTATAATTAGTATTTGCGATTAAGAATTTTAGTTTTCTTGCGAGATACTAAACGGTTTTAATTTGTCATTTCAGATGACTAATGAGGATCAAATACCCATCGTTTCTTCGGAAAACGTGCAGGGCGCACTTGTGATTGGCAGTAGCCATAACAATGCGAGCGCTGCGAGTGGGGGGGCTCAGGCTCATGCTGAGGCCGAAGCTGCTGGGGCAAAGGCTGCGGCCGACGCCGCTGCGGCAGAGGCCGATGCTATGGCTGCGGATGCGGCCGCAGCACAGGCTGCTGCTAAGGCTGCGGCCAAGGCAGCGCTTGTGGCTGCGGCCAGGGCAAAGGGAAAGGCTCCGGCAACGCCGTCTATGCCAATGTTGCCAACCTCTCAACTGGAGAGACCGGAAAATTTTAGGGGCAACAACTTCAAACGTTGGCAGCAAAAGATGCTGTTTTATTTAATTGCCCTTAATCTGACTCGGTTTCTTAAGGAGTCTGCACCCGTCCTAAGCGAGGACGATTAGGGCGTGCAGACAGTTTCGGCGGTAGAAGCATGGAAACACGGCAACTACCTATGCCGGAACTACATCCTGTGTGCTCTGGATGACACTCTCTTCAGTGTATTCGAGCCCAAGGCTTCTGCAAAGGAGCTTTGGGAGTCTCTCGAAAGAAAGTACAAAGTGAATAACGCTGGCGCAAAGAAATTTGTCGTCACGGACTTTCACGAGTACATGATGACTGATGGGAAGAGTGTTATCGAGCAGGTTGAGGAACTCCAACTCATATACCATAGGCTTGAGGTTGAGGGGCTAGTTATCAACGAACCTTTCCAAGTGGCATAAATGATTGAGAAACTGCCACCTTCTTGGAAAGAGTTTCAAAACTACCTGAAACACAAGCGAAAGGCTATGACCTTGGAGGGACTCATTGAGAGGCTCAATGTTGAGCAAAGCAACCGTCGATCCGGAAGGAAAGGCGGTGGCGGAGCAGGCAACGCGGTTGCCAAGGCCTATGTGGTTGAGAACGCTATGTCGAAGCGGAAACGCTTTGACGGCGTAGTCGGTGCTTCTCTCCAGAAGAAATTCATGGGAGATTGCTTTGGGTGCAACAAACCGGGCCATCGTGCCGCGGATTGTAAAATGCGCATCGACAAGCCCAACCCCCCCCCCCCCCCCCAAAGAAGAAGTTCCAAGGGAAAGGGAGGAAGAGGGCACCTGCTCAGGCTAATGTGGCTGAGGGAGGAGATGATGCTAGACAAGACTACATGCACCTGAGTGCTGTGGTTTCTGAAGTGAACCTGGTGGGGAGCAACCCAAAGGAATGGTGGCTGGACACAGGCGCCACTAGTCACATATGTGCCAGCAAGTGGATGTTCAAGACCTATACGACCGTGGACAATGAGAGCTGCTTCATGGGGAACTCGGCTACTTCCAGGGTGGAAGGAAAAGGAACCGTGCTACTGAAGATGACATCGGGAAAGGAGCTCATACTGAATGGCGTGCTCCATGTGCCGGAAATTCGCAAGAATCTGGTTTCCGGGTCCGTGATGGTGAACAAAGGATTTAAACTTGTATTTGAATCTGCAAAAATTATAATCACTTTGAACGGAATGTATGTAGGCCATGGCTATATGACCAACGGCATGTTTAAATTAAATGTTGGTACTCCGGCACCTAAGGCCGAGTCTGCTATTATGGGTACTAATGCTGAGGCAAGTACCAAGAATAATGTAACCGTTAATGTTGCCCAAGTGGCTAATAAAACGTCTTTTGCTTATTCTTGCGATTCATTTAATTTATGGCATGGTAGATTAGGTCATGTGAATGCTAATTCTATGAAGAAATTGATATCACTAAATCTACTACCTAATTTTGTATTTGATAAACAACATAAATGTGAGGTTTGTGTTGAAGCGAAATTAACCAAGTCTTCGTATCAACATGTTGAACGAAGTACTGAACCTCTCGGTCTAATACACACGGATGTATGCGACTTAAAGTTTATACAAATGTGAGGAGGGAAAAAGTATTTCATCACGTTTATAGATGACTGTACTAGATACTGCTATGTCTACTTAATGAGAAGTAAAGACGAAGCGGTAGAGAAATTCGCTCTTTATAAGACCGAAGTAGAAAATCAACTCAATAAAAAGATTAAAATGTTGAGGAGTGATAGAGGCGGTGGATACGAGGCACCGTTTGCGCAGATATGCGCAGAAAATGGTATTATACATCAAACCACAGCCCCATACTCTCCGGAGAAGAATGGAGTTGCCGAGCGTAAGAATAGAACGCTCAAGGAAATGATGAATGCCATGTTAATAAGTTCTGGGTTACCCCAGAACATGTGGGGGGAAGCGCTGCTTTCCGCCAACTATGTATTGAACAAGCTACCGTATAAGAAGCGTGATAAACCACCTTATGAACTATGGAAAGGCCATAGGCCGAGCTATAAATTCTTAAGGGTTTGGGGTTGTCTCGCGAAGGTCCTTGTCTCGCTTCCGAAAAGAACGAGAATAGGGCCAAAGACGGTAGACTGTGTGTTCATAGGATATGCACAAAACAGTAGTGCTTATCGTTTTCTCGTGCACAAGTCAGATAATCCCGATGTGCATGTAGATACTATCATCGAAGCTCGAGAAGCTTCTTTCTTTGAGGAGATCTTTCCCCGCAAGTCTTCCATAACTGTAGAGACTGAGGAGTCAAACAGTGAGGAAAATGTGGGGGCAAGTGAACCGTTGGAGGAAGAAGAAGAAGAGCCTCGACGTAGTAAAAAGGCCAGAAAGGAAACGACTTTCGGTCCAGATTTTGTAACCTTCATGATAGAAGGCGAACCGGCGACATTCAAACAAGCAATGTCATCCCCGGAAGCCCAATATTGGGAGGAAGCGATCAACAATGAGGTTGAATCGATATTACAAAATCACACTTGGGAACTAGTGGATCTACCACCCGGGTGTAAGCCACTAGGACACAAGTGGATCTTCAAGAGGAAGAGAAAGCTCGATGGAACAATCGAGAAATACAAGGCGAGGCTTGTAGTAAAAGGTTTTAGACAAACCGAAGGTGTCGACTATTTCGACACCTATGCTCCTGTCTCCAGGAAAACGTCAATCCGGATAGTCATTGCTCTCGCAGCACTGTTCGACCTGGAAATACGTCAAATGGATGTTAAAATGGCGTTCTTGAATGGTGAACTGGAAGAGGAAATTTACATGGAACAACCGGAAGGGTTTGTAGTTCCAGGTAAATCGCACAAGGTGTGTAAACTTGTGAAGTCCTTGTATGGACTTAAACAAGCGCCTAAACAATGGCACGAAAAATTTGATAGAGTGATGCTATCAAACGGTTTTCGAATAAACGAGTGTGACAAATGCGTCTACGTAAAAGGAAATGAAAAGGACTACGTGGTAGTCTGCCTCTACGTAGATGACATGATTATCATAGGGAGTACTGATAACATCAACTCCACTAAGAGAATGTTGTCACAAAAATTCGAGATGAAAGACTTGAGTGTCGCTGATGTAATACTTGGTATGAAAATTACCAAGACATCAGACGGATATGCGCTATCTCAAACTCACTATGTCAAGCAGATGCTTGACAAATTTGATAATTATAGTAGGGCTACATCCAGAACTCCGATAGAGATCTCAACGACCCTGAAAAAGAATTTTGGGGAGAGTGTGAGACAATTGGAATATTCTCGAATAATAGGCAGTCTGATGTACGTCATGAACTGTACTAGACCAGACATAGCCAACTCAGTGAGTAGACTGAGTAGGTACACCAGTAATCCCAATGAGGAACACTGGAAGGCCATCATGAGACTTCTCAGATACATGAGATACACAGCAGACCGAGGGTTGCATTATACCAGATATCCAGCTGTACTGGAAGGGTATTCTGATGCAAACTGGATCTCGGATTCCAACAGTACACGATCCACTAGCGGATATGTGTTCGTGATGGGAGGAGCAGCTGTCTCATGGAGATCATCCAAGCAGACGTGCATAGCTAGATCAACTATGGAATCCGAGTTCATAGCATTGGATCTAGCAACAGAAGAGGCTGATTGGCTGAGAAGCTTTCTGAAAGGAATTCCAATGTGGCCGAAACCTGTCCCAGCAATAAGCATGCACTGCGATAGTCAGTCGGCTATTGGACGGGCGCAAGATCATATGTATAATGGAAAGTCCCGACATATTCGTCGGAGACATAAATCCGTAAGAGAATTGTTAGCTAACGGTGTGGTGTCATTAGATTTTGTGAGATCTAAAGACAATATAGCGGATCCATGTACAAAAGGCTTGACTCAGGTAGGAGTTGAAGTTTCATCGAGGGGAATGGGGTTGAAGCCCATCAAACTGGAAACCTCCTCAGAGGCAACCCAACCCGAACTGGATTCTCCAGTGTCGGGTTCAACGGGAAAACCGAACTGTGGGGGTGACCGAACAAAGCACTCGGGAACTTAAGTTCCCAGCCCATTTCTAGGATGAAAGAGTGATAGACCTAGACCATCTTAAGGGTGAGCATGAGGCTCTTAATGAAAACAAGTACCTCGAAGGTCGAGAGGGGTGAGTCAGGACACCCTTGACTTGAAATCACCTATGACGAGTGTGTATGGCCGATACTATGTGATGAGCCATGGGCTAAATCACTAGAGCACTCGGTTGAATTTTGCCAAGGCAGTCCACGACCAAATATGGACAACAACCAAAGGGCTTAGTAAGTGGTGTAGAGAGGACACTGTGTGCGCATTACCCTGGTATGCACAAAAGCTAAAGGGTTCAAGGCTTAAAGGCTACCCAATAGTAGCATATCAGATTTTACGTCACTACGGCAGGTTCAAAGCGCGCGCTACCTGTCCTTATGCTGTGAACTCTTGCGGTTCTCTCGTATGCATTTAGGAGCATTTTTATTTTCAGCCAATTGCATTCATGTGGGGGATTGTTGGAAAAACATGTGAAAAACATGGGTGTTTCCGAAT
The DNA here is from genome assembly GCA_963920805.1 of Primula vulgaris. Taxonomy (NCBI): domain Eukaryota; kingdom Viridiplantae; phylum Streptophyta; class Magnoliopsida; order Ericales; family Primulaceae; genus Primula; species Primula vulgaris. The sequence continues at coordinate 11,693,038 of OY987215.1, read as the reverse complement.
GGTCGCTGGACCAACTTCGGATCATTTTTACATTCGACAGCGCTAAGTTGTTTATACCATACTCAACGTGGTTGAGTAGCCCGTGTGACGGGCTTCGCAACGGTATATCGCATGACCTATTTGGAGAATGGGTGTGAATACAAAATGGCTTCAAAGTTGGTATCTCGCAAGCTCAAATCTGGAAAATCTGGAAAACCGAAATGGTAATGAAAAACCATTTAGTATAATCACATATTGGAAGATTGAGAGTCAATTTTACAATATATATACCATACCAACCCATGTAGTTATTAAACTAACATGTCCACATACACCTAAGAGTATTAGTGTGTACCACACACGCGCGCTCGCTCGTGTCTCGTGTCTCGGGTCTCGGGTCTCGGGCACGGGCGCGGGCGCGGGTGTGGGCTTGGGCTTGGGATTTGGGATTTGGGATTTGGGATTTGGGATTTGTCTCGGGTCTTGGGTCTTGGGTCCAAACCCGAATAGGGAGTTTTGTATAAAATACAAAAGGAGTCCCTAGAGTTTTCAGCAAAGAGAAACGTCAGCAATGAATGAAATTAAATGCTGCGGTTTCAGGAATTAAGTGAGCGGATTCTGGGGGTGTAACTCCCAGAATTGATGACCAACATTTATGGCTGCGGTTTCAGTAGAGCCTATAAAAGGCAGCCATCCCCCTCTCATTTCAACACACCAGAACACACAACACACAACACAGCATAAGCATCATATAGAGAGAGAGAACCGCACCACCAACAGCTCGACCTGTGGTTCGGTGCCGGTTTCCATACGAGCCACTCTGAGATAGAAGTTGTACCTTGGGAACAAAGTCCCGAAACCAGAAACCTTTAAAGGTGGTTCGGGAAATATTGTTTAAGGGAAACTGCTCAGCAGTTGCCTCTTCTTTTAATTTCTGTTATTTATTTTCCAGTCCTTTATTATTCTGTCCATTTAATTTCAGTACTGTTTCCTTTTTTTGTATTTACTTTCCAGTACCTTTAGTTTCTGTAATTTACATTTCAGTCTTTCCTATTCTGTAATTTACTTTCCTGTAATTTAATTTCCAGTATTTACATAACAGTCCGGGCAGTTTATTTAATAACAGTCCGGGCAGTTTTTTATTTGTTAAAACAGTCCGGCAGTTTGTTTTATTTACAAAACAGTCCGGCAGTTTTTTATTTGTTAAAACCAGTCCGGCAGTTTGTTTAAAACCAGTCCGGCAGTTTTTTATTTGTTAAAACAGTCCGGCAGTTTGTTTAAAACAGTCCGGCAGTTTTTTATTTGTTAAAACAGTCCGGCAGTTTGTTTTATTTACAAAACAGTCCGGCAGTTTTTTATTTGTTGAAAACAGTCCGGCAGTTTATTTTATTTCCAAAACAGTCCGGCAGTTTGTTTATTTGCGAAACCAGTCCAGCTGTTTATTTTAATTCTGTACGAGTCAGGAATTGTAATTTATATTCCAATTGTGAGAAATAAATTGTTATTTCCATTGCGTTCATGTCTTCTTTATTTTATTGTCCTTTCTTTTATCGTATTCGAAATAGTATCAAAACCAACAGAATATTGGAGTACTATTCACAATACAGATGTAGTACATATCTCTCTTAACTACAGTGTGGTCTATTTACTTCTTTTCTCGGCTATAAGAACCATTAGATGTTGTAGATTGAGAAGGAGAGTTGACACACGCTCTGAGAAGAATGTGAAAATTTGGTACTAGAATTAAAATGGCGTTCTAAAAACGCAAGTCGATTCTTTACAGAACTGTGTTCTCTAAAGCCTGATCTCGTTGAGCTATATATCGTCTAAACCCTCTTATTCATCTAGTCGCATAAGCTCTCTTTTTAGCACAGTGAGATTTAAATATGTTATTAGTTCAAATTGGCAACTTCAAAGGTCTCAATCCTAAGACTATAAGTCTAAAAGACGTATTGCACCACAACTTTGGTAGCTTGTACACTATGTTGTCACTTTGTCCGCCACCACCTTTAGTTCTAGAGTCGTAACTAGAGATTTAGGGGCTCTAGGTCTTTTTTCGAAATTGGGCCCTTTTGAAATTGAAAACGCATTATTTTACTCAAAAAACTTCATCAAATTTGTAAATTTTGTTATGCATGCATCAAATTATCTTTCAAATTTTATTATGTAAGAAATTAACTATGTCAATATTTGATTGATTATCAAGATTGAAGATTTGAGAATCGATATAATTTAGTCGATTTGATATTATGTTCTTTCCTTATTTCATCATGTGTACGCTTTATAAATATTAGAACATGTCAATCTAATTGGTTCATTATATCAAAATATAGTATATTATTTGTTATTTAACATGGTATCACATCATATGATTAGGTCCAGGACCTAATAGTAAATATATGAAAAGTAAGTTACTAAAGTTGAACTAAAACTTTTATAACTTAGAATAATATAAATAAACATAGTATTCTTCTATATTCTTAGTTAAAAGAGAAAACACAATGTTTTAATGTTGTGTTTTAAATAATTATAATATAAATTGTTAGTGGTTGTTAGAGTATATTATTCCACATCGACTAGATAACGATCGAGCTTGTGGTTTATAAACCACAGGCTCGATCGTTATCTAGTCGATGTGGGATATATAATATACTCTAAGAACTCATATAGGTTACCATTAAAAGGTCTCGTAATGGTAAGGATGGGTAACTCTTTATAAAACACAGACTCGATCGTTATCTAGTTGATGTGGGATAATATACTCTAACAGTGGTACAGAGATGTTCATCATACTTATGTGACTACGATTCGGGTTTTGAGTGTTTTCTTATTAATGGCACCTAAAGGTAATGTCACCGTGTGTTTACAATATTAAGTTGTGATAGTATTGTTTAGCAAGCTTCTAAACTTATGAATGAACCTGTTGATTATGCCTATGATGCTATGACATGTACTTTACCGTTATGGTATATTTTGGGAAATCTACACGTGTTAATTAATTTTGGAGTAACTGCCCTTTGTTAGCTTTTAGTTACACTGGTGGTTCGAACTTAGAATATTGGTTTGTGAAACCGTTTCGTGGTTCACGATTTGGGCTGTTACTATAATAAATTATGAGGATTATATTATAGTGAATCATTTATTTACATTGGTTTTTGTGAGCAATATGGTTAGAGACCATATCATATTGTTAGTGAACTTATTATTGTTTTCATGTTAATAAAAGAACAAACAATTTTATATGAGCATTTGTCTAGATATATGTATATTTACAATAAAATTGAATAATTGGTGATTATTTCGAAATATTTATAGTAAAACCATTAAATTGGTGATTACGACAGAACTTCTTTCAAAATAGTTCATGTAAAACCATTTTCTGTTTTTCAGAATTTGGGCTTACGACAGAACTGGTTTGAATTCTGAGATTGTTCTTTGTAAAATTAGATTTTGATCTGGCGTTTACTGTCACGCCCCAAAATCCGCAAGACACGAACATCAAGGCGTGACCTTTTTTTTAAACAAAAGGAAAGAGAACCTGTTCGTACAAAATTTAAATTTTAAAAGAAAAGATTTGCGAGCTAAAGGAACAAATAAAAGAATAAATATAAAGTTTGCCAAACGCGGCTACAAGACAAAATGGTTTTAACAAAATTAATATGTCTAAGTTCTCAACCTCTACAATTCAAATAATGGAATTAAAAGTGCAACAAATAAAACCCAATTAACAATTTAAGAACATAATTAAGATAAAAGGCAAAAACCCCCAATTTAAAATAAACGCAAGACCTAATCCTAACATACACCCTCGTCTAATCGCAATGGATAACCCCCGTTACCTTAGAGCGTAGAGGAGATGCTTCCGGTAAGAATCCGTTAACGTGGTTTCTTCTTCTTCTTCCTAAGTTTTGAAATCTCTCTTTTCTCTATTTTTCTCTCTTTTCTCTCTTGTTTTAGGCTTACTGTTTTGAAAGTGGGCTGAATTGAAGATGTTCAAAACTGTTTTTAGAGAGTTTGTGGAAGCGAACTATTTGGTCCCCAAAGTTTTAAAAGTTAACTCATGATCCAAAAATATTACTTTACTACTCAATAATAACAAATCTTTAGAAACAAATCTATTGGGTCCTTTTTGTTTATAAAATTAGTAACAGGTTTTTAAAATAAAATTTTTCGGAAGTGTTTCGGTTTTTGGCTAAAAATTAGTCGAGTGACCGGTTTTTTGGTAAAATTTGTATAAAACGTTTTTGGATAAATTAAATCATGAATAAAACCATTTATAAAAATATGGGATGTTACAACTAACCCTCCTTAAAAGAATTTTGTCCCGAAATTCCATTTCTAAACAACTATACCCAGAAATGATAAACTTTTATAAATAAGACCGTAAGAATTTAAACGTATAGTTCGTGACTTAATTCAAGAAATAAAATACGCAGGGTTCACAACCCGTAACAACTCCATAACTCAAGTACATGAACAACATGTAAGAATCTCAAATAAGGTAAACACCTATATACAATATCATAACTCAAGTACATGAACAACATGTAAGAATCTCAAATAAGGTAAACACCTATATACAATATCAAACAGAATAAAAGACAACAACTCAAGAACTCCGTAAACTCTAGGCGTTACAACAAAAATAAACTCCAAACTCTAGGCGTTACAACAAAAATAAACTCCAAACTCTAGGCGTTACAACCCTTCCCCGATAAAGAAATTTCGTCCCGAAATTAGAAAACATCTAAACAAAAGTACCTAAAGAAAGCATGAGGTCAGGATACTTCCTCTTCATCTCATCCTCATGTTCCCAAGTTGACTCCTCGGCCCCATGGTGTTTCCAAACCACCTTTACCAATCTAATCGTTTTTCCTCGAAGTTCATTCTCTTGCACATCGATAATCCTCATAGGTCCTACTTCGTAGGTCACATCCGCACTAACCTCAATGTCCTCAAAGTCCACCACGTGTGAAGGGTCGTGATGATACTTTTTCAACATTGACACATGGAACATCGGGTGAACCCACGCCAACTTTGGTGGCAAGTCCAACCGGTATGAAACTTCTCCAACTCGGTCCACGATCTCAAATGGTCCGATAAATCTCGAGCTCAACTTCCCTTCAGAGCCAAACCTCATAATCCCCTTCCTGAGCAAAACTCACAAAAATACTTGATCCCGCTTTTCGAATTCCAAAGGCCTCCTCCTCTTTTCCGCATAACTCTTTTGCCTACTTCGAGCCGTCTCAAGCCTTTGTCGAATTAACTTAATCTTTTATGTCGTCTCTTGAATCAACTGCGGCCCTAACATTTCCGCTTCTCCCAGCTCAGTCCAACACACCGGAGACCTACATGGCCGCCCGTATAAAGCCTCGAAAGGTGCCATGCCAATACTAGCTTGAAAGCTATTATTATACGCAAACTCCACTAAGGGTAGATGGCTCTCCCAGCCTCCCTTGAATTCATTCACACACGCGCGCAACATATCCTCTAGCACTTGGATAGTCCGCTCTGATTGTCCATCCGTTTGGGGATGAAGCGCCATACTCATTGTCAACTTTGTCCCTAAGGCATTTTGCAATGCGCCCCAGAACCTCGACACAAACCTCGCGTCTCGATCCGATACTATCGAAATCGGTACCCCATGAAGTCTAACAATTTCCTTAATATACTTTCGTCCCAATATTTACACCGAGTTCGTCATCTTAATTGCAATGAAGTGTGCGGATTTGGTCAAGCAGTCGACCACAACCCACACAGCGTCATTCCCACTAACCTATTTAGGTAAGTTGGTCACAAAATTCATTGCTATCCTTTCCCACTTCCATTCCGCCACCAGTAAAGGTTGCAGCATACCCGCCGGCCTTTGGTGTTCCGCTTTCACTTGCTAGCAAGTTAGACACATGATAACATATGAAGCTACATCTCGTTTCATTCCGGACCACCAAAATTGTCTCTTCGCATCGTGATACATTTTCGTCCCGCCGGGATGAACGGCTAATCGAGAGTGGTGAAACTTCTTTAATACCTCGTTTCTCATGTTTTCTGTCACATAAGTCCTTCCCTTAAATCATAGTCCTCCATTGGTTCCTTTCATCCAACCATCTAATCCTTCGCTCGAACTCATATGTTTCTCATAGTTCTCCACTTTCTCGTCCCCTTCTTGCGCTTCCAAAACCCTACTCACAAGTTCCGGTTGTACCACTATTGTGTACAAGGTCCCCACATTAACATTCCCCAACTCTAAGTCGAACTCGTTCACTTTTCCCATCGTCCTCCATTCGTCGATCACCACATGCGCTAAAGTCGCATGGGACTTTTTACTCAAAGCATCCGCCACTACATTGGCCTTTCCCGGGTGATAGTGCAAGTCGTAGTCGTATTGTTCCAGATATTCCATCCATCGTCGTTGTCGCATATTTAGATCACGTTGGGTAAAAATATACCCTAAGCTCTTGTGATCCGAGAACACTTCTAACTTTTCCCCGAACAGATAATGCCTCCATATCTTCAACGCATGAACTATTGCTGCTAGCTCTAGGTCATGTGTTGGATAGTTTTTTTCGTGAATTTTTAGTTTTCGCGAAGCATATGCAATCACCTTTCCGTCTTGTATCAAGACGCAACCCAAACCTTCTTTCGAAGCATCGCAATACAATTGGTAACCATTCCCTTGCTCGGGAATAATTAGTGTGGGGGAACTAGTCAACGCTTCTTGAGCTCTAGGAAAACTTTATCGCAAGCCTCACTCCACACGAACTTCACCCCTTTCTTAGTAAGGTGAGTCATTGGAGTCGCTAACTTCGAGAAATCCTTGACGAATCCTCGATAGTATTCCGCTAACCCCAAGAAACTCCGAATCTCGACCACATTTTTCGATTGTGCCAAATTCGAAACCGCTCAATTTTCGTCGCGTCTACCTTTACCCCTTCTTCCGAGATCACATGTCCAAGAAATTTCACCTCATTTAGCCAAAACTCACATTTGCTAAATTTTTTGTAAAGTTGGTGCTCCGTCATCGTGACCAACGCTAAACGGAGATGCTCCTCGTGTTCCTCTCTCGAACTCGAGTAAATCAAGATATCGTCGACGAAGACCACCACGAACTTGTCGAGATACTCCTTAAAGATCCGGTTCATTAACTCCATAAATGCTGCTGGTGCATTAGTTAACCCGAATGGCATGACCACAAACTCATAGTAACCATACCGGTTCCTAAAGGCCGTTTTTGAAATATCCTCATCCTTCACCCTCAATTGGTGATAGCCTGATCGCAAGTCGATTTTTGAAAAGAACGTTGCTCCCTTCAGTTGGTCAAACAAATCATCAATTCGAGGTAGTTGGTACTTATTCTTAATAGTCACCCTATTTAGCTTTTGCTAGTCGATGCACATCCTCATCGATTCATCCTTCTTTTGCACAAATAAGGCCGGTGCCGCCCACGGTGACGTACTCGGCCTAATAAACCCCTTCTCCAGCAGTTCCTCTAACTGCTTACTTAACTCTTTTAACTCAGCCGATGCCAATCCGTACGGGGAAATGGCTATGGGTGCCATTCCCGGTACCAAATCGATAGAAATATCTGACCCTCTTCGGTGGTAACCCCGGTAGATCCTTCGGAAACACATCTCTAAAATCGTCCACTACGATTGGCCACGTTTCAACTTCCTCGTCGTTATCCACTATCGATAGACTAGCCAAAAGACAAGACAGGTTGCCCACAACCCGCTTGGAATAATAAGGAATAGAAGAAAGGGTAGCGTCCCTTTCCCCACGAAAGAACACCTCATCTCTGGATGAAGTTGTAAGGAAAATTTTTCGTTAAAGACAATCGATGAAAGAGTTGAAATGAACCAACCAGTCCATTCCAAGTATCAGGTCGAATCCTGACATCTCTATAACAACTAAATCAAACATAAACATGTGTTCCGCGACCACCATCTCACAAGACCGACACACTCGGTCCAACACAACTCGATCCCCAACAGGAGTTTCTACAACAATCGGGTTCTCTAGAACCCCAATTTTTAATGACAAAGACTCAACTAGATGCCTAGCTATAAAAGAACGCGACGCTCCCGTATCGAAATGAACATGTGCCCAAGATGAGCACACAAGAACCATACCTTGTACATTTGTCGGGTCTTCTTGGTTTGGCAGATGTGGCAAGGCATATAGACGAGTTTGAGCTGGTGGGTTTCCTTGCGGTCCTCGATTTCCCCCATGATTTCCTCGGTTTCCCAGGCCTTGATAGCCTCCTCGATAGTCCCCATGGTTTCCCCCTCCTTGGTGGTTACCTCGAAACCCTCCCCCTTGTTTCCCAGGTAATTAGTGTTGTGGCACAAATTTTGGTCTTCTTGGCGGTGGTGGTGGTGGCAACCTAGGTTGGTTAAAGGGCCGGTTGGTGTCGATTCTTCCTTGTCTCCCGGGACAAACTCTTCCTGTATGTCCAAATCGGTTGCATGTCCTACATTGGACTCTAGGGCATTTGAACTGTCGATGATTCACATCTCCACAGTGGAAACACGCTCCCCTCATCACGACGTTTGTCGGTAGTGGATTAAAACCCCTCTCTCCTCTGCCCTGTTCTGGAAAACACGAATTATTCTCCATATCCCAAGTCCGCTTCTTCTCTTCCCTCGGAGCATTTCCGGTTTTCGACTTCTCCAAGATTCTCTTGCTATGGAGTAGAGCTCCTTCCACAGCTTGAGCCGATTTTACCAACTCATTATAGTTGACATGGCGGGCCGATGCCAATTGTAATGAGATGGTCGGGTTCAGCCCCTTCATGAATCTCCTGCACTTTTTTGCATCCTCTCGAACTGAGTCTGGGGCATACCTCGAGAGTGAGGTAAACTTTAGCTGGTATGCTTGAATGGTCATACCCCCTTGATATAGTTCATCGAACCGCCTCCTCATTTCATCCTTATAAGAATCGGGAAGAAACTGTCGATTGAACAATTCGATGAATTCATTCCAGTTGAAGTTGGTTAAGTCGTAAATATCCACGATCCCTAACCACCACTTCCGTGCTTCACCCTTTAGGTGAAACTGGGCCATATTCACCCGTTGTTCCCCATCTACTATTCCTGCTACCGATAAGTACTTCTCCATTTCGTCCACCCATCCCTCAGCTATGGATGGTTCACCTATCTCATCGAAAGTCGGAGCCTCCAATCGGGTGAAGTTAAGCAATCCATTGTTACTTGAACTTCCAGCTTGTCCATTCTGCACCATCATTTGCACGACCTTTTGAAGGTCGATCATCACTTGGTTAGCGTTTACTGATTCCGGTTCAGGTGCGTATGTCTCCTCTTCTTCCTCATTCACCTCCTCATATACATTCTCAGCCTCTTCCTCTACATCGGGTTGCTCAGGTGGTGGGGCCCTAGTGTTACCTCTCCCCCCACGACCTCTAGCAGCCCTTCTCCCTCTAGTTGCTCCCCTCCCCCTTGCAGATCTTCTTCCTCTTCCATTTGCCCCACCTTGGGTTGCCGCACCGCTTGATAGTGGTGCGCCCCCACGTGTAGCTGGTCCTCGTCCACTAGTCCTTGTTGTAAGAGCCATGACTACAACAGATTAAACCGACACTTAGTTGTCTCGCTTGACATTACTACTCATACATGAATACTATACTCATTCATCTTGACTCCTAACACTTAACTAAATCTATGTCCCACCAAAAATTTCAAATTCTGCTAATCATACAATACAGCATTCCGCACATTAGGCGATAATCACAAAACATGTAAAACATGATAAAAGCTCGTTTTTCATGCTAATAATTTATCAAGATTTCTAAGGTTCAAATTATAGAGTACTGAAATACGAATCCAACGCTTCAAGAGGAATCAAATTCGGAGTAAAAACGAAGGAGTTATAAACGTTTGATGTATAGCGAGAAAACCGCATAATTGCCAGAACACGACCGATCGTTTTGGACAAAACGACCGATCGTTTTGGTCCAAATATTACCCGAGAGGTTAGAAAGATACGACCGATCGTTTTGACAAACGACCAATCGTTTTTTGGTCAAAATCTGTCCAGAGAGGTCTGAAAAATTCGATCGATCGTTTTGACAAACGACCGATCGTTTTTCTGTAGAAAATTATCGATACAAAAACGTAAAATTCCTCAACACTTGTAAATTCCTTACATGGAACATACCACACAACTATATCATTTTAGTCCACAATATTTCAACATCCATTCGCATAAAAAGTTCATTACCATGCAAGTTAATAATTTGAAAACATACAACCTAAAATCATCAACTTCACAATTCTCGCACTCTAATAGTGCGCTACTACTTGACATGCAAATTTATACCTCATACACACTATATCAATCTACACACGCATACAAAGTACAGAAAAGTACGAGGGATAACCCTCACGATACGTTATCCAAAAGCACCCGAGCGTCCTCGCATACTCTAGAACTCCACATCGCTAAGGTATTCCTTCACACATACCGACGAGAGGTCCACCCACTACTTTGGCGAGCCGGGATAAAAAAGCGTCCTCATTGTCCCCAACTTGCCTCACATGTGGACTTTCCTTCCATCAACTACTACTAAATTCTAGCTACATCTCTTAACCTAAATGCAACCCCCCGTTTTAGAAAAAGTCTGCATTTTTGGAAAAGTTTTGTGAAAATGATACGATGGATCTTGGTCCAATGGTTACCCATCTTCCCGTCGTCCCAAAGTATACAAGAACCTAGTTAGGTCTGATACCATCTGTAATGACCCGGCCCCACGAACCGAACCCTCACGCCCGTATCAACAATATTGTCCGCTTTGGCACAACTTTCCAGGGGGGTCACCTATCCTGATACTACTCCAAGCTAATCACGCTTAACTATGGAGTTTCGTCCTCGCTATTGTGCCGCACGGCTTTAAAAGGCCTTGTTAATAGGAAATGGATCTTTAAGCTCATATACCACACAAGTACTCTCATATCTGGGCGATGTGGGACTGACGCACAACACCGCACCACAGAAATTCCTTCCTGGAAGTCTGGGTCGTCACATTTACGGCTAAATAAATCTTTCAGAATTTGATAATATTTTTTGAAAATGAACTAGAATACTCTTGCAAAATCAATTTATTGAAACCATGAGTGGTTATAGAAATTTGATGTTTGCGGCGGAGGAGTTTTAGTTTCATTTTTCGGAATTAGATTGTACGTGTTTGTTATTTAAGATTAAAAAAATTATAAATGGTCGTTGAGTTTTATTTTAAGAATAAACAGATATCGGCTAAATTATTATTTTGTTGAAATAACATCTTATTATTTTGTTAAAAGAACTTTTAATAATTTGTTGAATTAATATTTTATTAATTTGTTGATAGAACATATTGTAAATATGTTCAATTTGCTATTATTGAGAATATCAATCGAGTAATATTACACTACTATGATTGGGGGAGAACTCTGAGGGTCCCACAAATGTGGGGGTAACCCATCGATCTTGCAGATCAAGAATCTAAACATAACCCAAAGCGCCTACGGGCGAGTGGGAGAATACCTAGTGGTATGGACTTCAAATGTCTGAAATAAATGATGCCGTTTCATTTACTACCTTGAAATCGATTAAGTTTTTCCGTGACATTGTGCATGTCCTGAGTGAGGGCAAAAAGAATGCACGAACCATGGGGGCAGTTATATGTGGAAAGTTTTAAATGTTTGGAAGCCCACTAACAAGTGAAGGGATGAAAACTTAAATCATGTACTAGTGGTTTTTAAAACATAAGGGTAGTAGCCTTTTCGGTAGCTAAAACACTAGTATCAGATTGTGAGCAGTTTGCGTGTTTGTAGCAATTCATGAGTGACTATATATTCAAATTGAGCGTATTAATCGACACTCTTGTGGTCAATAATGACATGTTGAGTTATTCAAATAAGTCATTGATTTGACATGATATAGTAGTAGGTCATGAGAATATAAACCTTAAAGGTTTTATTTTTCTAAGTCTATTATCTAAATTAAAACACAAATATGAGTTTGTGTTTGAAGCAATGTATTGTAAAGTCTTCGGTTCGAACTTTCGAACGGAGTACATAATTTCATGGTTTGGTGCATTTAAGATGCGTGCAAACCGGGAATGAGCTAAATGGTACTTCATCAATTTATTGATGATTATACTAAATACTGATATGTCTACTTGATGAAAAGTAAGGGCATATCAATGGAGATATTTATTCTCTAAGAGTGAATACGAGAATCCTTTTGTTGAGTATTAAGCCTTGTCAGAAAATATGGTCGAACCATGGGTGTTCTATTGCGGTAATCTACCAAGTTTAAGCCAATGATTAAGTGTTAATCACTAAATGTTAGACTGCTCTCGAATGTGTTAGACATTTTCTAACTAGTTCTGAAACAGTATATTCACATGGCTATAAATACATGGTCACTGTGAATGAGGTGGTGAATATGAGACACCGTGTGCACAAATGTGCGGTTAGAATGACACAAATCATTAAAGGACGAGTCATCATGCTTCCGAGCAAATATGAGGTTGTTGAGCGATGAATGTCATCTTAATAAGTTTAGGGCTAAACTCTGAACTTGTGTGGAAAGCAAGTTTTCCGCAAACTCTGTGTTGAACAAACTATCGCTTAGGAAGTTTGACCAAACAATTAGAATTATAGAAGGCAAGCTGCCCAATTATAAGTTCTTGGAAGTTTGGTGCTTCCTCAGGAAGGTTTCAATTCATGTTTCCTTGAATGACTTGGATAGAACCAAAAACGGTAAATTGTGTGTTCATTGGATAAACACTAAATATAGCGTTGATTGATTTCTTGTGTACAAGTTGGATAAACTGTAGGTGCATGTAGATAGGATCATAAAAGCCCGAGAAGCATATTTTCTTAAAGGGATCTTTTTCCACAAAACTCCAACTCCTGACGAGGCTGCAGACTCAAACGGTGATTGGAAATATGGGGGCAACTGAACCTTGAGTAAGATGAAGTGCCTCGACATGGTAAAAGGGTAAGAAATGAATCTTCCTTTGGCCCTTGACCTTCATGAGTGAAGATAAATCGACGACATTAAAATAATCAATTTTATCCATATAATGCGTATATGGGAAGATGCCATCAACAATGAGGTTGATAGACGCATGAGAAATAAAGTCAGTTACTTTAAGTAAATTGAAAATTTTGATTCTTTCATTGTCTATACTCTAATCTCCATGAAAAGACACATCATTAATTAATGAGAACATGTGTTTCATAAATGGAGATATAGAGAATTGCGAACAACTCAATTAGGTTGTGATTTCGTGTAAAGTAAGCCAACTAAATGAGCAGACCGAACAATTATGCCAATGAGCCTTCTCAGATACATGAGCTATACTACCAATCATGGATTGCATTATACGAGATGTCCAACAATGTTAGAAGGGTATTTAGATACCAAGTGTATCTCGAACTCTAACAGTACATGGTCCACAAGTGGATATGTTTGTACTTAGAGAGATTGCAGTCTATGAAGGTTTTTAAAATAGACATGCATACGTGAATCAAATATGAAATCATAATTAATAATGTTGGAGCCACTGAAGAGGCATATTGACTGAGATGTTTTTGGAGGTATTCACAAGTGCCCAAAATTCGTTCCCTCAATAACCATGAACTGCTAAAGTCAGTCAGTTGTTGAACGGGATAAGAGAAATTTGTATAATGGAAAGTGCCGACAATGTCATGACATTATAGTCGGAGACACAAATCCAAAAAATTAATTGCTAGAAAATAGTGTTTTATCCATAGATTTTTCAAGGTCTAAGGATAATTAATCCATATACAAAGATGCTTAACTCATGGAGAAGTCAAAGCTTTATCGAGGGGAATGGGGTTTGAAGCCCATTAAATTGGAAACCTTCACATAGGCTGTAAACTCCAGACTAGGGTTCAATGGGAAAACTAAACTGTACGGATGACCGAACAAAGCACTCGGTAACATAAGTTTCTAGCCCATTTCTATGATGAAAGAGTGATAGACCTGTACCATATGAAGGGTGAGCATAATGCTCTTAATAAAAAAAACTATCTCGAAGTTTGAGAGGGGTCAGGACACCCTTAACTTGAAATCACCTATAACGAGTATATAAGGCCGGTACTATGTGATGAGATTTGGGATAAATCACTAGAGCACTTGATTGAATTTTCCAAGATAGCCCATGGCCAAATTTGGATAACAACTAAAAAGGCCTAGTAAGTGGTGTAGAGAAGACACCGTGTAAGTACTTTATTTGGTATACACAAAATGTTGAGGGTTCAAAGCATTACGCTACCCAAGATAAGTATATTCAAAAGGTATTTCGCTATGGCAGGTTCAAGGCATGCGCTACCTGGCCTTATGCAGTGAATTATCGTGGTTCTCTCGAATTGCATTTAGTTGCACGTTGCATGTTTTATATTACATTCATGTTGGGGATTGTTGAAAAACTTCTGCTTTATTTGTTTTGAATGTAGTTAATTTTGTGAGTTTGAAAATTTTAATATCCCCATTATGGCAACTCTTTATTTGTGTAGGAGTTACATATAAAATGCTTTAAAATATGATGGTCTTTCATATTTTTCCAAATAGCTTTTCCATATTTTTTAATGAGAAATAAAATACTTGCGCACATATTCACACACTCACATATGCATACATATATGGAGACAGTACCATACCACCAACCGCTTGACCGTAACTCGATACAACTTTCGTCGAGTCACATGTGATAGACGTTGTACCTTTGGAATGAAGTGCCCTATTCAGTCAGAAGCAGAGGTGGTAGAGCAAATATCCTTTAAGGGTTTTTGCTTAGCAGTCACCTTGTTATGAACTTTGAGTCCTTCATTTTGGTATCATTTATAATATCTCGTGTTACGATTTGTTTTTGATATTAATATATTTGTTTAAATTTTTTTCTGTTGTTTCTCCATTTCTTTTTCCGTAGAAATTATTTTATTTATTTACATCGTATCCAATAGTCATCTTCTTAGAAAGGCTAAAACAGAAAAGTTAGATATATCTTAGCGCATGAGTATTATTGTTTCTCCAACATGAGAAATTAACGAGTAGATATTACATATCAACAGGTCTGCCAGACATAGCTATGAAGGGATGTCTTCCGTTGCCACTGACGGATTACCGTTTATAATTATCGAAATGAAAAACTTGGACAAGGTTAAAGTAAATGTAGAAAAATTAGAAGTATGGATCGAAGGAGGGGCTACTCTAGGTCAAATATACCTTGCCATCTCTAAGGTAATAGTGTAAGTGAGAAAAACCAGGTTCTATCTTGCCATCATACGAGAAAAACTTGGTGGTGATATGAAAGGGCCGATCAAAAACTTTTTTTTACCATGCATGTATTTTACTACAAAAAATTAATTACATAAAAAAATCATTCCTCCTCTTCTTATGACTACAGGTGAGCGGCATTCACACTATCTCAGCTGGTAGTTGCCTAACTGTGGGCATCAGAGGCCATAATTCTAGTGGTGGATTTGGACACCTCTCTCGAAAATACGGTCTTGCGGCCGACAATATCATGGACACTATCTTAATTAACCCCGAAGGCCGAGAACTTGACTGTGATGTGATGAGGAGGTGTTTTGGGCTCTCAGAGGCGGTGGTGGAGGAGTTTTGGGAATTACATACGCATATAAGATGCGTATGGTGACCGTACTTCGAGTCATTACTATTTTGAAGGTGACTAGTTCACAGTCAAAATATGACGTTGTTGCGCTCTTTCATATATGGCAATTTATTGCGCCTAAGTTGGAAAATGGTTTTTTTATAGTTTGCTTTTATAGGGGCAGGGTTATCTGATAAAGTTGGAAATCATATTGAGACAGAATTTGAGGGCTCATATCTAGGTCCAATTGAAAATGTGTTCCCAGACCTTGGCCTTACGGAAGAAAGTTGCAAAGAATTGAGTTGGATAGAGGCTATGCTCAGCTTCGGAGGAATTGAAAACGGAGCGATATATGACCTAGCCGATCATGGCGTGACCAAGAAATCATTTTTCAAGGCTAAGAATACCTATGTGGGGACCCCTATCCCCATAGACGGAATAAAGATTGCGTTCAATAAGCTAAAAAAACAACGGAAGGGGGTTCTATTTGTTGAGCCTTTAGGAGGGATTATGAATGAGATAGCATGTGATTTCATAGCTTTCCCTCATAGGAAAGGAAATCTTTTTGGACGTCAATATAAAGTAAATTGGAAAGAGGAAGATAATGAGAAAAACAAAGAGTACATAGAGTGGGTAAGGGAGACACATGATACAATGACACCATATGTATCATCAAGTCCTCGTGCTTCTTATGTTAATTGTATGGACTTGGATCTTGGAGTTATGGATGTGAAAAAATATGATAGTCATGTTGATGAGGTGGAAATGGCTAGAGTTTGGGGTGAAAAATG
Organism: Primula vulgaris; assembly: GCA_963920805.1. NCBI lineage: Eukaryota > Viridiplantae > Streptophyta > Magnoliopsida > Ericales > Primulaceae > Primula > Primula vulgaris. Next base: position 11,676,631 of record OY987215.1, on the reverse strand, counting down.
CTTTTTAGGAAATTATGATAGATTGGTAAGAGCAAAAACGCTTATCGATCCCAAAAACATATTTAGAAATCAACAAGGCATTTTCTCGAAATCCAATAGTTCAACTACAAAGCCATTTCTTGAAAGCGAAATGAAATAGTTTCTAACAATTCATTCTGTATAATAATAAGAGTACGGTATCATAATCCTTAATAAAAGGTTGGTGTGCACAAATTTATTGGTTATTGTTATAATCACTTGTATTTTTTCATATGAATTTATATTCTTATAAATCTATTGATGAACGTGACCAGTGTTCGTTTATCTCTTTATGTACAAAATGTCCGTATAAAAATGTTAAGTTCCACATTAGAGTAATTGCACTAGAGCCGCCTAAAAATGAAGTTCACCTTGAAATTCGCAAGAGCCGCTAATATATAATTTTGGGGTCTATGGTAGGCTCAAGGTTATCTGATACAGTTGGAAATCACATTGAGATAGAATTTGAGGGCTAATATCTCGGTCCGATTGAAAATGTCACGTCCATTTTAGAAAATGTGTTCCTAGAGCTTTGCCTTACGGAAGAAAGTTGCAAAGAATTGAGTTGGATAGAGGCTATTCTCAGCTTTAGAGGAATTGAAAACGGAACGATATATGACCTAGCCGATCGTGGCATGACCAAGAAATCATTTTCAAGGCTAAGTACGACTATGTGAGGACACCTGTCCCTATAGACGGAATAAAGATTTCGTCGGATAAGCTAAAAAAACAACCGAAGGGGGTTGCATTTGTTGAGCCTTTAGGAGGGATTATGGATGAGATAGCAAGTGATTTCATAGCTTTACCTCGTAGGAAAGGTAATCTTTTTGGAATTAATATAAAGTAAACTGGAAAGAGGAAGATAATCAGAAAAACAAAGAGTACATAGAGTGGGCAAGGGAGATACATGATACAATGACACCATATGTATCATCAAGTCCTCGTTCTTCTTATGTTAAATGTATGGACTTGGATCTTGGATATGTGCAATTGTTAAATACACCCTCCGTCCCCAAAACATAGTCCATATGAAATCACGTGCAAGTTTGATCGGCCAAGAATTTGTATCAAAATTGCGGAAATGAAAATTTTCAAAATTTAATAATGTAAATTAACTTTTGAACTATATGATTAACTTTTGAAAATTTCCATTTTGGCCGATCAAAATTGTACGTAGTTTCGTAGAAGAATATCTTTTTGGGACGGAGGGAGTATAATATAAGAATATAAAAAAATTTGAATAAAAAATAAATATAAGGAATATGATAGAGAAACTGATGTATTTCACGATTGTACAAGTGAAAGTTATAGTTGAAAAAGTGTGTTTGTGAATGTAAATTTAAGAAGAATGGTAGAAGAGCCGGTGCGGTTGCTCTAACATACCTACTACATTTCATTTAGAGATGTTTTTTTTGTGTGAAAGTAAATTGGGTGATGTACATGTACAACATCAAATAATATATATTCGGTTTATGCTATATTTCCTATACTTTTTATGGTAAAAGGAACTAGTTTTTGTGGACATAAATTTGATGAAGTGAAAGAATACAAACCAAAAGGATCTAGTTTTTCAGTTTCTCTAAAATAGTGGACAGAATTTTGATCAAGTGAGAGTATACTAACCAATATAGTAAAAAAAATTTGTACTACAATAACGACAATTTCAATGATTGAAAGTACAATAACATAAAGTTAATTTATTACAATTTTCTCTAACATAAACTAAGACTACTATATACATATTTATAAAGTCACTTCAACATTTAAATTCAAATTTAGCAGTTGAATAACTCCTTGCATTTTTATTTATTTAAAAATTCTACAATTCAAAACCCTTTCAATATTATTTACTCTCTTTGAAACCACTCAACTCCCAAGTATTACAATTTCAATAGCGGAATAAACCTTTCCGTTTTCACCAGTTCCACCTTCGACCTTTGTTCTGTTAGGAAATCAAAGCACTGGGAGAATGACGAAGAACTGTAAACATACACACAAACAGGATATTTGTTAACAAGGTTTGCCCAACACTGAATACTTTTCTGAGCCCCTGCTAGTAGCCTTTATATAGATATTAAAAGAGGATTCGAATGAACAAGAAATCTAGTTTTGATGGGACAATTATTGATTAGTACATAAAAACATACTCAATTTTCAAATATCCGGATTCTCAAGTCTTATTTAAGATTTGGTACATATAATATAGCATCATGTAGCATAAAAGTTAAAATAAAGAGTAAAAAGAAGTAGAATCATGTAGTATATGTTAGTATCTTTAAAAGTGTTTTCAAGTGAGTTGTTTATTTTATTAAGTAACATATCATTTCATCATTTTCTCATTTTGATCACAAATTTATGATTTTCTCACAAATATAGATTCTCTCTTTATAATACCTTCCCTCTCTATTTGGTAATACTAAAGCATGAGGAATTAAGAACTACATATAGACACATTGCAAGGCTTATGCATATTACAAGATTAACACATTTAACTGTATATCCAAACATGTTCAACTTATTTTTTTGGTGGTTTTGTATGTTTATTCATAAATTTTTTAAACTTATAAGAAAAGATAAAACTATTCTTTATATTTTTTTAAATTAAAAGTGGGAATTGTCCACAAGTTTTATTTATAGTGAGTTTAAATTGGTCATCCGACTTATTACAACAAAAATATCAATAAAAAGATTGATACTGAAACTTATGTAACTTGGTGGTTCTAAATATAAATAAGAAAATTTAGCTCCATTCAAGTACAAAGAAGGATAAATTAATAAAACATACTACTTTCGAAACTAAATTAACAAAAACATACAAAAAAATTTCTAGTTAACAAAAACATACCCAAAAGTTCATAAACTAATTTGTATATTTCATACCCTTATTCTAAAAATTCATACCCTTATTTCAAATGTTCATACTCTAATTTGTATTTTTGATACACTTATTCCAAAAGTTCATACCCTTATTTCAAAAGTTCATACCCTAATTTGTATTTTTCATATCGTTATTCAAAAAGTTCATACCATTATTTCAAAAGTTCATATCCTGATTCGTAGAGTTCACTCTTATTTTCAGAGTTCATACCCTAATTTACATAATTCATATCCTTATTACATAATTTTCAACTCCATACTCTTAATTCACGTAATTAATAAACTTATTTTTCAACATTATACAGTAATTAACAAATCCAACTCTTACCCGTCTTCCGATCTCGGACTACCAATTTATCGTCGTGGGCCTCTCCTTCGATAATCGCATCTCCGTCGATATCAAACTCGTTCTATAGTCTCGCCGCCAATTTCTACAGATGTGTCCATCTCAATCTCTACGGACTAGAGAGATCTGAAAGAGAGCGAGAAGAAGAAAAAGTTCGGAAAAATAGAGGGAGGATGAGGAGAGAGATCGGAAAGAAAGAGGAAGTATGAGAGATCAGAGAGAGTGAGAAGGAGGAGGAGAGAGATTGGAGAGAGAGAGAATGAAGAGAGAGAGATTGGAGAGAGGGTGAGAGGATGAGAGAGTGAAAGGTGAAGAGAGAAGAAAGAGATTGGGAGGGATGAATCAAATTTTTTGTTTTTTATTAATTATCAATTGAATGTATGTTTTTGATAATTTAACTTTTGAGGGTATGTATTTGTTAATATAATAGGTGTACAGTATGTTTATATTAATTGCCCCTAAAAAAAAGAACTAGTTGACTTTAAGATAACTCTGCTCTTCGTCTTCTTCTTTTTCTTCGTTAACCTGTTAGATCCAGACGAGTTCTTAGAGAGGGAGAGAGGAATACTTATCCATGTTGATTGAACGAGTAAAAATCCTCCCTCAAGGTAATTGCTACCCATGATTATGATCCAACTACTCCCCAGCTTTTGTAACTATATATAACTACTTTCGATTTCTTCATCAATAAAGGAGACATATCTCAAAGTAATTCTATCAATCAGGGATGATTATCAACACCAATCTCTGTATCTTCCAAACCCAGGTAACTATAGAATTCCCAGCATTTCATTTAATTACCTCTTTGTAACTTTACTTTTTAAAAAAGCTTATAAGATGACTTTAGTTATTAGCACATAGTAACTAACAACTACCATAATCTTATTAGTCATAGAGGTCATAGTTATTATTTATTGATTTAGTCTTTCTTCTAGTGTTGTATCTATGCGTTTTTGTTTTCCTATGGTCCATTGGTAATTTAATGCCCTTCCATTTAGCAATGTTTCCTTTTTCCCCTCTTTTTCATCCATCTAAGTTTCCACAGTTATTTCACCCTCATTTAGATTAATATTCTCAATTTGAGCATTGTGGTCCCTCTGTATGTGCTTTTCTGTATTAAGAGTAACACTGTACCTTCTTGAAATTTTCACTGCAAGTACATTCTCTTACTGTGAAACTATAGCAGTCCCGTATTCAGTAGCTAAATCATCAAAAAACTTTAACTTGTCGTCGGCCACTTCAAAGTTTTTTCTGAATAAGTTCTTATGAAATTGCAATATTTCACGAGACATTGGGTCTCTAATACAAGTTTGTAGTGGAACCGCCTCATGCATGATGTGATTAATTAAGTTCTCTTGATATACCAATTATGTTTCAATACTGAAATTGTGCACAGTAAATCATGTTGCAGTAGTACTCTTATATAGATAAACATTTCAATTGTCAAAAATAGGCAAACACTGGGAGGCATTGCGGTCGCTTTAATCTGTAAATTTTGTTGCATATGATCAAAATATGTATATAACTCGATTAATGTCAATAATTTGATAGAGGGACATGCAATTTAGCTGATAATTTCTTAAATTCTTTAGCTTCAACAGAAAAGAAAAATATTCAAAATTGAGATCAATCGTACACGCAAAAATGTAAAACATACCTCAAAGGATCGTGATATGGATTCTGTGATCGCATTTGATTATATCTCATCCAACCAAACCCATAGTTCTCATGGGTGTTGTGCATAGGCTCACATTCACCACCTTAATTTTCCGATGAAAAGATCCTAGCTTCCATATTTGGACAACCCCACATAAATGCGTGCTAGAGTCCCCTACTTGAGACTCTTAGGTATACCAGCATTGCTCTGATTAATAGAGTTGTTCCCAAACCAATGTTTTCTAAAACATTGTTATCAAAAACTAAGTCAGGTTTTTTCTATAACATTGAGTCAGGATTTAAAGTAGAATTGCCATTGTTAGGATTCTCATCCCAAGAATTTTTAATGTAAGGGAGATACTTAGAATGACTATCACCACCAAACTAACCTGGGTCGATTTTTACTAATTTTAAGCTATTAGTTGCAATTGCATCATAATCGAGTAAAATGGAAAGGGCCTCAAACTAAAGACTAGGAACCAAAAGCAGAAAATTCGAGAAAATAAATAACCATTGGACCTTCCACATCTGTAACATGACAGCATTACAAATCCATAATAACATTCAACAATCGAAAAACCTAAGCATATTCATAAAATTAAAAATCCAAGATTCATTCTCTTTTAACCTCTTCTATTACTACAAAGGCTCAACAACTCCTTAGTTGTTAACTTATTCAGATGATCATGGTCTTCCCCATCTTTCTTATGCTTAGAAGAACCTTGAATAACATTTTCCATTTGAGATCTCTCCACATTGCTCTCACCCCGCTTGCCAATTCCTCTTTGTTTTACCATTTGCTCCGCCATGACATCCTCATATTTTTCAATAGCACTAGGCTCAAAACCCGAAGAATGAATAGGTATTTGAGGTCCTATAATCAAGCCAAAAGAAACCATAAATGTTTCAACTTGTTAACTTATACCGTATTAATTCCGTCATAGCTAGAAAGAACAAAATTGTCCAGGAGCCAAATTGAAGCTCTTCTAGAAAACACTTGTATTTACCGGTCTCTCTTATGTCAAACAAAAAAGGGTGGATCTTTAGTTCTTTACTTTTTAATGTTACAGTAACAGTTTCGAAAGTACCTTGCTTACGACTAGTACTGAACTTGAAATGACATCTAGGCAGAATAAACACTTCATCGTCTTAACGATCATGAGCATTTGTGTTTACTCGGGTAGCTGTACTTTAGTGATTAAATTACATAATTGAAAAAGTAACAATGCTAGTATATTATTGTGATGCTAATAATCTGCTCCCGAAAGTAGACTACCCAGACCTTTCATTTTCACTTTAGAGGTTTATGGACCTAATTTTTGTATTTACGGGCTATATTTATCTTTTGTATTTAGTTCATCTTTTTGTTGCGCAATTTGAAAATAAGCATGTTGGCTGTAAAATGTGTGTTTGGTCTATTCGATTTATATCTAATTTTTTCACTTACATATGTGCGTCAACTTCGATCAATCTAAGTTTTATAGCAAATACGTGTTACCAGACCACACTATTTTGTTTTTGTTTTTGTTTTTGTTTTTATATATAGTATTATTTACCTTCCAAAAGATTAAAAAATGGTCAAATCGTGACAAGTATTATAAACTTATTATCAGTTCATAATATTTGTCCCTCCTTTACCATTTTTTCCTTTTTTGAAAGGTAAATATTCTATATATAAAAACAAAAAGAATGAAATAAATAGTGTGGTTTGGTAACAATGATTTACTAGCTAAGCCTAAGATATATCGAAGTTGAAGCACATCATGTAAGTGACAACAATGAGATCTAAATACAAAAGATTAATATTGTTCGTAAACAACAAAGATTAGGTCCAACCGTACCACTAAAGTCAAAACCGAAATTAGATTAGTCTACTTTCGAGAGAAGATTATTAATATCACAATAATATTCTAGCATTTCATTTTTTTCAATTTTGTAATTTAATCACTTAATTACAGCTCCCTAACTAATCACAAAGCCTGATGATCAGGAAGACCATGAAGTGCCGATTCTCCCCAGATCTCGGTTCGAGTTCAATATTGGTCGTAAGCAAGTTACTTTCGAAATTGTTACTTTAACATTAAAGAGTAAAGAACTAAAGATCCAATCTTTTTTTTGTTTGGCTTAAGGCAGACCGGTAACATAAGTGTTTTTTTAGAAGAGCTTCCATTTTTCTCTTGAACAATTTTGTCCTTTCCTTTTTTGATGGAATTCAAATAGTATAAGTTACCATGTTCAAATATTTGTGTTTTTTTTTGCTCGATTACAGGATCTCAAATACCTATTCATTCTCTGGATTTCGAGCCTAGTGCTATTGCAAAATATGATGATATAAAGGAGGAGCAACTGGTAAAAGACAGAGCAATCGGTAAGTAGGGTGAGAGCAGTGTGGAAAGGTCTCCAATGGAAAATTTAATTCAAGTTTCTGCTACGCGTAAGAAAGATGAGGAAGAACATGATCCTATGAATAACTTAACAACGAAGGAATTATTAAGCCTTGCTATAAAGAGAAGAGGTTAAAAGAGAATAAATCTTTGCTTGGACTGGAATTTTTAAATTTATGAATATGCTAAGGTTTTTCGATTGTTGAATGCCAGTATCGATTTGTAACGTCGTCATAATGTGGAAGGTCAAATGATTCTTTACTTTCTAGAATTTTGTGCTTTTGGTTCCTAGTATCTAGTTTGGGGCCCTTTATATTTGGCTCGATTATGATGCCATTGCTACTAATTGGTTAAAATCTATCAAAATAAAACAAGGTTTATTAGATGGTGAAATTTGTTATACGTCTATCTCTTACATTCAAAACCCTTGGGACAAGAATCCAAACAATGGAGATTACACTTTCAATACCTACTCAATGTTTTAGGAAAAACCTAACTTAGTTTTTTTATAACAATGTTTTAGAAAACATTGGTTTGGGAACAACCCTATTAATCAGAGTAATGCTAGTATACCTAAGAAGCTCATTAATGTTGGTGGAAATGAACCATCATTTAGTAGAAACTCAAGTAGGAGACTTGGTCAAGAGTCATGAGGAGTGGTCTACCTGTGGAAGCTCAGATATTTTCAATGGAAAATAAAGGTGGTGAAGGTGAGCTTATGCACAACAACCATGAGAACTATGGATTTGACTGGACGAGCTATGATGAAATGCGGTTGCATAATCCATTTCATGATTTAGGAAAGACAAGGACTTCATAATTCACTCACGATTCGCTAAGGCATGTTTTACATTTTAGCATGTGGTGGTTGTTTATCTCGATTAATTTTTTTTAAATCCTTTCTGTTTAAGCTAAAGAATTTCAAGAATTATCAGACAATTCTTGTCAATCTATCAAAGTATTGACAGTAATCGAGTTATATACTAATTTTGGTCATATACAACAAAAAATTGCACATTAAAGCAATCGCAATGCCTCCCACTGTTTTCGTGTTTTTGACAATTGAGATCATATATAAGTGTATTTAAAAATACATAAAGTATATAATTGCTTGACAAGCTAAATATATAAAAACGGATTCGGAATATCATGAACCTTCAGTATAAGGGTCTATTTCACATGTTGGCATTTTTTAGCATCAGTTTAGGGACACCCAGTTTACCATCAGTTTATAAACAAAGTGTCTGATGTTTAGTGCACTTTAGAGTAGTGAATTATCACACCACGTGAAAATAAAAAACGCTGGTATGTAACCCTAGATGAAGGTTCCATATACACTGGCAGATACATGTTTAGCGACTCTACAACTTCTGATGGAGGTCAAAATATAGGATATCAATTCCGTATTTTTTATAATATATTGAGTAATTCCTAGTATTCAACCTAGAAATTAATTGCCTTTATTGACCCTTTCATGGAGGACAGTTAGGGTTCCCCCTCGAGGAGCTAGTATCAAAGATAACCATAAATATATAATGAGAGGGAGACGATATTAATTGCAAGGGGACTTCACCACCAACTTACGTATCACAAGGTTCTTTCTACAGATAGCCCACACGTCACTTTTTCCCCTTCTCATTTCAGAAAAAAGACCGACAACCTTTCTCTCTCTTTCAACCTTCCTAGTATCTAGTTTGAGTCCCTTTATGTTTTGCTCGATTATGATGCCATTGCTACTAATTTCTTAAAATCTATCAAAATAAAACAAGGTTTATTTGCTGGTGAAATTTGTTATAAGTCTATCTCTTACATTCAAAACCCTTGGGACAAGAATCCAAACAATGGAGATTACACTTTCAACGCCTACTCAATGTTTTAGGAAAAACCTAACTTAGTTTTTGTATAACAATGTTTTAGAAAACATTGGTTTGGGAACAACCCTATTAATCAAAGTAATGCTAGTATACCTAAGAAGCTGATTAATGTTGGTGGAAATGAACCATCATTTGGTGGAAACTCAAGTAGGAGACTTGGTCAAGAGTTCATCAGGAGTGGTCTATCTGTGGAAGCTCGGATATTTTCAATGAAAAATAAAGGTGGTGAAGTTGAGCTTATGCACAACAACCATGAGAACTATGGATTTGACTGGACGAGCTATGATGAAATGCGATTTCATAATCCATTTCATGATTTAGGAAAGACTAGGACTTCATAATTCACTCACGATTCGCTAAGGCATATTTTACATTTTAGCATGTGGTGTTTGTTTATCTCGATTAATTTTGTTTTAAATACTTTTTGTTTAAGCTAAAGAATTTCAAGAATTATCAAACAATGCTTGCCCATCTATCAAAGTATTGACAGTAATCGAGTTACATACTAATTTTGGTCATATACAACCAAATTTACACCTTAAAGGAGTCGCAATGCCTCCCACTATTTGCGTGTTTTTGACAATTGAGATCATATATAAGTGTATTTAAAAATACATAAAGTATATAATTGCATGACAAGCTAAATATATAAGAACGGATTTGGAATATCATGAACCTTCAGTATAAGGGTCTATTTCACATGTTGGTATTTTTTACCATCAGTTTAGCGACACTCAGTTTACCATCAGTATATAAACAAAGCATCTAATGTTTATGACACTTTATTGTAGTGAATTATCACACCATGTGAAAATAAAAAACGTTGGTATTTAACCCTAGATGAAGGTTCCATATGCACTAGCTGATACATGTTTAGCGACTCTACAACTTCTGATGGAGGTCAAAATATAAGATATCAATTCTGTATTTTTTATAATATATGGAGTAATTCCAAGTATTCCACCTAGAAATTAATTGCCTTTATTGGCCCTTTCATGGAGGACAGTTAGGGTTCGCCCTCGAGGAGCTAGTATACCACAAATATATACTGATATGACACAATCAGGAAGTAAATATCATTATAAGGAAAGAAGACACCAAATATATATAGGTTATTTCCCACAGAGATACAGTCAGAAAAGAAAGATACATTCTTAATTGTACAACTATGAGGAGCGTAGTTCTAGCCGCACAAACCAGTGCTATCTAGAGGTTGAAAGGGAGCCGATATTAATTGCAAGGGGTCTTCACCACCAACTTACATATCATGAGGATCGTGGCCCTCTATTACTCCCCTACTCGATGTGTAGAAGCATCATGGTACGTTCCCATGAGCAAGTCAGGTCGGCGGATCAATATGGAAGGATATAAAGCGATTAATACAATATATCTTGTAGATGGCTAAAGATAAATTGTGATATTATAAGATATGATTGCAAGATTGTGCCAATCAAAAAATTAGTCGATCCGCATATACAATATCTCTCTCTCTCTATTTAAGTAAACACTAAATACAAGTATCAATAAACCCTACTCATATTCAATACAATTTAAATATATCATATACAACGGGGTTAACGATGGTCAATCCACCAAGTCCATTGTGATCTTAGTTTGAGTGTGCAGATTTTACGTAGTTAAAGACAAAAAAGCCGACAAGCCGTTAAAAGAAATTTTCCTATTGGTTCCAAGCACGGGAATCTATGCAATCTCTTGACCTAATTTTCTAGGTCCATCAACTACCTTGATTCGGATGACCTCCATTGCTTTGAAAAACACCTAACCGACTAGAAAAACTGCCTCTACTTCGATTATTTTGATTGTTTTAAATTCTGATCTTTCATTGAACTAACCTCAATTGCTGTAGCCTCTACCGTTTCCAAAGTTCCCTCCACGGCCTCTATTTCCCTCGTTTATGAACCTCCATACCGTTCCAATTAATAAAACATCCGGGTGAGTCACTCTAGAATGGAAATATTAAACATGTATAAGTAAAGTATTTTTTCTCCTATAAAGTAGTTACCATTTGGAAGTTGGTCAAATACATTCAGAGTGAGGAACATTCTTATTATCCAGTCAACTACCGATCCTTTTCATGGAGAAAAACATCTATATCCTGCAGGTGTATAGTTGTCTTATTGGTTAGATAAGGGTACTTTTCTGTAATCAAATTAGGGTATACGTGTACAGGAATTATACGTAATGATAGTAATTTGATCAAAACAGCATTTTATGTTTTGAAAGTGAACTTTTTCCTATCAGGTATGAGTTATTGTCGTAAAGGTATCAATTAAGGTTATATATGTGTTGCAGTGACTCAGATATTGAGAATATTTAGACATTATCAAACCCATTAATCTTATCTAACAAACAAAGACATTCGTAGACTGTGAATGCAAGTTGTGTAAAAATTCAATAACATGTTTAGAAATAACAGGCATGTAGTAGAAACTATAAAACAAACCACTTTTCTGAAATGAAATGAGCCACGATCGCCATAAATCCTCTACCAGCACTCTTGTTTACCAATCTTGGATTTCTTTTTTTGGAAAGATTTGTACATGCCTGCTAAACATGGGAAAAAATAAATTACATCCCAGTATCACGATACAAAAAATAGTATTCGTCTCTTGACCCCTAAATTTACAAATCATTCAAACAGATTTGAACAGAAGCCTATTTCAAATCATGCCAACAAAAAATCTAGAATAGTAAATAAAGAATATTACAGAAATACCAATGAAGATACTATCAATAGTTTATAGCCAACAAGACATAAGCAAGAGCAGGGATTCTTTAAGAGAAAAAACATAAAAAAATGTGCTTCCACAATACACCGGCATATGGGAAACAGCAATAGTCAATAGTCATTAGGAAATATGCTATACCTTAGTATCATCATTGATCAGGGAGGGACGGAGAGGGAGGGTGGGAGGTAGAGAGAGAGAGAGAGAGATTTTCTTTGGTAGTTAGTCAATATAAAGGGATTCCTGTATACATTTAATAGAAAAATATCAAATATTAACAAATTATGATTTTGATTCATGTATACATTCAATAGAAGAAATTAATTGGAAATAACTTTTAAGTGTATAACTATGTATAACTAGTTGCCTTTATCATTTATGGTTAACATTAACTCACATTAAAGCCTATGTAAATGATAAAATAATAATTTCTCTTGCACACAACTAGGGTCGATGTATGAATTCAAAAGTTTGATCAATATGATAATATTTCTTTTAAAACCCCTTTATAAACATGTGGTCTAATCAATATCATAAATTATTATTCCTCTAGAATTACAAAAATAGTTAGGAAAATTTATTAAATATTATTTGTGTTTACTTTTTCTTGCAATAAAGTAGAATTCATATGTGTTGATTATAAAATGGTTCACTTCATCATTGGGTACACTTATTTTGATACAACTAACTCATACATTTATATAATTTGTAATCATATTGTATGATGAGCAATATTTGGATAAGCAGTATAATGAATGCCAACCACTTTTCGTCTTCATCTCTTTAACTTAAAAATTTGATGGTTCCGACATTAGAAATTATTATGTCACTAGAAGTAGTTTAGTAGGCTACTGCCTGCATTATCATGGAAGGTGCAGGGTTCGAGTCTTGTTAAGTGTCATGTACAAATTGCGGGATTTTAGTTTGCGGTTGCATTGAATCTCCTATTTTAAGTTATGAGTAAGTCGACTAACATGATAGTCGACACTTAGAAAATAGAGGGATTTTAGTTTGCGGTTGCATTGATTCTCCTATTTTCTGAAATAGCTGAGTGGTGTTTTTCCTTTTTTTGTTCTTGTTAATGATAGAAAAAAATGGTACCATTGTGTAGGCACTAAAAAATGCCAAAATGCGAAATGGACTCTTATACTGAAGGTTCTTGGTATTCCGAATCCGTTCTTGTATATGTATTTTGTCATGTCATTATATATTTTATGTTTATTTTAAATACAATTATATATATATATATATATATATATGATCTCAATTTGTCAAAAGCACGCAACACTGGGATGCATTGGAATCGCTTTAATCTGTTAGTTTTGTTGCATACATATATAAATACATACATACATACATACATACATACATACATACATACATACATACATACATACATACATACATACATACATACATACATACATACATACATACATACATACATACATACATACATACATATATATATACATACATACATATATATATATATATGACTAAAATAAGTATATGACTTATTAATATCAATATTTTGATAGAGGTTATATAAGGGCTAGATAATTTGAGGGTGAGTTGTCGTCGTGAATATCTAGTTACTTCACCAATTAAAGTTAGTTTATTGTATGTAGTCAGTGAGATGACAAAGGGTGTGAAAGAATACTGTTTAAGGTTAATTGATGTGTTTTTCCGTCATGATAGGCATAACGTTGCACATATGAAAGGTTCTTTGATCCGGAAGAAGTCAAATATTCAGTATTGTGAATACGATTTGACTAACAAGTACCTCCGGGCTACTGTTTAAGCCTTATTTATAAGTTAAATCTATGTAGTTATATATGACTAGGAAAAATCCGATTGATTTATTAATCCATCAATTAATATTTTATGCTAATAGTATTTACAATTGATATATTTTATAATTTAGTAAACTAAAAACTATTTTTCCAACACAAGAAAACTCAATTAAAAACATGGAAGTAGTTGAAACTACCCTAAAATTAAATACTAATTAGATAAAAAAAAACTAAAAACTTTTTCAACACAATAATACCAAAAGAAAAATATAGAAACCTAGTTGAAACCCTCTATAATAATATTTAGAATTGAAATATGGAATATATGAAATAAAATATTTATGCATTCGTTTTCTTAACAAATTATTCACTATGGATTTACATAGATTTCCTCCAAATTTTCTTTCAAAAAGTACATCAATATGTAATTACAAATATTAAATAATTATATTATTTACTAAATATGTTAAATTAATTAAGTTTCCTATCTAGTGCTTGGCAGCCCGTTTTAGGTATGCACACCCTTCTAATAGTTTGAATTTCCATGTTATAATTATTATACATGGCAAGTACATTAGTACGTACGTAAGAGTATATTTAAGGATGAGGGTTGGTTATGGTTGTTACCTCCTTGTTACTTCATCAATTACACTTCTCTACGTGTGTTAGTGCAATGACTAGAATGCGACAGAAAAATTTTCAATTTTACCTTTTTTATGTTGGAGTGAGTGATTAAGATTTTAAGCCTTCTCGAGCAAATCTTGGGATCCAGATTGAGTCCTCTTGTTCGTGATATTCTGCGTACTCGTTAGGAAATTCCAAATCCTTTAGAGTAAGTCGACTATTGTTAAACTGATGCTCCGGTATATTAAAAAGTATAATATTAAATAACAAGATTAGTTTTACTCCTTAGAAAGAAAGCAGTTACTAAGTACGACTATGTGAGGACACCTATCCCTATAGATGGAATAAAGATTGCGTTCGATAAGCTAAAAAAACAACCGAAAGGGGTTTTATTTGTTGAGCCTTTAGGAGGGATTATGGATGAGATAGCAAGTGATTTCATAGCTTTCCCTCGTAGGAAAGCTAATCTTTTTGGAATTAATATAAAGTAAACTAGAAAGAGCAAGATAATCAGAAAAATACAGAGTACATAGAGTGGGCAAGGGAGATACATGATACAATGACACCATATATGTATCATCAAGTCCTCGTGCTTCTTATGTTAATTGTATAGATTTGGATATTGGAGTTATGGATGTGAAACAATATGATAGTCATGTTGATGAGGTAGAGATGGCTAGAGTTTGGGGTGAAAAATACTTTTTAGGAAATTATGATAGATTGGTAAGAGCAAAAACGCTTATCGATCCCAAAAACATATTTACAAATCAACAAGGCATTTTCCCGATATCGGATAGATCAACTACAAAGCCATTTCTTGAAAGCGAAATGAAATAGTTTCTAACAATTCATTTCGTATAATAAGAAGGTCCGGTATCATAATCCTTAATAAAAGGTTGGAGTACAACACAAATTCATTGGTTACTTTTATGACCACATGCCTTTTTTCATATGGAATTTTAAATTTATATTCTTATAAATCTAATGAATGTGGCCAGTTTAGTTTATCTCTTTCTGTACAAAATATCCCTATAAAAATGTTATGTTCCAACTTCCATATTAGAGTTTCATTGTAATGGGCGATCCGCATTTAGAATAGAAAGAAGTTCGCAAGAGCCGCTATTATTTATTTTGGGTTCTAGGACAGGTTCAGATGACTTTTTTTTGTTGAACATACCCTATTTTAAAAAAACTATTTTCTAGGTACATAAAAAACACTTTTTGAAAGAAAAGAAAAGTATGAACATTTTATCCCTATGCTTTTTTTATTGTCCCGAGTAGTTCCTGTTATTTTCCCCAAGGTCCCATTGCTCAGATATTTTTGGCCAAGTGCTAAAATTGAAAAAAAATCTCTTTACTAATATTTTGTAACCAAAAATTTAAGCAATGATAAGTTTCGTTACCAACTTATAAATTTTAATTCAAGTATGCAATGATATAGATTATCAGTTATAATTTCCATACATCATTAGTACTGTTATTTTCTTACAAGATATTAAAATAATTGGAACATTTATGTCACCTTCTTGCAAATTTTAGAAGAATTAAAATGAAATTGATAAAAGATGGTATATTATAGGGTAAGCTTGTAAAGTTTTTTTTTTTTTAATTCAAAGTGGGGAAGACCCACTAATTTCATTAATTTTATAGTTTAACTGGCCAAAAGTCTTATTACATTAGAAAACTGATCTAAACGACATGAAAATACAAGGACTAAAAAACAAATTTCTCAAATCAAGTGGATGTCTTTGAGAATAAACTAATAAACCCGTCTATCACTTGTGAGAATAAATCTTAGATTCAATTTATAATTATCTTTAACTATTTCATTTTGAAAATTTTGGAAACTCTGATCTTCAAAGTACTCTTTTAATTCTCCATGCCTCCTCGATATATATGCCTCGTGAACATAGCTCAATGATGATACTTAACTAGCAACTAGCATAATCTTCATAGTCATACATTCACCTACCATGCCTTCTTGATATATATGCTTTTCCGAGCCGCTGCTAGTAACCTTTATATGGATATTAAAAGAAGATTAGAATGAACAAGAAATCTAGTTTTGATGGGACAATTATTGATTAGTACATAAAAACATACTTAATTTTCAAATATCCTGATTCTCAAGTCTTATTTAAGATTTGGTACATATCATGTAGCATCAAAGTTAAAATAAAGAGTAAAAAGAAGTAGAATCATGTAGTATATGCTAGTATCTTTAAAAGTGTTTTTAAGTGTGGTGTTTATTTTATTAAGTAACATATCTTTTCATCATTTTCTCATTTTGATCACAAATTTATGATTCTCTCACAAATATAGATTCTCTCTTTATAATACCTTCCCTCTTTATTTGGTAATACTAAAGCATGAGGAATTGAGAACAACATATAGACACATTACAAGGCTTATACATATTACAAGATTAACACATTTAACTCTATATCCAAACATGTTCAACTTATTTTTTTGGTGGTTTTGTATGTTTATTTATAAATTTTTTAAACTTATAGGAAAAGATAAAACTATTCTTCATATTTTTTTAAATTAAAAGTGGGAATTGTCCACAAGTTTTATTTATAGTGGGTTTAAATTGGTCATCCGACCTTATTACAATGAAAATATCAATAAAATAATTGATACCGAAATTTATGTAACTTGTTGGTTCTAAATACAAATAAGAAAATTTAGCTCCATTAAAGTACAAAGAAGGATAAATTAACAAAACATACTATTTTTGAAACTAAATTAACAAAAACATACCCAAAAATTTCTAATTAACAAAAACATACCCAAAAGTTCATACCCTAATTTGTATATTTCATACCCTTATTCCAAATGTTCATACCCTTATTTCAAAAGTTCATACCCTAATTTGATTTTTCATACACTTATTTCAAAAGTTCATACCCTTATTTCAAAAGTTCATACCATAATTTGCATTTTTCATACCGTTATTCAAAAAGTTCATAACATTATTTCAAAAGTTCATATCCTGATTCGTAGAGTTCACACTTATTTTCAAAGTTCATACCCCAATTTACATAAATTCATACCTTTTTTACATAATTTTCAAATCCATACCCTTAATTCATGTAATTCATACACTTATTTTTCAATATTATACACTAATTAACAAATCCAACTCTTACTCATCCTCGGATATCGAACTACCACTTCGCCATCGTGGTCCTCTAATTCGATGACCGCATCTCCGTCGACATCAACCTCATTCTATACCATCGCCGCCAATTTCAATAGATGTGTCCATCTCAATCTCCATGGTATAGAGAGACCGGAGAGAGACCAATGAAAAGAAAAAGATCGAAAAAATAGAGGGAGGATGAGGAGAGAGATCGGAAAAAAAGAGGAAGGATGAGATATCAAAGAGAGTGAGAAGGAGGAGGAGAGAGATTGGAGGGAGAGAGAATGAGGAGAGAGAGATTGAAGAGAGGGTGAGAGGAGGAGAGAGTGAAAGGAGCAGAGAGAGGAAAGATATTAGGAGGGATGAATCAGATTTTTTATTTTTTATTAATTATTAATTGAATATATATTTTTGATAATTTAACTTTTGATGGTATGTTTTTGTTAATATAATAGGTGTACAATATGTTTTTAATTGCCCCTAAAAAAAGAACTAGTTGACTTTAAGATAACTCTACTATTCGTCTTCTTCTTTTTCTCCGTTAAACTGTTAGATCCAGACGAGTTCTTAGAGAGGGAGAGAGGAATACCTTATCCATGTTGATTGAACGAGTAAAAATCCTCCCTCAAGGTAATTGCTACCCATGATTATGATCCAACTACTCCCCAGTTTTTGTAACTATATATAACTACTTTCGATTTCTTCATCAATAAAGGAGACAAATCTCAAAGTAATTCTATCAATCAGGGATGATTATCAACACCAATCCTTGTATCTTTCAAACCCAGGTAACTATAGAATTCCCAGCATTTCAGTTAATTACTTCTTAGTTATTAGCACATAGTAACTAACACTACCATAATCCCATTAGTCATAGAGGTCATAGTTATTATTTATTCATTTATTCTTGCTTCTAGTGTTGTATCTATCCGTTTTTGTTTTCGTATGATCCCTTGGTAATTTAATGCCCTTCCATTTAGCAATTTTCCTTTTTTCCCCTCTTTTTCATCCACCTATGTTTCCACAGTTAGTTCACCCTCATTTAGATTAATATTCTCAATTTGAGCATTGTGCTCCCTCTGTATGTGCTTTTCTGTATTAAGAGTAACATTGTACCTTTTTGAAATTTCCACTGCAAGTACATTCTCATACTGTGAAACTATAGCAGTCTCGTATTCAGTAGCTAAATCATCAAAAAACTTCAACTTGTCGTCGGCCACTTCAAAAAATTTTCTGAATAAGTTCTTATGAAATTGCAATATTTCATGAGACATTGGATCTCTAATACAAGTTTGTAGTGGAACCGCCTCATGCATGATGTGATTAATTAAGTTCTCTTGATTTACAAATTATGTTTCACTACTTAGATTGTGCACAGTAAATCATGTCGCAGTAGTACTCTTATATAGATAAACATTTCAATTGTAAAAAATACGCAAACACTGGGAGGCATTGCGGTCGATTTAATCTGTAAATTTTGTTGCATATGATCAAAATAAGTATATACCTCGATTAATGTCAATAATTTGATAGAGGGACATTCAATTTAGCTGATAATTTCTTAAATTCTATAGCTTCAACAGAAAAGAAAAATATTCAAAATCGAGATCAATAACCCGTACACGCAAAAATGTAAAACATACGTCAAAGGATCATGATATGGATTCTGTGATCGCATTTGATCATATCTCATCAAACCAAACCCATAGTTCTCCTGGTTGTTGTGCATAAGCTCACATTCACCACCTTAATTTTCTGAAGAAAAGATCCAAGCTCCCATATTCGGACAACCCCACATGAATGCGTGCTAGAGTCCCCTACTTGAGATTCCACCATATTCTCGCTCATTTCCACCAACATTAATCATCTTCTTAGGTACACCAGCATTGCTCTGATTAATAGGGTTGTTCCCAAACCAATGTTTTCTAAAACATTGTTATCAAAAACTAAGTCAGGTTTTTTCTATAACATTAAGTCAGGATTTAAGGTAGAATTGCCATTGTTAGGATTCTTGTCCCAAGAGTTTTTAATGTAAGAGAGATACTTAGAATGCCTATCACCACCAAACTAACCTGGGTCGATTTTTACTAATTTTAAGCTATTAGTTGCAATTGCATCATAATCGAGTAAAATGGAAAGGGCCTCAAACTAAAGACTAGGAACCAAAAGCAGAAAATTCGAGAAAATAAATAACCATTGGACCTTCCACATCTGTAACATGACAGCATTACAAATCCATAATAACATTCAACAATCGAAAAACCTAAGCATATTCATAAAATTAAAAATCCAAGATTCATTCTCTTTTAACCTCTTCTATTACTACAAAGGCTCAACAACTCCTTAGTTGTTAACTTATTCAGATGATCATGGTCTTCCCCATCTTTCTTATGCTTAGAAGAACCTTGAATAACATTTTCCATTTGAGATCTCTCCACATTGCTCTCACCCCGCTTGCCAATTCCTCTTTGTTTTACCATTTGCTCCGCCATGACATCCTCATATTTTTCAATAGCACTAGGCTCAAAACCCGAAGAATGAATAGGTATTTGAGGTCCTATAATCAAGCCAAAAGAAACCATAAATGTTTCAACTTGTTAACTTATACCGTATTAATTCCGTCATAGCTAGAAAGAACAAAATTGTCCAGGAGCCAAATTGAAGCTCTTCTAGAAAACACTTGTATTTACCGGTCTCTCTTATGTCAAACAAAAAAGGGTGGATCTTTAGTTCTTTACTTTTTAATGTTACAGTAACAGTTTCGAAAGTACCTTGCTTACGACCAGTGCTAAACTTGAAATGACATCTAGGCAGAATAAACACTTCATCGTCTTAACGATCGTGAGCATTTGTGTTTACTTGGGTAGCTGAAATTTAGTGATTAAATTACATAATTGAAAAAAGTAACAATGCTAGTATATTATTGTAATGTTAATAATCTTCTCCCGAAAGTAGACTACCTAGACCTTTCGTTTTCACTTTAGATGTTTATGGACCTAATTTTAGGTATTTACGGGCTTTATTTATCTTTTGTATTTAGTTCATCTTCTTGTATTTAGTTTATCTTTTGAAAATAACCATGTTGGCTGTAAAATCTGTGTTTGGTCTATTCGATTTATATCTAATTTTTGCACTTACATATGTGCGTCAACTTCGATCAATATAAGCTTTATAGCAAATACGTGTTACCAGACCACACTATTTTGTTTTTGTTATTGTTTTTATATATAGTATTACTTACCTTCCAAAAGATTAAAAATTGGTCAAAGCGTGACAAGTATTATAAACTTATTTTCAGTTCATAATATTTTTCACTCCTTTACCATTTTTTCCTTTTTTGAAAGGTAAATATTCTATATATAAAAACAAAAAGAATGAAAGAAATAGTGTGGTTTGGTAACAATGATTTACTAGCTAAACCTAAGATAGATCCAAGTTGAAGCACATCAAGTAAGTGACAAAATTAGATATAAATCGCAACAGACCAACTAAGCATTTTACAAACAACTTGCTTATCCTCAAATCTCAAAACAATGAGAGATCTAAATACAAAAGATTAATATTGTTCGTAAACAACAAAGATTAGGTCCAACCGTACCACTAAAGTCAAAACCGAAATTAGAGTAGTCTACTTTCGAGAGAAGATTATTAATATCACAATAATAATCTGGCATTTCATTTTTTTCAAATTTGTAATTTAATTACTAAATTACAGCTCCCTAACTAATCACAAAGGCTCATGATCAGGAAGACCATGAAGTGCCGATTCTCCCCAGATCTCATTTCAAGTTCAATATTGGTCGTAAGCAAGTTACTTTCGAAATTGTTACTATAACATTAAAGAGTAAAGAACTAAAGATCCAATCTTTTTTTTGTTTGGCTTAAGGCAGACCGGTAACACAAGTGTTTTTTAAGAAGAGCTTCCATTTTTCTCTTGAACAATTTTGTCCTTTCCTTCTTTGATGGAATTCAAATAGTATAAGTTAGCATGTTCAAATATTCGTGTTTTTTTTTGCTTGATTATAGGATATCAAATACCTATTCATTCTCTGAATTTCGAGTCTAGTGCTATTGAAAAATATGATAATATAATGGAGGAGCAACTGGTAAAAGAAAGAGCAACCAACAAGTAGGGCGAGAGTAGTGTGGAAAGGTCTTCAATAGAAAATTTAATTCAAGTTCCTTCTAAGCATAAGAAAGATGAGGAAGAACATGATCTTATGAATAACTTAACAACTACGGAATTATTAAGCCTTGCTATAAAGAGAAGAGGTTAAAAGAGAATAAATCTTTGCTTGGACTGGAATTTTTAAATTTATGAATATACTAAGGTTTTTCGATTTTTGAATGTCAGTATCGATTTGTAATGTCGTCATGATGTGGAAAGTCAAATGATTCTTTACTTTCTCGAATTTTGTGCTTTTGGTTCCTAGTATCTTGTTTGAGGCCCTTTATGTTTGGCTCGATTATGATGCCATTGCTACTAATTTCTTAAAATCTTTCAAAATAAAAAAAGGTTTATTTGCTGGTGAAATTTGTTATAAGTCTCTCTCTTACATTCAAAACCCTTGGGACAAGAATCCAAACAATAGATATTACACTTTCAATACATACTCAATGTTTTAGGAAAAACCTAACTTAGTTTTTTTATAACAATGTTTTAGAAAACATTGGTTTGGGAACAACCCTATTAATCAAAATAATGCTAGTATACCTAAGAAGCTGATTAATGTTGTTGGAAATGAACCATCATTTGGTGGAAACTCAAGTAGGAGACTTGGTCAAGAGTTCATGAGGAGTGGTCTACATGTGGAAACTCAGATATTTTCAATGGAAAATAAAGGTGGTGAAGGTGAGCTTATGCACAACAACCATGAGCACTATGGATTTGACTGGACGAGCTATGATGAAATGCGATTGCATAATCCATTTCATGATTTAAGAAAGACTAGGACTTAATAATTCACTCACGATTCGCTAAGGCATGTTTTACATTTTAGCATGTGGTGGTTTTTTATCTCGATTAATTTTGTTTTAAATCCTTTTTGTTTAAGCTAAAGAATTTCAAGAATTATCAGACAATGCTTGTCCATCTATCAAAGTATTGATAGTAATCGAGTTATATACTAATTTTGGTCATATACAACCAAATTTACACATTAAAGCAGTCGCAATGCCTTCCACTGTTTGCGTGTTTTTGACAATTGAGATCATATATAAGTGTATTTAAAAATACATAAAGTATATAATTGCATGACAAGCTAAATATATAAGAACGGATTCGGAATATCATGAACCTTCGGTATAAGGGTCTGTTTCACATGTTAGCATTTTTTACCATCAGTTTAGCGACACTCAGTTTACCATCAGTATATAAACAAAGCGTCTGATGAAGGTTGGTATGTAACCCTAGATGAAGGTTCCATATGCACTAGCAGATACATGTTTAGCGACTCTACAACTTCTGATGGAGGTCAAAATATAGGATATCAATTCCGCATTTTTTATAATATATGGAGTAATTCCTAGTATTCAACCTAGCAATTAATTGCCTTTATTGGCCCTTTCATGGAGAACAGTTAGGGTTCCCCCTCGAGGAGCTAGTATACCACAAATATATACTGATATGACACCAAATATGATTGCAAGATTGTGCCAATCAAAAAATTAGTCGATCCTCATATACAAAGTCTCATTGACCACGAAAAAAGGAATCTCTCTCTCTCCCTATTTAAGTAAAAACTTAATACAAGTATCTATAAACCCTACTCATATTCAATACAATTTAAATATATCATATACAACGAAGAAAGAGGGTTAAGGATGGTCAATCCACCAAGTCCATTGTGTTCTTAGTTTGAGTGTGCAGATTTTACGTAGTTAAAGACTAAAAAAGCCGGCAAGCCGTTAAAAGAAATTTTCCTATTGGTTTCAAGCACGGGAATCTATGCAATCTCTTGACCTAATTTTCCAGGTCCATCAACTACCTTGATTCGGATGACCTCCATTACTTTGAAAAACACCGAACCGACTAGAAAAACTGCGACTACGTCGATTATTTTGATTGTTTTAAATTCTGATCCTTCATTGAACTAACCTCGATTGCTGTAGTCTCTACCGTTTCCAAAGTTCCCTCCACGGCCTCCATTTCCCTCGTTTCTGAACCTCCACCCTGTTCCAATTAATAAAACGTCCAGGTGAGTCACTCTAGAATGGAAATATTAAACATGTATAAATAAAGTATTTTTTCTCCTACAAAGTAGTTACCATTTGGAAGTTGGTCAAATACATTCAGAGTGAGGAACATTCTTATTATCCAGTCAACTACCGATCCTTTCCATGGAGAAAAATATCTATATCCTGCAGGTGTATAGTTGTCTTATTGGTTAGATAAGGGTACTTCTCTGCAATCAAATTAGGGTATACGTGCACAGGAATTATACGTAATGATAATAATTTGATCAAAACAGCATTTTAAGTTTTGAAAGTGAACTTTTTCCTATCAGGTATGAGTTATTTTCGTAAAGGTATCAATTAAGGTTATATATGTGTTACAGTGACTCAGATATTGAGAATATTTAGACATTATCCAACCCATTAATCTTATCTAACAAACAAAGACATTCGTAGACTGTGAATGCAAGTTGTGTACAAATTTAATAACATGTTTAGAAATAACAGGCATGTAGTAGAAACTATAAAACAAACCATTTTTCTGAAATGAAATGAGCAACGATCGCCATAAATCCTCTACCAGCACTCTTGTTTACCAATCTTGGATTTCTTTTTTTGGAAAGATTTGTAAATGCCTGCTAAACATGGGAAAAAATAAATTACATCCCAGTATTACGATACAAAAAATAGTAGTCGTCTCTTGACCCCTAAATTTACAAATCATTCAAACAGATTTAAACAGAAGCCTATTTCAAATCATGCCAACAAAAAATCTAGAATAGTAGATAAAAAAATATTACAGAAATACCAATGAAGATACTATCAATAGTTTATAGCCAACAAGACATAAGCAAGAGCAGGGATTCTTTAAGAGAAAAAACATAAAAAAATGTGCTTCCACAATACACCGACATATGGGAAACAGCAATAGTCAATAGTCATTAGGAAATATGCTATACCTTAGTATCATCATTGATCAGGGAGGGACGAAAAGGGAGGTTGGGAGGGAGAGAGAGAGAGAGAGAGAGAGAGAGATTTTCTTTGGTAGTTAGTCAATATAAAGGATTCCTGTATACATTTAATAGAAAAATATCAAATATTAACAAATTATGATTTTGATTCATGTATACATTCAATAGAAAAAATTAATTGGAAATAACTTTTAAGTCTATAACTATGTATAACTAGTTGCCTTTACCATTTATGGTTAACATTAACTCACATTAAAACCTATGTAAATGATAAAATAATAATTTCTCTTGCACACAACTAGGGTCGATGTATGAATTTAAAAGTTTGATCAATATGATAATATTTCTTTTAAAACCCCTTTATAAACATGTGGTCTAATCAATATCATAAATTATTATTCCTCTAGAATTACAAAAATAGTTAGGATAATTTATTAAATATTATTTGTGTTTACTTTTTCTTGCAATAAAGTAGAATTCATATGTGTTGATTATAAAATGGTTCACTTCATCATTGGGTACACTTATTTTGATACAACTAACTCATACATTTATATAATTTGTAATCATATTGTATGATGAGCAATATTTTGATAAGCAGTATAATGAAAGCCAACCACTTTTCGTCTTCATCTGCGACATTAGAAAAATGCCAACATGCCAACATGCGAAATGGACTCTTATACTGAAGGTTCTTGGTATTCCGAGTCCGTTCTTGTATATGTATTTTGTCATGTCATTATATATTTTATGTTTATTTTAAATACAATTATATATATATATATATATATATATATATATATATATATATATATATGATCTCAATTTGTCAAAAGCACGCAACACTGGGATGCATTGGAATCGCTTTAATCTGTTAGTTTTGTTGCATACATACATACATATATATATATATATATAACCAAAATAAGTATATGACTTGATTAATATCAATATTTTGATAGAGGTTATATAAGGGCTAGATAATTTGAGGGTGAGTTGTCATCGTGAATATCTAGTTACTTTAAACATTGTTGTGATTGCTAATTTTCTTTACTTCAGTTGAACAAATTCATACAATCAATTTAATCGAAACTCATCGTTAAATAATCTGCTAATACCATCTCACTTCTTCATCTATCCATCCATCAATCAATCCAATTCATCAAAACTTTCAAACTTGCAATCAACTGATTCAATTCATATATTTAATTTTTCATTCCAACATATTGACAAAATTTTTATAACATGGATTTCAACTAACAATGATTAAATCAATAAGTTTAGATGCACGTGACCAAAATTTTCAATCATAACAAGTTCAACTAGAACCATTTGTCTACAACTTCAATCATACATTAGTAATTAACTATTCTTCCATACAAAATTCCACTAGATCCGAACCATTCGAATTAATACCAATTAGTTGTAAACAATCGTCAAAAAAATACAAATAAGCAGTTAAACAATCAATTTAACGAACGAGAAGATGTCGTGTATATTATTGAATGGATGATGAAATTTGAGACGTATAGCTTTCAAAAGATGGCAAAATGAAGGGGTTCATATGTATATATACTGAGTAAGTTGCGCTTATCCGTTTGGGAAGTAATCCAATAATTGATCATTTATCAATTAAGAGTATAAGGGCAAAGTAAAGTGGGACATACAATGTTGGATATTTGATTGTTGATGGGCCAACCTTATCTTTCAATATCAATTTTACTTGTGAAACATGTTAATTTTTTTTTTTAAATTTAATGTAGGGAAAACCCACATTTTTATTTTATTTATTATTGCGAAAATAAAAATGCGGGGGAAAACCCCCATAAATTGATTGGGCCAAAAGTGCTCCAATCTGTCAAGAAAAGTATCAAAATTACATTAAATAAAAACTTTCGAATCAAAATAAAAGAACTTGTAAATGCAAGGACTTGAAACGTAATATATCCAGTCTTTCTACAAATAGCCCACGCGTCACTATTTTCCCTTCTCATTTCAGAAAGAAGATCGACAACCTTTCTCTCTCTTCCAACCTTCCCAACAATGGCGATTATAGTCAAACTTATCGTAAATTTGGTGTATGATCTCAATCCAACTTCAGAATACTTGCCAAACTCTTCAGATAGTCTTCTAGCTCATCATATATTAGATATAGCCCACTCTTTGCCATAAAATCTGCAGCGTCATTCCCTTTTCTGAAGGTATGACATATCGTGATGCCTTTCCTAGGAATAATGTCTTCAATTTGCTGTATTAGAGAATAAATAGTCTAAGAACATTTTTTTTATTGGATATAATATTTACCAATTTTTGAGAGTCACTTTCAATAATGGAACCATCATCCTCTATAATTAATAATCATTGTAACATAGCGAGAGTCTGAACTTCTAAAATAGAATCCGCATGAACAATAAGAGAAAAACCGTCTAAAAAATTACCTATGTAATATCTCACCACATCTCCTATAGCTGAAAAGTGTGGATCTCGTCTGAAACTACTATCAACATTTATTTTAATTTTAGATCTAGGCGGCCTTGACCAATGAACCAATTTAGCCATTTTCCTCATTGCAGTAGTAATAACCGTACTAGAGTCAGATAAAATATCATAACTGACACCATAGGATTTATCTCGTTTAATGAACTGATAAAGGTGTGTAATGATATTTTGAATAATTCCCTCCTTTGTTATTTTAACACCTTCATATCTGCTTGATCATCTTACTTTTCAAATACCCCAAATAATATATAGAATAAAGTAAAAACTTGTTAATATCATCCTACAAAAATAATTTTGTATATAATAAAACCAAATATCTATAGGTTTGTTCACATGACTTTATAGGGACAAGGTTATCTGATACAGTTGGAAATCACATTGAGATAAAATTTGAGGGCTAATATCTAGGTCCGATTGAAAATGTCATGTCCATCTTAGAAAATGTTTTCCCAGAGCTTCACGTTACGGAAGAAAGTTGCAAAGAATTGAGTTGGATAGAGGCTATTCTCAGCTTCGGAGGAATTGAAAACCGAACAATATATGACCTAGCCGATCGTGGCATGACCAACAAATCAGTTTTCAAAGCTAAGTACGACTATGTGAGGACACTTATCCCTATAGATGGAATAAAGATTGCATTCGATAAGCTAAAAAAACAACCGAAAGGGGTTGTATTTGTTGAGCCTTTAGGAGGGATTATGGATGAGATAGCAAGTGATTTCATAGCTTTCCCTCGTTGGAAAGGTAATATTTTTGGAATTAATATAAAGTAAACTGGAAAGAGGAAGATAATTTGAAAAATAAAGAGTACATAGAGTGGGCAAGGGAGATACATGTAACAATGACACCATATATGTATCATCAAGTTCTCGTGCTTCTTATGTTAATTGTATGGACTTGGATCTTGGAGTTATGGATGTGAAAAAATATGATAGTCATGTTAATGAGGTGGGGTTGGCTAGAGTTTGGGGTGAAAAATACTTTTTAGGAAATTATGATAAAGTGGCAAGTGTAAAAACGCTTATTGATCCCGAAAACATATTTAGAAATCAACAAGGCATTTTCCCGATATCCAATAGATCAACTATAAACCCATTTCTTGAAAGCGAAATGAAATAGTTTCTAACAATTCATTTCGTATAATAAGAAGGTCACGGTATCATAATCCTTAATAAAAGGTTGGAGTACTGCACAAGTTCATTGGTTATTTTTATGACCACCTGCCTTTTTTCATATGGAAATTTAAATTTATATTCTTATAAATCTAATGAATGTGGCCAGTTTAGTTTATCTCTTTCTGTACAAAATATCCCTATAAAAATGTTATGTTCCAACTTCCATATTAGAGTTTCATTGTAATGGGCGAACCGCATTTAGAATAGAAAGAAGTTCGCAAGAGCCGCTATTATTTATTTTGGGTTCTAGAACAGTTTCAGGTGACTTTTTTTTTTTGTTGAACATACCATATTTTAGAAAAAGTATTTTCTAGGTAGATAAAAAACACTTTTTGAAAGAAAAGAAAAGTATTAACATTTTTATCCCTATGCTTTTTTTTATTGTCCCGAGCAGTTCCTGCTATATTCCCCAAGGGCACATTGCTCAGATATTTTAGGCCACGTGCTAAAATTGAAAATAATATCTCTTTACTAATATTTGTATCAAAATATTTTGTAACTAAAAATTTAACCAATGATAAGTTTCTTTACCAACTTATAAATTTTAATTCAAGTATGCAATGATATAGATTATCCGTTATAATTTCCATACATCATTAGTACTGTTATTTTCTTGTAAGTTATTAAAAAATTGGAACATTTATGTCACCTTCTTGCAAATTTTTGAAGAATTAAAATGAAATTGATAAAAGATGGTATATTATAGGGTAAGCTTGTAAAGTTTTTTTTTTTTTAATTCAAAGTGAGGAAGACCCACTAATTTCATTAATTTTATAGTTTAACTGGCCAAAAGTCTTATTACATCAGAAAACTTATCTAAACGATATGAAAATACAAGGACTAAAAAACAAATTTCTCAAATCAAGTGGATGTCTTTGAGGATAAACTAATAAACCCATCTATCACTTGTTAGAATAAATCTTAGATTCATTTTATAATTTATCTTTAACTATTTCATTTTGAAAAATTTGGAAACTCTGATCTTCAAAGTACTCTTTTAATTCTCCATGCCTTCTCGATATATATATACCCCGTGAACATAGCTCAATGATGATACTTAACTAGCAACTACCATAATCTTCATAGTCATACGTATCATAGTAGTTGTTATTGGATCTTGTTTTGTTTATTATATTATATCGGTGATTTTTCACTTTCTTTTCTTCACTTTGTATTTTACACCCTTTCCATTTAGCAATTTTCCTTTTTTTCTCCCCGTCTTCATCCACTTCGGTTTCCCAATTAGAGGAGTAGAGATCCACCACTAATTCGCCTTCATTTATATTAATTTGCATCGTATCTGTATCTGGTTTCGATCCACTTATGGTTAGGAAACCTTCCTTTATCTCGGATTTGTTCTTTTGTAGTTGTATAAGCTGATAATTGATTGCATCTCGAATGCAAATATTTAGTGGGACTGCTCACTAGTAATTAACAGATTGAGACTTTGATGGTCTGTGCATCAGCTTGTAAAGATCATGTGCATCAGCTTAATTAAAAACACTCTACTCCCTTTATTTAAAAAATATTGATCAAAATTTGGGATGCATCAGTTCCCCTTTCTTATCCATTATATTTATGTAACACAGTTACATGAACTTAAACCACTCCTCACATACTTTTAACTTATATTTTATTCCCCTTTCTTCAGTCTTTTTCTTCGTAGGATATGTGCTATTGTTAAATACACCCTCCATCCCCAAAACATAGTCCATATGAAATCACGTGCAAGTTTGACCGGCCAACTATTTGTATCAAAATTGTCGAAATGAAAATTTTCAAAATTTAATAATGTAATTTAACTTTTGGATTATATGATTAACTTTTGAAATTTTTTATTTTGGCCGTCAAAATTGTACGCAGTTTCGTAGGGGACTATCTTTTTGGGACGGAGGGAGTATAATATAAGAATATAAAAAAATTCGAAAATAAATAAATATAAGGAATATGATAGAGAAACTGATGTATTTCATGATCGTATAAGTGAAAGTTATAGTTGAAAAAGTGTGTTTGTGAATGTAAATTTAAGAAGAATGGTAGAAGAGCCGGTGCGCGGTTGCTCTAACATACCTACTACATTTCATTTAGAGATTTTTTTTGTGTGAAAGTAAATTGGGTGATATACATGTACAACATCAAATAATATATATTCGGTTTATGCTATATTTCCTATACTTTTTATGGTAAAAGGAACTAGTTTTTGTGGACATAAATTTGATGAAGTGAAAGAATACAAACCAAAAGGATCTAGTTTTTCAGTTTCTCTAAAATAGTGGACAGAATTTTGATCAAGTGAGAGTATACTAACCAATATAGTAAAAAAAAATTGTACTACAACAACGACAATTTCAATGATTGAAAGTACGATAACATAAAGTTAAGTTATTACAATTTTCTCTAACATAAACTAAGACTACTAGATACATATTTATAAAGCCACTCCAATATTTAAATTCAAATTTAGCAGTTGAATAACTCCTTGCATTTTTATTTATTTAAAAATTCTAAAATTCAAAACCCTTTCAATATTATTTACTCTCTTTGAAACCACTCAACTCCCAAGTATTACAATTTCAATAGCGGAATAAACCTTTCCGTGTTCACCAGTTCTACCTTCTACGTTTGTTATGTTAGGAAATCAAAGCACTCGGAGAATGACTAAGAACCGTAAACATACACACAAACAGGATATTTGTTAACAAGGTTCGCCCAACACTGAATACTTTCCCGAGCAGCTGCTAGTAGCCTTTATATAGATATTAAAAGAGGATTAGAATGAACAAGAAATCTAGTTTTGATGGGACAATTATTGATTAGTACATAAAAACATACTTAATTTTCAAATATCCGGATTCTCAAGTCTTGTTGAAGATTGGGTACATATAATGTAGCATCAAAAGTTAAAATAAAGAGTAAAAATAAATTACATCCCAGTATCACGATACAAAAAATAGTATTCGTCTCTTGACCCCTAAATTTACAAATCATTCAACCACATTTAAACAGAAGCCTATTTCAAATCATGCCAACAAAAAATCTAGAATAGTAAATAAAGAATATTACAGCAATACCAATGAAGATACTATCAATAATTTACAGCCAACAAGACATAAGCAAGAGCAGGGATTCTTTAAGAGAAAAAACATAAAAAAAATGTGCTTCCACAATACACCGGCATATGGGAAACAACAATAGTCAATAGTAATTAGGAAATACGCTATACCTTAGTATCATCATTGATCAGGGAGGGACGGAGAGGGAGGGTGGGAGGGAGAGAGAGAGAGATTTTAAGTCTATAACTATGTATAACTAGTTGCCTTTATGATTTTGATTAACAAATTATGATTTTGATTAACAAATTATGATTTTGATTCATGTATACATTCAATAGAAGAAATTAATTGGAAATAACTTTTAAGTCTATAACTATGTATAACTAGTTGCCTTTATCATTTATGGTTAACATTAACTCACATTAAAACCTATGTAAATGATAAAATAATAATATCTCTTGCACACAACTGGGGTCGATGTATGAATTCAAAAGTTTGATCAATATGATAATATTTCTTTTAAAACCCCTTTATAAACATGTGGTATAATCAATATCCTAAATTATTATTCCTCTAGAATTACAAAAATAGTTAGGATAATTTATTAAATATTATTTGTGTTTACTTTTTCTTGCAATAAAGTAGAATTCATGGGTTGATTATAAAATGGTTCATTTCATCATTGGGTACACTTATTTTGATACAACTAACTCATACATTTATATACTTTGTAATCATATTGTAGGATGAGCAATATTTGGATAAGAAGTATAATGAATGTCAACCACTTTTCGTCTTCATCTCTTTAACTTAAAATTTTAATGGTTCCGACATTAGAAATTTATAATGTCACTAGAAATAGTTTAGTAGGCTAGTGCCTGCATTATCATTGAAGGTGCATGTTTCGAGTCTTGTTAAGTGTGCTAGGTCAGAAATCACTTGTGCTCCTTAATAAGATTGGAAAAGAAAAACATTTAGTTTTTAACTTGGTTCTTATATGGTTCTCAACTTGTGTCATGTACAAATTGCGGGACTTTAGTTTGCGGTTGCATTGATTCTCCTATTTTAAGTTATGAGTAAGTCGACTAACATGACATTCGACACTTAGAAAATAGAAGGATTTTAGTTTGCGGTTGCATTGATTCTCCTATTTTCTTAAATAGCTGAGTGGTGTTTTTCCTTTTTTTTGTCCTTGTTAATTATAGAAAAAAATAGTACCATTGTGTAGGCACTAAAAAAAACCAATATGCGAAATGGACTCATATACTGAAGGTTCTTGGTATTCCGAATCCGTTCTTGTATATGTATTTTGTCATGTAATTATATACTTTAGGTTTATTTTAAATACAATTATATATATATATATATGATCTCAATTTGTCAAAAGCACGCAACACTGGGATGCATTAGAATCGCTTTAATCTGTTAGTTTTGTTGCATATAAATATGACCAAAATAAGTATATAATTCGATTAATATCAATATTTTGATAGAGGTTATAAGGGCTAGATAATTTGAGGGTGAGTTTTCATTGTGAATATCTAGTTACTTCACCGATTAAAGTTAGTTTATCGTATCTAGTCAGTGAGATGACAAAGGGTGTGAAAGAATATTGTTTAAGGTTAATTTATGTGTTTTTCCGTCATGATAGGCATAATGTTGCACATATGAAAGGTTCTTTGATCAGGAAGAGGTCAAATATTCAGTATTGTGAATACGATTTAACTAACAAGTGCCTCCGGGCTATTGTTTAAGCCTTATTTATAAGTTAAATCTATGTAGTCATTTATGATTAGGAAAAATCCGATTGATTCATTAATCCATCAATTAATATTTTATGCTAATAGTATTTAGAATTGATATATTTTATAATTTAGTAAACTAAAAACCATTTTTCTAACACAATAAAACTCAATTAAAAACATGGAAGTAGTTGAAACTAACATAAAATTAAATACTAATTATATAAAAAAAACTAAAAACTTTTTCAACACAATAAAACCAAAACAATAATATAGAAACCTAGTTGAAACCCTCTATAATAATATTTAGAATTTAAATATGGAAATAAATGAAATAAAATATTTATGCATTCGTTTTCTTAACAAATTATTCACTATGGATTTACATAGATTTCCTCCAAATTTTCTTTCAAAAATTACATCAATATATAATTATAAATATTAAATAATTATAATATTTATTAAATATGTTAAATTAATTAGGTTTCTTATCTAGTGCTTGGGGGGCCGTGTTAGGTATGCACACCCTTCTAATAGTTTGAACTTCCAAGTTATAATTATTATACTTGGTGTAACATCCCATATTTTTATAAGTATTTTTAATTAGGTATTAATTTATCCAAAAACGTTTTATACAAATTTTACCAAAAACCGGTCACTCGACTAATTTTTAGCCAAAAACCGAAACTCTTCCGAAAAACTTTATTTTAAAAACATGTTACTAATTTTATAAATAAAAAGGACCCAATAGGTTTGCTTCTATAGATTTGTTATTTTTGAGTAGTAAAACAATATGTTTGGATTTAGAGTTAACTTTTAGAACTTTGGGAACCAAATAGTTCGTTACCACAAACTATCTCAAAACAGTTTTTCTAAACACTTTTCAGCCACTTTTTAAAACCAAAAACCTAAAATCAGCCCAAAAGCAAGAGAGAAAAAGAGAGAAAAGAGAGAAAAGAAAGAAGAATAAGAAGAAGAAGAAGAAACCACCGTTAGCGGGTTCATACCGGAAGCATCTCCTCTACGCTCTAAGGTAACGGGGGTTATCCATTGCGACTAGACGAGGGTGTGTGTTAGGATTAAGTTTTACGTTTATTATAAATTGGGGGTTTTTGCCTTTTATATTAATTATGTTCTTAAATTGTTAATTGGAGTTTAGTTGTTATATTTTTAATTCCATTATTTGAATTGTAGAAGTTGAGGCTTTAGACATATTAGTTTCGAATTAATGAGATTATGGATGGGTTTGCATGTTTTATTCGTTGATTATGTGATTATGTAATTATTGATGAAATTGGATAGATTTTTATTGAATAATTGTGAATTGTTGTTTGTCAAAATGCCTGAAAGTGATTTTATGTTGTTATAGCGTTTGGCTAGTTGTGAATTTAGTACATGTGGTTATGTGTTATGTTGTATTACGTAAGTGACGTATGAGATGATGTTATTTGAATAGTATAATATTATTGGCCGAGGCCTTAATATTTATACGTATGAGATTGTGTTAATTGGATGATTTTATATTATTGTCCGAGGCCTTGTGATTTAGCTGTAGTGGCAATGGTCTCTGTCTCTCCCTAATTTCGGGGACAGAAGACGGCCGAGGGGATAGGATGACTCGTCTTACGGACTGGGGCGAGTGGCGTTAGAGGTCCCAGTGTGCACTATATTTACTTTTATGTTAGCAATGGTCTATGTCTCTCCCTAATTCCGGGAACATAAGATGGCCGAAGGGATAGGGAATGGCTCGTCTTAGGGACTGGGACGAGTGGTGTGAGAGGTCCAAGTGCGCACTATAAATCTACTTTTATGTTGCAATGGTCTCTGTCTCTCCCTAATTCCGGGGACAGAAGACGGCCGAAGGGATAGGGAATGACCTACCTTAAGGACTGGGGTAGGTAGCGTGAGAGGTCCATGTATGCTATAGATGTGTGTTGATGTTATTTAATTTATTTAATTTATCCCATTGTAGAATGTCATTATATTTCTTTTTATACATCGATTATCGTAGTTGTAGAATTGGTGAGCTCTTGCATCTATGGGATGGAGTGACGGTATTTAGTGGTGCCGTCCCTTCTAGTTATGTGCATGGGACTCACCGTTACAGTTTTGTATTTCAGGTACATTATAGGTTGAGGCATTTGGATAGGAGCCATTGGAATGCATCACGTGGGTTCGGGGCTTTCGCTTTCATTCTTATTATTTAGTTCATTTTGAGGTTGTAGC
This sequence comes from Primula vulgaris, assembly GCA_963920805.1. Taxonomy (NCBI): domain Eukaryota; kingdom Viridiplantae; phylum Streptophyta; class Magnoliopsida; order Ericales; family Primulaceae; genus Primula; species Primula vulgaris. The sequence continues at coordinate 11,641,324 of OY987215.1, read as the reverse complement.
CTACGGGCAAATTGCATTTGTTTAGTTCTTCTTTTATAATTTTGTTAAAACCTTTTGGTCGTGTAGCCGCGTTTGGCAAGCATTTTATTTATTGTTTAATTGTTCCTTTAGCTCGGTAGTGTTTTCTTTTAAAAATTTTAATTTCGTACCAACAGGTTGTTTTCTCTTTATTTTAAAAAGGTCATGGTTCGATATCCGTGTTTATGGAATTTGGGGCGTGACACTTGGCAAGTACATTAGTACGTACGTAAGAGTATATTTAAGGATGAGGGTTGGTTATGGTTGTTACCTCCGAGTTACTTCATCAATTACACTTCTCTACATGTGTTAGTGAAATGACTAGATTGCGAAAGAAAGGTTTTCAATTTTACCTTTTTTAAGTTGGAGTGAGTGATTAAGATTTTAATCCTTCTCGAGCAAATCTTGGGATCCCGATTGAGTCCTCTCGTTCGTGATATTTTGCGTACTCGTTAGGAAATTTCTAAATCCTTTAGAGTAAGTCCACTGTTGTTAAACTGATGCTCCGGTATATTAAAAAGTAGAATATAAAATAACAAGATTAGTTTTACTCCTAAGAAAGAAAGTAGTTACTGCTGTATGGGAAAAAATATTTTTTGATGTTTTGCATATATAGTTGTTGGGTGGTCATATACGAATTGTTGTGCAAAAATGTCAAACAAATACAAATGAATAATCAAACGAATTTGAAGACATCAAAATATACGTGGTCTCCAAGAATCACAAACAATTGTGATTTTTGACTATTTCGTGGGTGAGAGATTAATATATTCACTATTTGAATGAGTTACAACCAATCAACCTATTAAAATAACTAACTAACACTTCACCCGATTATAATTAAGAACTTATATCACATTTAAGAGAAGAACCACACTATCAAAACCATCAACCCAAGCCTAACAATAATATTTAGAGTTTAGACCTTACATATTTTATATCTTTCTATCTCTTTTAAGAAAACTACACTACGTTGTATATTTTGGTGATCAAGAGGTTTAGTGCTAAATCCAAAATATAACATTTCATAGGTCGACTTTTAATGAAATAGAAAATATATTGCACAACCTAATCTAATTAGAAATAGGTAATACATGAAAAGATAAAGTTAAAGAGTCTAAATATAGATATTAATAAAATATCCACCGAATCCGTCCAAGCGTTTAAAATTACAAATCTAAACCTGGACTGAATTTCTTGCAAGCTGATATAATCATTAAGCAACATTCAGTTTTTGTGGCATAGATCTTGATCTTCAATTTCAAACATTGTTGTGATTGATAATTTTCTTTACTTCAGTTGAACAAATTCATACAATCAATTTAATCGAAACTCATCGTTAAATAATCTGCTAATATCATCTCACTTCTTCATCTATCCATCCATCAATCAATCCAATTCATCAAAACTTACAAACTTGCAATCAACTGATTCAATTCCAATATTTAAGTTTTCATTCCAACATATTGACAAAAATTTTATAACAGGGATTTCAACTAACAATGATTAAATTGATTACTTTAGATGCGCGTGACCAAATTGTTCAATCATAACAAGTTCAACTAGAACCATTTGTCTACAACTTCAATCATACTTTAGTAATTAATTATTCTGCCAAACAAAATTCCACTAGATCCGAACCATTGAAATTAATACCAGTTAGTTGTAAACAATCGTAAAACAAATACAAATAAGCAGTTAAACAATCAATTTAATGAACGAGAAGATGTCGTGTATATTATTGAATGGATGATGAAATTTGAGACGTATTGCTTTCAAAAGAGGGCAAAACGAAGGGGTTCATATATATATATTGAGTAAGTTGCGCTTTTCCGTTTGGGAAGTAATCCAATAATTGATCATTTATCAATTAAGAGTATAGGGGCAAAGTAAAGTGGGACATACAATGTTGAATATTTGGTGGGTGAGGGGCCAACCTTACCTTTCAATATCAAATTCACACGTGAAACATGTTAATTTTTTTTTTAATTTAATGGTGGGAAAATGTCACGCCCCAAAATCCAGAAAACGGACATCGAGGCGTGACCTTTTTAAACAAAAGAAAATAGAATCTGTTAGTACAAAATTAAAATTTTAAAAAAGAAAACACTTGCGAGCTAAAGGAACAATTAATCAATAAATAAAAGTGTTTGCCAAACGTGGCTACAAGACGAGACAGTTTTGACAAATTTATAAAAGGAAATAAACGAATGTAATATGCCCGTAGGCTACAACCTCGAAAAATAATCTAAAGAAATTAAAACGAATTAGGAAGCCCAAACCCATGCGCTACCTCGCTAATGTTCCTAACCAACGCCTCAACCTAAGTTATACCTGAAAGACAAAATTGTAATGGTGAGTTCCATGCACATACATAGACGGGACGGCACCACAAAATACCGTCACTCCATCCCATAAATATAAGACTCACAACAACAACTATGATAGCAACATATAAAAAGAAATAAAATAACGTCGTACAACAAGATAAATTAAATAGCTCCAACACACATCTATAGCAAACATGGACCTCTCATGCCACCTACCCCAGTCCGTAAGGTAGGTCATTCCCTATCCCCTCGGCCGTCTTCTGTCCCCGGAATTAGGAAGAGACAGAGACCATTGCTAACATAAAAGTAGATTTAAAGTGTGCACTTGGACCTCTCATGCCACTCGTCCTAGTCCGTAAGACGAGTCATTCCCTATCCCCATGGCCGTCTTCTGTCCCCGGAATTAGAAAGAGACAGAGACCATTGCTAACAGAAAAATAAATAGAGTGCATACTAGGACCTCTCATGTCATGCCCCAAAATCCGTAAAGGACATCTAGGCATGACCTTTTTAAAAACAAAAGGAAAACAAAACCTGTTGGTACAAAATTTAAAATTTCAAAAAAGAAAACACTTGCGAGCTTAAAGGAATAATTAATCAATAAATGAAAGGGTTTGCCAAACGCGGCTACAAGACGAGACAGTTTTGACAAATTTATAAAAAGAAATAAACGAATGTAAATTGCCCATAGGGTACAACCTCAAAGACAATCTAAGTGAAAAGGAAATGAAATCCCCGAGCCCATGTGATGTATTGCCATAGCTCGTAACCGAACGTCTCAACCTAAATTGTACCTGAAAGACAAAATTGTAACGGTGAGTCCTACGCACATAAATAGACGGGACGGCACCACAAAATACCGTCACTCCATCCCATAAATGCAAGACTCACAACAACAACTATGATAGCAACATATAAAAAGAAATAAAATAACGACGTACAACGAGATAAATTAAATAGCTCCAACACACATCTATAGCAAACATGGACCTCGCATGCCACCTATCCCAGTCCGTAAGGTAGGTCATTCCCTATCCCCTCAGACGTCTTCTATCCCCGGAATTAGGAAGAGACATAGACCATTGCTAACATAAAAGTAGATTTAAAGTGCGCACTTGGACCTCTCATGCCACTCGTCCCAGTCCGTAAGACGCGTCATTCCCTACCCCCTCGGCCGTCTTCTGTCCCCGGAATTAGGAAGAGACAGAGACCATTGCTAACGTAAAAATAAATATAGTGCACACTAGGACCTCTGATGCCACTCGTCCCAGTATGTAAGATGAGTCATTCCCTATCCCCTCGGCCGTCTATTGTCCCCGGAATTAGGAAGAGACAGAGACCATTGCCACTACAGCTAAATCACAAGGCCTCGGCCAATAATATAAATCCACGCAAATATCACATTCTCACACGTCTCTTTGACGCAATTCAACTAAGCACATAAGCATAAATACTAGATTCACAACTAGCCAACCAACTCTAACAACATAATATTCCATTCAGGCATTTTAACAAACACCTTGTATGCGCAATATAAAACTCATCACTATTCAACAATAATTTACCCAATTCTATCAACAACCATTATAATACATAATCAACGCATAAAACACGCAACCCATCAATATTCTCATTAATCCGAAATTAATATGTCAAAAGCCTCAACTTCTACAATTCACATAATGGAATTAAAAATAAAACAACTAAACCCCAATTAACAATTTAAGAACATAATTAATATAAAAGGAAAAAAACCCCAATTTATAATAAACGTAAAACCTAATCCTAACATACACCCTCATCTAATCACAATGGATAACCCCCGTTACCTTAGCGCATAGAGGATATGCTTCCGGTAAGAACCCGCTAACGTGGTCTCTACTTCTTCTTCCTAAGCTTTGGAATCTCCCTTTTTCTCTCTTTTCTCTCTTCTATTTGGCTGGTTTTTAGGTTTTAAGAATGAAAAGTGGGCTGATTTGAGTTTTAGAAAAACTGTTTTTAGAAAGTTTGTGGGAGCGAACTATTTGGTCCCCAAAGTTCTAAAACCTAACTTTTAATCAAAATTATTAATATACTACTCAATAATAAAAAATCTTTAGAAACAAATCTATTGGGTCCCTTTTATTAGTAAAAATAGTAACAGGTTTTTAAAGTAAAGCTTTTTGGAAGAGTTTCAAGTTTTGGCTAAAAATTAGTCGAGTGACCGGTTTTTGGTAAAATTTTGCATAAAACGTTTTTGGATAAATTAATTCCTAATTAAAATCACTTATAAAAATACGGGATGTTACAACTAACCCTCCTTAAAAGAATTTCGTCCCGAAATTTCCTCTCTAAACAACTATACCCAGAAATGATAAACTTTCACAAATAAGGCCATAAAAATTTAAACGTACAATTCGTGTCATAATCTAAGAAATAAAACATGTAGGGCTCACAACCCGTAACAACTCCATAACATAAATACATGAACTACACGTAAGAATCTCAAATAAGGTAAACACCTATATGCAATATCAAACATAGTAAAAGACAACTCAACAACATCAAAACGTCCCCAAGACTCAATGTACGGGTCTTTCTAGTAAACATAAACACCATACTCTAGGCGTTACAACTAAAATAAACTCCAAAATCTAGGCGTTACAGCCCTTCCCTGATAAAGAAATTTCGTCCCGAAATTAGAAAACATCTAAACAAAAGTACTTATAGAAAAGTCAAGATTAGGATACTTCCTCTTCATCAAATCCTCGCGTTCCCAAGTTGCCTCCTCGGCCCCGTGGTGTTTCCAAACCACTTTTACCAATCTAATCGTTTTTCCTCGAAGTTCCTTCTCTTGCACGATAATCCTCGTAGGTCCCACTTCGTAGGTCACATCCGCACTAACCTTAATGTCCTCAAAGTCCACCACGTGTGAAGGGTCGTGATGATACTTTTTCAACATTGACACATGGAACACCGGGTGAACCCCTGCCAACTTTGGTGGCAAGTCCAACCGGTATGCAACTTCTCCAACTCGGTCCACGATCTCAAATGGTCCGATAAATCTCGGGCTCAACTTCCCTTTAGAGCCAAACCTCATAATCCCCTTCCTGGGCGAAACTCGCAAGAATACTTGATCCCCCTTTTTGAATTCCAAAGGTCTCCTCCTCTTATCCGCATAACTCTTTTGCCTACTTCGAGCCGTCTCAAGCCTTTGTCGAATTAACTTGATCTTTTCTGTCGTTTCTTGAATCAATTACGGTCCTAACATTTCCGCTTCTCCCACCTCGGTCCAACACATCGGAGACCTACACGGCCACCCGTATAAAGCCTCGAAAGGTGCCATGCCAATACTAGCTTGGAAGCTATTATTATACGCAAACTCAACCAAGGGTAGATGGCTCTCCCAGCCTCCCTTGAAGTCATTCACACATGCGCGTAACATATCCTCTAGCACTTGGATAGTCTGCTCCGATTGTCCATCCGTTTGGGGATGAAACGCAGTACTCATTGTCAACTTGGTCCCTAAGGCATTTTGCAATGCGTCCCAGAACCTCGACACAAACCTCACGTCTCGATCCGATACTATCAAAATCGGCACCCCATGAAGTCTAACAATTTCCTTAATATATTTTCGTCCCAAGATTCCCACCGAGTTTGTCATCTTAATCGCAAAGAAGTGTGCGGATTTGGCCAAACGGTCGACCACAACCCACACAGCATCATTCCCACTTACCGATTTAGGTAAGTTGGTCACAAAATCCATTGTCATCCTTCCCACTTCCTTTGGTGTTCCGCCGGCCTTTGGTGTTCCGCTTTCAATTGATGGCAAGTTAGACACCTGCTAACATATGAAGCTACATCTAGTTTCATTCCTGGCCACCAAAATTGTCTCTTCGCATCGTGATACATTTTTGTTCCGCCGGGGTGAACGGCTAATCGGGAGTGGTGAAACTCCTTTAATACCTCGTTCCTCATGTTTTCTGTCACATAAGTCCTTCCCTTAAATAGTAGTCCTCCATCGGTTCCTTTCGTCCAACCATCTAGTCCTTCGCTAGAACTCATCCGTTTCTCATAGCTCGCCACTTTCTCGTCCCCATCTTGTGCTTCCAGAACCCTACTCACAAGTTCCGGTTGTACCACTATTGTGTACAAAGTCCCCACATTATCATGTCCCAACTCCAAGTTGAACTCGTTCACTTTTCCCATCATCCTCCATTCGTCGATCGCCACATGCGCTAAGGTCGCATGGGACTTTCGACTCAAAGCATCCGCCACTACATTGGCCTTTCCCAGATGATAGTGCAAGTCGTAGTCGTACTGTTCTAGATATTCCATCCATCGTCGTTGTCGCATATTTAAATCCCGTTGGGTAAAAATATGCCCTAAGCTCTTGTGATCCGAGAACACTTCGAACTTTTCTCCGAACAGATAATGCCTCCATATCTTCAACGCATGAACTATTGCCGCTAGCTCTAGGTCATGAGTCGGTTAGTTCTTTTCGTGAATCTTTAGTTGTGGCGAAGCATATGCGATAACCTTTCCGTCTTGCATTAAGATGCAACCCAAACCTTCATTCGAAGCATCGCAATACACTTGGTAACCCTTCCCTTGCTCAGGAATAACTAGTATAGGAGAACTAGTCAACCGCTTCTTGAGCTCTAGGAAGGCTTTCTCGCAAGCCTCACTCCACACGAACTTCACCCCCTTTTTGGTAAGGTAAGTCATTGGAGTCGACAACTTCGAGAAATCCTTGACGAACCGTCGATAGTATCCCGCTAAACCCAAGAAACTTCGAATCTCGAACACATTTTTCGGTTGTACCCATTTCGATACCGCCCCAATTTTCGTCGTGTCCACCTTTACCCCTTCTTCCGAGATCACATGTCCAATAAATTTCACCTCATTTAGCCAAAATTCACATTTGCTAAACTTCCGTAAAGTTGGTGCTCCTCGTGTTCCTCTCTTTAACTCGAGTAAATCAAGATATCGTCGACGAATACCACCACAAACTTGTCGAGATACTCCTTAAAAAGCCGGTTCATTAATTCCATAAATGCCGCCGGCGCATTAGTTAACCCGAATGGCATCACCACAAACTAATAGTCACCATACCGAGTCCTAAAGGCCGTTTTCGAAATATCCTCATCTTTCACCCTCAATTGGTGATAGCCTGATTGTAAGTCGATTTTTGAAAAGAACGTTGCTCCCTTTAGTTGATCAAACAAATCGTCAATTCAAGGTAGTGGGTACTTATTCTTAATAGTCACCTTATTTAGTTTTCGATAGTCGATGCACATCCTCATCGATCCATCCTTCTTTTGCACAGATAAGGCCGGTGCCGCCCACGGTGACGTACTCCACCTAATATACCCCTTCTCTACCAGTTCTTCTAACTGCTTACTTAACTCTTTTAACTCAGCTAGTGCCAGTCGGTACGGGGAAATGGCTATGGGTGTCGTTCGAGTTACCAAATCGATAGAAAAATCTAACCCTCTCTTCGGTGGTAACCCAGGTAGATCCTTCGGAAACACATCTCTAAAATCGTCCACTACGTGTGGCCACATTTCCACTTCCTCATCGTTATCCACTATTGAGAGACTAGCCAAAATACAAGACCGGTTGCCCACAACCCGCTTGGAATAATAAGGAATAGAAGAAAGGGTAGCGTCCCTTTCCCCACGAAAGAACACCTCATCTCCGGATGAAGTTGTAAGGAAAATTTTTCGTCGAACACAATCGATGAAAGAGTTGAAATGAACCAACCATCCCATTTCAAGGATCACGTCGAATCGTGACATCTCAATGACAACTAAATCAAACGTAAATGAGTGGTCCACGACCATTATCTCACAAGACCGACACACTCGGTCCAACACAACTCGACCCCCAATAGGAGTCTCTACAACAATCGGGTTCTCTAGAATCCCAATTTCTAACGACAAAGACTCAACTAGACTTCTAGATATAAAAGAACGCGAAGCCCCCATATTGAAAAGAACATGTGCCCAAGATGAGCACACAAGACCGTACCTTGTATATTTGCCGGATCTCCTTGGTGTGGCAACTTTGGCCAGGCATATAAATGAGCCTGAGCTGGTGGGTTTCCTTGCGGTCCTCGATTTCCCCCATTATTTTCTCGGTTCCCCAGGCCTTGATAGCCTCCTCGATAGTTCCCACTCTTTCCCCCTCTTTGGTGGTTACCTCGAAACCCTCCCCCTTGCTTCCCATGTAATTGGTGTTGTGGCAAAAATTCTGGTCCTCTTGGTGGTGGTGGTGGTAGCCTAGGTTGGTTAAAAGGCCGGTTGGTGTCGATTCTTTCTTGTCCCAAAGTACAAACCCTTGTCGTATGTCCAAACCGGTTGCATGTCCTACATTGGATTCTAGTTCACTCATATTGTCAATGAATCACATCTCCACAGGTGAAACATGCTCTCTTCATTATGGTGTTGATTGGTAGTCGGTTAAAACCTCTATCTCCTCTGCCCTGTTGTGGAAAACGCGAATTATTCGCCATATCCCAAGTCTGCTTCTTCTCTTCCCTCAGAGCATTTCCGGTTTTTGACTTTTCCGAGATTCTCTTGCTATGGAGTAGAGCTCCTTCCACAGCTTGAGCCGATTTTACCAACTCATTATTGTTGACATGGTAGGCCGATGCCAATTGTAACGAGATGGTAGGATTCAGCCCTTCATGAATCTCCTACATCTTTCTGCACATCCTATAACCGATTCTGGGGCATACCTCGAGAGTGAGGTAAACTTCAGTTGGTATGCTTGAACGGTCATACCCCCTTGATACAGCTCCTCGAAACGCCTCCTCATTTCATCCTTATAAGAATCTGGAAGAAACTATCGATTAAACAATTCGATGAACTCGTTCCATTCGAAGTTGCTTAAGTCGTAAGTATCCACGATCCCTAACCACCACTTCCGTGCTTCACCCTTTAGGTGAAACTGGGACATATTCACCCGTTGTTCCCCATCTACTATTCCCTCTGCCGATAAGTACTTCTCCATTTCGTCCACCCATCCCTCAGCTATGGATGGTTCACCTACCCCATCGAATGTCGGAGCCCCCAATCGGGTGAAGTTAAGCAATCCATTTTCGCTTCAACTCCCAGCTTGTGCATTCTGCACCATCATTTGCACCACCTTCTAAAGGTCGGTCATCACTTTGTTAGAGTTTACTGATTCCGGTTCAGGTGCGTATGTCTCCTCTTCTTCCTCATTCACCTCCTCATATACATTCTCAGCCTCTTCCTCTACATCGGGTTGCTCATGTGGTGGGGCCCTAGTGTTACCTCTGCCCCCATGACCTCTAGCAGCCCTTCTCCCTCTAGTTGCTCCCCTCCCCCTTGGAGATCTTCTTCCTCTTCCATTTACCCCACCTCGGGTAGCCGCACTGCTTGATGGTGGTGCGCCCCCGCGTGTAGCTGGTCCTCGTCCACTAGTCCTTGTGGTAATAGCCATGACTACAACAGATTAAACCGACACTTAGTTGTCTCGCTTGACATTACTACTCATACATGAATACTATACTTATTCATCTTGACTCCTAACACTTAAAAAAATCTATGTCGCACCAAAAATTTCAAATTCTGCTAATTATACAATACAGCATTCCGCACATTACGCGATAATCACAAAACATGTAAAACATGATAAAATCTCGTTTTTCATGCTAATCATTTAGCAAGATTTCTAAGGTTCAAATTCTAGGGTACTGAAATACGAAGCCAACGCTTCAAGCGGAATCAAATTCGGAGTAAAAACGAAGGAGTTATAAACGTTTGATGTATAGCGAGGAAACCACATAATTGCCAGAACACGACCGATCGTTTTGGACAAAACGACCGCTCATTTTGACAAATGACCGATCGTTTTTTGGTCAAAATCTGTCCAGAGAGGTCTGAAAAATTCGACCGATCGTTTTTCTGCTGAAAATTATCGATACAAAAACGTAAAATTCCTCAACACTTGTAAATTCCTTACATGGAACATACCACACAACTACATCATTTTAGTCCACAACATTTCAACATCCATTTGCATAAAAAGTTCATTACCATACAAGTTAATAATTTGAAAACATACAACCTAAAATCATCAACTTCACAATTCTCGCACTCTAATAGTACGCTACTACTTGACATGCAAATTTATACCTCATACACACTATATCAATCTACACACGATACATCATTTTAGTACACAAAAGTACGAGGGATAACCCCTCACGATACGTTATCCTAAAGCACCCGAGCGTCCTCGCATACTCTAGAACTCCACATCGCTAAGGTATTCCTTCACACATACCGACGAGAGGTCCACCCACTACTTTGGCGAGCCGGGATAAACAAGCGTCCTCATTGTCCCCAACTTGCTTCACATGTGGACTTTCCTTCCATCAACTACTACTAAATTCTAGCTACATGTCTTAAGCTAAATGCAACCCTCCGTTTTAGAAAAAGTCTGAATTTTTGGAAAAGTTTTGTGAAAATGATACGATGGATCTTGGTCTAATGGTTACCTATCTTCCCGTCATCCCAAAGTATACAAGAACCTAGTTAGCTCTGATACCATCTGTAACGACCCGGCCCCACGAACCGAACCGTAACGCCCGTATCAACAATATTGTCCGCTTTGGCACAACTTTCCAGGGGGGTCACCCATCCTGATACTACTCCAAGCTAAGCACGCTTAACTGTGGAGTTTCGTCCTCGCTATTGTGCCGCATGGCTTTAAAAGGCCTTGTTAATAGGAAATAGATCTTTAAGCTCATATACCACACGAGTACTCTCATATCTGGGCGATGTGGGACTGACGCACAACACCGCACCACAGAAATTCCTTCCTGGAAGTCTGGGTCGTCACATTTACGGCTAAATAAATCTTTCAGAATTTGATAATATTTTTTGGAAATGAACTAGAATACTCTTGCAAAATCAATTTATTGAAACCATGAGTGGTTATAGAAATTTGATGTTTGCGGCAGAGGAGTTTTAGTTTCATTTTTCGGAATTAGATTGTACGTGTTTGTTATTTAAGATTAAACAAATTATAAATGGTCGTAGAGTTTTATTTTAAGAATAAACAGATATCGGATAAATTATTATTTTGTTGAAATAACATCTTATTATTTTGTTAAAAGAACTTTTAATAATTTGTTGAATTAATATTTTATTAATTTGTTGATAGAACATATTGTAAATATGTTCAGTTTGCTATTATTGAGAATATCAATCGAGTAATATTACACTACTATGATTGGGGGAGAACTCTGAGGGTCCCACAAATGTGGGGGTAACCCATCGATCTTCCAGATCAAGAATCTAAACATAACCCAAAGTGCCTACGGGCGAGTGGGAGAATACCTAGTGGTATGGACTTCAAATGTCTGAAATAAATGATACCGTTTCATTTACTACCTTCAAATCGATTAAGTTTTTCCGTGACATTGTGCATGTCCTGAGTGAGGGCAAAGAGAATACACGGACCATGGGAGCAATGATATGTGGAAAGTTTTAAACGTTTGGAAGCCCACTAACAAGTGAATGGATGAAAACTTAAATCATCTACTGGTGGTTTTTAAAACATAAGGGTAGTAGCCTTTTCGGTAGCTAAAACACTAGTATCAGATTGTGAGCAGTTTGCGTGTTTGTAGCAATTCATGAGTGACTATATATTCAAATTGAGCATATTAATCGACACTCTTGTGGTCAATAATGACATGTTGAGTTATTCAAATAAGTCATTGATTTGACATGATATAGTAGTAGGTCATGAGAATATAAACCTTAAAGGTTTTATTTTTCTAAATTTATTATCTAAATTAAAACACAAATATGAGTTTGTGTTTGAAGCAATGTATTGTAAAGTCTTCGGTTCGAACTTTTGAACGGAGTACATAATTTCATGGTTTGGTGCATTTGAGATGCGTGCAAACCGGGAATGAGCTAAATGGTACTTCATCAATTTATTGATGATTATACTAAATACTGATATGTCTACTTGATGAAAAGTAAGGGCATATCAATGGAGATATTTATTCTCTAAGAGTGAATACGAGAATCCTTTTGTTGAGTATTAAGCTTTGTCAGAAAATATAGTCGAACTATGGGTGTTCTATTGCGGTAATCTACCAAGTTTAAGCCAATGATTAAGTGTTAATCACTAAATGTTAGACTGCTCTCGAATGTGTTAGACATTTTCTAACTAGTTCTGAAACAGTATATTCACATGGCTATAAATACATGGTCACTGTGAATGAGGTGGTGAATATGAGACACCGTGTGCACAAATGTGCGGTTAGAATGACACAAATCATTAAAGGACGAGTCATCATGCTTCTGAGCAAATATGAGGTTGTTGAGCGATGAATGTCATCTTAATAAGTTTAGGGCTAAACTCTGAACTTGTGTGGAAAGCAAGCTTTCCGCAAACTCTGTGTTGAACAAACTACCGCTTAGGAAGTTTGACCAAACAATTAGAATTATAGAAGGCAAGGTGCCCAATTATAAGTTCTTGGAAGTTTGGTGCTTCCTCAGGAAGGTTTCAATTCATGTTTCCTTGAATGACTTGGATAGAACCAAAAATGGTAAATTATTTGTTCATTGGATAAACACTAAATATAACGTTGATTGATTTCTCGTGTACAAGTTGGATAAACTGTAGGTGCATGTAGATAGGATCATAAAAGCCCGAGAAGCATATTTTCTTAAAGGGATCTTTTTCCACAAAACTCCAACACCTGACGAGGCTGCAGACTCAAACGGTGATTGGAAATATGGGGGCAACTGAACCTTGAGTAAGATGAAGTGCCTCGACACGGTAAAAGGGTAAGAAATGAATCTTCCTTTGGCCCTTGACCTTCATGAGTGAAGATAAATCGACGACATTAAAATAATCAATTTTATCCATATAATGCGTATATGGGTAGATGCCATCAACAATGAGGTTGATAGACGCATGAGAAATAAAGTCAGTTACTTTAAGTAAATTGAAAATTTTGATTATTTCATTGTCTATACTCTAATCTCCATGAAAAGACACATCATTAATTAATGAGAACATGTGTTTCATAAATGGAGATATAGAGAATTGGGAACAACTCAATTAGGTTGTGGTTTCGTGTAAAGTAAGCCAACCAAATGAGCAGACCGAACAATTATGCCAATGAGGCTTCTCAGATACATGAACTATACTACCAATCATGGATTGCATTATACGAGATGTTCAACAATGTTAGAAGGGTATTTAGATACCAAGTGTATCTCGAACTCTAACAGTACATGGTCCACAAGTGGATATGTTTGTACTTAGAGAGATTGCATTCTATGAAGGTTTTTAAAATAGACATGCATACGTGAATCAAATATGAAATCATAATTAATAATGTTGGAGCCACTGAAGAGGTATATTGACTGAGATGTTTTTGGAGGTATTCACAAGTGGCCAAAATTCGTTCCCTCAATAACCGTGCACTGCTAAAGTCAGTCAGTTATTGAACGGGATAAGAGAAATTTGTATAATGGAAAGTGCCGACAATGTCATGACATAATAGTCGGAGACACAAATCCAAAAAATAAATTGCTAGAAAATAGTGTTTTATCCATAGATTTTTCAAGGTCTAAGGATAATTAATCCATATACAAAGTTGCTTAACTCATGGAGAAGTCAAAGCTTTATCGAGGGGAATGGGGTTTGAAGCCCATTAAATTGGAAACATTCACATAGGATGTAAACTCCAGACTAGGGTTCAATGGGAAAACTAAACTGTATGGATGACCGAACAAAGCACTCGGTAACATAAGTTTCTAGCCCATTTCTATGATGAAAGAGTGATAGACCTGTACCATATGAAGGGTGAGCATAATGCTCTTAATGAAAAAAACTATCTCGAAGTTTGAGAGGGGTCAGGACACCCTTAACTTGAAATCACCTATAACGAGTATATAAGGCCGGTACTATGTGATGAGATTTGGGATAAATCACTAGAGCACTTGATTGAATTTTCCAAGATAGCCCATGGCCAAATTTGGAGAACAACTAAAAAGGCCTAGTAAGTGGTGTAGAGAAGACACCGTGTGAGTACTTTATTTGGTATACACAAAATGTTGAGGGTTCAAAGCATTACGCTACCCAAGATAAGTATATTCAAAAGGTATTTCGCTATGGCAGGTTCAAGGCATGCGCTACCTGGCCTTATGCAGTGAATTATCGTGGTTCTCTCGAATTGCATTTAGTTGCACGTTGCATGTTTTATATTACATTCATCTTGGGGATTGTTGAAAAACTTATGCTTTATTTGTTTTGAATGTAGTTAATTTTGTGAGTTTCAAAATTTTAATATCCCCATTATGGCGACTCTTTATTTGTGTAGGAGTTACATATAAAATGCTTTAAAATATGATGGTCTTTCATATTTTTCCAAATAGCTTTTCCATATTTTTTAATGAAAAATAAAATACTTGCGCACATATTCACACACTCACATATGCATGCATATATAGAGACAGTATCATACCACCAACCGCTCGACCGTAACTCGATACAACTTTCGTCGAGTCACATGTGATAGACGTTGTACCTTTGGAACGAAGTGCCCTATTCAGTCAGAAGCAGAGGTGGCATAGCAAATATCCTTTAAGGGTTTTTGCTTAGCAGTCACCTTGTTATGAACTTTGAGTCCTTCATTTTGGTATCATTTATAATATCTCGTGTTACGATTTGTTTTTGATATTAATATATTTGTTTAAATTTTTTTCTGTTGTTTCTCCATTTCTTTTTCCGTAGAAATTATTTTATTTATTTACATCGTATCCAATAGTCATCTTCTTAGAAAGGCTAAAACAGAAAAGTTAGATATATCTTAGCGCATGAGTATTATTGTTTCTCCAACATCAAAAATTAACGAGTAGATATTACATATCAACAGGTCTGCCAGACATAGCTATGAAGGGATGTCTTCTGTTGCCATTGATGGATCACCGTTTATAATTATCGAAATGAAGAACTTGGACAAGGTTAAAGTAAATGTAGAAAAATTAGAAGTATGGATCGAAGGAGGGGCTACTCTAGGTCAAATATACCTTGCCATCTCTAAGGTAATAGTGTAAGTGAGAAAAACCAGGTTCTATCTTGCCACCATACGAGAAAAACTTGGTGGTGATATGAAAGGGCCGATCAAAAACTTTTTTTTACCATTCATGTATTTTACTACAAAAAATTAATTACATAAAAAAATCATTCCTCCTCTTCTTATGACTACAGGTGAGCGGCATTCACACTATCTCAGCTGGGAGTTGCCTCACTGTGGGCATCAGAGGCCATAATTCTAGTGGTGGATTTGGACACCTCTCTCGAAAATACGGTCTTGCGGCCGACAATATCATGGACAGTATCTTAATTAACGTCGAAGGCCGAGCACTTGACTGTGATGTGATGAGGAGGTGTTTTGGGCTCTCAGAGGCGGTGGTGGAGGAGTTTTGGGAATTACATACGCATATAAGATGCGTATGGTGACCGTGCTTCGAGTCATTACTGTTTTCAAGGTGACTAGTTCACAGTCAAAATATGATGTTGTTGCGCTCTTTCATATATGGCAATTTATTGCGCCTAAGTTGGAAAATGGTTTTTTTATAGTTTCCTTTTATAGGGGCAGGATTATCTGATAAAGTTGGAAATCATATTGAGACAGAATTTGAGGGCTCATATCTAGGTCCAATTGAAAATGTGTTCCCAGACCTTGGCCTTACGGAAGAAAGTTGCAAAGAATTGAGTTGGATAGAGGCTATGCTTAGCTTCGGAGGAATTGAAAACGGAACGATATATGACCTGGCCGATCATGGCGTGACCAAGAAATCATATTTCAAGGCTAAGAATGACTATGTGGGGACCCCTATCCCCATAGACGGAATAAAGATTGCGTTCAATAAGCTAAAAAAACAACGGAAGGGGGTTCTATTTGTTGAGCCTTTAGGAGGGATTGTGAATGAGATAGCATGTGATTTCATAGCTTTCCCTCATAGGAAAGGAAATCTTTTTGGATGTCAATATAAAGTAAATTGGAAAGAGGAAGATAATGAGAAAAACAAAGAGTACATAGAGTGGGTAAGGCAGACACATGATACAATGACACCATATGTATCATCAAGTCCTCGTGCTTCTTATGTTAATTGTATGGACTTGGATCTTGGAGTTATGGATGTGAAAAAATATGATAGTCATGTTGATGAGGTGGAAATGGCTAGAGTTTGGGGTGAAAAATACTTTTTAGGAAATTATGATAGATTGGTACGAGCAAAAACGCTTATTGATCCCAAAAACATATTTAGAAATCAACAAGGCATTTTCTCGATATCCAATAGTTCAACTACAAAGCCATTTCTTGAAAGCGAAATGAAATAGTTTCTAACAATTCATTCCGTATAATAACAAGAGTACGGTATCATAATCCTTAATAAAAGCTTGGTGTGCACAAATTTATAGGTTATTGTTATAATCACTTGTATTTTTTCATATGAATTTATATTCTTATAAATCTATTGATGAACGTGACCAGTCTTCGTTTATCTCTTTATGTACAAAATGTCCCTATAAAAATGTTAAGTTCCACATTAGAGTAATTGCACTAGAGCCGCCTAAAAATGAAGTTCACCTTGAAGTTCGCAAGAGACGCTAATATATAATTTTGGGGTCTATCGTAGGCTCAAGGTTATCTGATACAATTGGAAATCACATTGAGATAGAATTTGAGGGCTAATATCTCGGTCCGATTGAAAATGTTATGTCCATCTTAGAAAATGTGTTCCTAGATCTTTGCCTTACGGAAGAAAGTTGCAAAGAATTGAGTTGGATAGAGGCTATTCTCAGCTTTAGAGGAATTGAAAACGGAACGATATATGACCTAGCCGATCGTGACGTGACCAAGAAATCATTTTCAAGGCTAAGTACGACTATGTGAGGACACTTGTCCCTATAGACGGAATAAAGATTTCGTCGGATAAGCTAAAAAAACAACCGAAGGGGGTTGTATGTGTTGAGCCTTTAGGAGGGATTATGGATGAGATAGCAAGTGATTTCATAGCTTTACCTCGTAGGAATGGTAATCTTTTTGGAATTAATATAAAGTAAACTGGAAAGAGGAAGATAATCAGAAATACAGAGTACATAGAGTGGGCAAGGGAGATACATGATACAATGACACCATATGTATCATCAAGTCCTCGTACTTCTTATGTTAAATGTATGGACTTGGATCTTGGATATGTGCAATTGTTAAATACACCCTCCGTCCCCAAAACATAGTCCATATGAAATCACGTGCAAGTTTGATTGGCCAAGAATTTGTATCAAAATTGCGGAAATGAAAATTTTCAAAATTTAATAATGTAATTTAACTTTTGAACTATATGATTAACTTTTGAAAATTTTCATTTTGGCCGATCAAAATTGTACGTAGTTTCGTAGAAGACTATCTTTTTGGGACGGAGGGAGTATAATATAAGAGTATAATATAATATAAGGAATATGATAGAGAAACTGATGTATTTCACGATCGTACAAGTGAAAGTTATAGTTGAAAAAGTGTGTTTGTGAATGTAAATTTAAGAAGAATGGTAGAAAAGCCGGTGCGGTTGCTCTAACATACCTACTACATTTCATTTAGAGATTTTTTTTTTGTGTGAAAGTAAATTGGGTGATATACATGTACAACATCAAATAATATATATTCGGTTTATGCTATATTTCTTATACTTTTTATGGTAAAAGGAACTAGTTTTTGTGGACATAAATTTGATGAAGTGAAAGAATACAAACAAAAAGGATCTAGTTTTTCAGTTTCTCTAAAATAGTGGACAGAATTTTGATCAAGTGAGAGTATACTAACCAATATAGTAAAAAAAAATTGTATTACAACAACGACAATTTCAATGATTGAAAGTACAATAACATAAAGTTAAGTTATTACAATTTTCTCTAACATAAACTAAGACTACTATATACATATTTATAAAGCCACTCCAACATTTAAATTCAAATTTAGCAGTTGAATAACTCCTTGCATTTTTATTTATTTAAAAATTCTACAATTCAAAACCCTTTCAATATTATTTACTCTCTTTGAAACCACTCAACTCCCAAGTATTACAATTTCAATAGCGGAATAAACCTTTCCGTTTTCACCAGTTCCACCTTCGACCTTTGTTCTGTTAGGAAATCAAAGCACTGGGAGAATGACGAAGAACTGTAAACATACACACAAACAGGATATTTGTTAACAAGGTTTGCCCAACACTGAATACTTTTCTGAGCCCCTGCTAGTAGCCTTTATATAGATATTAAAAGAGGATTAGAATGAACAAGAAATCTAGTTTTGATGGGACAATTATTGATTAGTACATAAAAACATACTCAATTTTCAAATATCCGGATTCTCAAGTCTTACTTAAGATTTGGTACATATAATGTAGCATCATGTAGCATAAAAGTTAAAATAAAGAGTAAAAAGAAGTAGAATCATGTAGTATATGTTAGTATCTTTTAAAAGTGTTTTCAAGTGAGGTGTTTATTTTATTAAGTAACATATCATTTCATCATTTTCTCATTTTGATCACAAATTTATGATTTTCTCACAAATATAGATTCTCTCTTTATAATACCTGCCCTCTCTATTTGGTAATACTAAAGCATGAGGAATTAAGAACTACATATAGACACATTACAAGGCTTATGCATATTACAAGATTAACACATTTAACTCTATATCCAAACATGTTCAACTTATTTTTTTGGTGGTTTTGTATGTTTATTCATAAATTTTTTAAACTTATAAGAAAAGATAAAACTATTCTTCATATTTTTTTAAATTAAAAGTGGGAATTGTCCACAAGTTTTATTTATAGTGAGTTTAAATTGGTCATCCGACTTATTACAACAAAAATATCAATAAAAGGATTGATACTGAAACTTATGTAACTTGGTGGTTCTATATATAAATAAGAAAATTTAGCTCCATTAAAGTACAAAGAAGGATAAATTAATAAAACATACTACTTTTGAAACTAAATTAACAAAAACATACAAAAAAATTTCTAATTAACAAAAACATACCCAAAAGTTCATAAACTAATTTGTACATTTCATACCCTTGTTCCAAAAGTTTATACCCTTATTTCAAATGTTCATACCCTAATTTGTATTTTTCATACACTTATTCCAAAAGTTCATACCCTTATTTCAAAAGTTCCTACCCTAATTTGTATTTTTCATACCGTTATTCAAAAAGTTCATACCATTATTTTAAAAGTTCATATCCTGATTCGTAGAGTTCACTCTTATTTTCAAAGTTCATACCCTAATTTACATAATTCATATCCTTATTACATAATTTTCAACTCCATACCCTTAATTCACGTAATTAATAAACTTATTTTGCAACATTATACAGTAATTAACAAATCCAACTCTTACCCGTCTTCCGATCTCGGAGTACCAATTTGCCGTCGTGGGCCTCTCCTTCGATAATCGCATCTCCGTCGATATCAAACTCGTTCTATAGTCTCGCCGCCAATTCCTACAGATGTGTCCATCTAAATCTCTACAGACTAGAGAGATCTGAGAGAGAGCGAGAAGAAGAAAAAGTTCGGAAAAATAGAGGGAGGATGAGGAGAGAGATCGAAAAGAAAGAGGAAGTATGAGAGATCAGAGAGAGTGAGAAGGAGGAGGAGAGAGATTGGAGAGAGAGAGAATGAAGAGAGAGAGATTGGAGAGAGGGTGAGAGGATGAGAGAGTGAAAGGTGGAGAGAGAAGAAAGAGATTGGGAGGGATGAATCAAATTTTTTGTTTTTTATTAATTATCAATTGAATGTATGTTTTTGATAATTTAACTTTTGAGTGTATGTCTTTGTTAATATAATAGGTGTACAGTATGTTTATATTAATTGCCCCTAAAAAAAAGAACTAGTTGACTTTAAGATAACTCTGCTCTTCGTCTTCTTCTTTTTCTTCGTTAACCTGTTAGATCCAGACGAGTTCTTAGAGAGGGAGATAGGAATACTTATCCATGTTGATTGAACGAGTAAAAATCCTCCCTCAAGGTAATTGCTACCCATGATTATGATCCAACTACTCCCCAGCTTTTGTAACTATATATAACTACTTTCGATTTCTTCATCAATAAAGGAGACATATCTCAAAGTAATTCTATCAATCAGGGATGATTATCAACACCAATCTCTTTATCTTCCAAACCCAGGTAACTATAGAATTCCCAGCATTTCATTTAATTACCTCTTTGTAACTTTACTTTTTAAAAAAGCTTATAAGCTGACTTTAGTTATTAGCACATAGTAACTAACAACTACCATAATCTTATTAGTCATAGAGGTCATACTTATTATTTATTGATTTAGTCTTTCTTCTAGTGTTGTATCTATGCGTTTTTGTTTTCCTATGCTCCATTGGTAATTTAATGCCCTTCCATTTAGCAATTTTCCCTTTTTCCCCTCTTTTTCATCCATCTAAGTTTCCACAGTTATTTCACCCTCATTTAGATTAATATTCTCAATTTGAGCATTGTGGTCCCTCTGTATGTGCTTTTCTGTTTTAAGAGTAACACTGTACCTTCTTGAAATTTTCACTGCAAGTACATTCTCTTACTGTGAAACTATAGCAGTCCCAAGAATTTTTAATGTAAGGGAGATACTTAGAATGACTATCACCACCAAACTAACCTGGGTCGATTTTTACTAATTTTAAGCTATTAGTTGCAATTGCATCATAATCGAGCCAAATGGAAAGGGCCTCAAACTAAAGACTAGGAACCAAAAGCAGAAAATTCGAGAAAATAAATAACCATTGGATCTTCCACATCTGTAACATGACAGCATTACAAATCCATAATAACATTCAACAATCGAAAAACCTAAGCATATTCATAAAATTAAAAATCCAAGATTCATTCTCTTTTAACCTCTTCTATTACTACCAAGGCTCAACAACTCCTTAGTTGTTAACTTATTCAGATGATCATGGTCTTCCCCATCTTTCTTATGTTTAGAAGAACCTTGAATAACATTTTCCATTTGAGATCTCTCCACATTGCTCTCACCCCGCTTGCCAATTCCTCTTTGTTTTACCATTTGCTCAGCAATGACATCCTCATATTTTTCAATAGCACTAGGCTCAAAACTCGGAGAATGAATAGGTATTTGAGGTCCTATAATCAAGCCAAAAGAAACCATAAATGTTTGAACTTGTTAACTTATACCGTATTAATTCCGTCATAGCTAGAAAGAACAAAATTGTGTTGGAAAAACATGTGAAATACATGGGTGTTTCCGAATGGTCGCTGGACCAACTTCGAGTCATTTTTTCATACGGCAGCGCTAAGTTGTTTATACCATACTCAACGTGGTTGAGTATCCCGTGTGACGAGCTTCGCAACGGTATATCGCATGACCTATTTGGAGAATGGGTGTGAATACAAAGTGGCTTCAAAGTTGGGCTATCGAAAGCTCAAATCTGGAAAACGAAATGGTTAATGAGAAAACCATTTAGAATAATCCCATATTGGAAGATTGAGGGTCAATTTTACAATATATATAGAAGGCCAACCCATGTAGTTGTTAAACAAGCAAAGTCCACATACACCTAAGAGTATTAGTGTGTACCACACACGCGTGCTCGCTTGTGTCTCGTGTCTCGGGTCGCAGGCGCGGGTTTGGGCTTGGGCTTGGGATTTGGGATTTGGGGAATGTCTCGGGTCTTGGGTCCAAACCTGAATAGGGAGTTTTGTATAAAATACAAAAGTATTCCCTAGAGTTTCCAGCAATAGAAACGCTAGCAATGAATGAGATTAAATGCTGCGGTTTCAGAATTGATTGAGCGGATTCTGGGGGTGTAACTCCCAGAATTAAAGACCAACATTTATGGGTGTGGTTTCATTAGAGACTATATAAGGCTGCCCTCCCCCTCTCATTTCAACACACCAGAATACACATAATCTCACAGCATAAGCATACATATAGAGAGAGAGAACCGCACCACCGACAGCTCGACCTGTGGTTCGGTGCCGGTTTCCATACGAGCCACTCAGTGACAAGAGTTGTACCTTGGGAACAAAGTCCCGAAACCAGAAACCTTTAAAGGTGGTTCGGGAAATATTGTTTAAGGGAAACTGCCCAGCAGTTGCCTCTCTTTTTTATTATGGTATTTCATTTCAGTACCTTTAAATTCTGTATTTACATTTCAGTCTTTTACATTCTGTAATTTACTTTTCTGTATTTACATTTCAGTACTGTTTACTTTCAGTCTTTATATTCTGTAATTTATTTTCAGTTCTGTAATTTCCAGCATTTACAAAAAACCAGTCCGGCAGTTTTTTATTTGTCAAAAACCAGTCCGGCAGTTTTCAATTTGTCAAAACCAGTCCGGCAGTTTGTTATTTGTCAAAACCAGTCCGGCAGTTTGTTTTTTGTTAAAACCAGTCCGGCAGTTTGTTTTATTACAAAACCAGTCCGGCAGTTTGTTTTTGTTAAAACCAGTCCCGCAGTTTGCTTTATTACAAAAACAGTCCGGCAGTTTGTTTTTTGTTAAAACCAGTCCGGCAGTTTGTTTTATTACAAAACAGTCCGGCAGTTTGTTTATTCGTTAAAACCAGTCCGGCAGTTTGTTTTATTACAAAACAGTCCGGAAGTTTGTTTATTTGTTAAAACAGTCCAGCAGTTTAATAATTTATATTAATCTGTCTGGATTTTTAATTAGCGTAATTTAAATTCCGTACGAGTCAGGAATTGTAATTTATATTCCAATTGTGAGAAATAAAGTGTTATTTCCATTGCGTTCCTGTCTTTTATTTTATTGTCCTTTCAATTATTGCTTTTCGATATAGTACCAAAACCAACAAATTGTCCAGGAGCCAAATTGAAGCTCTTCTAGAAAACACTTGTATTTACCGGTCTCTCTTATGTCAAACAAAAAAGGGTGGATCATTAGTTCTTCACTTTTTAATGTTACAGTAACAGTTTCGAAGGTACCTTGCTTACGACTAGTGCTGAACTTGAAATGACATCTAGGCATAATAAACACTTCATCGTCTTAACGATCATGAGCATTTGTGTTTACTCGGGTAGCTGTAATTTAGTGATTAAATTACATAATTGAAAAAGTAACAATGCTAGTATATTATTGTGATGGTAATAATCTGCTCCCGAAAGTAGACTAAGACCTTTCATTTTCACTTTAGAGGTTTATGGACCTAATTTTTGTATTTACGGGCTATATTTATCTTTTGTATTTAGTTCATCTTTTTGTTGCGCAATTTGAAAATAAGCATGTTGGCTGTAAAATGTGTGCTTGGTCTATTCGATTTATATCTAATTTTTTCACTTACATATGTGCGTCAACTTCGATCAATGTAAGTTTTATAGCAAATACGTGTCACCAGACCACACTATTTTGTTTTTGTTTTTGTTTTTATATATAGTATTATTTATGTCACGCCCCAAAATCCATAAACACGGACATCGAGGCATGACCTTTTTAAATAAAGGAAAAGAGAACCTGTTGGTACGAATTTAAAAATTTTAAAAGAATAACAATTGCGAGCTAAAGGAACAATTAAATGAATAAATAAAACTATTTGCCAAACGCGGCTACATGACCAAAAGGTTTTGACAACTAATAAAAATTACCAAACGAAAGTAAATTGCCCGTAGGCTACAACCTCAAAATAAAATCTAAGTGAAAAGAAAATGAAAGCCCGAGCCCATGTGATGTATTGCCATAGCTTCTAACCGAACGTCTCAACCTAAAATGTACCTGAAATACAAAATTGTAACGGTGAGTCCCACGCACATAACTAGACGGGACGGCACCACAAATACCGTCACTCCATCCCATTAATGCAAGAGCTCACAAATTCTACAACTACTATAATCGACGTATAAAAAGAAATATAATAACATTCTACAACTGGATAAATTAAATAAATTAAATACACATCAACAGCATACATGGACCTCTCACGCCACCTACCCCAGTCCGTAAGGTAGGTCATTCCCTATCCCTTCGGCCGTCTTCTGTCCCCGGAATTAGGGAGAGACAGAGACCATTGCAACATAAAAGTAGATTTATAGTGCGCACTTGGACCTCTCACGCCACTCGTCCCAGTCCGTAAGACGAGTCATTCCCTATCCCTTCGGCCGTCTTATGCCCCCGGAATTAGGGAGAGACATAGACCATTGCTAACATAAAAGTAAATATAGTGCACACTGGGACCTATAACGCCACTCGCCCCGGTCCGTAAGACGAGTCATTCCCTATCCCCTCGGCCGTCTTCTGTCCCCGGAATTAGGGAGAGACAGAGACCATTGCCACTACAGCTAAATCACAAGGCCTCGGCCAATAATATTATACTATTCAACAAACATAACTCATACGTCACTTAACGTAATACAACATAAACCATAATCATAGATGCTAGATTCACAACTAGCCAATCACTTCGACAACATAAAAACCCATTCGGGCATTTTAACAAACACCTTGTATGCATAATATAAAACTCATCTATATTCAACAATAATTTACCCAATTCTATCAAAAACCATAATAACTCATAATCAACGCTTAAAACATGCAAACCCATTCATAATCTCATTAATTCGAAATTAACTACAATTCAATTAATGGAATTAAAAATACAACAACTAAACCCCAATTATCAATATAAGAACATAAATAATATAAAAGACAAAAAACCCCAACTTATAATGAACGTAAAACCTAATCCTAACATACACCCTCGTCTAATCGCTATGGATAACCCCCGTTACCTTAGAGCGTAGTGGAGATGCTTTCGGTATGAGCCCGCTAATGGTGGTTTTTCTTCTTCTTCTTCTTCTCTCTTTTCTCTCTTTTTCTCTCTCTTGGCTGATTTTAGGTTTAAAGAATGAAAAGTGGCTGATTTTAGGTTTAGAAAAAACTGTTTTTACAAAGTTTGTGGAAGCGAACTATTTGGTCCCCAAAGTTCTAAAAGCTAACTCTTAATCCAAAAATATTGTTTTATTACTCAAAAATAACAAATCTTTAGAAACAAATCTATTGGGTCCTTTTTATTAGTAAAATTAGTAACATGTTTTAAAAATAAAGTTTTTCGGAAGAGTTTCGGTTTTTGGCTAAAAATTAGTCGAGTGACCGGTTTTTGGTAAAATTTGTATAAAACGTTTTTGGATAAATTAATTTCTAATTAAAAACACTTATAAAAATACGGGATGTTACAACTAACCCTCCTTAAAAGAATTTCGTCCCGAAATTTCCCTTCTAAACAACTATACCCAGAAATGATAAACTTATAAAAACAAGGCCATAAAAATTCTAAACGTACAATAAGATCATAAGAATTTAAATGCACAATACGGGTCATAAATCAAAAAAAAATAAAATACGCAGGGTTCACAACCCGTAACAACTCCATAACTCAAATAAGATAAACTCCAGATAATGCACCATGTAAGAATAACCGCCTGTATACAATATCTAACAGAATAAAAGACAACAATGTAAAACAAGCGGCTGCAACATAAAAGTCAATAAAGTAAACTAAGCTGACATGCTTCTACCTCAACAACTCCATGCATCTACAAATCCCAAATATGGTAAACAGCTATATGCAATATTAAACATAATAAAAGACAACTCAACAACTCCGTAAACTCTAGGCGTTATAACAAAAATAAACTCCAAAATCTAGGCGTCACAACCCTTCCCCGATAAAGGAATTTCGTCCCGAAATTATAAAGCATCTAAAGAATAGTACCTAAAGAAAAGTCGAGATTAGGATATTTCCTCTTCATCTCATCCTCGCGTTCCCAAGTTGCCTCCTCGGCCCCGTGGTGTTTCCAAACCACCTTTACCAGTCTAATAGTATTTCCTCGAAGTTCCTTCTCTTGTACATCGATAATCTTCATAGGACCCACTTCGTAGGTCACATCCGCACTAACCTCAATGTCCTCAAAGTCCACCACGTGTGAAGGGTCATGATGATACTTTTTCAACATTGACACATGGAACACCGGGTGAACCCCCGCCAACTTTGGTGGCAAGTCCAACCGATATGCAACTTCTCCAACTCGGTCCACGATCTCAAATGGTCCGATAAATCTCGGGCTCAACTTTCCTTTAGAACCAAACCTCATAATCCCCTTCCTGGGCGAAACTCGCAAAAATACGTGATCCCCCTTTTCGAACTCCAATGGTCTCCTCCTCTTATCCGCATAACTCTTTTGTCTACTTCGAGCCGTCTCAAGCCTTTGCCGAATTAACTTAATCTTTTCGGTCGTTTCTTGAATCAATTGCGGTCCTAGCATTTCCGCTTCTCCCACCTCGGTCCAACACACCGGAGACCTACACGGCCGCCCGTATAAAGCCTCGAAAGGTGCCATGCCAATACTAGCTTGAAAGCTATTATTATACGCAAACTCAACTAAGGGTAGATGGCTCTCCCAACCTCCCTTAAAGTCGTTCACACACGCACGCAACATATCCTCTAGCACTTGGATAGTCCGCTCCGATTGTCCATCCGTTTGGGGATGGAACGCCGTACTCATTGTCAACTTGGTCCCTAAGGCATTTTGTAATGCGCCCCAGAACCTCGACACAAACCTCGCGTCTCGATCCGATACTATCGAAATAGGCACCCCATGAAGTCTAACAATTTCTTTAATATACTTCCGTCCCAAGATTTCCACCGAATTCGTCATCTTAATCGCAATGAAGTGTGCGGATTTGGTCAAACGGTCGACCACAACCCACACAGCGTCATTCCCGCTTACCGACTTAGGTAAGTTGGTCACAAAATCCATTGCTATCCTTTCCCACTTCCATTCCGCTACCGGTAAAAGTTGGAGCATACCCGCCGGCCTTTGGTGTTCCGCCTTCACTTGTTGGCAAGTTAGGCACTTGCTAACATATGAAGCTACATCCCGTTTCATTCCGGGCCACCAAAACTGTCTTTTCGCATCATGATACATTTTCGTCCCGCCGGGATGAACGGCTAATCGGGAGTGGTGAAACTCCTTTAATACTTCGTTCCTCATGTTTTCTGTCACATAAGTCCTTCCCTTAAAGCGTAGTCCTCCATCGGTTCCTTTTGTCCAACCCTCTAATCCTTCGCTCGAACTTATCTGTTTCTCAAAGTTCTCCACTTTCTCATCCCCATCTTGTGCTTCCAGAACCTTACTCACAAGTTCCGGTTGTACCACTATTGTGTACAAAGTCCCCACATTAACATGTCCCAACTCCAAGTCGAACTCGTTCACATTTCCCATCATCCTCCATTCGTCGATCGCCACATGCGCTAAGGTCGCATGAGACTTTCGACTCAAAGCATCCGCCACTACATTGGCCTTTCCCGGGTGGTAGTGCAAGTCGTAGTCGTACTGTTCCAGATATTCCATCCATCGTCGTTGTCGCATATTTAAATCCCGTTGGGTAAAAATATGCCCTAAGCTCTTGTGATCCGAGAACACTTCGAACTTTTCCCCGAACAGATAATGTCTCCATACCTTCAACGCATGAACTATTGCCGCTAGCTCCAGGTCATGAGTCGGATAGTTCTTTTCGTGAATCTTTAGTTGTCGCGAAGCATATGCGATAACCTTTCCGTCTTGCATCAAGACGCAACCCAAACCTTCCTTCGAAGCATCGCAATACACTTGATAACCCTCCCCTTGCTCAGGAATAACTAGTATGGGAGAACTAGTCAACCGCTTCTTGAGCTCTAAGAAAGCTTTCTCGCAAGCCTCACTCCATACGAACTTCACCCCCTTCTTGGTAAGGTAAGTCATTGGAGTCGCCAACTTTGAGAAATCCTTGACGAACCGTCGATAGTATCCCGCTAAACCCAAGAAACTTCGAATCTCGAACACATTCTTCGGTTGTTCCCATTTCGAAACTGCCTCAATTTTCGTCGTGTCCACCTTTACCCCTTCTTCCGAGATCACATGTCCCAGAAATTTCACCTCATTTAGCCAAAACTCACATTTGCTAAATTTTCCGTAAAGTTGGTGCTCCCTCAACGTGAGCAACGCTAAACGGAGATGCTCCTCGTGTTCCTCTCTTGAACTCGAGTAAATCAAAATATCGTCGACAAAGACCACCACAAACTTGTCGAGATACTCCTTAAAGATTCGATTCATTAACTCCATAAATGCCGCCGGCGCATTAGTTAACCCAAACGGCATGACCACAAACTCATAGTGACCATACCGAGTCCTAAATGCCGTTTTCGAAATATCCTCATCCTTCACCCTCAATTGGTGATAGCCTGATCGCAAGTCGATTTTTGAAAAGAACGTCGCTCCTTTCAGTTGGTCAAACAAATCGTCGATTCGAGGTAGTGGGTACTTATTCTTAATAGTCACCCTATTTAGCTTTCGATAGTCGATGCACATCCTCATCGATCCATCCTTCTTTTGCACAAATAAGGCCGGTGCCGCCCACGGTGACGTACTCCGCCTAATAAACCCCTTTTCTAGCAGTTCTTCTAATTGCTTACTTAACTCCTTTAACTCAGCCGGTGCCAATCGATACGGGGAAATGGCTATTGGTGCCGTTCCCGGTACCAATTGGATAGAAAAATCTAACCCTCTTTTCGGTGGTAACCCCGGTAGATCCTTTGGAAACACATCTCTAAAGTCGTCCACTACGCGTGGCCATATTTCCACTTCCTCGTCGTTCTCCACTATCGAGAGACTAGCCAAAAGACAAGACAGGTTGCCCACAACCCGCTTGGAATAATAAGGAATAGAAGAAAGGGTAGTGTCCCTTTCCCCACGAAAGAACACCTCATCTCCGGATGAAGTTGTAAGGAAAATTTTTCGTCGAGCACAATCGATGAAAGAGTTGAAATGAACCAACCAGTCCATTCCAAGGATCACGTCGAATCCTGACATCTCGATGACAACTAAATCATATATAAACACGTGGTCCGCGACCACCATCTCGCAAGACCGACACACTCGGTCCAACACAACTCGACCCCCAACAGGAGTCTCTACAACAATCGGGTTATCTAGAACCCCAATTTCTAACGACAAAGACTCAACTAGACTTCTAGATATAAAAGAACGCGATGCTCCCGTATCGAAAAGAACATGTGCCCAGGATGAGCACACAAGAACCATACCTTGTACATTTGTCGGATCTCCTTGGTTTGGCAATTGTGGCAAGGCAAATTGGCGAGCTTGGATTGGTGGGTTTCCTTGCGGTCCTCGATTTCCCCCATGATTCCCTCGGTTTCCCGGGCCCTGATAGCCTCCTCGGTAGTTCCCACGGTTTCCCCCTCCTTGGTGGTTACCTCGAAACCCTCCCCCTTGGTTCCCAGGTAATTGGTGTGGTGGTACGAATCCTGGTCCTCTTGGTGGTGGTGGTGGCAACCTAGGTTGGTTAAAAGGTCGGTTGGTGTCGATTCTTCCTTGTCCCCCGGGACAAACCCTTGCCGTATGTCCCATTCGGTTGCATGTCCTACATTGGACCCTAGGGCACTCTAATTGTCGATGGCTCGTGTCTCCACGGTGGAAACACGCTCCCCTTATCATGACGTTTGTCGGTGGTGGATTAAAAATCCTCTCTCCTCTTCCCGGTTGTTGAAATCGCGAATTATTCGCCATATCCCAAGTCCGCTTCTTCTCTTCCCTCGGAGCATTTCCGGTTTTCGATTTCTCCGAGATTCGCTTGTTATGGAGTAGAGCTCCTTCCACAGCTTGGGCTGATTTTACCAATTCATTATAGTTGACATGTCGAGCCGATGCCAATTGTAACGAGATGGTCGGATTCAACCCCTTCATGAATCTCCTACATCTTTCTGCGCCCCCTATAACAGATTCTGGGGCATACCTCGAGAGTGAGGTAAACTTTAGCTGGTATGCTTGAACGGTCATACCCCCTTGATATAGTTCCTCGAAACGCCTCCTCATTTCATCCTTATAAGAATCAGGAAGAAACTGGCGATTAAACAATTCGATGAACTCATTCCATTCGAAGTTGCTTATGTCGTAAGTATCCACGATTCCCAACCACCATTTCCGTGCTTCACCCTTTAGGTGAAACTGAGCCATATTCATTCGTTGCTCCCCATTTACTATCCCTGCATCCGATAAATATTTCTCCATTTCGTCCACCCATCCCTCAGCTATGGATGGTTCACCTACCCCATCGAAAGTCGGAGCCCCCAATCGAGTGAAGTTAAGCAATCCATTGTTGCTTGAACTCCCAGCTTGTGCATTCTGCACCATCATTTGCACCACCTTCTGAAGGTCGGTCATCACTTGATTAGCATTGACCGTTTCCGGTTCAGGTGCAAAAGTCTCTTCTTCTTCCTCATTCACCTCCTCATCTACATTCTCAACCTCTACCTCCTCGGGTTGCTCAGGTGGTGGGGCACTAGTGTTACCTCTTCCCCCACGACCTCCAGTAGCCCTTCTTCCTCTAGTTGTTCCTCTGCTCCTTAGAGCTCTTCTTACTCTTCCACTTGCCCCACCTCGGGTAGCCGCACCGCTTGATGGTGATGCGCCCCCGCGTGTAGCTGGTCTCCTTCCACTAGTCCTTGTGGTAATAGCCATTACTACATACATTTAAAACCAACACTTTAGTTGTCTTACCCGACACTACTACTCATACATGTATATTCATACATGATAAAAGCTCGGTTTACAACTCAATCACTTTATCAAGCTTTCTAAGGTTCAAAAGCTGATTTTTACGAATTCTCAATTTCGACGGTATAACGCTTTAACTTTTCCAAAAATAGAAAATGAAAATTCTGAAACGCCAGAAAGTTAGAGTACGGAGAAACGAAGCCAACGCTTCAAGCGGAATCAGAATCGGAGTTAAAACGAAGAAGTTGTGAGCTTTCGAAGTATAGCAGAAAAACCGCAAAATTACCAGAATTCGACCGGTCGTTTTGACAGACGACCGATCGTTTTTTTGGTCCAGTAGCGTCTGAAAAAATTCTGAAGAATTTCGACCGATCGTTTTGACAGACGACCGATCGTTTTTTGGTCCAGTAGCGTCTGAAAAAATTCTGAAGAATTTCGACCGATCGTTTTGACAGACGACCGATCGTTTTTTGGTCCAGTAGCGTCTGAAAAAATTCTGAAGCATTTCGACCGATCGTTTTGACAGACGACCGATCGTTTTTTGGTCCAGTAGCGTCTGAAAAAATTCTGAAGAATTTCGACCGATCGTTTTGACAGACGACCGATCGTTTTTTGGTCCAGTAGCGTCTGAAAAAATTCTGAAGAATTTCGACCGATCGTTTTGACAGACGACCGATCGTTTTTTTGTTTTGTTTTTTTTTTTTTCTGCAGAAAATTAACGATACAAAAAC
This sequence comes from Primula vulgaris, assembly GCA_963920805.1. Taxonomy (NCBI): domain Eukaryota; kingdom Viridiplantae; phylum Streptophyta; class Magnoliopsida; order Ericales; family Primulaceae; genus Primula; species Primula vulgaris. The sequence continues at coordinate 11,609,602 of OY987215.1, read as the reverse complement.
GTAAAATTACTCAACACTTGTAAATTCCTTACAAGGCACATAACACACAACATCATTCTAATCCATAACATTTATACGAACAACATCGATTCGCATATAATATTCATTAACACACAAGTTAATAATTTAGAAAACACATTACGTAAGACCATCGACTACACAATTCTCGCACTCTAATACTTCGCTACTACCAGACATGCAAACTTATACCTCATACACATCATATAAATCTACACACGCATACAATCAACACAAAAATGCGAGGGATAACCCATCACGATACGTTATCCTAAAGCACCCGAGCGTCCTCGCATACTTTAGAGTTCCACATCGCTAAGGTATTCCTTCACACATACCGACGAGAGGTCCACCCACTAGTTTGGCGAGCCGGGGTCAACAAGCGTCCTCATTGTCCCCAACTTGCCTCACATGTGGACTTTCCTTTCATCAACTACTACTAAATTATAGCTACATGTCTTAAGCTAAATGCAACCCCCCGTTTTTAGAAAAAGTTTTAAGTGTTTGGAAAAAGTTTTGTAAAAATGATACGATGGATCTTGGTCCAATGGTTACCCATCTTCCCGTCGTCCCAAAGTATACAAGAACCTAGTTAGCTCTGATACCAACTTGTCACGCCCCAAAATCCATAAACACGGACATCGAGGCATGACCTTTTTAAATAAAGGAAAAGAGAACCTGTTGGTACGAATTTAAAAATTTTAAAAGAATAACAATTGCGAGCTAAAGGAACAATTAAATGAATAAATAAAACTATTTGCCAAATGCGGCTACATGACCAAAAGGTTTTGACAACTAATAAAAATTACCAAACGAAAGTAAATTGCCCGTAGGCTACAACCTCAAAATAAAATCTAAGTGAAAAGAAAATGAAAGCCCGAGCCCATGTGATGTATTGCCATAGCTTCTAACCGAACGTCTCAACCTAAAATGTACCTGAAATACAAAATTGTAACGGTGAGTCCCACGCACATAACTAGACGGGACGGCACCACAAATACCGTCACTCCATCCCATAAATGCAAGAGCTCACAAATTCTACAACTACTATAATCGACGTATAAAAAGAAATATAATAACATTCTACAACTGGATAAATTAAATAAATTAAATACACATCAACAGCATACATGGACCTCTCACGCCACCTACCCCAGTCCGTAAGGTAGGTCATTCCCTATCCCTTCGGCCGTCTTCTGTCCCCGGAATTAGGGAGAGACAGAGACCATTGCAACATAAAAGTAGATTTATAGTGCGCACTTGGACCTCTCACGCCACTCGTCCCAGTCCGTAAGACGAGTCATTCCCTATCCCTTCGGCCGTCTTATGCCCCCGGAATTAGGGAGAGACATAGACCATTGCTAACATAAAAGTAAATATAGTGCACACTGGGACCTATAACGCCACTCGCCCCGGTCCGTAAGACGAGTCATTCCCTATCCCCTCGGCCGTCTTCTGTCCCCGGAATTAGGGAGAGACAGAGACCATTGCCACTACAGCTAAATCACAAGGCCTCGGCCAATAATATTATACTATTCAACAAACATAACTCATACGTCACTTAACGTAATACAACATAAACCATAATCATAGATGCTAGATTCACAACTAGCCAATCACTTCGACAACATAAAAACCCATTCGGGCATTTTAACAAACACCTTGTATGCATAATATAAAACTCATCTATATTCAACAATAATTTACCCAATTCTATCAAAAACCATAATAACTCATAATCAACGCTTAAAACATGCAAACCCATCCATAATCTCATTAATTCGAAATTAACTACAATTCAATTAATGGAATTAAAAATACAACAACTAAACCCCAATTATCAATATAAGAACATAAATAATATAAAAGGCAAAAAACCCCAACTTATAATGAACGTAAAACCTAATCCTAACATACACCCTCGTCTAGTCGCTATGGATAACCCCCGTTACCTTAGAGCGTAGTGGAGATGCTTTCGGTATGAGCCCGCTAATGGTGGTTTTTCTTCTTCTTCTTCTTCTCTCTTTTCTCTCTTTTTCTCTCTCTTGGCTGATTTTAGGTTTAAAGAATGAAAAGTGGCTGATTTTAGGTTTAGAAAAAACTGTTTTTACAAAGTTTGTGGAAGCGAACTATTTGGTCCCCAAAGTTCTAAAAGCTAACTCTTAATCCAAAAATATTGTTTTATTACTCAAAAATAACAAATCTTTAGAAACAAATCTATTGGGTCCTTTTTATTAGTAAAATTAGTAACATGTTTTAAAAATAAAGTTTTTCGGAAGAGTTTCGGTTTTTGGCTAAAAATTAGTCGAGTGACCGGTTTTTGGTAAAATTTGTATAAAACGTTTTTGGATAAATTAATTTCTAATTAAAAACACTTATAAAAATACGGGATGTTACAATTTACCTTCCAAAAGATTAAAAAATGGTCAAAGCGTGATAAGTATTATAAACTTATTATCAGTTCATAATATTTGTCCTTCCTTTACCATTTTTTCCTTTTTTGAAAGGTAAATATTCTATATATAAAAGCAAAAAGAATGAAATAAATAGTGTGGTTTGGTAACAATGATTTACAAGCTAAGCCTAAGATATATCGAAGTTTAAGCACATCATGTAAGTGACAAAATTAGATATAAATCGCAAATTACCAACTAAACATTTTACAAACAAATTGCTCATCCTCAAATCTCACAACAATGAGATCTAAATACAAAAGATTAATATTGTTCGTAAACAACAAAGATTAGGTCGAACCGTACCACTAAAGTCAAAACCGAAATTAGATTAGTCTACTTTCGAGAGAAGATTATTAATATCACAATAATATTCTAGCATTTCATTTTCTTCAATTTTGTAATTTAATCACTAAATTACAGCTCCCTAACTAATGACAAAGGCTCATGATCAGGAAGACCATGAAGTGCCGATTCTCCCCAGATCTCGGTTCGAGTTCAATATTGGTCGTAAGCAAGTTACTTTCGAAATTGTTACTTTAACATTAAAGAGTAAAGAACTAAAGATCCAATCTTTTTTTTGGTTGGCTTAAGGCAGACCGGTAACATAAGTGTTTTTTTTGAAGAGCTTCCATTTTTCTCTTGAACAATTTTATCCTTTCCTTTTTTGATGGAATTCAAATAGTATAAGTTAGCATGTTCAGCCGGCCCTAGAGAGAGAGAGAGAGACGACTAGGGTGAAAAGCCCTAGCCGTTGACAAAATGACCGTTATTCAACCACCCGACCCCAACCAAACCCTTTCCCCAGACCCACCCACATCAAAATCTTTCGCCTCTATATTAAAAACCCAAATCATGACACCAAAAGTTCCAATTAAACAAATCGAATCTTATGAAGGAGAACCTATGATTCATTATTCAATCGAAAATTTGAAAACTCTTTCAGAACCATTCAAATATACTTTTGTAGGGAAATTTTCACATGGCAAGCCTCATATAGATATAATTCGCAAAACTTTTAGTTCTATGGGCTTGAAAGCTAACTTTCATATTGGAGTCATCGACTCAAAACATATTCTAATTCGCTGTTACTATGAAGAAGACTTTCTACGAATTTGGATGCGAAAAACTTGGTATATTGATAACAGTCCTATGAGAACTTTTAAATGGTCTTATGATTTCAGCTCTGAAAAGGAATCTGCGGTAACTCCGGTTTGGATTTCTCTATCTAAATTACCTATTCCTCTTTATAATAAAAGAAGTATTTTCAGTATTGCTTCAGCCTTTGGAAAACCCCTTAAGGTAGATGATCCGACAGCTAAACTGACTAGACCTGGTCTAGCCAGAATCTGTATTGAAATTGATCTAAGGAAAACACTTATAAAGAGAGTAAGAATTAACTTTGGAATCAATGAAGGATTTTGGCAGCACTGTATATATGAAGATGCGCCTAACTACTGCGCTCAATGTTTTAAAATGGGTCATCCTAAAGACGTCTGTAAATTTAATATTCTCAATAAAGAAGAAGGCAGCAAAGAAGAAATTATCAGCAGCAAGAAAGTCATTTATAATGACAATGATTTAGCTAATGTAGTGAGTGAAAAACAAGCTAAACAAAAGGCTATAAAAGCCAATTCTTATAATAAAAACGAGAAAATAACCACAAAAGAATGGGTTACCAAAAGATTTAACAATGAACCATTAAAGAATGTTGAAGGAGTAGCTGCCAGGTCATCTGTAAAAAGCCCTGAAAATAACTGTAACGTCTCGGAAATTTTGTACTTTATTATTAATTTTAGTAATAAGATAGTGATATTTAGTTTTGTGGGTGATTACGTATTTGTGTGAAATATACATGTGTGATATGAAATTGGGTGTATATAATAGTTGTGAGGGTGATTGGTATCATGTAATAAATAGGTGGACTAGTTAGTAAATTAGTAAATTACTAAAACCAATAATACATATACATATATACATATACATATTACATATATGCATAGATACATATATAGAACGGAGAGATAGAGAGAGAAGACATGACGGAGGGAGAGTGACCGAAGTCAGCGACGTGGCAGCCGACTCCGATGACCGGCCAGGCTGCGGTGGTAGGTGGCACCGGTTTAGGGTTTTAAGGTTGCGGTTTCGAGGGGTGATTACGAGGTCATCGGGTGTCCGTTTTCGACAATCAAATATGTTTTCTTAGCCTATTTTTCGAGAGCTATCTATCCGTGTAAGCCGTTTCGTCTGATTTTAACTTTTATAAAAACCCAGTTTTGGGATTTTAATAATAATCCGAATTTATAATAGTTTTATTAATCGGTAGCTCATTTTAATTGCGTTTAGGGGCTGTTTATGGACTGTTATTAGGCTGTCCAGATCTGGTTTTGATGGATCGGTGGGTTTTCGGCTCGAGTTTGGGATATTTGACAAACGAGCTCTCGTTTGCGTAGGTAAGAGGGAAGAATATGGTTTCGCTTTAAAGGCGGTTTTGTGTGTTGTTTGTTGTATGCTAGGCTATGTAAAATCGTTAGTGTGTATTGCATCATGTTATCGTACTTTGTGTGTAACAGGCTTCGCATTGTTTTATTTATGGTGATTATATTGTGTATGTCGATTTTACTATTTTTATTAGAAAATGAATTGTGAAAAAAAAAGGATGATTTAAATGTGTTATTTAATTAATATTTTTAAAAGTGTGAAAGTGGTGAAAGTGTGACAGTGGTGATATTGTGTGAGCATTGTGGTGATACCGTGACATAGATGTGTTCAAGTGATTTTTAATATTCGATTAAATAAACTATTACAAAGTGTGGCGTTCTTTATTTTATTTTTAGTTTGTGGACTTTAATGTTTAAGTTTTTGGGAGTCTTTTATATTTATTTTAGGGATTGCAGTACCAAGTGTTAAGGCGGAGCTGTGTCAGCTTACGGTGAGATCCCGGAAACTTGCGCAAGGATTAGGTATATCGGTACCATAGGGTTAGTCCCCTTAAAGCCGGCCCCATATCTTTTGGTCACATTTTAGTGTCAGAATATGGGTGAGGGAACCATTGCACTTTGGGTCCTAGAGCAGAGTGGCTCTAAAAGTGGGTACATGTGAGGCAATCCCGACTTTGTGTTTCGTTGAGTCTTGTTTTATTTTATTTTGTATTGTTTTATTTTATTATTAATTAAGCTGATCTTGATTATATGTTCATTTACTTGTGTTGCGAGTTATATTTGTTGATGTGTTTTTCGTGGAATTGCCTTTGTCATTATTTGCCAGGATATCATATTTACCATGTTAGGATTATGTGTGCGTGCTTAGTAGCATGCGCCGTTTTTAAAGCGAGATTGTTTTCTTACCTCCTTTCTTTGTTTTCTGTACATTTTGTTCATGATCGATGTACAGGTGTTGCTGTAGACTGTGGCGAAGTTTAGAATGCTTGCATTGGGCTCATTATCATATTACACGTGATCGTGCGCACGTCAGACTTGCTTTTCTTCATTTTGGTATTACATCATTTTGAGCCTTGTGGACCTAATAGGCGTTTAGCGCAAGTTTAATTTAGATTATGCTATTTTATAGAATGTCAACTGGGTTGTATTTGATTTATCCTTGTTGGATTATTTGGTAATCGTGTGGTGATTTTGTTATGTGTTGTTCAAACATGTCTAATTTATTGGAAACAAATAGATACGCAAAGCTCATACCGAAATTTTCTAAAAATGTATTGCTTTGTTTGTGTTGTCACATTTGAACACCGTTGGCTACCCTTATGCCAATTTAGTGAATCAAATGTGATTATCGGCATGACCTGAAGTATTTATTTGGTTCTATTGATTGGCATATTATCAAAACATTCCGTATGTTTCGTTATTTAAACATTTTCCTTTTTATTTTTAATTTTCATTCACGACCCGGGTTTATCCAAAATCCGGGGCGTGACAATAACAATATTATTGTATTACTGGAAGAAGACAAGAGTGAAAAGTGTAATTTGAATACTGATATGGTCCTATTTACTGGTGAAGCAACTGTTCTCAAATCCTTAAATATTACTCCTATTTATGTTGATAATGTGACAGTGAGAAACACAAGTCTTATTGATGCTCCAGACATTTCTAAAAATTTAAGAATTTATCTGGGTCTCTCTCCTAGAGAATTTCCTAATATTCTGGAAGAAGGTGAATGGCAAACACCAAAAAGAAAACTAGGAAAAAAGTCAATTGTTGTTGATAAAGATGCTATGGTTCTTAGGTCCTCTAATGTGGGGGTTAAAAGAAGGTTTAAATGATTAATACGCTTTTCTGGAATATTAGAGGGGTGGGCACTAAATCTACCACTAGACGTATTAATAAACTTTGCAAATTACATCATATTATGTTCTTAGCTTGTATAGAACCTAAGAAAAATCAAGATAAAGTGGAATTCTACAAAAGGAAATTTGGTTTTGATGAAGTTCTGGTTCATGTAGAGAATAAGATTTGGATCTTTTATATCCAAGAGATCTCTATTTCTATTATTCACCAAATGAATCAAGCTGTTTCTTTGGCAGTCTATATTGGTTATTTGGGTTTTCAATTACAGATTACAGTTGTTTATGCCAAGTGTACAGCAGCAGAAAGATGTTCTCTATGGAGTTTTTTAGAAAATTCCTATACTACAAGTCCCTGGTTGATTGGAGGGGATTTTAATACTATGTCTTCTGAAGAAGATAAAATTGGGGGTCTATCTATTAATATTAATGCTGCTAATGATTATTTATCTTGTATTAACAATTTGAGTGTTTCAGAAGCAACCTTCAGTGGTACTAAATACACTTGGTGGAACAAGCGTACTGGGAAGGAAGCTATTTTTGAAAGAATTGATAAAATTTTATTTAATCAAGAGTTTGCAAATTTATTCTGCAATATTTATCTTGACCATCTTAGCAAGGCTACATCAGATCACAGTCCTTTGTTATTAAAGTTACAGTTGGATCAAGTCAGTAGTCCTAGAAGATTTATATTTCAAAACTTCTAGGCAGATCATGAAGATTTTCTTAATATAGTGAAAGTTGTCTGGGTTCCTAGTTCTAATTCTAATGCTCTGGTTAATCTTGCTACCAACTTAAAAGCAGTTAGGAAGACACTCAAAGAGTGGAATTATAATACCTTTGGAAACATTTTTCAAGAAATCACAAGAGCTGAAGATAATTTGTTGAGGGCAGAACAAGAGTTTGAAGTGGATCCAACACATGTCAATAGGATCAAATTCAATAAAGAAGAAGCTATTCTAAAAGCCAAACTCAGTATAGAAGAGAAATATTGGGCACAAAAGGCTAATTTGAAATGGGCTTTGCAAGGGGATGCTAATACAAAAAATTTTCACAGCGTTGTTAAAAAAAGAAGGCTTAAATGTGCTATTGGTGAAATAGAAAAAGAAGATGGCACTGTTGTTAAAGAACCAGGGGATATCAAAAGAGAGGCTATTGATTATTTTCAAAGACTATTGGCAACTGATCAATCTAATTGTTCTGTTTATAACAGTTTAGAAAATATTCCTAAAGTTGTTACTGAAGAGATGAATGTTCTATTGGATAAAGATCCCTCTAGGGAAGAGGTAAAACAAGCTGTTTTTAACCTTAGTAATTCTAGTGCACCTGGCATAGATGGTTTTACAGGTAAAATTTTTGTCTCTTGTTGGGATATTATTGGTGAAGATGTTATCAAAGCTATAGATCTTTTCTTCATGGGCAATTTATTACCTAAATCTCTTTCTACTACTGTTATTGCTCTTATACCTAAGAAGATTAAGCCTAAGAAGTTTGCTGAATTCAGGCCTATCAGTTTATGTACTTTCTGCAGTAAGGTTATTTCTAAAATTATGTCTACAAGATTTGCTAACATTCTGCCTATTATTATTTCTGAGAATCAAAGTGGTTTTGTCAAATCCAGAGACATTGTAGACAATATTCTTCTGGCTCAAGAATTTATTTCAACTCTTGATATAAAATCTAGTGGGAGAAATATAGCTGTAAAGCTAGATATGAAAAAAGCTTATGATAAAATCTCATGGCATTTCCTTATTTCTACACTAAGGAAGATGGGTTTTTCTGAGAAAGTTATTGATTTGGTTTGGAGGATTATTTCTGGGAATCAAACTTCTATCTTGGTGAATGGTAGTCCAACTGAACTTTTTGCACCTAGGAATGGCCTAAGACAATGAGATCCCCTGTCTTCTAGTTTATTTATTATTTGTTCTGAAGTATTAAGCAGAAATTTAAATGGATTGATTAACAACAAAAGGTGGTCAACTTTTAAAGTTCCTATTGGAAGCCCAATTATAACTCACCTTGCTTTTGCTGATGACTTGCTAATCTTCAGTTCAGCAGATCTTCATTCTATTAAAAAGATCAGCAATACCCTGAAATGTTATAATAGAGACTCTGGTCAAGAAATCAGTTTGGAAAAAAGCTCAGTTTACTTCTCAAAAAGTGTCAGTGCTATTCAAAAAGGAATTATATGTAAAGAGCTTAATATTGCAAGTAAGAAACCTCCTTTCTCCTATCTTGGGTGCAAGCTATATGCAGGGCATAAAAAGTGTATTCTTTTTCATGAACTCATACTAAAAGTTAGAAGTAAACTGTCTACTTGAAAGGGCAATTGGCTAAATTTAGGTGGTAAACTAATATTGATTAGACATGTTCTTCAATCAATACCTATTTATACATTGGCTGCGATGAATCTCCCTCTACAAGTTATTAAAAGAATTGATCAATTATTGCCAAACTTTTTCTGGGGTAATAAAAATGGTAAAAATAAGTACCATTGGATTAGATGGAGCAAAATTTGTTCTCCAGTGAAAGAGGGAGGCTTGAATGTTAAAAGTTTTCATGACATTTCAAAAGCTTTTGCAATGAAACTATGGTGGAAGTTCAAAACCAAAGATTCTTTGTGGACCAAGTTTATGATAGCTAAATACTGTAGGATAAAGAAAGCAGAACATATTCTTATAAAAAAAGGTACCAATACTTGGTGTAGGATGCTTCAAGCTAGAGAATTGACTGAGAGTAATACTGCTAGAGTTGAAAATGGATTAAAAACTATATGGAAACCTACTGCTCTTGGAAATTTTACTCTTAATTCAGCATGGAATATTGTCAGAGAAGTAGGAAATATTAACTGGAGAAGCACATTTATATGGAATAGTATGGTACCTGTAAAAGTGTCTTGCTTTATGTGGAAAGTTTTTAATCAAGCTGTTTCCTTGGATTGTAACCTGCATAAATTTGGCATTAATATAGCTTCTATGTGTGGATGTTGCAAAAATTCAGAAGAAACTTTTGACCATCTGTTTAGTAATGGTCTAGTTGCAAATGAGGTTTGGAATTTCTTTGAAAGAAAATGGGGTATTATTATTCAGAATAATTCTTTGTTTGGAAGGATTAACAGTTGGTGGACTTATATCAGCAAGAAAAAAACATTTTCTGAAAGGAAAATTTGTCAAGTTCTGCCTTCTATCATTATTTGGGTTATTTGGAAATCTAGATGCTCATTCAAGTTTGAGAATATCTGTCACGCCCCAAAATACGTAAGACGCGGACATCGAGGCATGACCTTTTTAAAAGGAAAGAAAAGTGAAACCTGTTGGTACAAAATTAAAATTTTAAAAGAAAAGACTTGTGAGCTAAAGGAACAAGTAAACAATAAACAAAAGTATTTGCCAAACGCGGCTACAAAAACGAGATAAACTAAACGATTGTAAATTTCCCGTAGGCTACAACCTCAAAATAAAATATACATGAAAAGAAAGCAAAAGCCCGAACCGATGTGATGCCTTGCTAAAGCTCTTAACCATCGCCTCAACCTAAGTTGTACCTGAAATACAAAAATGTAACGGTGAGTCCCACGCACCTAACTAGACGGGACGGCACCACATACACCGTCACTCCATCTCATAAATGCAAGAACTCACAAATTCTACAACTACGATAAACTACGTATAAAACGAAATATAATGACATTCTGCAACTACGATAAATTAAATAAATTAAATAACATCAACACACATCTATAGCATACATGGACCTCTCACGCCACCTACCCCGGTCCGGAAGGTAGGTCATTCCCTATCCCTTCGGCCGTCTTCTGTCCCCGGAATTAGGGAGAGACAGAGACCATTGCAACATAAAAGTAGATTTATAGTGCGCACTTGGACCTCTCACGCCACTCGCCCCAGTCCGTAAGACGAGTCATTCCCTATCCCTTCGGCCGTCATATGCCCCCGGAATTAGGGAGAGACATAGACCATTGCTAACATAAAAGTAAATAGTGCACACTGGGACCTCTCACGCCACCTACCCCGGTCCGTAAGGCAGGTCATTCCCTATCCCCTCGGCCGTCTTCTGTCCCCGGAATTAGGGAGAGACAGAGACCATTGCCACTACAGCTAAAACACACTGCCTCGGCCAATAATATAAATCCACGCAAATAACACATTCTCATACGGCCTCGGCCAATAATATAAATTCACGCAAATAACACATTTTCATACGGCCTCGGCCAATAATATAAATCCACGCAAATAACACATTCTCATACGGCCTCGGCCAATAATATAAATTCACGCAAATAACACATTCTCATACGGCCTCGGCCAATAATATAAATCCACGCAAATAACACATTCTCATACGGCCTCGGCCAATAATATAAATCCACGCAAATAACACATTCTCATACGTCACGTAACGTAATGCAACATAACACATAACCATATGTACTAAATTCGCAACTAGCCGACCAACTCCAAACAACGTAATACAACGTAACACATAACCATATGTACTAAATTCGCAACTAGCCGAACAACTCCAATAACGTAATACAACGTAACACATAACCATATGTACTAAATTCGCAACTAGCCGAACAACTCCAATAACGTAATACAACGTAACACATAACCATATGTACTAAATTCGCAACTAGCCGAACAACTCCAATAACGTAATACAATGTAACACATAACCATATGTACTAAATTCGCAACTAGCCGAACAACTCCAATAACGTAATACAACGTAACACATAACCATATGTACTAAATTCGCAACTAGCCGAACAACTCCAATAACGTAAAATCCCATTCGGGCATTTTAACAAACACCTTGTATGCATAAACAACAATTAACCATTATTTCACCATAAATTCATCCAATACCATCAACAACTATATAATCCCATAAACAACTAATAAATCATGCAAACCCATCCATAATCTCGCTAATTCGAAATGATCATATCTAAGACTTCAATCTCCACAATATAAATAATGGAACCAAAACTACAACGAGTAATCCCAATTAACAATTTAGGAACACAATTAATATAAACGGCAAAAAACCCCAATTTATAATAAACACAAAAACCAAAACCTAACATACACCCTCGTCTAGTCGCAATGGATAACCCCCGTTACCTTAGAGCGTAGAGGAGATGCTTCCGGTATGAACCCGCTAATGGTGGTTTCCTTTTCCTCTTCTTCTTCTTCTTCTTCTTCTTCTTCTCTCTCTTTCTCTCTCTTCTATTTGTTTTACTGATTTTTGCTTTTGAAAAGCGGCTGAAAAATAGGTTTATAAAAGCTGTTTTGAGATAGTTTGAGGTAACAAACTATTTGGTCCCCAAAGTTCTAATAAGTAACTCCTAATCCAAAAATATAGTTTTACTACTCAAAAATAACAAATCTTTAGAAACAAAACTATTGGGTCCTTTTTATAAGTAAAATTAGTCGAGTGACCGGTTTTTGGTAAAATTTTGAATAAAACGCTTTTGGATAAATTAAATCATAAATAAAACCATTTATAAAAATACGGGATGTTACAATATCAAAATGAGGTCTAGAAATATTATTAAAAGCTCTGAAGATCTGATTATTCAATCTGGTTATAAAGAGAAGGATTTCTCTTATTCTAATTACAGTGGAAAGAAGAATGTTAAAAAAGCCACTATTATTAAGTGGCTTAATCCACCAACTGGGTATCTGAAACTAAATATAGATGGATGCTATAAGCAAACTGAGATTCCTAATGGAATTGGTGGACTAATTAGAGATGAAAAGGGGTATTTTATCAAAGGGTTTTCTAGGGTTATTACAAGCTATTCAGCTCTTTATTATGAGTTCAAAGCTCTATACTATGGTCTACAAATATCCCCAAAAAGACTTCTAATTATAGAGAGTTATTCTTTACAGTTAATCAATATTATTAAAGGCAAACAAAAATGTCCTTGGATTGTTTTAGACCTATTTAATTGTATTAAAGATCAAATTAAGGAAGGAGAATACCAGTTTATGTATGTGGCACGAGAAGGCAATAAGGCTGCTGATATACTTCCGAATTGGGAGGGAGTCACCATTTCTAATCATCTGGATGATTTTCCACATATTTTAAAGGGGATTATAATTACTGAGGCTAAAGGTATATCTAATTTAAGGTTTCGATGAAGATGAAGATGGGATTATAGGTTTTTTCTATTAATCAGAAGGAAGATGGAACGAAAGAGCAAGAGAGAGAACAGGCTCTCTTAGGGTTTGTGTTTGACAGTGAGAAATGAAGAGGTGCAAGTTACAGGTGACAAGTGTTCTTACAGTTCGTTTCAAGACCAGTCCCTCTAGTTTCAATCACCAATCTATTGAGTCCATATTTGGCAAATAATGGTTATTAAGTTTCAGTTTTTTCATTTGGTTGTATAAGTTTGTTATTTATTCTTTTAGGTCCTCTAACTAAAGAATCTCCCTGTAATTTCCTTTATGAGGTTTTTCTCCGGAACTCGTGATTATTAATAAAGTGTGGGTATCCCCACTAATTATTTTAAAAAAATAAGTTAGCATGTTCAAATATTTGTGTTTTTTTTTACTCGATTACAGGATCTCAAATACCTATTCATTCTCTGGATTTCGAGCCTAGTGCTATTACAAAATATGATGATATAAAGGAGGAGCAACTGGTAAAAGAAAGAGCAATCGGCAAGTAGGGTGAGAGCAGTGTGGAAAGGTCTCCAATGGAAAATTTAATTCAAGTTTCTTCTAAGCGTAAGAAAGATGAGGAAGAACATGATCCTATGAATAACTTAACAACTAAGGAATTATTAAGCCTTGCTATAAACAGAAGAGGTTAAAAGAGAATAAATCTTTGCTTGGACTGGAATTTTTAAATTTATGAATATGCTAATGTTTTTCGATTGTCGAATGCCAGTATCGATTTGTAACGTCGTCATAATGTGGAAGGTCAAATGATTATTTACTTTCTAGAATTTTGTGCTTTTGGTTCCTAGTATCTAGTTTGAGGCCCTTTATATTTGGCTCGATTATGATGCCATTGCTACTAATTGGTTAAAATCTATCAAAATAAAACAAGGTTTATTAGATGGTGAAATTTGTTATACGTCTATCTCTTACATTCAAAACCCTTGGGACAAGAATCCAAACAATGGAGATTACACTTTCAATACCTACTCAATGTTTTAGGAAAAACCTAACTTAGTTTTTTTATAACAATGTTATAGAAAACATTGGGTTGGGAACAACCCTATTAATCAGAGTAATGCTAGTATACCTAAGAAGCTGATTAATGTTGGCGGAAATGAACCATCATTTGGCAGAAACTCAAGTAGGAGACTTGGTCAAGAGTCATGAGGAGTGGTCTACCTATGGAAGCTCAGATATTTTCAATGGAAAATAAAGGTGGTGAAGGTGAGCTTATGCACAACAACCATGAGAACTATGGATTTGACTGGACGAGCTATGATGAAATGCGATTGCATAATCCATTTCATGATTTAGGAAAGACTAGGACTTCATAATTCACTCACGATTCGCTAAGGCATGTTTTACATTTTAGCATGTGGGGGTTGTTTATCTCGATTAATTTTTTTTTAAATCCTTTCTGTTTAAGCTAAAGAATTTCAAGAATTATCAGACAATGCTTGTCAATCTATCAAAGTATTGACAATAATCGAGTTATATACTAATTTTGGTCATATACAACAAAAAATTGCACATTAAAGCAATCGCAATGCCTCCAACTGTTTGCGTGTTTTTGACAATTGAGATCATATATAACTGTATTTAAAAATACATAAAGTATATAATTGCTTGACAAGCTAAATATATAAAAACGGATTCGGAATATCATGAACCTTCAGTATAACTGTATTTAAAAATACATAAAGTATACAATTGCTTGACAAGCCGTTAAAATAAATTTTCCTATTGGTTCCAAGTACGGAAATCTATGAAATCTCTTGACCTAATTTTCCAGGTCCATCAACTACCTTGATTCGGATGACCTCCATTGCTTTGAAAAACACCTAACCGACTTGAAAAACTGCCTCTACTTCGATTATTTTGATTGTTTTAAATTCTGATCTTTCATTGAACTAACCTCGATTGCTGTAGCCTCTACCGTTTCCAAAGTTCCCTCCACGGCCTCTATTTCCCTCGTTTCTGAACCTCCATACCGTTCCAATTAATAAAACGTCCGGGTGAGTCACTCTAGAATGGAAATATTAAACATGTATAAGTAAAGTATTTTTTCTCCTACAAAGTAGTTACCGTTTGGAAGTTGGTCAAATACATTCAGAGTGAGGAACATTCTTATTATCCAGTGAACTACCGATCCTTTCCATGGAGAAAAACATCTATATCCTGCAGGTGTATAGTTGTCTTATTGGTTAGATAAGGGTACTTCTCTGTAATCAAATTAGGGTATACGTGCACAGGAATTATACGTAATGATAATAATTTGATCAAAACAGCATTTTATGTTTTGAAAGTGAACTTTTTCCTATCAGGTATGAGTTATTGCCGTAAAGGTATCAATTAAGGTTATATATGTGTTGCAGTGACTCAGATATTGAGAATATTTAGACATTATCAAACCCATTAATCTTATCTAACAAACAAAGACATTCGTAGACTGTGAATGCAGGTTGTGTAAAAATTCAATAACATGTTTAGAAATAAGAGGCATGTAGTAGAAACTATAAAACAAACCACTTTTCTGAAATGAAATGAGCCACGATCGCCATAAATCCTCTACCAGCACTCTTGTTTACCTGTAACATCCCGTATTTTTATAAGTGTTTTTAATTAGAAATTAATTTATCCAAAAACGTTTTATACAAATTTTACCAAAAACCGGTCACTCGACTAATTTTTAGCCAAAAACCGAAACTCTTCCGAAAAACTTTATTTTTAAAACATGTTACTAATTTTACTAATAAAAAGGACCCAATAGATTTGTTTCTAAAGATTTGTTATTTTTGAGTAATAAAACAATATTTTTGGATTAAGAGTTATCTTTTAGAACTTTGGGGACCAAATAGTTCGCTTCCACAAACTTTGTAAAAACAGTTTTTTTTTCTAAACCTAAAATCAGCCACTTTTCATTTTTTAAACCTAAAATCAGCCAAGAGAGAGAAAAAGAGAGAAAAGAGAGAAGAAGAAGAAGAAGAAAAACCACCATTAGCGGGCTCATACCGAAAGCATCTCCACTACGCTCTAAGGTAACGGGGGTTATCCATTGCGACTAGACGAGGGTGTATGTTAGGATTATGTTTTACGATTATTGTTAATTGGGGGTTTTTGCCTTTTATCTTAAATATGTTCGTAATTGGTTAATTGGGTTTATTTGTGGATGTTTTAGTTCACTTGTTTGATTTTGGATTAGTTGTGGGTTTAGTCTTTTGATTTCGGATTAATGATAATATTAATGGGTTGTGTGTTATATGCGTTGATTATGTATTATTATGGTTGTTGATAGAATTGGGTAAATTATTGTTGAATAAAGATGAGTTTTATATTATGCATACAAGGTGTTTGTTAAAATGCCTGAATGGGTTTTTATGTTGTTGAAGTGATTGGCTAGTTGTGAATCTAGCATCTATGATAATGGTTTATGTTGTATTACGTTAAGTTACGTATGAGTTTATGTTAGCTGAATAGTATACTATTATTGGCCGAGGCCTTAATATTTATACGTATGAGATGGTGTTATTTGAATGATTTTATATTATTGGCCGAGGCCTTGTGATTTAGCTGTAGTGGCAATGGTCTCTGTCTCTCCCTAATTCCGGGGACAGAAGACGGCCGAGGGGATAGGGAATGACTCGTCTTACGGACCGGGGCGAGTGGCGTTAGAGGTCCTAGTGTGCACTATATTTACTTTTATGTTAGCAATGGTCTATGTCTCTCCCTAATTCCGGGGGCATAAGACGGCCGAAGGGATAGGGAATGACTCGTCTTACGGACTGGGACGAGTGGCGTGAGAGGTCCAAGTGCGCACTATAAATCTACTTTTCTGTTGCAATGGTCTCTGTCTCTCCCTAATTCCGGGGACAGAAGACGGCCGAAGGGATAGGGAATGACCTACCTTACGGACTGGGGTAGGTGGCGTGAGAGGTCCATGTATGCTGTTGATTTATATTTAATTTATTCCGTTGTAAAATGTTATCATATTTCTTTTTATACATCGATTATCGTAGTTGTAGAATTTGTGAGCTCTTGCATTTATGGGATGGAGTGACGGTATTTGTGGTGTCGTCCCGTCTAGTTAGGTGCGTGGGACTCACCGTTACGATTTTGTCTTTCAGGTACATTATAGATTGAGACGTTCGGATAAGAGCATTAGCGCAGTATCGCATGGGCTCGGGGATTCTTTCTATTACATTTCTTTTTGTTAGACCATTTTCGAGGTTGTAGCCTACGGGCAAATTCATTATTTCGTTCATTATTTTTAGCTTTTATAAATCCTGTCTTGTAGCCGCGTTTGGCAAACCGTTTATTATATTCATTTAATTGTTCCATTAGCTTGCAAATGTTTTCTTTTAAAATTTTAAATTTCGTACCAACAGGTTTCTATTTCCTTTTGTTTTTAAAAAAGGTCATGCCTCGATATCCGTGTTCTATGGATTTTGGGGCGTGACATTACCAATCTTGGATTTCTTTTTTTGGAAAGATTTGTAAATGCCTGCTAAACATGGGAAAAAATAAATTACATCCCAGTATCACGATACAAAAAATAGTATTCGTCTCTTGACCCCTAAATTTACAAATCATTCAACCACATTTAAACAGAAGCCTATTTCAAATCATGCCAACAAAAAATCTAGAATAGTAAATAAAGCATATTACAGCAATACCAATGAAGATACTATCAATAATTTACAGCCAACAAGACATAAGCAAGAGCAGGGATTCTTTAAGAGAAAAAACATAAAAAAAATGTGCTTCCACAATACACCGGCATATGGGAAACAGCAATAGTCAATAGTAATTAGGAAATACGCTATACCTTAGTATCATCATTGATCAGGGAGGGACGGAGAGGGAGGGTGGGAGGGAGAGAGAGAGAGATTTTAAGTCTATAACTATGTATAACTAGTTGCCTTTATGATTTTGATTAACAAATTATGATTTTGATTCATGTATACATTCAATAGAAGAAATTAATTGGAAATAACTTTTAAGTCTATAACTATGTATAACTAGTTGCCTTTATCATTTATGGTTAACATTAACTCACATTAAAACCTATGTAAATGATAAAATAATAATATCTCTTGCACACAACTGGGGTCGATGTATGAATTCAAAAGTTTGATCAATATGATAATATTTCTTTTAAAACCCCTTTATAAACATGTGGTATAATCAATATCCTAAATTATTATTCCTCTAGAATTACAAAAATAGTTAGGATAATTTATTAAATATTATTTGTGTTTACTTTTTCTTGCAATAAAGTAGAATTCATGGGTTGATTATAAAATGGTTCATTTCATCATTGGGTACACTTATTTTGATACAACTAACTCATACATTTATATACTTTGTAATCATATTGTAGGATGAGCAATATTTGGATAAGAAGTATAATGAATGTCAACCACTTTTCGTCTTCATCTCTTTAACTTAAAATTTTAATGGTTCCGACATTAGAAATTTATAATGTCACTAGAAATAGTTTAGTAGGATAGTGCCCGCATTATCATTGAAGGTGCATGTTTCGAGTCTTGTTAAGTGTGCTAGGTCGGAAATCACTTGTGCTCCTTAATAAGATTGGAAAAGAAAAACATTTAGTTTTTAACTTGGTTCTTATATGGTTCTCAACTTGTGTCATGTACAAATTGCGGGACTTTAGTTTGCGGTTGCATTGATTCTCCTATTTTAAGTTATGAGTAAGTCGACTAACATGACATTCGACACTTAGAAAATAGAGGGATTTTAGTTTGCGGTTGCATTGATTCTCCTATTTTCTTAAATAGCTTAGTGGTGTTTTTCCTTTTTTTTGTTCTTGTTAATTATAGAAAAAAATAGTACCATTGTGTAGGCACTAAAAAAATCCAATATGTGAAATGGACTCATATACTGAAGGTTCTTGGTATTCCGAATCCGTTCTTGTATATGTATTTTGTCATGTAATTATATACTTTATGTTTATTTTAAATACAATTATATATATATATGATCTCAATTTGTCAAAAGCACGCAACACTGGGATGCATTGGAATCGCTTTAATCTGTTAGTTTTGTTGCATATAAATATGACCAAAATAAGTATATAATCCGATTAATATCAATATTTTGATAGAGGTTATAAGGGCTAGATAATTTGAGGGTGAGTTTTCATCGTGAATATCTAGTTACTTCACCGATTAAAGTTAGTTTATCGTATCTAGTCAGTGAGATGACAAAGGGTGTGAAAGAATACTGTTTAAGGTTAATTTATGTGTTTTTCCGTCATGATAGGCATAATGTTGCACATATGAAAGGTTCTTTGATCAGGAAGAGGTCAAATATTCAGTATTGTGAATACGATTTAACTAACAAGTGCCTCTGGGCTATTGTTTAAGCCTTATTTATAAGTTAAATCTATGTAGTCATTTATGATTAGGAAAAATCCGATTGATTCATTAATCCATCAATTAATATTTTATACTAATAGTATTTAGAATTGATATATTTTATAATTTAGTAAACTAAAAACCATTTTTCTAACACAATAAAACACAATTAAAAACATGGAAGTAGTTGAAACTACCATAAAATTAAATACTAATTATATAAAAAAAACTAAAAACTTTTTCAACACAATAAAACCAAAACAATAATATAGAAACCTACTTGAAACCCTCTATAATAATATTTAGAATTTAAATATGGAAATAAATGAAATAAAATATTTATGCATTCGTTTTCTTAACAAATTATTCACTATGGATTTACATAGATTTCCTCCAAATTTTCTTTCAAAAAGTACATCAATATATAATTACAAATATTAAATAATTATATTATTTATTAAATATGTTAAATTAATTAGGTTTCTTATCTAGTGCTTGGGGGGCCGTCTTAGGTATGCAGACCCTTCTAATAGTTTGAACTTCCAAGTTATAATTATTATACTTGGCAAGTACATTAGTATGTACGTAAGAGTATATTTAAGGATGAAGGTTGGTTATGGTTGTTACCTCCTAGTTACTTCATCAATTACACTTCTCTACATGTGTTAGTGAAATGACTAGATTGTGAAAGAAAGGTTTTCAATTTTACCTTTTTTAAGTTGGAGTGATTAAGATTTTAATCCTTCTCGAGCAAATCTTGGGATCCCGATTGAGTCCTCTCGTTCGTGATATTTTGCGTACTCGTTAGGAAATTTCTAAATCCTTTAGAGTAAGTCCACTGTTGTTTAACTGATGCTCCGGTATATTAAAAAGTAGAATATAAAATAACAAGATTAGTTTTACTCCTTAGAAAGAAAGTAGTTACTGCTGTATGGGAAAAAATATTTTTTGATGTTTTGCATGTATAGTTGTTGGGTGGTCATATACGAATTGTTGTGAAAAAATGTCAAACAAATACAAATGAATAATCAAACGAATTTGAAGACAACAAATTCATACAATCAATTTAATCGAAACTCATCGTTAAATAATCTGCTAATATCATCTCACTTCTTCATCTATCCATCCATCAATCAATCCAATTCATCAAAACTTACAAACTTGCAATCAACTGATTCAATTCCAATATTTAATTTTTCATTCCAACATATTGACAAAAATTTTATAACAGGGATTTCAACTAACAATGATTAAATTGATTACTTTAGATGCGAATGACCAAATTGTTCAATCATAACAAGTTCAACTAGAACCATTTGTCTACAACTTCAATCATACTTTAGTAATTAATTATTCTGTCATACAAAATTCCACTAGATCCGAACCATTGGAATTAATACCAGTTAGTTGTAAACAATCGTAAAACAAATACAAATAAGCAGTTAAATTAACAATCAATTTAATGAACGAGAAGATGTTGTGTATATTATTGAATGGATGATGAAATTTGAGACGTATTGCTTTCAAAAGATGGCAAAACGAAGGGGTTCATATATATATTGAGTAAGTTGCGCTTTTCTGTTTGGGAAGTAATCCAATAATTGATCATTTATCAATTAAGAGTATAGGGGCAAAGTAAAGTGGGACATACAATGTTGAATATTTGGTAGGTGAGGAGCCAACCTTACCTTTCAATATCAAATTCACACGTGAAACATGTTAATTTTTTTTTAATTTAATGGTGGGAAAATGTCACGCCCCAAAATCCAGAAAACGGACATCGAGGCGTGACCTTTTTAAACAAAACAAAATAGAACGTGTTAGTACATAATTAAAATTTTAAAAGAGAAAACACTTGCGAGCTAAAGGAACAATTAATCAATAAATAAAAGTGTTTGCCAAACGCGGCTAGAAGACGAGACAGTTTTAACAAATTTATAAAAGGAAATAAACGAATGTAATATGCGCGTAGGCTACAACCTCGAAAAATAATCTAAAGAAATTAAAACGAATTAGGAAGCCCAAACCCATGCGCTACCTCGATAATGTTCCTAACCAACGCCTCAACCTAAGTTGTACGTGAAAGACAAAATTGTAATGGTGAGTCCCATGCACATACATAGACGGGACGGCACCACAAAATACCGTCACTCCATCCCATAAATGCAAGACTCACAACAACAACTATGATAGCAACATATAAAAAGAAATAAAATAACGTCGTACAACAAGATAAATTAAATAGCTCCAACACACATCTATAGCAAACATGGACCTCTCATGCCACCTACCCCAGTCCGTAAGGTAGGTCATTCCCTATCCCCTCGGCCGTCTTCTGTCCCCGGAATTAGGAAGAGACAGAGACCATTGCTAACATAAAAGTAGATTTAAAGTGTGCAGTTGGACCTCTCATGCCACTCGTCCCAGTCCGTAAGACGAGTCATTCCCTATCCCCATGGCCGTCTTCTGTCCCCGGAATTAGAAAGAGACAGAGACCATTGCTAACAGAAAAATAAATAGAGTGCATACTAGGACCTCTCATGTCATGCCCCAAAATCCGTAAAGGACATCTAGGCATGACCTTTTTAAAAACAAAAGGAAAACAAAACCTGTTGGTACAAAATTTAAAATTTCAAAAAAGAAAACACTTGCGAGCTTAAAGGAATAATTAATCAATAAA
Source organism: Primula vulgaris (assembly GCA_963920805.1). Lineage (NCBI taxonomy): Eukaryota > Viridiplantae > Streptophyta > Magnoliopsida > Ericales > Primulaceae > Primula > Primula vulgaris. The sequence continues at coordinate 11,587,580 of OY987215.1, read as the reverse complement.
TGAAAGGGTTTGCCAAACGCGGCTACAAGACGAGACAGTTTTGACAAATTTATAAAAAGAAATAAACGAATGTAAATTGGCCGTAGGCTACAACCTCAAAAACAATTTAAGTGAAAAGGAAATGAAAGCCCCGAGCCCATGTGATGTATTGCCATAGCTCCTAACCGAACGTCTCAACCTAAATTGTACCTGAAAGACAAAATTGTAACAGTGAGTCCTACGCACATAAATAGACGGGACGGCACCACAAAATACCGTCACTCCATCCCATAAATGCAAGACTCACAACAACAACTATGATAGCAACATATAAAAAGAAATAAAATAACGTCGTACAACAAGATAAATTAAATAGCTCCAACACACATCTATAGCAAACATGGACCTCTCATGCCACCTACCCCAGTCCGTAAGGTAGGTCATTCCCTATCCCCTCGGACGTCTTCTATCCCCGGAATTTGGAAGAGACAGAGACCATTGCTAACATAAAAGTAGATTTAAAATGCGCACTTGGACCACTCATGCCACTCGTCCCAGTCCGTAAGAGGAGTCATTCCCTATCACCTCGGCCATCTTCTGTCCCCGGAATTAGGAAGAGAGAGAGACCATTGCTAACATAAAAATAAATATAGTGCACACTAGGACCTCTGATGCCACTCGTCCCAGTCCGTAAGACGAGTCATTCCCTATCCCCTCGGCCGTCTATTGTCCCCGGAATTAGGAAGAGACAGAGACCATTGCCACTACAGCTAAATCACAAGGCCTCGGCCAATAATATAAATCCACGCAAATATCACATTCTCACACGTCTCTTTGACGCAATTCAACTAAGCACATAAGCATAAATACTAGATTCACAACTAGCCAACCAACTCTAACAACATAATATTCCATTCAGGCATTTTAACAAACACCTTGTATGCGCAATATAAAACTCATCACTATTCAACAATAATTTACCCAATTCTATCAACAACCATTATAATACATAATCAACGCATAAAACACGCAACCCATCAATATTCTCATTAATCCGAAATTAATATGTCAAAAGCCTCAACTTCTACAATTCACATAATGGAATTAAAAATTTAACAACTAAACCCCAATTAACCATTTAAGAACATAATTAATATAAAAGGCAAAAAATCCCAATTTATAATAAACGTAAAACCTAATCCTAACATACACCCTCGTCTAGTCGCAGGATAACCCCCGTTACCTTAGCGCATAGAGGAGATGCTTCCGGTAAGAACCCGCTAACGTGGTCTCTACTTCTTCTTCCTAAGCTTTGGAATCTCCCTTTTTCTCTCTTTTCTCTCTTCTATTTGGCTGGTTTTTAGGTTTTAAGAATGAAAAGTGGGTTGATTTGAGTTTTAGAAAAACTGTTTTTAGAAAGTTTGTGGGAGCGAACTATTTGGTCCCCAAAGTTCTAAAAGCTAACTTTTAATCAAAATTATTAATATACTACTCAATAATAACAAATCTTTAGAAACAAATCTATTGGGTCCTTTTTATTAGTAAAAATACTAACAGGTTTTTAAAGTAAAGCTTTTTGGAAGAGTTTCGGTTTTGGCTAAAAATTAGTCGAGTGACCGGTTTTTGGTAAAATTTCGCATAAAACGTTTTTGGATAAATTAATTCCTAATTAAAATCACTTATAAAAATACGGGATGTTACAACTAACCCTCCTTAAAAGAATTACGTCCCGAAATTTCCTCTCTAAACAACTATACCCAGAAATGATAAACTTTTACAAATAAGGCCATAAAAATTTAAACGTACAATTCGTGTCATAATCTAAGAAATAAAACACGTAGGGCTCACAACCCGTAACAACTCCATAACATAAATACATGAACTACACGTAAGAATCTCAAATAAGGTAAACACCTATATGCAATATCAAACATAGTAAAAGACAACTCAACAACATCAAAACGTCCACAAGACTCAATGTACGGGTCTTTCTAGTAAACATAAACACCAAACTCTAGGCGTTACAACTAAAATAAACTCCAAAATCTAGGCGTTACAACCTTTCCCCGATAAACAAAATTTCGTCCCGAAATTAGAAAACATCTAAACAAAAGTACCTATAGAAAAGTCGAGATTAGGATACTTCCTCTTCATCTCATCCTCGCGTTCCCAAGTTTCCTCCTCGGCCCTGTGGTGTTTCCAAACCACTTTTACCAATCTAATCGTTTTTCCTCGAAGTTCCTTCTCTTGCACGTCGATAATCCTCGTAGGTCCCACTTCGTAGGTCACATCCGCACTAACCTCAATGTCCTCAAAGTCCACCACGTGTGAAGGGTCGTGATGATACTTTTTCAACATTGACACATGGAACACCGGGTGAACCCCTGCCAACTTTGGTGGCAAGTCCAACCGGTATGCAACTTCTCCAACTCGGTCCACGATCTCAAATGGTCCGATAAATCTTGGGCTCCACTTCCCTTTAGAGCCAAACCTCATAATCCCCTTCCTGGGCGAAACTCACAAGAATACTTGATCCCCCTTTTTGAATTCCAAAGGTCTCTTCCTCTTATCCGCATAACTCTTTTGCCTACTTCGAGCAGTCTCAAGCCTTTGTCAAATTAACTTGATATTTTCTGTCATTTCTTGAATCAATTGCGGTCCTAACATTTCCGCTTCTTCCACCTCGGTCCAACACACCGGAGACCTACACGGCCGTCCGTATAAAGCCTCGAAAGCTGCCATGCCAATACTAGCTTGGAAGATATTATTATACGCAAACTCAACCAAGGGTAGATGGCTCTCCCAGCCTCCCTTGAAGTCATTCACACATGCGCGTAACATATCCTCTAGCACTTGGATAGTCCACTCCGATTGTCCATCCATTTTGGAATGAAACCCCGTACACATTGTCAACTTGGTCCCTAAGGCATTTTGAAATGCACCCCAGAACCTCGACACAAACCTCGCGTCTCGATCCGATACTATCGAAATCGGCACCCCATGAAGTCTAACAATTTCCTTAATATATTTTCGTCCCAAGATTTCCACCGAATTTGTCATCTTAATCGCAATGAAGTGTGCGGATTTGCTCAAACAGTCGACCACAACCCACACAGCGTCATTCCCACTTACCGATTTAGGTAAGTTGGTCACAAAATCCATTGCCATCCTTTCCTACTTCCATTTCGCTACCGGTAAGGGTTGGAGCATACCCGCCGGCCTTTGGTGTTCCGCTTTCACTTGCTGGCAAGTTAGACACCTGCTAAAATTGTCTCTTCGCATCGTGATACATTTTCGTTCCGCCGGGGTGAACGGCTAATCGGGAGTGGTGAAACTCCTTTAATACCTCGTTTCTCATGTTTTCTATCACATAAGTCCTTCCCTTAAATAGTAGTCCTCCATCAGTTCCTTTCGTCCAACCATCTAGTCCTTCGCTAGAACTCATCTGTTTCTCATAGCTTGCCACTTTCTCGTCCCCATCTTATGCTTCCAGAACCCTACTCACAAGTTCCGGTTGTACCACTATTGTGTACAAAGTCCCCATATTATCATGTCCCAACTCCAAGTCGAACTCGTTCACTTTTCCCATCATCCTCCATTCGTCGATCACCACATACGCTAAGGTCGCATGAGACTTTCGACTCAAAGCATCCGCCACTACATTGGCCTTTCCCAGATGATAGTGCAAGTCATAGTCGTACTGTTCCAGATATTCCATCCATCGTCGTTGTTGCATATTTAAATCCCGTTGAGTAAAAATATGCCCTAAGCTCTTGTGATCCGAGAACACTTCGAACTTTTCTCCGAACAGATAATGCCTCCGTATCTTCAACGCATGAACTATTGCCGCTAGCTCTAGGTCATGAGTCGGATAGTTCTTTTCATGAATCTTTAGTTGTCGCGAAGCATATGCGATAACCTTTCCGTCTTGCATTAAGACGCAACCCAAACCTTCCTTCGAAGCATCGCAATACACTTGGTAACACTTCCCTTGCTCGGGAATAACTAGTATAGGAGAACTAGTCAACCGCTTCTTGAGCTCTAGGAACGCTTTCTCGCAAGCCTCACTCCACACGAACTTCACCCCCTTCTTAGTAAGGTAAGTCATTGGAGTCGACAACTTCGAGAAATCCTTGACGAACCGTCGATAGTATCACGCTAAACCCAAGAAACTTCGAATCTCGAACACATTTTTTGGTTGTACCCATTTCGATACAGCCTCAATTTTCGTCGTTTCCACCTTTACCCCTTCTTCCGAGATCACATGTCCAAGAAATTTCACCTCATTTAGCCAAAACTCACATTTGCTAAACTTCCCGTAAAGTTGGTGCTCTCTCAACGTGAGCAACGCTAAACGAAGATGCTCCTCGTGTTCCTATCTTGAACTCGAGTAAATCAAGATATCATCGAGGAAGACCACCACGAACTTGTCGAGATACTCCTTAAAAATCCGGTTCATTAATTCCATAAATGCCGCCGGCGCATTAGTTAACCCGAATGGCATGACCACAAACTCATAGTGACCATACCGAGTCCTAAAGGCCGTTTTCGAAATATCCTCATCTTTCACCCTCAATTGGTGATAGCCTGATCGTAAGTCGATTTTCGAAAAGAACGTTGCTCCCTTTAGTTGGTCAAACAAATCGTCAATTCGAGGTAGTGGGTACTTATTCTTAATAGTCACCCTATTTAGTTTTCGATAGTCGATGCACATCCTCATCGATCCGTCCTTCTTTTGCACAAATAAGGCCGGTGCCGCCCACGGTGACGTACTCCGCCTAATAAACCTCTTCTCTAGTAGTTCTTATAACTGCTTACTTAACTCTTTGAACTCAGCCAGTGCCAGTCGGTACGGGGAAATGGCTATGGGTGCCGTTCCCGGTACCAAATCGATAGAAAAATCTAACCCTCTCTTCGGTGGTAACCCAGGTAGATCCTTCGGAAACACATCTCTAAAATCGTCCACTATGTGTGGCAACATTTCCACTTCCTTGTCGTTATCCACTATCGAGAGACTAGCCAAAATACAAGACAGGTTGCCCACAACCCGCTTGGAATAATAAGGAATAGAAGAAAGGGTAGCGTCCCTTTTCCCACGAAAGAACACCTCATCTCCGGATGAAGTTGTAAGGAAAATTTTTCGTCGAACACAATCGATGAAAGAGTTGAAATGAACCAACCAGTCCATTCTAAGGATCACGTCGAATCGTGACATCTCGATAACAACTAAATCAAACGTAAATGAGTGGTCTGCGACCATTATCTCACAAGACCGACACACTCGGTCCAACACAACTCGACCCCCAATAGGAGTCTCTACAACAATCGGGTTCTCTAGAATCCCAATTTCTAACGACAAAGACTCAACTAGACTTCTAGATATAAAAGAACGCGAAGCCCCCATAACGAAAAGAACATGTGCCCAAGATGAGCACACAAGAACCATACCTTGTACATTTGCCGGATCTCCTTGGTGTGGCAACTATTGCAAGGCATATAAACGAGCCTGAGCTGGTGGGTTTCCTTGCGGTCCTCGATTTCCCCCATTATTTCCTCGGTTCCCCAGGCCTTGATAGCCTCCTCGGTAGTTCCCACGATTTCCCCCTCCTTGGTGGTTACCTCGAAACCCTCCCCCTAGGTTCCCAGGTAATTGGTGTTGTCGCACAAATTCTGGTCCTCTTGGTGGTGGTGGTGGTAGCCTAGGTTGGTTAAAAGGCCGGTTGGTGTCGATTCTTCCATGTCCCAAAGTACAAACCATTGCCGTATGTCCAAACCGGTTGCATGTCCTACATTGGACTCTAGGGCACTCGTATTTTCAATGATTCACATCTCCACAGGTGAAACACGCTCTCTTCATTATGGTGTTGGTTGGTAGTGGGTTAAAACCTCTATCTCCTCTGCCCTGTTGTGGAAAACATGAATTATTCGCCATATCCCAAGTCCGCTTCTTCTCTTCCCTCGGAGCATTTCCGGTTTTCGACTTTTCCGAGATTCTCTTGCTATGGAGTAGAGCTCCTTCCACAACTTGAGATGATTTTACCAACTCATTATAGTTGACATGGCGGGCCGATGCCAATTGTAACGAGATGGTAGGATTCAACCCCTTCATGAATCTCCTACATCTTTCTGCACCCTCTATAACCGATTCTGGGGCATACCTCGAGAGTGAGGTAAACTTCAGTTGGTATGCTTGAACGGTCATACCCCCTTGATACAGCTCCTCGAAATGTCTTCTCATTTCGTACTTATAAGAATCTGGAAGAAAATGTAGATTAAACAATTCGATGAACTCGTTCCATTCGAAGTTGCTTACGTCGTAAGTATCTATGATCCCCAACCACCACTTCCGTGCTTCACCCTTTAGGTGAAACTAAGCCATATTCATCCGTTGCTCCCCATTTACTATCCCCGCAGCCGATAAGTATTTCTCTATTTCGTCCACCCATCCCTCACCTATGGATGGTTCACCTACCCCATCGAAGGTCGGAGCCCCCAATCGGGTGAAGTTAAGCAATCCATTGTTGCTTGAACTCCCAACTTGTGCATTCTACACCATCATTTGCACCACCTTCTGAAGGTCGGTCATCACTTGGTTAGCATTTACTGATTCCGGTTCAGGTGCGTATGTCTCCTCTTCTTCCTCATTCACCTCCCCATTTACATTATCAGCCTCTTCCTCTACATCGGGTTGCTCATGTGGTGGGGCCCTAGTGTTACCTCTCCCCCCACGACCTCTAGCAGCCCTTCTTTCTCTAGTTGCTCCCCTCCCCCTTGGAGATCTTCTTCCTCTTCCATTTTCCCCACCTCGAGTAGCCGCACCGCTTGATGGTGGTGCTCCCCCGCGTGTAGCTGGTCACTAGTCCTTGTGGTAATAGCCATGACATTACTACTCATACATGAATACTATACTTATTCATCTTGACTCCTAACACTTAACAAAATGTACGTCCCACCAAAAATTTCAAATTCTGCTAATCATACAATACAGCATTCCGCACATTACGCGATAATCACAAAACATGTAAAACATGATAAAAGCTCGTTTCTCATGCTAATCATTTATCAATATTTCTAAGGTTCAAATTATAGAGTACTGAAATACGAAGTCAACGCTTCAAGCAGAATCAAATTCAGAGTAAAAACAAAGGAGTTATAAACGTTTGATGTATAGCGAGAAAACCGCATAATTGCCAGAACATGACCGATCGTTTTGGACAAAACGACCGATCGTTTTGGTCCAAATATTACCCGAGAGGTTAGAAAGATACAACCGATCATTTTGACAAACGACCGATCGTTTTTTGGTCAAAATCTGTCCAGAGAGGTCTGAAAAATTCAACCGATCGTTTTGACAAATGACCGATCGTTTTGACAAACGACCGATCGTTTTTCTGCAGAAAATTATCGATACAAAAACGTAAAATTCCTCAACACTTGTAAATTACTTACATGGAACATACCACACAACTACATCATTTTAGTCCACAATATTTCAACATCCATTCGCATAAAAAGTTCATTACCATACAAGTTAATAATTTGAAAACATACAACCTAAAATCATCAACTTCACAATTCTCGCACTCTAATAGTATGCTACTACTTGACATGCAAATTTATACCAACACTTGTAAATTCCTTACATGGAACATACCACACAACTACATCATTTTAGTCCACAATATTTCAACATCCATTCGCATAAAAGGCCTTGTTAATAGGAAATGGATCTTTAAGCTCATATACCACACGAGTACTCTCATATCTGGGCGATGTGGGACTGACGCACAACACCGCACCACAGAAATTCCTTCCTGGAAGTCTGGGTCGTCACATTTACGGCTAAATAATTTTTTCAGAATTTGATAATATTTTTTGGAAATGAACTAGAATACTCTTGCAAAATCAATTTATTGCAACCATGAGTGGTTATAGAAATTTGATGTTTGCGGTGGAGGAGTTTTGTTTCATTTTTCGGAATTAGATTGTACGTGTTTTTTATTTAAGATTAAACAAATTATAAATGGTCGTTGAGTTTTATTTTAAGAATAAACAGATATCGGCTAAATTATTATTTTGTTGAAATAACATCTTATTATTTTGTTAAAAGAACTTTTAATAATTTGTTGAATTAATAGTTTATTAATTTGTTGATAGAACATATTGTAAATATGTTCAGTTTGCTATTATTGAGAATATCAATCGAGTAATATTACACTACTATGATTGGGGGAGAATTCTGAGGGTCCCACAAATGTGGGGGTAACCCATCGATCTTGCAGATCAAGAATCTAAACATAACCCAAAGCGCCTACAGGCGAGTGGGAGAATACCTAGTGGTATGGACTTCAAATGTCTGAAATAAATGATACCGTTTCATTTACTCGCTTGAAATCGATTAAGTTTTTCCGTGACATTGTGCATGTCCTGAGTGAGGGCAAAGAGAATGCACGAACCATTAGAGCAGTTATATGTAGAAAGTTTTAAATGTTTGGAAGCCCACTAACAATTGAATGGATGAAAACTTAAATCATGTACTGGTGGTTTTTAAAACATAAGGGTAGTAGCCTTTTCGGTAGCTAAAACACTAGTATCAGATTGTGCGCAGTTTGCGTGTTTGTAGCAATTCATGAGTGACTATATATTCAAATTGAGCGTATTAATCGACACTCTTGTGGTCAATAATGACATGTTGAGTTATTCAAATAAGTCATTGATTTGACATGATATAGTAGTAGGTCATGAGAATATAAACCTTAAAGGTTTTATTTTTCTAAATCTATTATCTAAATTAAAACACAAATATGAGTTTGTGTTTGAAGCAATGTATTGTAAAGTCTTCGGTTCGAACTTTCGAACGGAGTACATAATTTCATGGTTTCGTGCATTTGAGATGCGTGCAAACCGGGAATGAGCTAAATGGTACTTCATCAATTTATTGATGATTATACTAAATACTGATATGTCTACTTGATGAAAAGTAAGGGCATATCAATGGAGATATTTATTCTCTAAGAGTGAATACGAGAATCCTTTTGTTGAGTATTAAGCCTTGTCAGAAAATATGGTCGAACCATGGGTGTTCTATTGTGGTAATCTACCAAGTTTAAGCCAATGATTAAGTGTTAATCACTAAATGTTAGACTGCTCTCGAATGTGTTAGACATTTTCTAACTAGTTCTGAAACAGTATATTCACATGGCTATAAATACATGGTCACTGTGAATGAGGTGGTGAATATGAGACACCGTGTGCACAAATGTGCGGTTAGAATGACACAAATCATTAAAGGACGAGTCATCATGCTTCCGAGCAAATATGAGGTTGTTGAGCGATGAATGTCATCTTAGTAAGTTTAGGGCTAAACTCTGAACTTGTGTGGAAAGCAAGCTTTCCGTAAACTCTGTGTTGAACAAACAACCGCTTAGGAAGTTTGACCAAACAATTAGAATTATAGAAGGCAAGCTGCCCAATTATAAGTTCTTGGAAGTTTGGTGCTTCCTCAGGAAGGTTTCAATTCATGTTTCCTTGAATGACTTGGATAGAACCAAAAATGGTAAATTGTGTGTTCATTGGATAAACACTAAATATAGCGTTGATTGATTTCACGTGTACAAGTTGGATAAACTATAGGTGCATGCAGATTGGATCATAAAAGGCCGAGAAACATATTTTCTTAAAGAGATCTTTTTCCACAAAATTCCTTTTTCCACAAAACTCCAACACCTGACGAGGCTGCAGACTCAAACGGTGATTGGAAATATGGGGGCAACTGAACCTTGAGTAAGATGAAGTGCCTCGACATGGTAAAAGGGTAAGGAATGAATCTTCTTTTGGCCCTTGACCTTCATGAGTTAAGATAAATCGACGACATTAAAATAATCAATTTTATCCATATAATGCGTATATGGGAAGATGCCATCAACAATGAGGTTGATAGACGCATGAGAAATAAAGTCAGTTACTTTAAGTAAATTGAAAATTTTGATTATTTCATTGTCTATACTCTAATCTCCATGAAAAGACACATCATTAATTAATGAGAACATGTGTTTCATAAATGGAGATATAGAGAATTGGGAACAACTCAATTAGGTTGTGGTTTCGTGTAAAGTAAGCCAACTAAATGAGCAGACCGAACAATTATGCCAATGACGCTTCTCAGATACATGAGCTATACTACCAATCATGGATTGCATTATACGAGATGTCCAACAATGTTAGAAGGGTATTTAGATACCAAGTGTATCTCGAACTCTAACAGTACATGGTCCATAAGTGGATATGTTTGTACTTAGAGAGATTGCATTCTATGAAGGTTTTTAAAATAGACATGCATACGTGAATCAAATATGAAATCATAATTAATAATGTTGGAGCCACTGAAGAGGCATATTGACTGAGATGTTTTTGGAGGTATTCACAAGTGGCCACAATTGATTCCCTCAATAACCGTGCACTGCTAAAGTCAGTCAGTTATTGAACGGGATAAGAGAAATTTGTATAATGGAAAGTGCCGACAATGTCATGACATAATAGTCGGAGACACAAATCCAAAAAATTAATTACTAGAAAATAGTGTTTTATCCATAGATTTTTCAAGGTATAAGGATAATTAATCCATATACAAAGATGCTTAACTCATGGAGAAGTCAAAGCTTTATCGAGGGGAATGGGGTTTGAAGCCCATTAAATTGGAAACATTCACATAGGCTGTAAACTCCAGACTAGGGTTCAATGGGAAAACTAAACTGTACGGATGACCGAACAAAGCACTCGGTAACATAAGTTTCTAGCCCATTTCTATGATGAAAGAGTGATAGACCTGTACCATATGAAGGGTGAGCATAATGCTCTTAATGAAAAAAACTATCTCGAAGTTTGAGAGGGGTCAGGACACCCTTAACTTGAAATCACCTATAACGAGTATATAAGACCGGTACTATGTGATGAGATTTGGGATAAATCACTAGAGCACTTGATTGAATTTTCCAAGATAGCCCATGGCCAAATTTGGATAACAACTAAAAAGGCCTAGTAAGTGGTGTAGAGAAGACACCGTGTGAGTACTTTATTTGGTATACACAAAATGTTGAGGGTTCAAAGCATTAGGCTACCCAAGATAAGTATATTCAAAAGGTATTTCGCTATGGCAGGTTCAAGGCATGCGCTACCTGGCCTTATGCAGTGAATTATCGTGGTTCTCTCGAATTGCATTTACTTGCACATTGCATGTTTTATATTACATTCATGTTGGGGATTGTTGAAAAACTTATGCTTTATTTGTTTTGAATGTAGTTAATTTTGTGAGTTTTAAAATTTTAATATCCCCATTACGGTGACTCTTTATTTGTGTAGGAGTTACATATAAAATGCTTTAAAATATGATGGTCTTTCATATTTTTCCAAATAGCTTTTCCATATTTTTTAATGAGAAATAAAATACTTGCGCACATATTCACACACTCACATATGCATACATATAGAGAGACAGTACCATACCACCAACAGCTCGACCGTAACTCGATACAACTTTCGTCGAGTCACATGTGATAGACGTTGTACCTTTGGAACGAAGTGCCCTATTCAGTCAGAAGCAGAGGTGGCAGAGCAAATATCCTTTAAGGGTTTTTGCTTAGCAGTCACCTTGTTATGAACTTTGAGTCCTTCATTTTGGTATCATTTATAATATCTCGTGTTACGATTTGTTTTTGATATTAATATATTTGTTTAAATTTTTTTCTGTTGTTTCTCCATTTCTTTTTCAGTAGAAATTATTTTATTTATTTACATCGTATCCAATAGTCATCTTCTTAGAAAGGCTAAAACAGAAAAGTTAGATATATCTTAGCGCATGAGTATTATTGTTTCTCCAACATCAGAAATTAACGAGTAGATATTACATATCAACAGGTCTGCCAGACATAGCTATGAAGGGATGTCTTCCGTTGCCACTGACGGATCACCGTTTATAATTATCGAAATGAAGAACTTGGACAAGGTTAAAGTAAATGTAGAAAAATTAGAAGTATGGATCGAAGGAGGGGCTACTCTAGGTCAAATATACCTTGCCATCACTATGGTAATAGTGTAAGTGAGAAAAACCAGGTTTTATCTTGCCATCATACGAGAAAAACTTGGTGGTGATATGAAAGGGCCGATCAAAAACTTTTTTTTACCATGCATGTATTTTACTACAAAAAATTAATTACATAAAAAAAATCATTCCTCCTCTTCTTATGACTACAGGTGAGCGGCATTCACACTATCTCAGCTGGGAGTTGCCTGACTGTGGGCATCAGAGGCCATAATTCTAGTGGTGCATTTGGACACCTCTCTCGAAAATACGGTCTTGCGGCCGACAATATCGTGGACACTATCTTAATTAACGCCGAAGGCCGAGCACTTGACTGTGATGTGATGAGGAGGTGTTTTGGGCTCTCAGAGGCGGTGGTGGAGGAGTTTTGGGAATTACATACGCATATAAGATGTGTATGGTGACCGTACTTCAAGTCATTACTGTTTTCAAGGTGACTAGTTCACAGTCAAAATATGATGTTGTTGCGCTCTTTCATATATGGCAATTTATTGCGCCTAAGTTGGAAAATGGTTTTTTTATAGTTTGCTTTTATAGGGGCAGGGTTATCTGATAAAGTTGGAAATCATATTGAGATAGAATTTGAGGGCTCATATCTAGGTCCAATTGAAAATGTGTTCCCAGACCTTGGCCTTATGGAAGAAAGTTGCAAAGAATTGAGTTGGATAGAGGCTATGCTCAGCTTCGGAGGAATTGAAAACGGAACGATATATGACCTAGCCGATCATGGCGTGACCAAGAAATCATTTTTCAAGGCTAAGAATGACTATATGGGGACCCCTATCCCCATAGACGGAATAAAGATTTCGTTCAATAAGCTAAAAAAACAACGGAAGGGGGTTCTATTTGTTGAGCCTTTAGGAGGGATTATGAATGAGATAGCATGTGATTTCATAGCTTTCCCTCATAGGAAAGGAAATATTTTTGGACGTCAATATAAAGTAAATTGGAAAGCGGAAGATAATGAGAAAAACAAAGAGTACATAGAATGGGTAAGGGAGACACATGATACAATGACACCATATGTATCATCAAGTCCTCGTGCTTCTTATGTTAATTGTATGGACTTGGATCTTGGAGTTATGGATGTGAAAAAATATGATAGTCATGTTGATGAGGTGGAAATGGCTAGAGTTTGGGGTGAAAAATACTTTTTAGGAAATTATGATAGATTGGTAAGAGCAAAAACGCTTATTGATCCCAAAAACATATTTAGAAATCAACAAGGCATTTTCTCGATATCCAATAGTTCAACTACAAAGCCATTTCTTGAACGCGAAATGAAATAGTTTCTAACAATTCATTCCGTATAATAACATGAGTACGGTATCATAATCCTTAAATAAAGGTTGGTGTGCACAAATTTATTGGTTATTGTTATAATCACTTGTATTTTTTCATATGAATTTATATTCTTATAAATCTATTGATGAACATGACCAATGTTCGTTTATCTCTTTATGTACAAAATGTCCCTATAAAAATGTTAAGTTTCCATATTAGAGTAATTGCACTAGAGCCGCCTAAAAATGAAGTTCACCTTGAAGTTCGCAAGAGCCGCTAATATATAATTTTGGGGTCTATGGTAGGCTCAAGGTTATCTGATACAGTTGGAAATCACATTGAGATAGAATTTGAGGGGAAATATCTCGGTCCGATTGAAAATGTCATGTCCATCTTAGAAAATGTGTTCCTAGAGCTTTGCCTTACGGAAGAAAGTTGCAAAGAATTGAGTTAGATAGAGGCTATTCTCAGCTTTAGAGGAATTGAAAACGGAACGATATATGACCTAGCCGATAGTGGTGTGACCAAGAAATCATTTTCAAGGCTAAGTACGACTATGTGAGGACACCTGTCCCTATAGACGGAATAAAGATTTCGTCGGATAAGCTAAAAAAACAACCGAAGGGGGTTGTATTTGTTGATCCTTTATGAGGGATTATGGATGAGATAGCGAGTGATTTCATAGCTTTCCCTCGTAGGAAAGGTAATCTTTTTGGAATTAATATAAAGTAAACTGGAAAGAGGAAGATAATCAGAAAAACAAAGAGTACGTAGAGTGAGCAAGGGAGATACATGATACAATGACACCATATGTATCATCAAGTCCTCGTGCTTCTTATGTTAAATGTATGGACTTGAATCTTGGATATGTGCAATTGTTAAATACACCCTCCGTCCCCAAAACATAGTCCATATGAAATCACGTGCAAGTTTGATCGGGCAAGAATTTGTATCAAAATTGCGGAAATGAAAATTTTCAAAATTTAATAATGTAATTTAACTTTTGAACTATATGATTAACTTTTGAAAATTTTCATTTTGGCCGATCAAAATTGTACGTAGTTTCGTAGAAGACTATCTTTTTGGGACGGAGGGAGTATAATATAAGAATATAAAAAAATTCGAATAAAAAATAAATATAAGGAATATGATACAGAAATTGATGTATTTCACGATCGTATAAGTGAAAGTTATAGTTGAAAAAGTGTGTTTGTGAATGTAAATTTAAGAAGAATGGTAGAAGAGCCGGTGCGGTTGCTCTAACATACCTACTACATTTCATTTAGAGATTTTTTGTGTGTGTGAAAGTAAATTGGGTGATATACATGTACAACATCAAATAATATATATTCGGTTTATGCTATATTTCCTATACTTTTTATGGTAAAAGGAACTAGTTTTTGTGGACATAAATTTGATGAAGTGAAAGAATACAAACCAAAAGGATCTAGTTTTTCAGTTTCTCTAAAATAGTGGACAGAATTTTGATCAAGTGAGAGTATACTAACCAATATACTAAAAAAAATTTGTACTACAACAACGACAATTTCAATGATTGAAAGTACAATAACATAAAGTTAAGTTATTACAATTTTCTCTAACATAAACTAAGACTACTATATACATATTTATAAAGCCACTCCAACATTTAAATTCAAATTTAGCAGTTGAATAACTCCTTGCATTTTTATTTATTTAAAAATTCTACAATTCAAAACCCTTCCAATATTATTTACTCTCTTTGAAACCACTCAACTCCCAAGTATTACAATTTCAATAGCGGAATAAACCTTTCCGTTTTCACCAGTTCCACCTTCGACCTTTGTTCTGTTAGGAAATCAAAGCACTGGGAGAATGACGAAGAACTGTAAACATACACACAAACAGGATATTTGTTAACAATGTTTGCCCAACACTGAATACTTTTCTGAGCCCATGCTAGTAGCCTTTATATAGATATTAAAAGAGGATTAGAATGAACAAGAAATCTAGTTTTGATGGGACAATTATTGATTAGTACATAAAAACATACTCAATTTTCAAATATCCGGATTCTCAAGTCTTATTTAAGATTTGGTACATATAATGTAGCATCATGTTGCATAAAAGTTAAAATAAAGAGTAAAAAGAAGTAGAATCATATAGTATATGTTAGTTTCTTTAAAAGTGTTTTCAAGTGCGGTGTTTATTTTATTAAGTAACATATCATTTCATCATTTTCTCATTTTGATCACAAATTTATGATTTTCTCACAAATATAGATTCTCTCTTTATAATACCTTCCCTCTCTATTTGGTAATACTAAAGCATGAGGAATTAAGAACTACATATAGACACATTACAAGGCTTATGCATATTACAAGATTAACACATTTAACTCTATATCCAAACATGTTCAATTTATTTTTTTGGTGGTTTTGTATGTTTATTCATAAATTTTTTAAACTTATAAGAAAAGATAAAACTATTCTTCATATTTTTTTAAATTAAAAGTGGGAATTGTCCACAAGTTTTATTTATAGTGAGTTTAAATTGGTCATCCGACTTATTACAACAAAAATATCAATAAAAGGATTGATACTGAAACTTATGTAACTTGATGGTTCTAAATATAAATAAGAAAATTTAGCTCCATTAAAGTACAGAGAAGGATAAATTAATAAAACATACTACTTTTGAAACTAAATTAACAAAAACATACAAAAAAAATTCTAATTAACAAAAACATACCCAAAATTTCATAAACTAATTTGTATATTTCATACCCTTATTCCAAAAGTTTATACCCTTATTTCAAATGTTCATACCCTAATTTGTCTTTTTCATACACTTATTCCAAAAGTTTATACCCTTATTTCAAAAGTTCATACCCTAATTTGTATTTTTCATACCATTATTCAAAAAGTTCATACCATTATTTCAAAAGTTCATATCCTGATTCGTAGAGTTCACTCTTATTTTCAAAGTTCATACCCTAATTTACATAATTCATATCCTTAGTACATAATTTTTAACTCCATACCCTTAATTCACGTAATTAATAAACTTATTTTTCAACATTATACAGTAATTAACAAATCCAACTCTTACCCGTCTTCCGATCTCGGACTACCAATTTGCCGTCATGGGACTCTCCTTCGATAATCGCATCTCCGTCGATATCAAACTCGTTCTATAGTCTCGCCGCCAATTCCTACAGATGTGTCCATCTCAATCTCTACGGACTAGAGAGATCTGAGAGAGAGCGAGAAGAAGAAAAAGTTAAAAAAAATAGAGGGAGGATGAGGAGAGATATCGGAAAGAAAGAGGAAGTATGAGAGATCAGAGAGAGTGAGAAGGAGGAGGAGAGAGATTGGAGAGAAAGAATGAAGAGAGAGAGATTGGAGAGAGAGTGAGAGGATGAGAGAGTGAAAGGTGGAGAGAGAAGAAAAAGATTGGGAGGAATGAATCAAATTTTTTGTTTTTTATTAATTATCAATTGAATGTATGTTTTTGATAATTTAACTTTTGAGGGTATGTCTTTGTTAATATAATAGGTGTACAACATGTTTATATTAATTGCCCCTAGAAAAAAGAACTAGTTGACTTTAAGATAACTCTGCTCTTCGTCTTCTTCTTTTTCTTCGTTAACCTGTTAGATCCAGACGAGTTCTTAGAGAGGGAGAGGAATACCTTATCCATGTTGATTGAACGAGTAAAAATGCTCCCTCATGGTAATTGCTCCCCATGATTATGATCCAACTACTCCCCAGCTTTTGTAACTATATATAACTACTTTCGATTTCTTCATCAATAAAGGAGACATATCTCAAAGTAATTCTATCAATCAGGGATGATTATCAACACCAATCTCTGTATCTTCCAAACCCAGGTAACTATAGAATTCCCAGCATTTCATTTAATTACCTCTTTGTAACTTTACTTTTTAAAAAAGCTTATAAGCTGACTTTAGTTATTAGTACATAGTAACTAACAACTACCATAATCTTATTAGTCATAGAGGTCATAGTTATTATTTATTGATTTAGTCTTTCTTCTAGTGTTGTATCTATGCGTTTTTGTTTTCCTATGCTCCATTGGTAATTTAACGCCCTTCCATTTAGCAATTTTCCTTTTTTCCCCTCTTTTTCATCCATCTAAGTTTCCACAGTTAGTTCACCCTCATTTAGATTAATATTCTCAATTTGAGCATTGTGGTCCCTCTGTATGTGCTTTTCTGTATTAAGAGTAACACTGTACCTTCTTGAAATTTGCACTGCAAGTACATTCTCTTACTGTGAAACTATAGCAGTCTCGTATTCAGTAGCTAAATCATCAAAAAACTTTAACTTGTCGTCGGCCACTTCAAAGTTTTTTCTGAATAAGTTCTTATGAAATTGCAATATTTCACGAGACATTGGGTCTCTAATACAAGTTTGTAGTGGAACCGCCTTATGCATGATGTGATTAATTAAGTTCTCTTGATATACCAATTATGTTTCACTACTGAGATTGTGCACAGTAAATCATGTTGCAGTAGTACTCTTATATAGATAAACATTTCAATTGTCAAAAATACGCAAACACTGGGAGGCATTGCGGTCGCTTTAATCTGTAAATTTTGTTGCATATGATCAAAATATGTATATAACTCGATTAATGTCAATAATTTGATAGAGGGACATGCAATTTAGCTGATAATTTCTTAAATTCTTTAGCTTCAACAGAAAAGAAAAATATTCAAAATTGAGATCAATCGTACACGCAAAAATGTAAAACATACCTCAAAGGATCGTGATATGGATTCTGTGATCGCATTTGATCATATCTCATCCAACCAAACCCATAGTTCTCATGGGTGTTGTGCATAAGCTCACATTCACCACCTTAATTTTCCGATGAAAAGATCCTAGCTTCCATATTTGGACAACCCCACATGAATGAGTGCTAGAGTCCCCTACTTGAGATTCCACCATATTCTCGCTCATCTCCACCAACATTAATCATCCTCTTAGGTATACCAGCATTGCTCTGATTAATAGAGTTGTTCCCAAACCAATGTTTTCTAAAACATTGTTATCAAAAACTAAGCCAGGTTTTTTCTATAACATTGAGTCAGGATTTAAAGTAGAATTGCCATTGTTAGGATTCTCGTCCCAAGAATTTTTAATGTAAGGGAGATACTTAGAATGACTATCACCACCTAACTAACCTGGGTCGATTTTTACTAATTTTAAGCTATTAGTTGCAATTGCATCATAATCGAGCCAAATGGAAAGGGCCTCAAACTAAAGACTAGGAACCAAAAGCAGAAAATTGGAGAAAATAAATAACCATTGGACCTTCCACATCTGTAACATGACAGCATTACAAATCCATAATAACATTCAACAATCGAAAAACCTAAGCATATTCATAAAATTAAAAATCCAAGATTCATTCTCTTTTAACCTCTTCTATTACTACAAAGGGTCAACAACTCCTTAGTTGTTAACTTATTCAGATGATCATGGTCTTCCCCCTCTTTCTTATGCTTAGAAGAACCTTGAATAACATTTTCCATTTGAGATCTCTCCACATTGCTCTCACCCCGCTTGCCAATTCCTCTTTGTTTTACCATTTGCTCCACCATGACATCCTCATATTTTTCAATAGCACTGGGCTCAAAATCCAGAGAATGAATAGGTATTTGTGGTCCTATAATCAAGCCAAAACAAACCATAAATGTTTCAACTTGTTAACTTATACCGTATTAATTCCGTCATAGCTAGAAAGAACAAAATTGTCCAGGAGCCAAATTGAAGCTCTTCTAGAAAACACTTGTATTTACCGGTCTCTCTTATGTCAAACAAAAAAGGGTGGATCTTTAGTTCTTAACTTTTTAATGTTACAGTAACAGTTTCGAAAGTACCTTGCTTACGACTAGTACTGAACTTGAAATGACATCTAGGCAGAATAAACACTTCATCGTCTTAACGATCATGAGCATTTGTGTTTACTCGGGTAGCTGTAATTTAGTGATTAAATTACATAATTGAAAAAGTAACAATGCTAGTATATTATTGTGATGCTAACAATCTGCTCCCGAAAGTAGACTACCCAGACCTTTCATTTTCACTTTAGAGGTTTATGGACCTAATTTTTGTATTTACGGGCTATATTTATCTTTTGTATTAAGTTCATCTTTTTGTTGCGCAATTTGAAAATAAGCATGTTGGCTGTAAAATGTGTGTTTGGTCTATTCGATTTATATCTAATTTTTTCACTTACATATGTGCGTCAACTTCGATCAATCTAAGTTTTATAGCAAATACGTGTTACCAGACCACACTATTTTGTTTTTGTTTTTGTTTTTATATATAGTATTATTTACCTTCCAAAAGATTAAAAAATGGTCAAAGAGTGACAAGTATTATAAACTTATTATCAGTTCATAATATTTGTCCCTCCTTTACCATTTTTTCCTTTTTTGAAAGGTAAATATTCTATATATAAAAACAAAAAGAATGAAATAAATAGTGTGGTTTGGTAACAATGATTTACTAGCTAAGCCTAAGATATATCGAAGTTGAAGCACATCATGTAAGTGACAAAATTAGATATAAATCGCAAATTACCAACTAAGCATTTTACAAACAACTTGCTCATCCTCAAATCTCACAGCAATGAGATCTAAATACAAAAGATTAATATTGTTCGTGAACAACAAAGATTAGGTCCAACCGTACTACTAAAGTCAAAACCGAAATTAGATTAGTCTACTTTCGAGAGAAGATTATTAATATCACAATAATATTCTAACATTTCATTTTTTTCAATTTTGTAATTTAATCACTAAATTACAGCTCCCTAACTAATCACAAAGGCTCATGATCAGGAAGACCATGAAGTGCCGACTCTCCCCAGATCTCGGTTCGAGTTCAATATTGGTCGTAAGCAAGTTACTTTCGAAATTGTTACTTTAACATTAAAGAGTAAAGAACTAAACATCCAATCTTTTTTTTTTTGGCTTAAGGCAGACCGGTAACATAAGTGGTTTTTAGAAGAGCTTCCATTTTTCTCTTGAACAATTTTGTCCTTTCCTTTTTTGATGGAATTCAAATAGTATAAGTTAGCATGTTCAAATATTTTTGTTTTTTTTTGCTCGATTACAGGATCTCAAATACCTATTCATTCTCTGGATTTCGAGCCTAGTGCTATTACAAAATATGATGATATAAAGGAGGAGCAACTGGTAAAAGAAAGAGCAATCGGCAAGTAGGGTGAGAGCAGTGTGGAAAGGTCTCCAATGGAAAATTTAATTCAAGTTTCTTCTAAGCGTAAGAAAGATGAGGAAGAACATGATCCTATGAATAACTTAACAACTAAGGAATTATTAAGCCTTTCTATAAAGAGAAGATGTTAAAAGAGAATAAATCTTTGCTTGGACTGGAATTTTTAAATTTATGAATATGCTAATGTTTTTCGATTGTTGAATGCCAGTATCGATTTGTAACGTCGTCATAATGTGGAAGGTCAAATGATTCTTTACTTTCTAGAATTTTGTGCTTTTGGTTCCTAGTATCTAGTTTGAGGCCCTTTATATTTGGCTCGATTATGATGCCATTGCTACTAATTGGTTAAAATCTATCAAAATAAAACAAGGTTTATTAGATGGTGAAATTTGTTATACGTCTATCTCTTACATTCAAAACCCTTGGGACAAGAATCCAAACAATGGAGATTACACTTTCAATACCTACTCAATGTTTTAGGAAAAACCTAACTTAGTTTTTTTATAACAATGTTATAGAAAACATTGGGTTGGGAACAACCCTATTAATCAGAGTAATGCTAGTATACCTAAGAAGCTGATTAATGTTGGTGGAAATGAACCATCATTTGGCAGAAACTCAAGTAGGAGACTTGGTCAAGAGTCATGAGGAGTGGTCTACCTGTAGAAGCTCAGATATTTTCAATGGAAAATAAAGGTGGTGAAGGTGAGCTTATGCACAACAACCATGAGAACTATGGATTTGACTGGACGAGCTATGATTAAATGCGATTGCATAATCCATTTCATGATTTAGGAAAGACTAGGACTTCATAATTCACTCACGATTCGCTAAGGCATGTTTTACATTTTAGCATGTGGTGGCTGTTTATCTCGATTAATTTTTTTTTAAATCCTTTCTGTTTAAGCTAAAGAATTTCCAGAATAATCAGACAATGCTTGTCAATCTATCTAAGTATTGACAGTAATCGAGTTATATACTAATTTCGGTCATATACAACAAAAAATTGCACATTAAAGCAATCACAATGCCTCCCACTGTTTGCGTGTTTTTGACAATTGAGATCATATATAAGTGTATTTAAAAATACATAAAGTATATAATTGCTTGACAAGCTAAATATATAAAAACGGATTCGGAATATCATGAACCTTCAGTATAAGGGTCTATTTCACATGTTGGCATTTTTTACAATCAGTTTAGGGACACCCAGTTTACCATCAGTTTATAAACAAAGCATCTGATGTTTAGGGCACTTTATAGTAGTGAATTATCACACCACGTGAAAATAAAAAATGTTGGTATGTAACCCTACATGAAGGTTCCATATACACTAGCAGATACATGTTTAGCGACTCTACAACTTCTGATGGAGGTCAAAATATAGGATATCAATTCCGTATTTTTTATAATATATTGAGTAATTCCTAGTATTCAACCTAGCAATTAATTGCCTTTATTGGCCCTTTCATGGAGGAAAGTTAGGTTCCCCCTCGAGGAGCTAGTATCAATGATAACCATAAATATATACTGATATGACATAATCAGGAAGTAAATATCATTATAAGGAAAGAAGACACCAAATATATATAGCTTATTCCCACAGAGATACAGTCAGAAAAGAAAGATATATTCTTAATTGTAAAACTACGAGGAGCGTAGTTCTAGCCCCACGGACCAGTGCTATCTTGAGTTTGAGAGGGAGCCGATATTAATTGCAAGGGGACTTCACCACCAACTTACATATCACAAGGTTCTTTCTACAGATAGCCCACACATCACTTTTTTCCCTTCTCATTTCAGAAAAAAGACCGACAACCTTTCTCTCTCTTTCAACCTTCCTAGTATCTAGTTTGAGTCCCTTTATGTTTGTCTCGATTATGATGCCATTGCTACTAATTTCTTAAAATCTATCAAAATAAAACAAGGTTTATTTGCTGGTGAAATTTGTTATAAGTCTATCTCTTACATTCAAAACCCTTGGGACAAGAATCCAAACAATGGAGATTACACTTTCAATGCCTACTCAATGTTTTAGGAAAAACCTAACTTAGTTTTTTTATAACAATGTTTTAGAAAACATTGGTTTGGGAACAACCCTATTAATCAGAGTAATGCTAGTATACCTAAGAAGCTGATTAATGTTGGTGGAAATAAACCATCATTTGGCAGAAACTCAAGTAGGAGACTTGGTCAAGAGTTCATGAGGAGTGGTCTATCCGTGGAAGCTTGGATATTTTCAATGAAAAATAAAGGTGGTGAAGGTGAGCTTATGCACAACAACCATGAGAACTATGGATTTGACTGGACGAGCTATGATGAAATGCGATTTCATAATCCATTTCATGATTTAGGAAAGACTAGGACTTCATAATTCACTCACGATTCGCTAAGGCATGTTTTACATTTTAGCATGTGGTGTTCGATTATCTCGATTAATTTTGTTTTAAATCCTTTTTGTTTAAGGTAAAGAATTTCAAGAATTATCAAACAATGCTTGCCCATCTATCAAAGTATTGACAGTAATCGAGTTACATACTAATTTTGGTCATATACAACCAAATTTACACCTTAAAGGAGTCGCAATGCCTCCCACTATTTGCGTGTTTTTGACAATTGAGATCATATATAAGTGTATTTAAAAATACATAAAGTATATAATTGCATGACAAGCTAAATATATAAGAACGGATTTGGAATATCATGAACCTTCAGTATAAGGGTCTATTTCAGATGTTGGCATTTTTTACCATCAGTTTAGCGATACTTAGTTTACCATCAGTATATAAGCAAAGCGTCTAATGTTTATGACACTTTATTGTAGTAAATTATCACACCACGTGAAAATAAAAAACGTTAGTATGTAACCCTAGATGAAGGTTCCATATGCACTAGCTGATACATGTTTAGCGACTCTACAACTTCTGATGGAGGTCAAAATATAAGATATCAATTCTGTATTTTTTATAATATATGGAGTAATTCCAAGTATTCCACCTAGCAATTAATTGCCTTTATTGGCCCTTTCATGGAGGACAGTTAGGGTTCCCCCTCGAGGAGCTAGTATACCACAAATATATACTGATATGACACCAAATATGATTGCAAGATTGTGCCAATCAAAAAATTAGTCGATCCTCATATACAAAAGTCTCATTGACCACGAAAAAAAGGAATCTCTCTCTCTCTCCCTATTTAAGTAAAAACTAAATACAAGTATCTATAAACCCTACTCATATTCAATACAATTTAAATATATCATATACAACGAAGAAAGAGGGTTAAGGATGGTCAATCCACCAAGTCCATTGTGTTCTTAGTTTGAGTGTGCAGATTTTACGTAGTTAAAGACTAAAAAAGCCGGCAAGCCGTTAAAAGAAATTTTCCTATTGGTTTCAAGCACGGGAATCTATGCAATCTCTTGACCTAATTTTCCAGGTCCATCAACTACCTTGATTCTGATGACCTCCATTACTTTGAAAAACACCTAACCGACTACAAAAACTGCGACTACGTCGATTATTTTGATTGTTTTAAATTCTGATCCTTCATTGAACTAACCTCGATTGCTGTAGTCTCTACCGTTTCCAAAGTTCCCTCCACGGCCTCTATTTCCCTCGTTTCTGAACCTCCACCCTGTTCCAATTAATAAAACGTCCGGGTGAGTCACTCTAGAATGGAAATATTAAACATGTATAAATAAAGTATTTTTTCTCCTATAAAGTAGTTACCATTTGGAAGTTAGTCAAATACATTCAGAGTGAGGAACATTCTTATTATCCAGTCAACTACCGATCCTTTCCATGGAGAAAAACATCTATATCCTGCAGGTGTATAGTTGACTTATTGGTTAGATAAGGGTACTTCTCTGTAGTTAAATTAGGGTATACGTGCACAGGAATTATACGTAATGATAATAATTTGATCAAAACAACATTTTATGTTTTGAAAGTGAACTTTTTCGTATCAGGTATGAGTTATTTTCGTAGAGGTATCAATTAAGGTTATATATGTGTTACAATGACTCAGATATTGAGAATATTTAGACATTATCAAACCCATTAATCTTATCTAACAAACAAAGACATTCGTAGACTGTGAATGCAAGTTGTGTACAAATTTAATAACATGTTTAGAAATAACAGGCATGTAGTAGAAACTATAAAACAAACCACTTTTCTGAAATGAAATGAGCAACGATCGCCATAAATCCTCTACCAGCACTCTTGTTTAGCAATCTTGGATTTCTTTTTTTGGAAAGATTTGTAAATGCCTCCTAAACATGGGAAAAAATAAATTACATCCCAGTATCACGATACAAAAAATAGTATTCGTCTCTTGACCCCTAAATGTACAAGTCATTCAAACAGATTTAAACAGAAGCCTATTTCAAATCATGCCAACAAAAAATCTAGAATAGTAGATAAAGAATATTACAGAAATACCTATGAAGATACTATCAATAGTTTATAGCCAACAAGACATAAGCAAGAGGAGGGATTCTTTAAGAGAAAAAACATAACAAAATGTGCTTCCACAATACACCGGCATATGGGAAACAACAATAGTCAATAGTCATTAGGAAATATGCTATACCTTAGTATCATCATTGATCAGGGAGGGACGGAAAGAGAGGTTGGGAGGGAGAGAGAGAGAGAGAGATTTTCTTTGGTAGTTAGTCAATATAAAGGATTCCTGTATACATTTAAAAGAAAAATATCAAATATTAACAAATTATGATTTTGATTCATGTATACATTCAATAGAAAAAATTAATTGGAAATAACTTTTAAGTCTATAACTATGTATAACTAGTTGCCTTTACCATTTATGGTTAACATTAACTCACATTAAAACCTATGTAAATGATAAAATAATAATTTCTCTTGCACACAACTAGGGTCGATGTATGAATTCAAAAGTTTGATCAATATGATAGTATTTCTTTTAAAACCCCTTTATAAACATGTGGTCTAATCAATATCATAAATTATTATTCCTCTAGAATTACAAAAATAGTTAGGATAATTTATTAAATATTATTTGTGTTTACTTTTTCTTGCAATAAAGTAGAATTCATATGTGTTGATTATAAAATGGTTCACTTCATCATTGGGTACACTTATTTTGATACAACTAACTCATACATTTATATAATTTGTAATCATATTGTATGATGAGCAATATTTGGATAAGCAGTATAATGAATGCCAACCACTTTTCGTCTTCATCTCTTTAACTTAAAATTTTCATGGTTCCGACATTAGAAATTTATAATGTCACTAGAAGTAGTTTAGTAGGTAGTGCCCGCATTATCATGGAAGGTGCAGGGTTCGAGTCTTGTTATGTGTGCTAGGTCAGAAATCACTTGTGCTTCTTAATAAGATTTGAAAAGAAAAACATTTAGTTTTTAACTTGCTTCTTCTATGGTTCTCGACACGTGTCAGGTACAAATTGCGGGATTTTAGTTTGCGGTTGCATTGATTCTCCTATTTTAAGTTATGAGTAAGTTGACTAACATGATAGTCGACACTTAGAAAATAGAGGAATTTTAGTTTGCGGTTGCATTTATTCTCCTATTTTCT
Organism: Primula vulgaris; assembly: GCA_963920805.1. Taxonomy (NCBI): domain Eukaryota; kingdom Viridiplantae; phylum Streptophyta; class Magnoliopsida; order Ericales; family Primulaceae; genus Primula; species Primula vulgaris. Next base: position 11,561,382 of record OY987215.1, on the reverse strand, counting down.
GAAATAGCTGAGTGGTGTTTTTTATTTTTTTGTTCTTGTTAATTATAGAAAAAAATGGTATCATTGTGTAGGCACTAAAAAATGCCAACATGCGAAATGGACTCTTATACTGAAGGTTCTTGGTATTCCGAGTCCGTTCTTGTATATGTATTTTGTCATGTCATTATATATTTTATGTTTATTTTAAATACAATTATCTATATATATATATATATGATCTCAATTTGTCAAATGCACGCAACACTGGGATGCATTGGAATCGCTTTAATCTGTTAGTTTTGTTGCATATATATATATATATATATGACCAAAATAAGTATATGACTTGATTAATATCAATATTTTGATAGAGGTTATATAAGGGCTAGATAATTTGAGGGTGAGTTGTCATCGTGAATATCTAGTTACTTCAAACATTGTTGTGATTGCTAATTTTCTTTACTTCAATTGAACAAATTCATGCAATCAATTTAATCGAAACTCATCGTTAAATAATCTGCTAATACCATCTCACTTCTTCATCTATCCATCCATCAATCAATCTAATTCATCAAAACTTTCAAACTTGCAATCAACTTCAATCATACATTAGTAATTAACTATTCTGGCATACAAAATTCCACTAGATCCGAACCATTGGAATTAATACCAATTAGTTGTAAACAATCGTCAAAAAAATACAAATAAGCAGTTAAACAATCAATTTAACGAACGAGAAGATGTCGTGTATATTATTGAATGGATGATGAAATTTGAGACGTATTGATCATTTAAGAGTATACGGGCAAAGTAAAGTGGGACATACAATGTTGGATATTTGGTGGGTGAGGAGCCAACCTTACCTTTCAATATCAAATTCACACGTGAAACATGTTAATTTTTTTTTTAATTTAATGGTGGGAAAACCCCACATTTTTCGGATAGTCTTCTAGCTCATCATATATTAGATATAGCCCACTCTTTGCCATAAATTCTGCAGCGTCATTCCCTTTTCTAAAGGTATGACATATCGTGATGCCTTTCCTAGGAATAATGTCTTCAATTTGCTGTATTAGAGAATAAATAGTCTAAGAAAATTTTTCTTTATTGGATATAATATTTACCAATTTTTGAGAGTCATTTTCAATAATGGAACCATCTTCCTCTATAATTAATAATCATTGTAACATAGCAAGAGTCTCAGCTTCTAAAATAGAATCTGCATGAACATAAGAGAGAAACCCTTCAAAAAATTACCTATGTAATCTCTCACCACATCTCCTATAGCTGAAAAGTGTGGATCTCGTCTGAAACTACCATCAACATTTATTTTAATTTTAGATCTAGGCGGCCTTGACCAATAAACCAATTTAGCCTTTTTCTCATTACAGGAGTAATAACCGTACTAGAGTCAGAGAAAATATCATAACTGACACCATAGGATTTATCTCATTTAATGAACTGATAAAGTTGTGTAATGATATTTTGAATAATCCCCTCCTTTGTTATTTTAACACCTTCATATTTGCTTGATCATCTTACTTACCAAATACCCCAAATAATATATAGAATAAGTAAAAACTTATTAATATCATCCTACAAAAATAATTTTGGATATAATAAAACCAAATATCTATGGGTAGGTTCACATGACTTTATAGGGACAAGGTTATCTCATACAATTGGAAATCACATTGAGATAGAATTTGATGGCTAATAACTAGGTCTGATTGAAAATGTCATGTCCATCTTAGAAAATGTGTTCCCAGAGCTTCGCCTTACAGAAGAAAGTTGCAAAGAATTGAGTTGGATAGAGGCTATTCTCAGCTTTGGAGGAATTGAAAACAGAACGATATATGACCTAGCTGATCGTGGCATGACCAAGAAATCATTTTTCAACGCTAAGTACGACTATGTGAGGACACCTATCCCTATAGTCAGAATAAAGATTGCATTCGATAAGCTAAAAAAACAACCGAAGGGGGTTGTATTTGTTGATCCTTTATGAGGGATTATGGATGAGATAGCAAGTGATTTCATAGCTTTCCCTCGTAGGAAAGGTAATCTTTTTGGAATTAATATAAAGTAAACTGAAAAGAGGAAGATAATCAGAAAAACAAAGAGTACATAGAGTGGGCAAGGGAGATACATGATACAATGACACCATATGTATCATCAAGTCCTCGTGCTTCTTATATTAATTGTATAGATTTGGATATTGGAGTTATGGATGTGAAAAAATATGATAGTCATGTTGATGAGGTGGAGATGGCTAGAGTTTGGAGTGAAAAATACTTTTTAGGAAATTATGATAGATTCGTATGAGCAAAAACGCTTATCGATCCCAAAAACATATTTAGAAATCAACAAGGCATTTTCCCGATATCCGATAGATCAACTACAAATCCATTTCTTGAAAGTGAAATGAAATAGTTTCTAACAATTCATTTCATATAATAACAAGGTCACGATATCATAATTCTTAATAAAAGGTTGGAGTACATCACAAATTCATTGGTTACTTTTATGACCACCTGCCTTTTTTCATATGGAAATTTAAATTTATATTCTAATAAATCTAACGAATGTGGCCAGTTTAGTTTATCTCTTTCTGTACAAAATATCCCTATACAAATGTTATATGTTCCAACTTCCATATTAGAGTTTCATTGTAATGGGCGAGCCTCATTTAGAATAGAAAGAAGTTCGCAAGAGCCGCTATTATTTATTTTGGGTTCTAGGACAGGTTCAGATGACTTTTTTTTGTTGAACATACCCTATTTTAAAAAAAGTATTTTCTAGGCACATAAAAAACTCTTTTTGAAAGAAAAGAAAAGTATGAACATTTTATCCCTATGCTTTTTTTATTTTCCCGAGTAGTTCCTGGTATTTTCCCCAAGGGACCCATTGCTCAGATATTTTTGGCCACGTGCTAAAATTGAAAAAAAATCTCTTTACTAATATTTTGTAACCAAAAATTTAAGCAATGATAAGTTTCGTTACCAACTTATAAATTTTAATTCAAATATGCAATGATATAGATTATCAGTTATAATTTCCATACATCATTAGTACTGTTATTTTCTTACAAGATATTAAAATAATTGGAACATTTATGTCACCTTCTTGCAAATTTTAGAAGAATTAAAATGAAATTGATAAAAGATGGTATATTATAGGGTAAGCTTGTAAAGTTTTTTTTTTTAATTCAAAGTGGAGAAGACCCACTAATTTCATTAATTTTATAGTTTAACTGGCCAAAAGTCTTATTACATTAGAAAACTGATCTAAACGACATGAAAATACAAGGACTAAAAAACAAATTTCTCAAATCAAGTGGATGTCTTTGAGAATAAACTAATAAACCCGTCTATCACTTGTGAGAATAAATCTTAGATTCAATTTATAATTATCTTTAACTATTTCATTTTGAAAATATTGAAAACTCTGATCTTCAAAGTACTCTTTCAATTCTTCATGCCTTCTCGATATATATGCCTCGTGAACATAGCTCAATGATGATACTTAACTAGCAACTACCATCATCTTCATAGTCATACATTCAACTACCATGCCTTCTCGATATATATGCTTTTCCGAGCCCTTCTAGAAACCTTTTTATGGATATTAAAAGAGGATTAGAATGAACAAGAAATCTAGTTTTGATGGGACAATTAATGATTAGTACATAAAAACATACTTAATTTTCAAATATCCTGATTCTCAAGTCTTGTTTAAGATTTGGTACATATCATGTAGCATCATGTAGCATCAAAGTTAAAGAGTAAAAAGAAGTAGAATCATGTAGTATATGTTAGTATCTTTAAAAGTGTTTTCAAGTGTGGTGTTTATTTTATTAAGTAACATATCTTTTCATCATTTTCTCTGTTTGATCACAAATTTATGATTCTCTCACAAATATAGATTCTCTCTTTATAATACCTTCCCTCTCTATTTGGTAATACTAAAGCATGAGGAATTGAGAACTACATATAGACACATTACAAGGCTTATACATATTACAAGATTAACACATTTAACTCTATATCCAAACATGTTCAACTTATTTTTTTGGTGGTTTTGTATGTTTATTCATAATTTTTTTAAACTTATAGGAAAAGATAAAACTATTCTTCATATTTTTTTTAATTAAAAGTGGGAATTGTCCACAAGTTTTATTTATAGTGGGTTTGAATTGGTCATCCGACCTTATTACAACAAAAATATCAATAAAATAATTGATACCGAAACTTATGTAACTTGTTGGTTTTAAATACAAATAAGAAAATTTAACTCCATTAAAGTACAAAGAAGGATAAATTAACAAAAACATACCCAAAAATTTCTAATTAACAAAAACATACCCAAAAGTTCATACCCTAATTTGTATATTTCATACCCTTATTCCAAATGTTCATACCCTTATTTCAAAAGTTTATACCCTAATTTGATTTTTCATACACTTATTTCAAAAAGTTCATAGCCATATTTTAAAAGTTCATACAATAATTTGCATTTTTCATACCGTTATTCAAAAAGTTCATAACATTATTTCAAAAGTTCATATCCTGATTCGTAGAGTTCACACTTATTTTTAAAGTTCATACCCCAATTTACATAATTCATATCCTTATTTACATAATTTTCAAATCCATACCCTTATTTTTCAATATTATACACTAATTAACAAATCCAACTCTTACTCGTCCTCGGATATCGAACTACCACTTCGCCATCGTGGGCCTCTAATTCGATGACCGCATCTCCGTCGACATCAACCTCATTCTATACCATCGCCGCCAATTTTGATAGATCTGTCCATCTCAATCTCCATGGTATAGAGAGACCGCAAAGAGACCAATGAGAAGAAAAAGATAGAAAAAATTGAGGAAGGATGAGGGGAGAGATCGGAAAAAAAGAGTAAGGATGAGAGATCAAAGAGAGTGAGAAGGAGGAGGAGAGAGATTGGAGGGAGAGAGAATGAGGAGAGAGAGATTGGAGAGAGGGTGAGAGGAGGAGAGAGTGAAAGGAGGAGATAGAGGAAAGAGATTAGGAGGGATGAATCAGAATTTTTATTTTTTATTAATTATTAATTGAATATATATTTTTAATAATTTAACTTTTGATGGTATGTTTTTGTTAATATAATAGGTGTACAGTATGTTTATGTTAATTGCCCCTAAAAAAAAGAACTAGTTGACTTTAAGATAACTCTACTATTCGTCTTCTTCTTTTTCTCCGTTAAACTGTTAGATCCAGACGAGTTCTTAGAGGGGGAGAGAGGAATACCTCATCCATGTTGATTGAACGAGTAAAAATCCTCCCTCAAGGTAATTGCTACCCATGATTATGATTCTACTACTCCCCAGTTTTTGTAACTATATATAACTACTTTCGATTTCTTCATCAATAAAGGAGACAAATCTCAAAGTAATTCTATCAATCAGGGATGATTATCAACACCAATCCTTGTATCTTTCAAACCCAGGTAACTATAGAATTCCCAGCATTTCATTTAATTACTTCTTAGTTATTAGCACATAGTAACTAACAACTACCATAATCCCATTAGTCATAGAGGTCATACTTATTATTTATTCATTTATTCTTGCTTCTAGTGTTGTATCTATGCGTTTTTGTTTTCCTATGATCCCTTGGTAATTTAATGCCCTTCCATTTAGCAATTTTCCTTTTTTCCCCTCTTTTTCATCCACCTATGTTTCCACAGTTAGTTCACCCTCATTTAGATTAATATTCTCAATTTGAGCATTGTGGTCCCTCTGTATGTGCTTTTCTGTATTAAGAGTAACATTGTACCTTCTTGAAATTTCCACTGCAGGTACATTCTCTTACTGTGAAACTATAGCAGTCTCGTACTCAGTAGCTAAATCATCAAAAACTTCAACTTGTCGTGGCCATTTCAGAAAATTTTCTGAATAAGTTCTTATGAAATTGCAATATTTCATGAGACATTGGGTCTCTAATACAAGTTTGTAGTGGAACCGCCTCATGCATGATGTGATTAATTAAGTTCTCTTGATATACAAATTATGTTTCGCTACTTAGATTGTGCACAGTAAATCATGCTGCAGTAGTACTCTTATATAGATAAACATTTCAATTGTAAAAAATACGCAAACACTGGGAGGCATTGCGGTCGCTTTAATCTGTAAATTTTGTTGCATATGATCAAAATAAGTATATACCTCGATTAATGTCAATAATTTGATAGAGGGACATGCAATTTAGCTGATAATTTCTTAAATTCTTTAGCTTCAACAGAAGAAAAATATTCAAAATCGAGATCAATAACCCGTACACGCAAAAATGTAAAACATACCTCAAAGGATCATGATATGGATTCTGTGATCGCATTTGATCATATCTCATCAAACCAAACCCATAGTTCTCCTGGTTGTTGTGCATAAGCTCACATTCACCACCTTAATTTTCTGCAGAAAAGATCCAAGCTCCCATATTCGGACAACCCCGCATGAATGCGTGCTAGAGTCCCCTACTTGAGATTCCACCATATATTCTCGCTCATTTCCACCAACATTAATCATCTTCTTAGGTACACCAGCATTGCTCTGATTAATAGGGTTGTTCCCAAACTAATGTTTTCTAAAACATTGTTATCAAAAACTAAGTCAGGTTTTTTCTATAACATTAAGTCAGGATTTAAAGCAGAATTGCCATTGTTAGGATTCTCGTCCCAAGAGTTTTTAATGTAAGAGAGATACTTAGAATGAATATCACAACCAAACTAACCTGGGTCGATTTTTACTAATTTTAAGCAATTAGTTACAATTGCATCATAATCAAAAGAAAAAAAGTCGAGAAAATAAATAACCATTGGACCTTCCACATCTGTAACATGACAGCATTACAAATCCATAATAACATTCAACAATCGAAACATCTAAGCATATTCATAAAATTAAAAATCCAAGATTCATTCTCTTTTAACCTCTTCTATTACTACCAAGGCTCAACAACTCCTTAGTTGTTAACTTATTCAGATGATCATGGTCTTCCCCATCTTTCTTATGCTTAGAAGAACCTTGAATAACATTTTCCATTTGAGATCTCTCCACATTGCTCTCACCCCACTTGCCAATTCGTCTTTGTTTTACCATTTGCTCCGCCATGCCATAATCATATTTTTTAATAGCACTAGGATCAAAACCCAGAGAAATAATAGGTATTTGAGTTCCTATAATCAAGTCAAATGAAACCATAAATGTTTCAACTTGTTAACTTATACCGTATTAATCCTGTCATAGCTAGAAAGAACAAAATTGTCCAAGAGCCAAATGGAAGCTCTTCTAGAAAATACTTGTCTTTACCGGTCTCTCTTACGTCAAACAAAAAAGAGTGGAACTTTAGTTCTTTACTTTTTAATGTTACAGTAACAGTTTCGAAAGTACCTTGCTTACGACCAATGCTAAACTTGAAATGACATCTAGGCAAAATAAACACTTCATCGTCTTAACGATCATGAGCATTTGTGTTTACTCGGGTAGCTGAAATTTAGTGATTAAATTACATAATTGAAAAAAGTAACAATGCTAGTATATTATTGTGATGTTAATAATCTGCTTCCGAAAGTAGACTACCTAGACCTTTCGTTTTCACTTTAGAGGTTTATGGACCTAATTTTAAGTATTTACGGGCTTTATTTATCTTTTGTATTTAGTTCATCTTCTTGTATTTAGTTTATCTTTTGAAAATAACCATGTTGGCTGTAAAATCTGTGTTTGGTCTATTCGATTTGTATCTAATTTTTGCACTTACATATGTGCGTCAACTTCGATCAATATAAGCTTTATAGCAAATACGTGTTACCAGACCACACTATTTTGTTTTTGTTTTTGTTTTTGTTTTTATATATAGTATTACTTACCTTCCAAAAGATTAAAAATTAGTCAAAGAGTGACAAGTATTATAAACTTATTATCAGTTCATAATATTTTTCACTCCTTTACCATTTTTTCCTTTTTTGAAAGGTAAATATTCTATATATAAAAACAAAAAGAATGAAAGAAATAGTGTGGTTTGGTGACAATGATTTACTAGCTAAACCTAAGGTAGATCCAAGTTGAAGCACATCATGTAAGTGACAAAATTAGATATAAATCGCAACAGACCAACTAAGCATTTTACAAAGAACTTGCTTATCCTCAAATCTCAAAACAATGAGAGATCTAAATACAAAAGATTAATATTGTTCGTAAACAACAAAGATTAGGTCCAACCGTACCACTAAAGTCAAAACCGAAATTAGAGTAGTCTACTTTCGAGAGCAGATTATTAATATCACAATAATAATCTGGCATTTCATTTTTTTCAATTTTGTAATTTAATCACTAAATTACAGCTCCCTAACTAATCACAAAGGCTCATGATCAGGAAGACCATGAAGTGCCGATTCTCCCCAGATCTCATTTCAAGTTCAATATTGGTCGTAAGCAAGTTACTTTCGAAATTGTTACTATAACATTAAAGAGTAATGAACTAAAGATCCAATCTTCTTTTTGTTTGGCTTAAGGCAGACCGGTAACACAAGTGTTTTTTAAGAAGAGCTTCCATTTTTCTCTTGAACAATTTTGGCCTTTCCTTCTTTGATGGAATTCAAATAGTATAAGTTAGCATGTTCAAATATTTGTGTTTTTTTTTGCTCGATTACAGGATCTCAAATACCTATTCATTCTATGAATTTCGAGTCTAGTGCTATTGAAAAATATGATAATATAATGGAGGAGCAACTGGTAAAAGAAAGAGCAATCAGCAAGTAGGGCGAGAGTAGTGTGGAAAGGTCTCCAATAGAAAATTTAATTCAAGTTTCTTCTAAGCATAAGAAAGATGAGGAAGAACATGATCTTATGAATAACTTAACAACTACAGAATTATTAAGCCTTGCTATAAAGAGAAGAGGTTAAAAGAGAATAAATCTTTGCTTGGACTGGAATTTTTAAATTTATGAATATACTAAGGTTTTTCGATTTTTGAATGTCAGTATTGATTTGTAATGTCGTCATGATGTGGAAGGTCAAATGATTCTTTGCTTTCTCAAATTTTGTGCTTTTGGTTCCTAGTATCTTGATTGAGGCCCCTTATGTTTGGCTCGATTATGATGCCATTGCTACTAATTGCTTAAAATCTTTCAAAATAAAACAAGGTTTATTTGCTGGTGAAATATGTTATATGTCTCTCTCTTACATTCAAAACCCTTGGGACAAGAATCCAAACAATAGAGATTACACTTTCAATACATACTCAATGTTTTAGGAAAAACCTAACTTAGTTTTTTTATAACAATGTTTTAGAAAACATTAGTTTGGGAACAACCCTATTAATCAGAATAATGCTAGTATACCTAAGAAGGAGACTTGGTCAAGAGTTCATGAGGAGTGGTCTACCTGTGGAAACTCAGATATTTTCAATGGAAAATAAAGGTGGTGAAGGTGAGCTTATGCACAACAACCATGAGAACTATGGATTTGACTGGACGAGCTATGATGAAATGCGATTGCATAATCCATTTCATGATTTAGGAAAGACTAGGACTTCATAATTCACTCACGATTCGCTAAGGCATGTTTTACATTTTAGCATGTGGTGGTTGTTTATCTCGATTAATTTTGTTTTAAATCCTTTTTTTTTAAGCTAAAGAATTTCAAGAATTATCAGACAATGCTTGTCCATCTATCAAATTATTGATAGTAATCGAGTTATATACTAATTTTGGTCATATACAACCAAATTTACACATTAAAGCAGTCGCAATGCCTCCCACTGTTTGCGTGTTTTTGACAATTGAGATCATATATAAGTGTATTTAAAAATACATAAAGTATATAATTGCATGACAAGCTAAATATATAGAACGGATTCGGAATATCTTCAACCTTCGGTATAAGGGTCTATTTCACATGTTAGCATTTTTTACCATCAGTTTAGCGACACTCAGTTTACCATCAGTATATAAACAAAGCGTCTGATGTTTATGACACTTTATTGTAGTGAATTATCACACCACGTGAAAATAAAAAACGTTGGTATGCAACCCTAGATGAAGGTTCCATATGCACTAGCAGATACATGTTTAGCGACTCTACAACTTCTGATGGAGGTCAAAATATAGGATATCAATTCCGCATTTTTTATAATATATGGAGTAATTCCTAGTATTCAACCTAGCAATTAATTGCCTTTATTGGCCCTTTCATGGAGAACAGTTAGGGTTGCCCCTCGAGGAGCTAGTATACCACAAATATATACTGATATGACACCAAATATGATTGCAAGATTGTGCCAATCAAAAAATTAGTCGATCCTCATATACAAAGGCTCATTGACCACGAAAAAAGGAATCTCTATCTCTCTCCCGATTTAAGTAAAAACTAAATACAAGTATCTATAAACCCTACTCATATTCAATACAGTTTAAATATATCATATACAACGAAGAAAGAGGGTTAAGGATGGTCAATCCACCAAGTCCATTGTGTTCTTAGTTTGAGTGTGCAGATTTTACGTAGTTAAAGACTAAAAAAGCCGGCAAGCCGTTAAAAGAAATTTTCCTATTGGTTTCAAGCACGGGAATCTATGCAATCTCTTGACCTAATTTTCCAGGTCCATCAACTACCTTGATTCGGATGACCTCCATTACTTTGAAAAACACCTAACCGACTAGAAAAACTGCGACTACGTCGATTATTTTGATTGTTTTAAATTCTGATCTTTCATTGAACTAACCTCGATTGCTGTAGTCTCTACAGTTTCCAAAGTACCCTCCACGGCCTCTATTTCCCTCGTTTCTGAACCTCCACCCTGTTCCAATTAATAAAACGTCTGGGTGAGTCACTCTAGAATGGAAATATTAAACATGTATAAATAAAGTATTTTTTCTCCTACAAAGTAGTTACCATTTGGAAGTTGGTCAAATACATTCAGAGTGAGGAACATTCTTATTATCGAGTCAACTACCGATCCTTTCCATGGAGAAAAACATCTATATCCTGCAGGTGTATAGTTGTCTTATTGGTTAGATAAGGGTACTTCTCTGTAATCAAATTAGGGTATACGTGCACAGGAATTATACGTAATGATAATAATTTGATCAAAACAGCATTTTATGTTTTGAAAGTGAACTTTTTCCTATCAGGTATGAGTTATTTTCGTAAAGGTATCAATTAAGGTTATATATGTGTTACAGTGACTCAGATATTGAGAATATTTAGACATTATCAAACCCATTAATCTTATCTAACAAACAAAGACATTCGTAGACTGTGAATGCAAGTTGTGTACAAATTAAATAACATGTTTAGAAATAACAGGCATGTAGTAGAAACTATAAAACAAACCATTTTTCTGAAATGAAATGAGCAACCATCGCCATAAATCGTCTACCAGCACTCTTGTTTACCAATCTTGGATTTCTTTTTTTGGAGAGATTTGTAAATGCCTGCTAAACATGGGAAAAAATAAATTACATCCCAGTATGACGATACAAAAAATAGTATTCGTCTCTTGACCCCTAAATTTACAAATCATTCAAACAGATTTAAACAGAAGCCTATTTCAAATCATGCCAACAAAAAATCTAGAATAGTAGATAAAAAAATATTACAGAAATACCAATGAAGATAGTATCAATAGTTTATAGCCAACAAGACATAAGAAAGAGCAGGGATTCTTTAAGAGAAAAAACATAAAAAAATGTGCTTCCACAATACACCGGCATATGGGAAACAACAATAGTCAATAGTCATTAGGAAATATGCTATACCTTAGTATCATCATTGATCAGGGACGGACGGAAAGGGAGGTTGGGAGGGAGAGAGAGAGAGAGAGATTTTCTTTGGTAGTTAGTCAATATAAAGGATTCCTGTATACATTTAATAGAAAAATATCAAATATTAACAAATTATGATTTTGATTCATGTATACATTCAATAGAAAAAATTAATTGGAAATAACTTTTAAGTCTATAACTATGTATAACTAGTTGCCTTTACCATTTATGGTTAACATTAACTCACATTAAAACCTATGTAAATGATAAAATAATAATTTCTCTTGCACACAACTAGGGTCGATGTATGAATTCAAAAGTTTGATCAATATGATAATATTTCTTTTAAAACCCCTTTATAAACATGTGGTCTAATCAATATCATAAATTATTATTCCTCTAGAATTACAAAAATAGTTAGGATAATTTATTAAATATTATTTGTGTTTACTTTTTCTTGCAATAAAGTAGAATTCATATGTGTTGATTATAAAATGGTTCACTTCATCATTGGGTACACTTATTTTGATACAATATTTGGATAAGCAGTATAATGAATGCCAACCACTTTTCGTCTTCATCTCTTTAACTTAAAATTTTCATGGTTCCGACATTAGAAAAATGCCAACATGCCAACATGCGAAATGGACTCTTATACTGAAGGTTCTTGGTATTCCGAGTCCGTTCTTGTATATGTATTTTGTCATGTCATTATATATTTTATGTTTATTTTAAATACAATTATATATATATATATATATATATATATGATCTCAATTTGTCAAAAGCACGCAACACTGGGATGCATTGGAATCGCTTTAATCTGTTAGTTTTGTTGCATATAAATATGACCAAAATAAGTATATAATCCGATTAATATTAATATTTTGATAGAGGTTATAAGGGCTAGATAATTTGAGGGTGAGTTTTCATCGTGAATATCTAGCTACTTCACCGATGAAAGTTAGTTTATCGTATCTAGTCAGTGAGATGACAAAGGGTGTGAAAGAATACTGTTTAAGGTTAATTTATGTGTTTTTCCGTCATGATAGGCATAATTTTGCACATATGAAAGGTTCTTTGATCAGGAAGAGGTCAAATATTTAGTATTGTGAATACGATTTAACTAACAAGTGCCTCCGGGCTATTGTTTAAGCCTTATTTATAAGTTAAATCTATGTAGTCATTTATGATTAGGAAAAATCCGATTGATTCATTAATCCATCAATTAATATTTTATGCTAATAGTATTTAGAATTGATATATTTTATAATTTAGTAAACTAAAAACCATTTTTCTAACACAATAAAACTCAATTAAAAACATGGAAGTAGTTGAATCTACCATAAAATTAAATACTAATTATATAAAAAAAACTAAAAACTTTTTCAACACAATAAAACCAAAACAATAATATAGAAACCTAGTTGAAACCCTCTATAATAATATTTACAATTTATGCATTCGTTTTCTTAACAAATTATTCACTATGGATTTACATAGATTTCCTCCAAATTTTCTTTCAAAAAGTACATCAATATATAATTACAAATATGTTAAATTAATTAGGTTTCTTATCTAGTGCTTGGGGGGCCGTGTTAGGTATGCACACCCTTCTAATAGTTTGAACTTCCAAGTTATAATTATTATACTTGGCAAGTACATTAGTATGTACGTAAGAGTATATTTAAGGATGAGGGTTGGTTATGGTTGTTACCTCCTAGTTACTTCATCAATTACACTTCTCTACATGTGTTAGTGAAATGACTAGATTGCGAAATAAAGGTTTTCAATTTTACCTTTTTTAAGTTGGAGTGAGTGATTAAGATTTTAATCCTTCTCCAGCAAATCTTGGGATCCCGATTGAGTCCTCTCGTTCGTGATATTTTGCGTACTCGTTAGGAAATTTCTAAATCCTTTAGAGTAAGTCCACTGTTGTTAAACTGATTTTCCGGTATATTAAAAAGTTGAATATGAAATAACAAGATTAGTTTTACTCCTTAGAAAGAAAGTAGTTACTGCTGTATGGGAATAAATATTTTTTGATGTTTTGCATATATAGTTGTTGGGTGGTCATATACGAATTGTTGTGAAAAAATGTCAAACAAATACAAATGAATAATCAAACGAATTTGAAGACATCAAAATATACGTGGTCTCCAAGAATCACAAACAATTGTGATTTTGGACTATTTCGTGGGTGAGAGATTAATATATTCACTATTTGAATGAGTTACAACCAATCAACCTATTAAAATAACTAACTAACACTTCACCCGATTATAATTAAGAACTTATATCACATTTAAGAGAAGAACCACACTATCAAAACCATCAACCCAAGCCTAACAATAATATTTAGAGTTTAGACCTTACATATTTTATATCTTTCTATCTCTTTTAAGAAAACTACACTACGTTGTATATTTTGGTAATCAAGAGGTTTAGTGCTAAATCGAAAATATAACATTTCATAGGTCGACTTTTAATGAAATAGAAAATATATTGCACAACCTAATCTAATTAGAAATAGGTAATACATGAAAAGATAAAGTTAAAGAGTCTAAATATAGATATTAATAAAATATCCACCGAATCGTTCCAAGCGTTTAAAATTACAAATCTAAACCTCGACTGAATTTCTTGCAAGCTGATATAATCATTAAGCAACATTCAGTTTTTGTGGCATAGATCTTGATCTTCAATTTCAAACATTGTTGTGATTGCTAATTTTCTTTACTTCAGTTGAACAAATTCAATCATAACAAGTTGATTACTTTAGATGCGAATGACCAAATTGTTCAATCATAACAAGTTCAACTAGAACCATTTGTCTACAACTTCAATCATACTTTAGTAATTAATTATTCTGCCATACAAAATTCCACTAGATCCGAACCATTGGAATTAATACCAGTTAGTTGTAAACAATCGTAAAACAAATACAAATAAGCAGTTAAACAATCAATTTAATGAACGAGAAGATGTCGTGTATATTATTGAATGGATGATGAAATTTGAGACGTATTGCTTTCAAAAGATGGCAAAACGAAGGGGTTCATATATATATTGAGTAAGTTGCGCTTTTCCGTTTGGGAAGTAATCCAATAATTGATCATTTATCAATTAAGAGTATAGGGGCAAAGTAAAGTGGGACATACAATGTTGAATATTTGGTGGGTGAGGGGCCAACTTTACCTTTCAATATCAAATTCACACGTGAAACATGTTAATTTTTTTTTTAATTTAATGGTGGGAAAATGTCACGCCCCAAAATTCAGAAAACGGACATCGAGACGTGACCTTTTTACACAAAAGAAAATAGAACCTGTTAGTACAAAATTAAAATTTTAAAAGAGAAAACACTTGCGAGCTAAATGAACAATTAATCAATAAATAAAAGTGTTTGTCAAGCGCGGCTACAAGACGAGACAGTGTTGACAAATTTATAAAAGGAAATAAACGAATGTAATATGCCCGTAGGCTACAACCTCGAAAAATAATCTAAAGAAATTAAAACGAATTAGGAAGCCCAAACCCATGCGCTACCTTGCTAATGTTCCTAACCAACGCCTCAACCTAAGTTGTACCTGAAAGACAAAATTGTAATGGTGAGTCCCATGCACATACATAGACGGGACGGCACCACAAAATACCGTCACTCCATCCCATAAATGCAAGACTCACAACAACAACTATGATAGCAACATATACAAAGAAATAAAATAACGTCGTACAACAAGATAAATTAAATAGCTCCAACACACATCTATAGCAAACATGGACCTCTCATGCCACCTACCCCAGTCCGTAAGGTAGGTCATTCCCTATCCCCTCGGCCGTCTTCTGTCCCCGAAATTAGGAAGAGACAGAGACCATTGCTAACATAAAAGTAGATTTAAAGTGTGCACTTGGACCTCTCATGCCACTCGTCCCAGTCCGTAAGACGAGTCATTTCCTATCCCCACGGCCGTCTTCTGTCCCCGGAATTAGAAAGAGACAGAGACCATTGCTAACAGAAAAATAAATAGAGTACACACTAGGACCTCTCACGTCACGCCCCAAAATCCGTAAAGGACATCTAGGCATGACCTTTTTAAAAACAAAAGGAAAACAAAACCTGTTGGTACAAAATTTAAAATTTTAAAAGAAAACACGTGCGAGCTTAAAGGAACAATTAATCAATAAATGAAAGGGTTTGCCAAACGTGGCTACAAGACGAGACAGTTTTGACAAATTTATAAAAAGAAATAAACGCATGTTAATTGCCCGTAGGCTACAACCTCAAAAACAATCTAAGTGAAAAGGAAATGAAAGCCCCGAGCCCATGTGATGTATTGCCATAGCTCCTAACCGAACATCTCAACCTAAATTGTACCTGAAAGACAAAATTGTAACGGTGAGTCCTACGCACATAAATAGACGGGACGACACCACAAAATACCGTCACTCCATCCCATAAATGCAAGACTCACAACAACAACTATGATAGCAACATATAAAAAGAAGTAAAATAACGTTGTACAACAAGATAAATTAAATAGCTCCAACACACATCTATAGCAAACATGGACCTCTCATGCCACCTACCCCAGTCCGTAAGGTAGGTCATTTTCTATCCCCTCGGCCGTCTTCTGTTCCCGGAATTAGGAAGAGACAGAGACCATTGCTAACATAAAAGTAGATTTAAAGTGCGCACTTAGACCTCTCATGCCACTCGTCCCAGTCCGTAAGACGAGTCATTCCCTACCCCCTCGGCCGTCTTCTGTCCCCGGAATTAGGAAGAGACAGAGACCATTGCTAACGTAAAAATAAATATAGTGCACACTAGGACCTCGGATGCCACTCGTCCCAGTATGTAAGACGAGTCATTCCATATCCCCTCGGCCGTCTATTGTCCCCGGAATTAGGAAGAGACAGAGACCATTACCACTACAACTAAATCACAAGGCCTCGGCCAATAATATAAATCCACACAAATATCACATTCTCACACGTCTCTTTGACGCAATTCAACTAAGCACATAAGCATAAATACTAGATTCATAACTAGCCAACCAACTCTAACAACATAATATTCCATTCAGGCATTTTAAAAAACACCTTGTATGCGCAATATAAAACTCATCACTATTCAACAATAATTTACCCAATTCAATCAACAACCATTATAATACATAATCAACGCATAAAACACGCAACCCATCAATATTCTCATTAATCCGAAATTAATATGTCAAAAGCCTCAACTTCTACAATTCACATAATGGAATTAAAAATATAACAACTAAACCCCAATTAACAATTTAAGAACATAATTAATATAAAAGGCAAAAACCCCCAATTTATAATAAACGTAAAATCTAATCCTAACATACACCCTCGTCTAGTCGCAAGGGATAACCTCCGTTACCTTAGCGCGTAGAGGAGATGCTTCCGGTAAGAACCCGCGAACGTGGTCTCTACTTCTTCTTCCTAAGCTTTGGAATCTCCCTTTTTCTCTCTTTTCTCTCTTCTATTAGGCTGGTTTTTAGGTTTTAAGAATGAAAAGTGGGCTGATTTGAGTTTTAGAAAAACTGTTTTTAGAAAGTTTGTTAGAGCGAACTATTTGGTCCCCAAAGTTCTAAAAGCTAACTTTTAATCAAAATTATTAATATACTACTCAATAATAACAAATGTTTAGAAACAAATCTATTGGGTCCTTTTTATTAGTAAAAATAGTAACAGGTTTTTAAAGTAAAGCTTTTGGGAAGAGTTTCGTTTTTTTGCTAAAAATTAGTCGAGTGACCGGTTTTTGGTAAAATTTTGCATAAAACGTTTTTGGATAAATTAATTCCTAATTAAAATCACTTATAAAAATTCGGGATGTTACATCTCATGCCACCCGCCCCAGTTCGTAAGACGAGTCATTTCCTATCCTCTTGGCCGTCTTCTGTCCCCGGAATTAGGAAGAGACAGAGACCATTGCTAACGTATAAATATTAAGGCCTCGGCCAATAATATTATACTATTCAAGTAACACAATCTCTTAAGTCACTTTAACGCAATTCTACGAAACACATAAGCATAGGTACTAGATTCACAACTAGCCAACCAACTTCAACAACATAAAATCCCATTTGGGCATTTTAGCAAACACCTTATATGAGCAATCTAAAACTCATCTTTATTCAACAATAATTTACCCAATTCTATCAACAACTATAATAACACATAATCAACGCGCAAAACACGCGAACCCATCACGATTCTCATTAATCCGAAATTAATAATTCTAATTTCTCAACTTTTACAATTCAAATAATGTAATTAAAATTACAACAAATAACCCCAATTAACAATTTAAGAACATAAATAATAATAAAGGCAAAAACCCCCAATTTATAATAAACACAAAACCAAAACCTAACATACACCCCCGTCTAGTCGCAATGGATAACCCCCGTCACCTTAGTGCGTAGAGGAGATGCTTCCGGTAAGAACCCGCTAACGGTCGTTTCCTCTTCTTCTTCTTTTTCTCGCTTTTCTCTCTTTTCTCTCTTTTTCTCTCTTGTTTTAGGTTATTGTTTTGAAAGAAGTGGGCTGATTTGAGGTTTAGAAAAACTGTTTTGAAAAAGTTTGTGGAAGCGAACTATTTGGTCCCCAAAGTTCTAAAAGTTAACTATTAATCAAAATTACTAATTTACTGCTAAAAAATAACCAATCTTTAGAAACAAAACTATCGCGTCCTTTTTATTTATAAAATTAGTAACATGTTTTTAAAATAAAGCTTTTTGGAAGAGTTTTGGTTTTTGGTTAAAAATTAGTCGAGTGACCGGTTTTTGATAAAATTTGTATAAAACGTTTTTGGGATAAATTAATTCATAATTAAAAACACTTATAAAAAATGCGGGATGTTACAACTAACCCTCCTTAAAAGAATTTCGTCCCGAAATTTCCTCTCTAAACAACTATACCCAGAAATGATAAACTTTTACAAATAAGGCCATAAAAATTTAAACGTCAAATTCGTGTCATAATCTAAGAAATATAATACTCAGGGTACACAACCCATAACAACTCCATAACTCAAGTACATGAACAACATGTAAGAATCTCAAATAAGGTAATCACCTATATGCCATATCAAACATAATAAAAGACAACAACTCAACAACATAACTTAAGTACATGAACAACATGTAAGAATCTCAAATAAGGTAATCACCTATATTCCATATCAAACATAATAAAAGACAACCCACCAACTCCGTAAACTCTAGGTGTTACAACCAGAAATAAACTCCAAACTTTAATAAAATAAACTCTAAACTCAAGGCGTTACAACCCTTCCCCGATAAAGAAATTTCGTCCCGAAATTAGAAAACATCTAAACAAAAGTACCTAACGAAAGCACGAGGTCAGGATACTTCCTCTTCATCTCATCCTCGCGTTCCCAAGTTGCCTCGGTCCCATGGTGTTTCCAAACTACCTTTACCAATCTAATAGTATTTCCTCTAAGTTTCTTCTCTTGCACGTCGATAATCCTTGTAGGTCCCACTTCGTAGGTCACATTCGCACTAACCTCAATGTTCTCAAAGTCCACCACATGTGAAGGGTCGTGGCGATACTTTTTCAACATTGACACATGGAACACCGGGTGAACCCTCGCCAACTTTGGTGGCAAGTCCAACCGGTATGCAACTTCTCCAACTCGGTCCACGATCTCAAATTGTCCGATAAATCTCGGGCTCAACTTTCCTTTTGAGCCAAACCTCATGATCCCCCTCCTGGGCGAAACCCGCAAAAATACTTGATCCCCCTTTTCAAACTCCAAAGGTCTCCTCCTCTTATCTGCATAACTCTTTTGCCTACTTCGGGCCGTCTGACGCCTTTGTCGAATTAACTTAATCTTTTATGTCGTTTCTTGAACCAATTGCGGTCCTAACATTTCCGCTTCTCCCACCTCGGCCCAACACACCGGAGACCTACACGGCCGCCCGTATAAAGCCTCGAAAGGTGCCATGCCAATACTAGCTTGAAAGCTATTATTATACGTAAATTCCACTAAGGGTAGATGGCTCTCTCAGCCTCCCTTGAAGTCATTCACACATGCATGCAACATATCGTCTAGCACTTGGATAGTCCGCTCCGATTGTCCATCCGTTTGAGGGAGGAACGTCGTACTCATTGTCAACTTGGTCCCTAAGGCATTTTGCAATGCGCCCCAGAACCTCGACACAAACCTCGCGTCTCGATCCGATACTATCGAAATCTAACAATTTCCTTGATATACTTTCGTCTCAAGATTTCTACCGAATTCGTCATCTTAATTGCAATGAAGTGTGCGGATTTGGTCAAACGATCGACCACCACCCACACACCGTCATTCCCATTTACTCCTTTAGGTAAGTTGATCGCAAAATCCATTGCTATCCTTTCCCACTTCCATTCCGCTACCGGTAAAGGTTGGAGCATACCCGCCGGCCTTTGGTGTTCTGCCTTCACTTGTTGACAAGTTAGGCACTTGCTAAGATATGAAGCTACATCTTGTTTCATTCCGGGCCACCAAAATTGTCTCTTCACATCATGATACATTTTCGTCCTGTCGGGATGGACGGCTAATCGGGAGTGGTGAAACTCCTTTAATATTTCGTTGCTCATATTTTCCGTCACATAAGTCCTTCCCTTAAATCGCAGTCCTCCATCGGTTCCTTTCGTACAACTATTTAATCCTTCGCTCGAACGCATATGTTTCTCATAGTTCTCCACTTTCTCATCTCCATCTTGTGCTTCCAGAACCCTACTCACAAGTTCTGGTTGTACCACTATTGTGTACAGGGTCCCCACATCAACATGACCCAACTCTAAGTTGAACTCGTTCACCTTTCCCATCATCCTCCATTCCTCGATCTCCACATGCTCTAAGGTCGCATGGGACTTTCGACTCAAAACATCCGCCACTACATTGGCCTTTCCCGGATGATAGTGCAAGTCATAGTCGTACTGTTCCAAATATTCCATCAATCGTCGTTGTCGCATATTTAGATCACGTTGGGTAAAAATATTCCCTAAGCTCTTGTGATCCGAGAACACTTCAAACTTTTCCCCGAACAGATAATGTCTCCATATCTTCAACGCAGAACTATTGCCGCTAGCTCTAGGTCATGAGTCGGATAGTTCTTTTCGTGAATCTTTAGTTGTCATGAAGCATACGTGATAACCTTTCCGTCTTGCATCAAGACGCAACCCAAACCTTCCTTCGAAGCATCGCAATACACTTGGTAACCTTTCCCTTGCTCGGGAATAACTAGTATGGGAGAACTAGTCAACCGCTTCTTGAGCTCTAGAAAAGCTTCCTCGCAAGCCTCACTCCACACGAACTTCACCCCCTTCTTAGTAAGGTAAGTAATTGGAGTCGCCAACTTCGAGAAATCCTTGACGAACCGTCGATAGTATCCCGCTAAACCCAAGAAACTTTGAATCTCGAACACATTTTTCGGTTGTGCCCAATTCGAACCCCCTTCTTCCGAGATCACATGTCCAAGAAATTTCACCTCATTTAGCCAAAACTCACATTTGCTAAATTTTCCGTAAAGTTGGCGCTCCCTCAATGTGAGCAACGCTAAACGGAGATGCTCCTTGTGTTTCTCTCTTGAGCTCGAGTAAATCAAGATATCGTCGACGAATACCACCACGAACTTGTCGAGATACTCCTTAAAGATTCGGTTCATTAACTCCATAAATGCCGCCGGCGCATTAGTTAACCCGAATGGCATGACCACAAACTCATAGTGACCATAACAGGTCCTAATGGCCGTTTTCGAAATATCCTCATCCTTCACCCTCAACTGGTGATAGCCTGATCGCAAGTCGATTTTTGAAAAGGACGTCGCTCCCTTCAATTGGTCAAACAAATCGTCAATTCGAGGTAGTGGGTACTTATTCTTAATAGTCACCCTATTTAGCTTTCGATAGTCGATGCACATCCTCATCGACCCATCCTTCTTTTGCA
The DNA here is from genome assembly GCA_963920805.1 of Primula vulgaris. NCBI lineage: Eukaryota > Viridiplantae > Streptophyta > Magnoliopsida > Ericales > Primulaceae > Primula > Primula vulgaris. The sequence continues at coordinate 11,539,606 of OY987215.1, read as the reverse complement.
CAAATAAGGCCGGTGCCGCCCATGGTGACGTACTCCGCCTAATAAACCCCTTCTCTAGCAGTTCTTCTAACTGCTTACTTAACTCTTTTAACTCTACTGGTGCCAAACGGTACGGGGAAATGGCTATGGGTGCCGTTCCCGGTACCAAGTCGATAGAAAAATCTAACCCTCTCTTCGGTGGTAACCCCAGGTAGATCCTTCGGAAACACGTCTCTAAAATCGTCCACTATGTGTGGCCACATTTCCACTTCCTCGTCGTTATCCACTATCGAGAGACTAGCCAAAAGACAAGACAGGTTGCCCACAACCCGCTTGGAATAATAAGGAATGGAAGAAAGGGTAGCGTCCCTTTCCCCACGAAAGAGCACCTCATCTCCTGATGAAGTTATAAGAAAAAAATTTCGTCGAACACAATCGATGAAAGAGTTGAAATGAACCAACCAGTCCATTCCAAGTATCACGTCGAATCAAGACATCTCTATGACAAGTAAATCAAATATAAACACGTGGTCCGCGACCACCCTCTCACAAGGCCGACACACTTGGTCCAACACAACTCGACCCCCAACAGGAGTCTCTACAACAATCGGGTTCTCTAGAACCCCAATTTCTAAAGACAAAGACTCAACTAGACTTCTAGATATAAAAGAATGCAAAACTCCCGTATCGAAAAGAACATGTGCCCAAGATGAGGACAAAAGAACCATACCTTGTACATTTGCCGGATCTCCTTGGTTTGGCAACTGTGGCAAGGCATAAATACGAGCTTGAGCTAGTGGGTTCCCTTGCGGTCCTCGATTTCCCCCATTATTTCCTCGGTTCCCCGGGCGTTGATAGCCTCCTCGGTAGTTCCCACGGTTTCCCCCTCCTTGGAGGTTACCTCAAAACCCTCCCCCTTGGTTCCCAGGTATTTGGTATTGTGGTATGAATTCCGGTCCTCTTGGTGGTGGTGGTGGCAGCCGAGGTTGGTTAAATGGCCGGTTGGTGTCGATTCTTCCTTGTCCCAAGGTACAAACTCTTGCAGTATGTCCAAACCGGTCGCATGTCCTACATCGGACTGTAGGACCCTCGAATTGTCGATGGTTCACATCTCCACAAGTGAAACACGCTCTCCTCATTACGGTGTTTGTCGGTAACGGATTAAAACCCCTATCTCCACTTCCCAGTTGTTGAAATCGCGAGTTATTCGCCATATCCCAAGTCCGCTTCTTCTCTTCCCTTGGAGCATTTCCGGTTTTCGACTTTTCCGAGATTCTCTTGCTATTTAGTAGAGCTCCTTCCACAGCTTGAGCCGATTTTACCAACTCATTATAGTTGGCATGGTGGGCCGATGCCAATTAAAATGAGATGGTCGGGTTCAGCCCCTTCATGAATGTCCTACATTTTTCCGCACCCCCTAGAACCGAGTCTGTGTCATACCTCGAGAGTGAGGTAAACTTTAGTTGGTATGCTTGAACGGTCATACCTCCTTGATATAGTTCCTCGAAACGCCTACTCATTTCATCCTTATAAGAATCTGGAAGAAACTGTCGATTAAACAATTCGATGAACTCATTCCATTCGAAGTTGCTTATGTCGTATGTATCCACGATTCCCAACCACCACTTCCGTGCTTCACCCTTTAGGTGAAACTGTGCCATATTCATCCGTTGTTCCCCATCTACTATCCCCGTTGCCGATAGGTATTTCTCCATTTCGTCCACCCATCCCTCAGCTATGGATGGTTCACCTATCCCATCGAAAGTTGGAGCCCCCAATTGGGTGAACTTAAGCAATTCATTGTTACTTGAACTCCCAGCTTGCGCGTTCTGCACCATCATTTGCACCACCTTCTGAAGGTCGGTCATCACTTGGTTAGCGTTTACCGATTCCGGTCCAGGTGCGTATGTCTCCTCTTCTTCCTCATTCACCCCCTCATATACATTCTCAACCTCTACCTCCACCTCGGGTTGCTCAAGTGGTGGGGCACTAGTGTTACCCATTCCCTCACGATTTCTTGCAGTCCTTCTTCCTCTAGTTACTCCATGCCCCCTTGGAGCTCTTCTTCCATCTGCCCTACCTCGGGTAGCCGCACCGCTTGATGGTGGTGCGCCCTCGCGTGTAGCTGGTCCCCTTCCACTAGTCCTTGTGGTAATAGCCATTACTACATACATTTAAAACCGACACTTTAGTTGTCTTACTCGACACTACTACTCATACATGTATATTCATACATGATAAAAGCTCAGTTTACAAATTAATTACTTTATCAAGCTTTCTAAGGTTCAAAATCATAGCATACTGAAATACGAAGCCAACGCTTCAAGCGGAATCAAATTCGTAGTACAAACGAAGGCGTTAATAAATGTTTGAAGTATAACGAGAAAATCGCAAAATTGCCAAATACGACCGGTCGTTTTGACAGACGACCGATCGTTTTTTGGTCCAGAGAGGTTTGAAAAATTCGACCGGTCGTTTTGACAGACGACCGATCGTTTTTTGGTCCAGAGAGGTTTGAAAAATTCGACCGGTCGTTTTGACAAAACGACTGGTCGTTTTTCTACATAAAATCAACGATATAAAAACGTAAAATTACTCAACACTTGTAAATTCCTTACATGGAACATACCATACAACTACATCATTTTAGTCCACAAACTTTATATGATCAACATCCATTCGTATAAATTATTCATCACCACAAATTAATAATTTGAAAACATGCTACATAAAACCATCCACGACACAATTCACGCACTTTAATAGTTTGCTACTACTTGACATGCAAACTTATACCTCATACACACTATAACAATTTACACACGCATACAACAACATACAAAAAAAATGCGAGGGATAACCCATCACGATACGTTATCCTAAAGCACCCGAGCGTCCTCGCATACTCTAGAATTCCACATCGCTAAGGTATTCCTTCACACATACCGACGAGAGGTCCACCCACTAGTTTGGCAAGCCGGGATCAACAAGCATCCTCATTGTCCCCAACTTGCCTCACATGTGGACTTTCCTTCCATCAACTAATACTAAATTCTATCTACATGTCTTAAGTTAAATGCTACCCCCCGTTTTAGAAAAAGTTTAAGTTTTTGGAAAAAGTTTTGTGAAAATTATACGATGGATCTTGGTCCAATGGTTACCTATCTTCCCGTCGTTCCAAAGTATACAAGAACCTAGTTAGCTCTGATACCAACTTGTCATGCCCCAAAATCCAGAAAACGGACATCGAGGCGTGACCTTTTTAAACAAAAGAAAATAGAACCTGTTGGTACAAAATTAAAATTTTAAAAGAGAAAACACTTGCGAGCTAAAGGAACAATTAATCAATAAATAAAAGTGTTTGCCAAACGCGGCTACAAGACGAGACAGTTTTGACAAATTTATAAAAGGAAATAAACGAATGTAATATGCCCGTAGGCTACAACCTCGAAAAATAATCTAAAGAAATTAAAACGAATTAGGAAGCCCAAACCCATGCGCTACCTCGCTAATGCTCCTAACCAACGCCTCAACCTAAGTTGTACCTCAAAGACAAAATTGTAACGGTGAGTCCCATGCACATACATAGACGGGACGGCACCACAAAATACCGTCACTCCATCCCATAAATGCAAGACTCACAACAACAACTATGATAGCAACATATAAAAAGAAATAAAATAACGTCGTACAACAAGATAAATTAAATAGCTACAACACACATCTATAGCAAACATGGACCTCTCATGCCACCTTCCCCAGTCCATAAGGTAGGTCATTCCCTATCCTCTCGGCCGTCTTCTGTCCCCGGAATTAGGAAGAGACAGAGACCATTGCTAACATAAAAGTAGATTTAAAGTGCGCACTTGGACCTCTCATGCCACTCGTCCCAGTCGGTAAGACGAGTCATTCCCTATCCCCACGGCCGTCTTCTGTCCTCGGAATTAGGAAGAGACAGAGACCATTGCTAACAGAAAAATAAATAGAGTGCACACTAGGACCTCTCATGCCACTCGCCCCAGTCCGTAATACGAGTCATTCCCTATCCCCTCGGCCGTCTTCTGTCCCCGGAATTAGGAAGAGACAGAGACCATTGCTAACGTATAAATATTAAGGCCTCGGCCAATAATATTATACTATTCAAGTAACACAATCTCTTACGTCACTTTAACGCAATTCTACGAAACACATAAGCATAGGTACTAGATTAACAACTAGCCAACCAAAAACAAAGAGTACATACAGTGGGCAAGTGAGATACATGATACAATGACACCATATGTATCATCAAGTCCTCGTGCTTCTTATATTAATTGTATAAATTTGGATATTGGAGTTATGGATGTGAAAAAATATGATAGTCATGTTGATGAGGTGGAGATGGCTAGAGTTGGGAGTGAAAAATACTTTTTAGGAAATTATGATAGATTGGTAAGAGCAAAAACGCTTATCGATCCCAAAAACATATTTAGAAATCAACAAGGCATTTTCCCGATATCCGATAGATCAACTACCAAGCCATTTCTTGAAAGCGAAATGAAATAGTTTCTAACAATTCATTTCGTATAATAAGAAGGTCACGGTATCATAATCCTTAATAAAAGGTTGGAGTACAGCACAAATTCATTGGTTACTTTTATGACCACCAGCCTTTTTTCATATGGAAATTTAAATTTATATTCTAATAAATCTAATGAATGTGGCCAGTTTAGTTTATCTCTTTCTGTACAAAATATCCCTATAAAAATGTTATATGTTCCAACTTCCATATTAGAGTTTCATTGTAATGGGCGAGCCGCATTTAGAATAGAAAGAAGTTCGCAAGAGCTGCTATTATTTATTTTGGGTTCTAGGACAGGTTCAGATGACTTTTTTTTTGTTGAACATACCCTATTTTAAAAAAAGTATTTTCTAGGTACATAAAAAACACTTTTTGAAAGAAAAGAAAAGTATGAATATTTTATCCCTATGCTTTTTTTATTGTCCCGAGTAGTTCCTGTTATTTTCCCCAAGGGCCCATTGCTCAGATATTTTTGGCAACGTGCTAAAATTGAAAAAAAAATCTCTTTCCTAATATTTTGTAACCAAAAATTTAACCAATGATAAGTTTCGTTACCAACTTATAAATTTTAATTAGTACTGTTATTATTTCAGCTACCAAAATTTCAGTCATTATTTCCATACATCATTAGTAATGTTATTTTCTTACAAGATATTAAAATAATTGGAACATTTATGTCACCTTCTTGCAAATTTTAGAAGAATTAAAATGAAACTGATAAAAGATGGTATATTATAGGGTAAGCTTGTAAAGTTTTTTTTTTTTTTTTCAAAGTGGGGAAGACCCACTAATTTTATTAATTTTATAGTTTAATTGGCCAAAAGTCTTATTACATTAGAAAACTGATCTAAACGACATGAAAATACAAGGACTAAAAAACAAATTTCTCAAATCAAGTGGATGTCTTTGAGAATAAACTAATAAACCCGTCTATCACTTGTGAGAATAAATCTTAGATTCAATTTATAATTATCTTTAACTATTTCATTTTGAAAATATTGGAAACTCTGATCTTCAAAGTACTCTTTTAATTCTCCATGCCTTCTCGATATATATGCCTCGGGAACATAGCTCAATGATGATACTTAACTAGCAACTACCATAATCTTCATAGTCATACATTCAACTATCATGCCTTCTCGATATATATGCTTTTCCGAGACGCTGCTAGTAACCTTTATATGGATATTGAAAGAGGATTAGAATGAACAAGAAATCTAGTTTTGATGGGACAATTAATGATTAGTATATAAAAACATACTTAATTTTCAAATATCCTGATTCTCAAGTCTTTTTTAAGATTTGGTACATATCATGTAGCATCAAAGTTAAAATAAAGAGTAAAAAGAAGTAGAATCATGTAGTATATGTTAGTATCTTTAAAAGTGTTTTCAAGTATGGTGTTTATTTTATTAAGTAACATATCTTTTCATCATTTTCTCATTTTGATCACAAATTTATGATTCTCTCACAAATATAGATTCTCTCTTTATAATACCTTCCCTCTCTATTTGGTAATACTAAAGCATGAGGAATTGAGAACTACATATAGACACATTACAAGGCTTATACATATTAGAAGATTAACACATTTAACTCTATATCCAAACATATTCAACTTATTTTTTTGGTGGTTTTGTATGTTTATTCATAAATTTTTTTAAACTTATAGGGAAAGATAAAACTATTCTTCATATTTTTTTAAATTAAAAGTGGGAATTGTCCACAAGTTTTATTTATAGTGGGTTTAAATTGGTCATCCGACCTTATTACAACAAAAATATCAAAAAAATAATTGATACCGAAACTTATGTAACTTGTTGGTTCTAAATACAAATAAGAAAATTTAGCTCCATTAAAGTACAAAGAAGGATAAATTAACAAAACATACTATTTTTTAAACTAAATTAACAAAAAAATACCCAAAAATTTCTAATTAACAAAAACATATCCAAAAGTTCATACCCTAATGTGTATATTTCATACCCTTATTCCAAATGTTCATACCCTTATTTCAAAAGTTCATACCCTAATTTGATTTTTCATACACTTATTTCAAAAGTTCATACCCTTATTTTAAAAGTTCATACAATAATTTGCATTTTTCATACCGTTATTCAAAAAGTTCATAACATTATTTCAAAAGTTCATATCCTGATTCGTAGAGTTCACACTTATTTTCAAAGTTCATACCCCAATTTACATAATTCATATCCTTATTTACATAATTTTCAAATCCATACCATTAATTCATGTAATTCATACACTTATTTTTCAACATTATACACTAATTAACAAATTCAACTCTTACCCGTCCTCGGATATCGAACTACCATTTCGCCGTGATGGGTCGCTCCTTCGATGACCGCATCTCCGTCGACATCAACCTCATTCTATACCATCGCCACCAAATTCGATAGATGTATCCATCTCAATCTCCATGGTATAGAGAGATCGGAGAGAGACCAAGGAGAAGAAAAAGATCGAAAAAATAGAGGGAGGATGAGGAGAGAGATCGGAAAAAAAGAGGAAGGATGAGAGATCACAGAGAGTGAGAAGGAGGAGGAGAGAGATTGGAGGGAGAGAGAATGAGGAGAGAGAGATTGGAGAGAGGGTGAGAGGAGGAGAGAGTGAAAGGAGGAGAGAGAGGAAAGAGATTAGGAGGGATGAATCAGATTTTTTGTTTTTTATTAATTATTAATTGAATATATATTTTTGATAATTTAACTTTTGATGGTATGTTTTTGTTAATATAATAGGTGTACAGTTTGTTTATGTTAATTGCCCCTAAAAAAAGAGCTAGTTGACTTTAAGATAACTCTACTATTCGTCTTCTTCTTTTTCTCCGTTAAACTATTAGATCCAGACGAGTTCTTAGAGAGGGAGAGAGGAATACCTTATCCATGTTGATTGAACGAGTAAAAATCCTCCCTCAAGGTAATTGCTACCCATGATTATGATCCAACTACTCCCCAGTTTTTGTAACTATATATAACTACTTTCGATTTCTTCATCAATAAAGGAGACAAATCTCAAAGTAATTCTATCAATCAGGGATGATTATCAACACCAATCCTTGTATCTTTCAAACCCAGGTAACTATAGAATTCCCAGCATTTCATTTAATTACCTCTTTGTAACTTTACTTTTTTCCTAAAGCTTATAGGCTTAATTATAAGATGACTTTAGTCATTTATTCTTGCTTCTAGTGTTGTATCTATGCGTTTTTGTTTTCCTATGATCCCTTGGTAATTTAATGCCCTTCCATTTAGCAATTTTCCTTTTTTCCCCTCTTTTTCATCCACCTAAGTTTCCACGGTTAGTTCACCCTCATTTAGATTAATATTCTCAATTTGAGCATTGTGGTCCCTCTGTATGTGCTTTTCTGTATTAAGAGTAACATTGTACCTTCTTGAAATTTCCACTGCAAGTACATTCTCTTACTGTGAAACTATAGCAGTCTCGTATTCAGTAGCTAAATCATCAAAAAACTTTAACTTGTCGTCGGCCACTTCAAAAAAATTTCTGAATAAGTTCTTATGAAATTGCAATATTTCATGAGACATTGGGTCTCTAATACAAGTTTGTAGTAGAACCGCCTCATGCATAATGTGATTAATTAAGTTCTCTTGATATACCAATTATGTTTCACTAAGATTGTGCACAGTAAATCATGTTGCAGTAGTACTCTTATATAGATAAACATTTCAATTGTAAAAAATACGCAAACACTGGGAGGCATTGCGGTCGCTTTAATCTGTAAATTTTGTTGCATATGATCAAAATAAGTATATACCTCGATTAATGTCAATAATTTGATAGAGGGACATGCAATTTAGCTGATAATTTCTTAAATTCTTTAGCTTCAATAGAAAAGAAAAATATTCAAAATCTAGATCAATGACCCGTACACGCAAAAATGTAAAACATACCTCAAAGGATCATGATATGGATTCTGTGATCGCATTTCATCATATCTCATCAAACCAAACCCATAGTTCTCCTGGTTGTTGTGCATAAGCTCACATTCATCACCTTAATTTTCTGAAGAAAAGATCCAAGCTCCCATATTCGGACAACCCCACATGAATGCGTGCTAGAGTCCCCTACTTGAGATTCCACCATATTCTCGCTCATTTCCACCAACATTAATCATCTTCTTAGGTACACCAGCATTGCTCTGATTAATAGGGTTGTTCCCAAACGAATGTTTTCTAAAACATTGTTATCAAAAACTAAGTCAGGTTTTTTATATAACATTAAGTCAGGATTTAAAGTAGAATTGCCATTGTTAGGATTCTCGTCCCAAGAGTTTTTAATGTAAGAGAGATACATAGAATGGCTATCACTACCAAACTAACCTGGGTCGATTTTTACTAATTTTAAGCAATTAGTTACAATTGCATCATAATCGAGCCAAATGGAAAAGGCCTCAAACCAAAGACTAGGAATCAAAAGAAAAAAAGTCGAGAAAATAAATAACCATTGGACCTTCCACATCTGTAACATGACAGCATTACAAATCCATAATAACATTCAACAATCGAAACATCTAAGCATATTCATAAAATTAAAAATCCAAGATTCATTCTCTTTTAACCTCTTCTATTATTACCAAGGCTCAACAACTCCTTAGTTGTAAACTTATTCAGATGATCATGGTCTTCCCCATCTTTCTTACGCTTAGAAGAACCTTGAATAACATTTTCCATTTGAGATCTCTCCACATTGCTCTCACCCCACTTGCCAATTCCTCTTTGTTTCACCATTTTCTCCGCCATGCCATCATCATATTTTTCAATAGCAATAGGCTCAAAACCCAGAGAACGAATAGGTATTTGAGTTCCTATAATCAAGTCAAATGAAACCATAAATGTTTCAACTTGTTAACTTATACCGTATTAATCCTGTCATAGCTAGAAAGAACAAAATTGTCCAAGAGCCAAATGGAAGCTCTTCTAGAAAACACTTGTATTTACCGGTCTCTCTTATGTCAAACAAAAAAGAGTGGAACTTTAGTTCTTTACTTTTTAATGTTACAGAAACAGTTTCGAAATTACCTTGCTTACGACCAGATCTAAACTTGAAATGACATCTAGGCAGAATAAACACTTCATCGTCTTAACGATCGTGAGCATTTGTGTTTACTCGGGTAGCTGAAATTTAGTGATTAAATTACATAATTGAAAAAAGTAACAATGCTAGTATATTATTGTGATGTTAATAATCTGCTCCCGAAAGTAGACTACCTAGACCTTTCGTTTTCACTTTAGAGGTTTACGGACCTAATTTTAGGTATTTACGGGCTTTATTTATCTTTTGTATTTAGTTCATCTTCTTGTATTTAGTTTATCTTTTGAAAATAACCATGTTGGCTGTAAAATCTGTGTTTGGTCTATTCGATTTGTATCTAATTTTTGCACTTACATATGTGCGTCAACTTCGATCAATATAAGCTTTATAGCAAATACGTGTTACCAGACCACACTATTTTGTTTTTGTTTTTGTTTTTGTTTTTATATATAGTATTACTTACCTTCCAAAAGATTAAAAATTGGTCAAAGCGTGACAAGTATTATAAACTTATTATCAGTTCATAATATTTTTCACTCCTTTACCATTTTTTCCTTTTTTGAAAAGTAAATATTCTATATATAAAAACAAAAAGAATGAAAGAAATAGTGTGGTTTGGTAACAATGATTTACTAGCTAAACCTAAGATAGATCCAAGTTGAAGCACATCATGTAAGTGACAAAATTAGATATAAATCGCAACAGACCAACTAAGCATTTTACAAAGAACTTGCTTATCCTCAAATCTCAAAACAATGAGAGATCTAAATACAAAAGATTAATATTGTTCGTAAACAACAAAGATTAGGTCCAACCGTACCACTAAAGTCAAAACCGAAATTAGAGTAGTCTACTTTCGAGAGCGGATTATTAATATCACAATAATAATCTGGCATTTCATTTTTTTCAATTTTGTAATTTAATCACTAAATTACAGCTCCCTAACTAATCACAAAGGCTCATGATCAGGAAGACCATGAAGTGCCGATTCTCCCCAGATCTCATTTCAAGTTCAATATTTGTCGTAAGCAAGTTACTTTCGAAATTGTTACTATAACATTAAAGAGTAAAAAACTAAAGATCCAATCTTTTTTTTGTTTGGCTTAAGGCAGACCGGTAACACAAGTGTTTTTTTAGAAGAGCTTCCATTTTTCTCTTGAACAATTTTGTCCTTTCCTTCTTTGATGGAATTCAAATAGTATAAGTTAGCATGTTCAAATATTTGTGTTTTTTTTGCTCGATTACAGGATCTCAAATACCTAATCATTCTCTGAATTTCAAGTCTAGTGCTATTGAAAAATATGATGATATAATGGAGGAGCAACTGGTAAAAGAAAGAGCAATCAGCAAGTAGGGCGAGAGTAGTGTGGAAAGGTCTGCAATAGAAAATTTAATTCAAGTTTCTTCTAAGCATAAGAAAGATGAGGAAGAACATGATCCTATGAATAACTTAACAACTACGGAATTATTAAGCCTTGCCATAAAGAGAAGAGGTTAAAAGAGAATAAATCTTTGCTTGGACTGGAATTTTTAAATTTATGAATATGCTATGGTTTTTCGATTTTTGAATGTCAGTATCGATTTGTAATGTCGTCATGATGTGGAAGGTCAAATGATTCTTTACTTTCTCGAATTTTGTGCTTTTGGTTCCTAGTTTCTTGTTTGAGGCCCTTTATGTTTGGCTCGATTATGATGCCATTGCTACTAATTGCTTAAAATCTTTCAAAATAAAACAAGGTTTATTTGCTGGTGAAATTTGTTATATGTCTCTCTCTTACATTCAAAACCCTTGGGACAAGAATCCAAACAATAGAGATTACACTTTCAATACATACTCAATGTTTTAGGAAAAACCTAACTTAGTTTTTTTATAACAATGTTCTAGAAAACATTGGTTTGGGAACAACCCTATTAATCAGAATAATGCTAGTATACCTAAGAAGCTGATTAATGTTGGTGGAAATGAACCATCATTTGGCGGAAACTCAAGTAGGAGACTTGGTCAAGAGTTCATGAGGAGTGGTCTACCTGTGGAAACTCAGATATTTTCAATGGAAAATAAAGGTGGTGAAGGTGAGCTTATGCACAACAACCATGAGAACTATGGATTTGACTGGACGAGCTATGATGAAATGCGATTGCATAATCCATTTCATGATTTAGGAAAGACTAGGACTTCATAATTCACTCACGATTCGCTAAGGCATGTTTTACATTTTAGCATGTGGTGGTTGTTTATCTAGATTAATTTTGTTTTAAATCCTTTTTGTTTAAGCCAAAGAATTTGAAGAATTATCAGACAATGCTTGTCCATCTATCAAAGTATTGACAGTAATCGAGTTATATACTAATTTTGGTCATATACAACCAAATTTACACATTAAAGCAGTCACAATGCCTCCCACTGTTTGCGTGTTTTTGACAATTGAGATCATATGTAAGTGTATTTAAAAATACATAAAGTATATAATTGCATGACAAGCTAAATATATAAGAACGGATTCGGAATATCATGAACCTTCAGTATAAGGGTCTATTTCACATGTTAGCATTTTTTACCATCAGTTTAGCGACACTCAGTTTACCATCTGTATATAAACAAAGCATCTGATGTTTATGACACTTTATTGTAGTGAATTATCACACCACGTGAAAATAAAAAACGTTGGTATGTAACCCTAGATGAAGGTTCCATATGCACTAGCAGATACATGTTTAGCGACTCTACAACTTCTGATGGAGGTCAAAATATAGGATATCAATTCCGTATTTTTTATAATATATGGAGTAATTCCTTGTATTCAACCTAGCAATTAATTGCCTTTATTGGCCCTTTCATGGAGAACAGTTAGGGTTCCCCCTCGAGGAGCTAGTATACCACAAATATATACTGATATGACACAATCAGGAAGTAAATATCATTATAAGGAAATAAGACACCAAAGAAGACACTAAATATGATTGCAAGATTGTGCCAATCAAAAAATTGATCGATCCTCATATACAAAGGCTCATTGACCACGAAAAAAGGAATCTCTCTCTTTTTCCCTATTTAAGTAAAAACTAAATACAAGTATCTATAAACCCTACTCATATTCAATACAATTTAAATATATCATATACAACGAAGAAAGAGGGTTATGGATGGTCAATCCACCAAGTCCATTGTGATCTTAGTTTGAGTGTGCAGATTTTACGTAGTTAAAGACTACAAAAGACGGCAAACCGTTAAAAGAAATTTTCCTATTGGTTCCAAGCACGGGAATCTATGTAATCTCTTAACCTAATTTTCCAGGTCCATCAAATACCTTGATTCGGATGACCTCCGTTACTTTGAAAAACACCTAACGGACTAGAAAAACTGTGACTACTTAGATTATTTTGATTGTTTTAAATTCTGATCCTTCTGTCAAGCCCCAAAATCCATAAACACGGATATCGAGGCATGACCTTTTTAAATAAAAGAAAAGTGAAACCTGTTGGTACAAAATTTGAATTTTTAAAAGAAATAAATTGCGAGCTAAAGGAACAATTAATAATTAAATAAAAAAAGTTGCCAAACACGGCTAAAAGGCAAGTTTTATAAAAGCTAAGAAAATAACAAACGGATGAATTTTCCCGTAGGCTACAACCTCGAAAATGGTCTAACAAAAAGAAATGCAATAGAAAGAATCCCCGAGCCCATGCGATACTGCGCTAATGCTCTTAAGCATACGCATCAACCTAAGTTGTACCTGAAATACAAAATTGTAACGGTGAGTCCCATGCACATAACTAGACGGGACGGCACCACAAACACTGTCACTTCATCCCATAAATGCAAGAGATCACAAATTCTACAACTAAGATAATCGACATATAAAGAGAAATATAATGACATTCTACAACTACGATAAATTAAATAAATTAAATACACATCAACAGCATACATGGACCTCTCACGCCACCTACCCCAGTCCGTAAGGTAGGTCATTCCCTATCCCTTCGGCCGTCTTCTGTCCCCGGAATTAGGGAGAGACAGAGACCATTGCAACATAAAAGTAGATTTATAGTGCGCACTTGGACCTCTCACGCCACTCGTCCCAGTCCGTAAGACGAGTCATTCCCTATCCCTTCGGCCGTCTTATGCCCCCGGAATTAGGGAGAGACATAGACCATTGCTAACAATAAAAGTAAATATAGTGCACACTGGGACCTCTCACGCCACTCGCCCCAGTCCGTAAGACGAGTCATTCCCTATCCCCTCGGCCGTCTTCTGTCTCCGGAATTAGGGAGAGACAGAGACCATTGCCACTACAGCTAAATCACAAGGCCTCGGCCAATAATATAAAATCATCCAATTAACACAATCTCATACGTATAAATATTAAGGTCTCGGTCAATAATATTATACTATTCAAATAACACCATCTCATACGTCAGTTAACGTAATACAACATAACACATAACCACATGCACTAAATTCACCACTAGCCAAACGCTATGACAACATAAAATCACTTTCAGGCATTTTAACAAACACTATGTATGCATAAACTACAACTCACAATTATTCAACATAAATTCATCCAATTCCATCAATAATTACATAATTACATAGTCAACGCATAAAACATGCAAACCCATCCATAATCTCATTAATCCGAAATTAACATAATTAACTCATCAATTTCTCCCATTCAATTAAGTGAATAAAACATACAACAAATAAACCCAATTAACAAATTAAGAACATATTTAGGATAAAAGGGAAAAACCCCCAATTTAAAATAACCGTAAGACCTAATCCTAACATACACCCTCGTCTAGTCGCAATGGATAACCCCCGTTACTTTAGCGTGTAGAGGAGATGCTTCCGATAAAAACCCGCTAACGGTGGTTTCCTCTTCTTCTTCTTCTTCTTCTTTTTCTCTCTTTCCTCTACTTTTTCTCTCTTGTGTTTGGCTGGTTTTAGGTTTGTTTTTTAAAGAAGTGGGCTGATTTTTGGTTTAGAAAAAACTATTTTTAGATAGTTTGTGGAAGCGAACAATTTGGTCCCCAAAGTTCTAAAAGCTAACTCTTAATCCAAAAATATAGTTTTACTACTCAAAAATAACAAATCTTTAGAAACAAATCTATTGGGTCCTTTTTATTAGTAAAATTAGTAACAGGTTTTTAAAATAAAGTTTTTCAGAAGAGTTTCGGTTTTTGGCTAAAAATTAGTCGAGTGACCGGTTTTTGGTAAAATTTGCATAAAACGTTTTTGGATAATTTAAATCATGAATAAAAACTATTTATAAAAATTCGGGATGTTACACCTTCATTGAACTAACCTCGATTGCTGTAGTCTGTACCGTTTCCAAAGTTCACTCCACGGCCTCTATTTTCCTCGTTTCTGAACCTCCACCCTGTTCCAATTAATAAAACGTCCGGGTGAGTCACTCTAGAATGGAAATATTAAACATGTATAAGTAAAGTATTTTTTTCTCCTACAAAGTAGTTACCATTTGGAAGTTGGTCAAATACATTCAGAGTGAGGAACATTCTTATTATCCAGTCAACTACCGATCCTTTCCATGGAGAAAAACATCTATATCCTGCAGGTGCATAGTTGCCTTATTGGTTAGATAAGGGTACTTCTCTGTAATCAAATTAAGGTATACGTGCACAGGAATTATACGTAATGATAATAATTTGATCAAAACAGCATTTTATGTTTTGAAAGTGAACTTTTTCCTATCAGGTATGAGTTATTGTCGTAAAGGTATCAATTAAGGTTATATATGTGTTACAGTGACTCAGATATTGAGAATATTTAGACATTATCAAACCCATTAATCTTATCTAACAAACAAAGACATTCGTAGACTGTGAATGCAAGTTGTGTAAAAATTTAATAACA
Source organism: Primula vulgaris (assembly GCA_963920805.1). Taxonomy (NCBI): domain Eukaryota; kingdom Viridiplantae; phylum Streptophyta; class Magnoliopsida; order Ericales; family Primulaceae; genus Primula; species Primula vulgaris. The sequence goes on along the minus strand of OY987215.1, from coordinate 11,524,112 downwards.
TGTTTAGAAATAACAGGCATGTAGTAGAAACTATAAAACAAACCACTTTTCTGAAATGAAATGAGCAACGATCGCCATAAATCCTCTACCAGCACTCTTGTTTACCAATCTTGGATTTCTTTTTTTGGAAAGATTTGTAAATGCCTGCTAAACATGGGAAAAAATAAATTACATCCCAGTATCACGATACAAAAAATAGTATTCGTCTCTTGACCCCTAAATTTACAAATCATTCAAACAGATTTAAACAGAAGCCTATTTCAAATCATGCCAACAAAAAATCTAGAATAGTAGATAAAAAATATTACAGAAATACCAATGAAGATACTATCAATAGTTTATAGCCAACAAGACATAAGCAAGAGCAGGGAATATTTAAGAGAAAAAACAAAAACAAAAAATGTGCTTCCACAATACACCGGCATATGGGAAACAACAATAGTCAATAGTCATTAGGAAATATGCTATACCTTAGTATGATCATTGATCAGGGAGGGACGGAAAGAGAGGTTGGGAGGGAGAGAGAGAGAGAGAGATTTTCTTTGGTAGTTAGTCAATATAAAGGGATTCCTGTATACATTTAATAGAAAAATATCAAATATTAACAAATTATGATTTTGATTCATGTATACATTCAATAGAAAAAATTAATTGGAAATAACTTTTAAGTCTATAACTATGTATAACTAGTTGCCTTTACCATTTATGGTTAACATTAACTCGCATTAAAACCTATGTAAATGATAAAATAATAATTTCTCTTGCACACAACTAGGGTCGATGTATGAATTCAAAAGTTTGATCAATATGATAATATTTCTTTTAAAACCCCTTTATAAACATGTGGTCTAATCAATATCATAAATTATTATTCCTCTAGAATTACAAAAATAGTTAGTGATAATTTATTAAATATTATTTGTGTTTACTTTTTCTTGCAATAAAGTAGAATTCATATGTGTTGATTATAAAATGGTTCACTTCATCATTGGGTACACTTATTTTGATACAACTAACTCATACATTTATATAATTTGTAATCATATTGTATGATGAGCAATATTTGGATAAGCAGTATAATGAATGCCAACCACTTTTCGTCTTCATCTCTTTAACTTAAAATTTTCATGGTTCCGACATTATAATATCACTAGAAGTAGTTTAGTAGGCTAGTGCCCGCATTATCATGGAAGGTGCAGGGTTCGAGTCTTGTTAAGCGTGCTAGGTCAGAAATCCCTTGTGCTCCTTAATAAGATTTGAAAAGAAAAACATTTAGTCTTTAACTTGGTTCTTCTATGATTCTCAACACGTGTCATGTACAAATTACGGGATTTTAGTTTGCGGTTGCATTGATTCTCCTATTTTAAGTTATGAGTAAGTCGACTAACATGATAGTCGACACTTAGAAAATAGAGGGCTTTTAGTTTGCGGTTGCATTGATTCTCCTATTTTCTGAAATATCTGAGTGGTGTTTTTTCTTTTTTTGTTCTTGTTAATTATAGAAAAAAATGGTATCATTGTGTAGGCACTAAAAAATGCCAACATGCGGAATGGACTCTCATACTGATGGTTCTTGGTATTCCGAGTCCGTTCTTGTATATGTATTTTGTCATGTCATTATATATTTTATGTTTATTTTAAATACAATTATATATATATATATATATATATATATATATATATATGATCTCAATTTGTCAAAAGCACGCAACACTGGGATGTATTGGAATCGCTTTAATCTGTTAGTTTTGTTGCATACATATATATATATATATATATATATATATATATATATATATATATATATATATATATATATATATATATGGGAAAGAATCCATACACACATAAAAAAACACATTATCTTTGCACATCAATCACAATCCTTCATTTAATAACTTTTAATGGTCAAGATTATGTGTTTATTCTTGTTATTAGATGAACTAATCTTGTTTATACTTATTTTGGTCATATACATACATATATATATACATATATATATATATATATGTATATATATATATATATGACCAAAATAAGTATATGACTTGATTAATATCAATATTTTGATAGAGGTTATATAAGGGCTAGATAATTTGAGGGTGAGTTGTCATCGTGAATATCTAGTTACTTCAAACATTGTTGTGATTGCTAATTTTCTTTACTTCAGTTGAACAAATTCATGCAATCAATTTAATCGAAACTCATCGTTAAATAATCTGCTAATACCATCTCACCTCTTCATCTACCCATCCATCAATCAATCCAATACATCAAAACTTTCAAACTTGCAATCAACTGATTCAATTCAAATATTTAATTTTTCATTCCAACATATTGACAAAAAATTTATAACAGGGATTTCAACTAACAATGATTAAATCAATAACTTTAGATGTGCGTGACCAAATTGTTCAATCATAACAAGTTCAACTAGAACCATTTGTCTACAACTTCAATCATACATTAGTAATTAACTATTCTGCCATACAAAATTCTACTAGATCCGAACCATTGGAATTAATACCAATTAGTTGTAAACAATCGTCAAAAAAATACAAATAAGCAGTTAAACAATCAATTTAACGAACGAGAAGATGTCGTCTATATTATTGAATGGATGATGAAATTTGAGACGTATTACTTTCAAAAGATGGCAAAATGAAGGGGTTCATATATATATTGAGTAAGTTTCGCTTTTCTGTTTGGGAAGTAATCCAATAATTAATCATTTATCAATTAAGAGTATAGGGGCAAAGTAAAGTGGGACATACAATGTTGGATATTTGGTGGGTGAGGGGGCAACCTTACCTTTCAATATCAAATTCACACGTGAAACATGTTAATTTTTTTTTAATTTAATGGTGGGAAAACCACACATTTTTTGGATAGTCTTCTAGCTCATCATATATTAGATATAGCCCACTCTTTGCCATAAATTCTGCAGCGTCATTCCCTTTTCTAAAGGTATGACATATCGTGATGCCTTTCCTAGGAATAATGTCTTAAATTTGCTGTATTAGAGAATAAATAGTCTAAGAAAATTTTTCTTTATTGGATATAATATTTACCAATTTTTGAGAGTCACTTTCAATAATGGAACCATCTTCCTCTATAATTAATAATCATTGTAACATAGCAAGAGTCTCAGCTTCTAAAATAGAATCTGCATGAACAATAAGAGAGAAACCCTTTAAAAAATTACCTATGTAATCTCTCACCGCATCTCCTATAGCTGAAAAGTGTGGATCTCGTCTGAAACTACCATCAACATTTATTTTAATTTTAGATCTAGGCGGCCTTGACCAACAAACCAATTTAACCTTTTTCCTCATTACAGGAGTAATAACCGTACTAGAGTCAGACAAAATATCATAACTGACACCATAGGATTTATCTCGTTTAATGAACTGATAAAGTTGTGTAATGATATTTTGAATAATCCCCTCCTTTGTTATTTTAACACCTTCATATTTGCTTGATCATCTTACTTACCAAATACCCCAAATAATATATAGAATAAAGTAAAAACTTATTAATATCATCCTACAAAAATAATTTTGGATATAATAAAACCAAATATCTATGGGTAGGTTCACATGACTTTATAGGGACAAGGTTATCTCATACAATTGGAAATCACATTGAGATAGAATTTGATGGCTAATAACTAGGTCTGATTGAAAATGTCATGTCCATCTTAGAAAATGTGTTCCCAGAGCTTCGCCTTACAGAAGAAAGTTGCAAAGAATTGAGTTGGATAGAGGCTATTCTCAGCTTCGGAGGAATTTAAAACGGAACGATATATGACCTAGCTGATCATGGCATGACCAAGAAATCATTTTTCAACGCTAAGTACGACTATGTGAGGACACCTATCCCTATAGTCAGAATAAAGATTGCATTCGATAAGCTAAAAAAACAACCGAAGGGGGTTGTATTTGTTGATCCTTTATGAGGGATTATGGATGAGATAGTAAGTGATTTCATAGCTTTCCCTCGTAGGAAAGGTAATATTTTTGGAATTAATATAAAGTAAACTGAAAAGAGGAAGATAATCAGAAAAACAAAGAGTACATAGAGTGGGCAAGGGAGATACATGATACAATGACACCATATGTATCATCAAGTCCTCGTGCTTCTTATATTAATTGTATAGATTTGGATATTGGAGTTATGGATGTGAAAAAATATGATAGTCATGTTGATGAGGTGGAGATGGCTAGAGTTTGGAGTGAAAAATACTTTTTAGGAAATTATGATAGGTTGGTATGAGCAAAAACGCTTATCGATCCCAAAAACATATTTAGAAATCCACAAGGCATTTTCCCGATATCCGATAGATCAACTACAAAGCCATTTCTTGAAGGCGAAATGAAATAGTTTCTAACAATTCATTTCGTATAATAACAAGGTCACGGTATCATAATTCTTAATAAAACGTTGGAGTACAACACAAATTCATTGGTTACTTTTATGACCACCTACCTTTTTTCATATGGAAATTTAAATTTATATTCTAATAAATCTAATGAATGTGGCCAGTTTAGTTTATCTCTTTCTGTACAAAATATCCCTATACAAATGTTATATGTTCTAACTTCCATATTAGAGTTTCCTTGTAATGGGCGAGCCGCATTTAGAATAGAAAGAAGTTCGCAAGAGCCGCTATTATTTATTTTGGGTTCTAGGACAGGTTCAGATGACTTTTTTTTGTTGAACATACCCTATTTTAAAAAAAAAGTATTTTCTAGGTACATAAAAAACACTTTTTGAAAGAAAAGAAAAGTATTAACATTTTATCCCTATGCTTTTTTTATTGTCCCGAGTAGTTCCTGTTATTTTCCCTAAGGTCCCATTGCTCAGATATTTTTGGCCAAGTGCTAAAATTGAAAAAAAATATCTTTACTAATATTTTGTAACCAAAAATTTAAGCAATGATAAGTTTCGTTACCAACTTATAAATTTTAATTCAAATATGCAATGATATAGATTATCAGTTATTATTTCCATACATCATTAGTACTGTTATTTTCTTACAAGATATTAAAATAATTGGAACATTTATGTCACCTTCTTGCAAATTTTAGAAGAATTAAAATGAAATTGATAAAAGATGGTATATTATAGGGTAAGCTTGTAAAGTTTTTTTTTTAATTCAAAGTGGGGAAGACCCACTAATTTGATTAATTTTATAGTTTAACTGGCCAAAAGTCTTATTACATTAGAAAACTGATCTAAACGACATGAAAATACAAGGACTAAAAAACAAATTTCTCAAATCAAGTGGATGTCTTTGAGAATAAACTAATAAACCCGTCTATCACTTGTGAGAATAAATCTTAGATTCAATTTATAATTATCTTTAACTATTTCATTTTGAAAATATTGGAAACTCTGATCTTCAAAGTACTCTTTTAATTCTCCATGCCTTCTCGATATATATGCCTCGTGAACATAGCTCAATGATGATACTTAACTAGCAACTACCATAATCTCTATAGTCATACATTCAACTACCATGCCTTCTCGATATATATGCTTTTCCGAGCCGCTTCTAGTAACCTTTATATGGATATTAAAAGAGGATTAGAATGAACAAGAAATCTAGTTTTAATGGGACAATTAATGATTAGTACATAAAAAAATACTTAATTTTCAAATATCCTGATTCTCAAGTCTTGTTTAAGATTTAGTACATATCATGTAGCATCATGTAGCATCAAAGTTAAAATAAAGAGTAAAAAGAAGTAGAATCATGTTGTATATGTTAGTATCTTTAAAAGTGTTTTCAAGTGTGGTGTTTATTTTATTAAGTAACATATCTTTTCATCATTTTCTCATTTTGATCACAAATTTATGATTCTCTCACAAATATAGATTCTCTCTTTATAATACCTTCCCTCTCTATTTGGTAATACTAAAGCATGAGGAATTGAGAACTACATATAGACACATTACAAGGCTTGTACATATTACAAGATTAACACATTTAACTCTATATCCAAACATGTTCAACTTATTTTTTTGGTGGTTTTGTATGTTTATTCATAAATTTTTTAAACTTATAGGAAAAGATAAAACTATTCTTCATATTTTTTTAAATTAAAAGTGGGAATTGTCCACAAGTTTTATTTATAGTGGGTTTAAATTGGTCATCCGACCTTATTACAACAAAAATATCAATAAAATAATTGATACCGAAACTTATGTAACTTGTTGGTTTTAAATACAAATAAGAAAATTTAGCTCCATTAAAGTACAAAGAAGGATAAATTAAAAAAAACATACCCAAAAATTTCTAATTAACAAAAACATACCCAAAAATTTCTAATTAACAAAAACATACCCAAAAGTTCATACCCTAATTTGTATATTTCATACCCTAATTTGATTTTTCATACACTTATTTCAAAATTTCATAGCCATATTTTAAAAGTTCATACAATAATTTGCATTTTTCATACTGTTATTCAAAAAGTTCATAACATTATTTCAAAAGTTCATATCCTGATTCGTAGAGTTCACACTTATTTTTAAAGTTCATACCCCAATTTACATAATTCATATCCTTATTTACATAATTTTCAAATGCATACCCTTAATTCATGTAATTCATACACTTATTTTTCAATATTATACACTAATTCACGAATCCAACTCTTACTCATCCTTGGATATCGAACTACCACTTCGTCGTCGTGGGCCTCTAATTCGATGACCGCATCTCCGTCGACATCAACCTCATTCTATACCATCGCCACCAATTTCGATAGATGTGTCCATCTCAATCTCCATGGTATAGAGAGACAGGAGAGAGACCAATGAGAAGAAAAAGATCGAAAAAATAGAGGGAGGATGAGGAGAGAGATCGGAAAAAAGAGGAAGGATGAGAGATCAAAGAGAGTGAGAAGGAGGAGGAGAGAGATTGGAGGGAGAGAGAATGAGGACAGAGAGATTGGAGAGAGGGTGAGAGGAGGAGAGAGAGGAAAGAGATTAGGAGGGATGAATCAGATTTTTTATTTTTTATTAATTATTAATAGAATATATATTTTTGATAATTTAACTTTTGATGGTATGTTTTTGTTAATATAATAGGTGTACAGTATGTTTATGTTAATTGCCCCTAAAAAAAAGAACTAGTTGACTTTAAGATAACTCTACTATTCGTCTTCTTCTTTTTCTCCGTTAAACTATTAGATCCAGACGAGTTCTTAGAGAGGGAGAGAGGAATACCTTATCCATGTTGATTGAACGAGTAAAAATCCTCCCTCAGGGTAATTGCTACCCATGATTATGATCCAACTACTCCCCAGTTTTTGGAACTATATATAACTACTTTCGATTTCTTCATCAATAAAGGAGACAAATCTCAAAGTAATTCTATCAATCAGGGATGATTATCAACACCAATCCTTGTATCTTTCAAACCCATGTAACTATAGAATTCCCAGCATTTCATTTAATTACCTCTTAGTTATTAGCACATAGTAACTAACACTTCCATAATCCCATTAGTCATAGAGGTCATAGTTATTATTTATTCATTTATTCTTGCTTCTAGTGTTGTATCTATACGTTTTTGTTTTCCTATGATCCCTTGGTAATTTAATGCCCTTCCATTTAGCAATTTTCCTTTTTTCCCCTCTTTTTCATCCACCTAAGTTTCCACAGTTAGTTCATCCTCATTTAGATTAATATTCTCAATTTGAGCATTGTGGTCCCTCTGTATGTGCTTTTCTGTATTAAGAGTAACATTGTACCTTTTTGAAATTTCCACTGCAAGTACATTCTCTTACTGTGAAACTATAGCAGTCTCGTATTCAGTAGCTAAATCATCAAAAAACTTCAACTTGTCGTCGGCCACTTCAAAAAAATTTCTGAATAAGTTCTTATGAAATTGCAATATTTCATGAGACATTGGGTCTCTAATACAGGTTTGTAGTGGAACCGCCTCATGCATGATGTGATTAATTAAGTTCTCTTGATATACAAATTATGTTTCACTACTTAGATTGTTCACAGTAAATCATGTTGCAGTAGTACTCTTATATAGATAAACATTTCAATTGTAAAAAATACGCAAACACTGGGAGGCATTGCGGTCGCTTTAATCTGTAAATTTTGTTGCATATGATCAAAATAAGTATATACCTCGATTAATGTCAATAATTTGATAGAGGGACATTCAATTTAGCTGATAATTTCTTAAATTCTATAGCTTCAACAGAAAAGAAAAATATTCAAAATCGAGATTAATAACCCGTACACGCAAAAATGTAAAACATACCTCAAAGGATCATGATATGGATTCTGTGATCGCATTTGATCATATCTCATCAAACCAAACCCATAGTTCTCCTGGTTGTTGTGCATAAGCTCACATTCACCACCTTAATTTTCTGAAGAAAAGATCCAAGCTCCCATATTCGGACAACCCCACATGAATGCGTGCTAGAGTCTACTTGAGATTCCACCATATTCTCGCTCATTTCCACCAACATTAATCATCTTCTTAGGTACACCAGCATTGCTCTGATTAATAGGGTTGTTCCCAAACCAATGTTTTCTAAAACATTGTTATCAAAAACTAAGTAAGGTTTTTTCTATAACATTAAGTCAGGATTTAAAGTAGAATTGCCATTGTTAGGATTCTCGTCCCAAGAGTTTTTAATGTAAGAGAGATACTTAGAATGACTATCACCACCAAACTAACCTGGGTTGATTTTTACTAATTTTAAGCAATTAGTTACAATTGAATCATAATCGAGCCAAATGGAAAGGGCCTCAAACCAAAGACTAGGAATCAAAAGAAAAAAAGTCGAGAAAATAAATAACCATTGGACCTTCCATATCTGTAACATGACAGCATTACAAATCCATAATAACATACAACAATCGAAACATCTAAGCATATTCATAAAATTAAAAATCCAAGATTCATTCTCTTTTAACCTCTTCTATTACTACCAAGGCTCAACAACTCCTTAGTTGTTAACTTATTCAGATGATCATGGTCTTCCCCATCTTTCTTACGCTTAGAAGAACCTTGAATAACATTTTCCATTTGAGATCTCTCCACATTGCTCTCACCCCGCTTGCCAATTCCTATTTGTTTTACCATTTGCTCCGCCATGCCATCATCATATTTTTCAATAGGACTAGGCTCAAAACCCAGAGAATGAATAGGTATTTGAGTTCCTATAATCAAGTCAAATGAAACCATAAATGTTTCAACTTGTTAACTTATACTGTATTAATCCTGTCATAGCTAGAAAGAACAAAATTGTCCAAGAGCCAAATGGAAGCTCTTCTAGAAAACACTTGTATTTACCGGTCTCTCTTATGTCAAACAAAAAAGAGTGGAACTTTAGTTCTTTACTTTTTAATGTTACAGTAACACTTTCGAAATTACCTTGCTTACGACCAGTGCTAAACTTGAAATGACATCTAGGCAGAATAGACACTTCATCGTCTTAACGATCATGAGCATTTGTGTTTACTCGGGTAGCTGAAATTTAGTGATTAAATTACATAATTGAAAAAAGTAACAATGCTAGTATATTATTGTGATGTTAATAATCTGCTCCCGAAAGTAGACTACCTAGACCTTTCGTTTTCACTTTAGATGTTTATGGACCTAATTTTAGGTATTTACGGGATTTATTTATCTTTTGTATTTAGTTCATCTTCTTGTATTTAGTTTATCTTTTGAAAATAACCATGTTGGCTGTAAAATCTGTGTTTGGTCTATTCGATTTATATCTAATTTTTGCACTTACATATGTGTGTCAACTTCGATAAATATAAGCTTTATAGCAAATACGTGTTACCAGACCACACTATTTTGTTTTTGTTTTTGTTTTTATATATAGTATTACTTACCTTCCAAAAGATTAAAAATTGGTCAAAGCATGACAAGTATTATAAACTTATTATCAGTTCATAATATTTTTCACTCCTTTACCATTTTTTCCTTTTTTGAAAGGTAAATATTCTATATATAAAAACAAAAAGAATGAAAGAAATAGTGTGGTTTGGTAACAATGATTTACTAGCTAAGCCTAAGATAGATCCAAGTTGAAGCACATCATGTAAGTGACAAAATTAGATATAAATCGCAACAGACCAACTAAGCATTTTACAAACAACTTGCTTATCCTCAAATCTCAAAACAATGAGAGATCTAAATACAAAAGATTAATATTGTTCGTAAACAACAAAGATTAGGTCCAACCGTACCACTAAAGTCCAAACCGAAATTAGAGTAGTCTACTTTCGAGAGCAGATTATTAATATCACAATAATAATCTGGCATTTCATTTTTTTCAATTTTGTAATTCAATCACTAAATTACAGCTCCCTAACTAATCACAAAGGCTCATGATCAGGAAGACCATGAAGTGCCGATTCTCCCCAGATCTCATTTCAAGTTCAATATTGGTCGTAAGCAAGTTACTTTCGAAATTGTTACTATAACATTAAAGAGTAAAGAACTAAAGATCCAATCTTTTTTTTGTTTGGCTTAAGGCAGACCGGTAACACAAGTGTTTTTTAAGAAGAGCTTCCATTTTTCTCTTGAACAATTTTGGCCTTTCCTTCTTTGATGGAATTCAAATAGTATAAGTTAGCATGTTCAAATATTTGTGTTTTTTTTTGCTCGATTATAGGATATCAAATACCTATTTATTCTCTGAATTTCGAGTCTAGTGCTATTGAAAAATATGATAATATAATGGAGGAGCAACTGGTAAAAGAAAGAGCAATCAGCAAGTAGGGCGAGAGTAGTGTGGAAAGGTCTTCAATAGAAAATTTTATTCAAGTTTCTTCTAAGCATAAGAAAGATGAGGAAGAACATGATCTTATGAATAACTTAACAACTACGGAATTATTAAGCCTTGCTATAAAGAGAAGAGGTTAAAAGAGAATAAATCTTTGCTTGGACTGGAATTTTTAAATTTATGAATATACTGAGGTTTTTCGATTTTTGAATGTCAGTATCGATTTGTAATGTCGTCATGATGTGGAAAGTCAAATGATTCTTTACTTTCTCGAATTTTGTGCTTTTGGTTCCTAGTATCTTGTTTGACGCCCCTTATGTTTGGCTCGATTATGATGCCATTGCTACTAATTTCTTAAAATCTTTCAAAATAAAACAAGGTTTATTTTCTGGTGAAATTTGTTATAAGTCTCTCTCTTACATTCAAAACCCTTGGGACAAGAATCCAAACAATAGATATTACACTTTCAATACATACTCAATGTTTTAGGAAAAACCTAACTTAGTTCTTTTATAACAATGTTTTAGAAAACATTGGTTTGGGAACAACCCTATTAATCAGAATAATGCTAGTATACCTAAGAAGCTGATTAATGTTGGTGGAGATGAACCATCATTTGGTGGAAACTCAAGTAGGAGACTTGGTCAAGAGTTCATGAGGAGTGGTCTACATGTGGAAACTCAGATATTTTCAATGGAAAATAAAGGTGGTGAAGGTGAGCTTATGCACAACAACCATGAGAACTATGGATTTGACTGGACGAGCTATGATGAAATGCGATTGCATAATCCATTTCATGATTTAGGAAAGACTAGGACTTCATAATTCACTCACGATTCGCTAAGGCATGTTTTACATTTTAGCATGTGGTGGTTGTTTATCTCGATTAATTTTGTTATAAATCCTTTTTGTTTAAGCTAAAGAATTTCAAGAATTATCAAACAATGCTTGTCTATCTATCAAAGTATTGATAGTAATCGAGTTATATACTAATTTTGGTCATATACAACCAAATTTACACATTAAAGCAGTCGCAATGCTTCCCACTGTTTGCGTGTTTTTGACAATTGAGATCATATATAAGTGTATTTAAAAATACATAAAGTATATAATTGCATGACAAGCTAAATATACAAGAACAGATTAGGAATATCATGAACCTTCGGTATAAGGGTCTATTTCACATGTTAGCATTTTTTACCATCAGTTTAGCGACACTCAGTTTACCATCGGTATATAAACAAAGCGTTTGATGTTTATGACACTTTATTGTAGTGAATTATCACACCACGTGAAAATAAAAAACGTTGGTATGTAACCCTAGATGAAGGGTCCATATGCACTAGCAGATACATGTTTAACGACTCTACAACTTCTGATGGAGGTCAAAATATAGGATATCAATTCCGCATTTTTTATAATATATGGAGTAATTCCTAGTATTCAACCTAAAAATTAATTGCCTTTATTGGCCCTTTCATGGAGAACAGTTAGGGTTCCCCCTCGAGGAGCTAGTAAACCACAAATATATACTGATATGACACCAAATATGATTGCAAGATTGTGCCAATCAAAAAATTAGTCGATCCTCATATACAAAAGTCTCATTGACCACGAAAAAAAGGAATCTCTCTCTCTCTCCCTATTTAAGTAAAAACTAAATACAAGTATCTATAAACCCTACTCATATTCAATACAATTTAAATATAGCATATACAACGAAGAAAGAGGGTTAAGGATGGTCAATCCACCAAGTCCATTGTGTTCTTAGTTTGAGTGTGCAGATTTTACGTAGTTAAAGACTAAAAAAGCCGGCAAGCCGTTAAAAGAAATTTTCCTATTGGTTTCAAGCACGGGAATCTATGCAATCTCTTGACCTAATTTTCCAGGTCCATCAACTACCTTGATTCTGATGACCTCCATTACTTTGAAAAACACCTAACCGACTACAAAAACTGCGACTACGTCGATTATTTTGATTGTTTTAAATTCTGATCCTTCATTGAACTAACCTCGATTGCTGTAGTCTCTACCGTTTCCAAAGTTCCCTCCACGGCCTCTATTTCCCTCATTTCTGAACCTCCACCCTGTTCCAATTAATAAAACGTCCGGGTGAGTCACTCTAGAATGGAAATATTAAACATGTATAAATAAAGTATTTTTTCTCCTACAAAGTAGTTACCATTTGGAAGTTAGTCAAATACATTCAGAGTGAGGAACATTCTTATTATCCAGTCAACTAGCGATCCTTTCCATGGAGAAAAACATCTATATCCTGCAGGTGTATAGTTGTCTTATTGGTTAGATAAGGGTACTTCTCTGTAATCAAATTAGGGTATACGTGCACAGGAATTATACGTAATGATAATAATTTGATCAAAACAGCATTTTATGTTTTGAAAGTGAACTTTTTCGTATCAGGTATGAGTTATTTTCGTAGAGGTATCAATTAAGGTTATATATGTGTTACAATGACTCAGATATTGAGAATATTTAGACATTATCAAACCCATTAATCTTATCTAACAAACAAAGACATTCGTAGACTGTGAATGCAAGTTGTGTACAAATTTAATAACATGTTTAGAAATAACAGGCATGTAGTAGAAACTATAAAACAAACCACTTTTCTGAAATGAAATGAGCAACGATCGCCATAAATCCTCTACCAGCACTCTTGTTTACCAATCTTGGATTTCTTTTTTTGGAAAGATTTGTAAATGCCTGCTAAACATGGGAAAAAATAAATTACATCCCAGTATCACGATACAAAAAATAGTATTCGTCTCTTGACCCCTAAATTTACAAATCATTCAAACAGATTTAAACAGAAGCCTATTTCAAATCATGCCAACGAAAAATCTAGAATAGTAGATAAAAAATATTACAGAAATACCAATGAAGATACTATCAATAGTTTATAGCCAACAAGACATAAGAAAGAGCAGGGATTATTTAAGAGAAAAAACAAAAACAAAAAATGTGCTTCCACAATACACCGGCATATGGGAAACAACAATAGTCAATAGTCATTAGGAAATATGCTATACCTTAGTATCATCATTGATCAGGGAGGGACAGAAAGAGAGGTTGGGAGGGAGAGAGAGAGAGAGAGATTTTCTTTGGTAGTTAGTCAATATAAAGGATTCCTGTATACATTTAATAGAAAATTATCAAATATTAACAAATTATGATTTTGATTCATGTATACATTCAATAGAAAAAATTAATTGGAAATAACTTTTAAGTCTATAACTATGTATAACTAGTTGCCTTTACCATTTATGGTTAACATTAACTCACATTAAAACCTATGTAAATGATAAAATAATAATTTCTCTTGCACACAACTAGGGTCGATGTATGAATTCAAAAGTTTGATCAATATGATAATATTTCTTTTAAAACCCCTTTATAAACATGTGGTCTAATCAATATCATAAATTATTATTCCTCTAGAATTACAAAAATAGTTAGGATAATTTATTAAATATTATTTGTGTTTACTTTTTCTTGCAATAAAGTAGAATTCATATGTGTTGATTATAAAATGGTTCACTTCATCATTGGGTACACTTATTTTGATACAACTAACTCATACATTTATATAATTTGTAATCATATTGTATGATGAGCAATATTTGGATAAGCAGTATAATGAATGCCAACCACTTTTCGTCTTCATCTCTTTAACTTAAAATTTTCATGGTTCCGACATTATAATATCACTAGAAGTAGTTTAGTAGGCTAGTGCCCGCATTATCATGGAAGGTGCAGGGTTCGAGTCTTGTTAAGTGTGCTAGGTCAGAAATCCCTTGTGCTCCTTAATAAGATTTGAAAAGAAAAACATTTAGTCTTTAACTTGGTTCTTCTATGATTCTCAACACGTGTCATGTACAAATTACGGGATTTTAGTTTGCGGTTGCATTGATTCTCCTATTTTAAGTTATGAGTAAGTCGACTAACATGATAGTCGACACTTAGAAAATAGAGGGCTTTTAGTTTGCGGTTGCATTGATTCTCCTATTTTCTGAAATATCTGAGTGGTGTTTTTTCTTTTTTTGTTCTTGTTAATTATAGAAAAAAATGGTATCATTGTGTAGGCACTAAAAAATGCCAACATGCGGAATGGACTCTCATACTGAAGGTTCTTGGTATTCCGAGTCCGTTCTTGTATATGTATTTTGTCGTGTCATTATATATTTTATGTTTATTTTAAATACAATTATATATATATATATATATATATATATATATATATATATATATATATGATCTCAATTTGTCAAAAGCACGCAACACTGGGATGTATTGGAATCGCTTTAATCTGTTAGTTTTGTTGCATACATATATATATATACACATATATATATATATATATATGGGAAAGAATCCATACACACATAAAAAAACACATTATCTTTACACATCAATCACAATCCTTCATTTAATAACTTTTAATGGTCAAGATTATGTGTTTATTCTTGTTATTAGATGAACTAATCTTGTTTATACTTATTTTGGTCATATACATACATATATATATACATATATATATATATATATATATGTATATATATATATATATGACCAAAATAAGTATATGACTTGATTAATATCAATATTTTGATAGAGGTTATATAAGGGCTAGATAATTTGAGGGTGAGTTGTCATCGTGAATATCTAGTTACTTCAAACATTGTTGTGATTGCTAATTTTCTTTACTTCAGTTGAACAAATTCATGCAATCAATTTAATCGAAACTCATCGTTAAATAATCTGCTAATACCATCTCACCTCTTCATCTACCCATCCATCAATCAATCCAATACATCAAAACTTTCAAACTTGCAATCAACTGATTCAATTCAAATATTTAATTTTTCATTCCAACATATTGACAAAAAATTTATAACAGGGATTTCAACTAACAATGATTAAATCAATAACTTTAGATGTGCGTGACCAAATTGTTCAATCATAACAAGTTCAACTAGAACCATTTGTCTACAACTTCAATCATACATTAGTAATTAACTATTCTGCCATACAAAATTCTACTAGATCCGAACCATTGGAATTAATACCAATTAGTTGTAAACAATCGTCAAAAAAATACAAATAAGCAGTTAAACAATCAATTTAACGAACGAGAAGATGTCGTCTATATTATTGAATGGATGATGAAATTTGAGACGTATTACTTTCAAAAGATGGCAAAATGAAGGGGTTCATATATATATTGAGTAAGTTTCGCTTTTCTGTTTGGGAAGTAATCCAATAATTAATCATTTATCAATTAAGAGTATAGGGGCAAAGTAAAGTGGGACATACAATGTTGGATATTTGGTGGGTGAGGGGGCAACCTTACCTTTCAATATCAAATTCACACGTGAAACATGTTAATTTTTTTTAATTTAATGGTGGGAAAACCACACATTTTTCGGATAGTCTTCTAGCTCATCATATATTAGATATAGCCCACTCTTTGCCATAAAATCTGCAGCGTCATTCCCTTTTCTGAAGGTATGACATATCGTGATGCCTTTCCTAGGAATAATGTCTTCAATTTGCTGTATTAGAGAATAAATAGTCTCATAACATTTTTCTTTATTGGATATAATATTTACCAATTTTTGAGAGTCACTTTCAATAATGGAACCATCTTCCTCTATAATTAATAATCATTGTAACATAGCAAGAGTCTCAGCTTCTAAAATAGAATCGGCATGAACAATAAGAGAGAAACCCTTTAAAAAATTACCTATGTAATCTCTCACCACATCTCCTATAGCTGAAAAATGTGGATCTCGTCTGAAACTACCATCAACATTTATTTTAATTTTAGATGTAGGCGGCCTTGACCAACAAACCAATTTAGCCTTTTTTCCTCATTACAGGAGTAATAACCGTACTAGAGTCAGAGAAAATATCATAACTGACACCATAGGATTTATCTCGTTTAATGAACTGATAAAGGTGTGTAATGATATTTTGAATAATCCCCTCCTTTGTTATATTAACACCTTCATATCTGCTTGATCATCTTACTTTTCAAATACCCCAAATAATATATAGAATAAAGTAAAAACTTATTAATATCATCCTACAAAAATAATTTTGGATATAATAAAACCAAATATCTATGGGTAGGTTCACATGACTTTATAGGGACAAGGTTATCTCATACAATTGGAAATCACATTGAGATAGAATTTGATGGCTAATAACTAGGTCCGATTGAAAATGTCATGTCCATCTTAGAAAATGTGTTCCCAGAGCTTCGCCTTACAGAAGAAAGTTGCAAAGAATTGAGTTGGATAGAGGCTATTCTCAGCTTCGGAGGAATTGAAAACCGAACAATATATGACCTAGCCGATCGTGGCATGACCAAGAAATCAGTTTTCAAAGCTAAGTACGACTGTGTGAGGACACCTATCCCTATAGACGGAATAAAGATTGCATTCGATAAGCTAAAAAAACAACTGAAAGGGGTTGTATTTGTTGAGCCTTTAGGAGGGATTATGGATGAGATAGCAAGTGATTTCATAGCTTTCCCTCGTTGGAAAGGTAATATTTTTGGAATTAATATAAAGTAAACTGGAAAGAGGAAGATAATTTTAAAAATAAAGAGTACATAGAGTGGGCAAGGGAGATACATGTAACTATGACACCATATATGTATCATCAAGTCCTCGTGCTTCTTATATTAATTGTATAGATTTGGATATTGGAGTTATGGATGTGAAAAAATATGATAGTCATGTTGATGAGGTGGAGATGGCTAGAGTTGGGAGTGAAAAATACTTTTTAGGAAATTATGATAGATTGGTAAGAGCAAAAACGCTTATCGATCCCAAAAACATATTTAGAAATCAACAAGGCATTTTCCCGATATCCGATAGATCAACTACCAAGCCATTTCTTGAAAGCGAAATGAAATAGTTTCTAACAATTCATTTCGTATAATAAGAAGGTCACGGTATCATAATCCTTAATAAAAGGTTGGAGTACTGCACAAGTTCATTGGTTATTTTTATGACCACCTGCCTTTTTTCATATGGAAATTTAAATTTATATTCTTATAAATCTAATGAATGTGGCCAGTTTAGTTTATCTCTTTCTGTACAAAATATCCCTATAAAAATGTTATGTTCCAACTTCCATATTAGAGTTTCATTGTAATGGGCGAGCCGCATTTAGAATAGAAAGAAGTTCGCAAGAGCCGCTATTATTTATTTTGGGTTCTAGAATAGTTTCAGATGACTTTTTTTTTTTTGTTGAACATACCATATTTTAGAAAAAGTATTTTCTAGGTACATAAAAAACACTTTTTGAAAGAAAAGAAAAGTATTACCATTTTATCCCTATGTTTTTTTTTATTGTCCCGAGCAGTTCCTGCTATATTCCCCAAGGGCACATTGCTCAGATATTTTAAGCCACATGCTAAAATTGAAAATAATATCTCTTTACTAATATTTGTATCAAAATATTTTGTAACTAAAAATTTAACCAATGATAAGTTTCTTTACCAACTTATAAATTTTAATTCAAGTATGCAATGATATAGATTATCCGTTATAATTTCCATACATCATTAGTACTGTTATTTTCTTGTAAGTTATTAAAAAAGTGGAACATTTATGTCACCTTCTTGCAAATTTTTGAAGAATTAAAATGAAATTGATAAAAGATGGTATATTATAGGGTAAGCTTGTAAAGTTTTTTTTTTTAATTCAAAGTGAGGAAGACCCCCTAATTTGATTAATTTTATAGTTTAACTGGCCAAAAGTCTTATTACATCAGAAAACTGATCTAAACGACATGAAAATACAAGGACTAAAAAACAAATTTCTCAAATCAAGTGGATGTCTTTGAGGATAAACTAATAAACCCATCTATCACTTGTTAGAATAAATCTTAGATTCATTTTATAATTTATCTTTAACTATTTCATTTTGAAAAATTTGGAAACTTTCATCTTCAAAGTACTCTTTTAATTCTCCATGCCTTCTCGATATATATATGCCCCGTGAACATAGCTCAATGATGATACTTAACTAGCAACTACCATAATCTTCATAGTCATACGTATCATAGTAGTTGTTATTAGATCTTGTTTTGTTTATCATATTATATCGGTGATTTTTCACTTTCTTTTCTTCACTTCGTATTTTACACCCTTTCCATTTAGCTATTTTCCTTTTTTTCTCCCCGTCTTCATCCACTTCGGTTTCCCAATTAGAGGAGTAGAGATCCACCACTAATTCGCCTTCATTTATATTAAATTGCATCGTCTCTGTAGCTGGTTTCGATCCACTTATGGTTAGGAAACCTTCCTTTATCTCGGATTTGTTCTTTTGTAGTTGTATAAGCTGATAATTGATTGCATCTCGAATGCAAATATTTAGTGGGACTGCTCACTAGTAATTAACAGATTGAGACTTTGATGGTCTGTGCATCAGCTTGTAAAGATCATGTGCATCAGCTTAATTAAAAACACTCTACTCCCTTTATTTAAAAAATATTGATCAAAATTTGGGATGCATCAGTTCCTCTTTCTTATCCATTATATTTATGTAACACAGTTACATGAACTTAAACCACTCCTCACATACTTTTAACTTATATTTTATTCCCCTTTCTTCAGTCTTTTTCTTCTTAGGATATGTGCTATTGTTAAATACACCCTCCATCCCCAAAACATAGTCCATATGAAATCACGTACAAGTTTGACCGGCCAAGTATTTGTATCAAAATTGTCGAAATGAAAATTTTCAAAATTTAATAATGTAATTTAACTTTTGAATTATATGATTAACTTTTGAAATTTTTTATTTTGGCCGTCAAAATTGTACGCAGTTTCGTAGGGGACTATCTTTTTGGGACGGAGGGAGTACAATATAAGAATATAAAAAAATTCGAAAATAAATAAATATAAGGAATATGATAGAGAAACTGATGTATTTCATTATCGTATAAGTGAAAGTTATAGTTGAAAAAGTGCGTTTGTGAATGTAAATTTAAGAAGAATGGTAGAAGAGCCGGTGCGCGGTTGCTCTAACATACCTACTACATTTCATTTAGAGATTTTTTTTGTGTGAAAGTAAATTGGGTGATATACATGTACAACATCAAATAATATATATTCGGTTTATGCTATATTTCCTATACTTTTTATGGTAAAAGGAACTAGTTTTTGTGGACATAAATTTGATGAAGTGAAAGAATACAAACCAAAAGGATCTAGTTTTTCAGTTTCTCTAAAATAGTGGACAGAATTTTGATCAAGTGAGAGTATACTAACCAATATAGTAAAAAAAATTCGTACTACAACAACGACAATTTCAATGATTGAAAGTACAATAACATAAAGTTAAGTTATTACAATTTTCTCTAACATAAACTAAGACTACTATATACATATTTATAAAGCCACTCCAACATTTAAATTCAAATTTAGCAGTTGAATAACTCCTTGCATTTTTATTTATTTAAAAATTCTAAAATTCAAAACCCTTTCAATATTATTTACTCTCTTTGAAACCACTCAACTCCCAAGTATTACAATTTCAATAGCGGAATAAACCTTTCCGTGTTCACCAGTTGTACCTTCTACGTTTGTTCTGTTAGGAAATCAAAGCACTCGGAGAATGACTAAGAACCGTAAACATACACACAAACACGATATTTATTAACAAGGTTCGTCCAACACTGAATACTTTCCCGAGCAACTGCTAGTAGCCTTTATATACATATTAAAAGAGGATTAGAATGAACAAGAAATCTAGTTTTGATGGGACAATTATTGATTAGTACATAAAAACATACTTAATTTTCAAATATCCGGATTCTCAAGTCTTGTTGAAGATTGGGTACATATAATGTAGCATCAAAAGTTAAAATAAAGAGTAAAAATAAATTACATCCCAGTATCACGATACAAAAAATAGTATTCGTCTCTTGACCCCTAAATTTACAAATCATTCAACCACATTTAAACAGAGCCCTATTTAAAATCATGCCAACAAAAAATCTAGAATAGTAAATAAAGAATATTACAGCAATACCAATGAAGATACTATCAATAATTTACAGCCAACAAGACATACGCAAGAGCAGGGATTCTTTAAGAGAAAAAACATAAAAAAATGTGCTTCCACAATACACCGGCATATGGGAAACAACAATAGTCAATAGTAATTAGGAAATACGCTATACCTTAGTATCATCATTGATCAGGGAGGGACGGAAAGAGAGGTTGGGAGGGAGAGAGAGAACACTTTAAATATATATAAACCCTACTCATATTCAATACAATTTAAATATATCATATACAACGGGGTTAACGATGGTCAATCCACCAAGTCCATTGTGATCTTAGTTTGAGTGTGCAGATTTTACGTAGTTAAAGACAAAAAAGCCGACAAGCCGTTAAAAGAAATTTTCCTATTGGTTCCAAGCACGGAAATCTATGAAATCTCTTGACCTAATTTTCCAGGTCCATCAACTACCTTGATTCGGATGACCTCCATTGCTTTGAAAAACACCTAACCGACTAGAAAAACTGCCTCTACTTCGATTATTTTGATTGTTTTAAATTCAGATCTTTCATTGAACTAACCTCGATTGCTGTAGCCTCTACCGTTTCCAAAGTTCCCTCCACGGCCTCTATTTCCCTCGTTTCTGAACCTCCATACCGTTCCAATTAATAAAACGTCCGGGTGAGTCACTCTAGAATGGAAATATTAAACATGTATAAGTAAAATATTTTTTCTCCTACAAAGTAGTTACCATTTGGAAGTTGGTCAAATACATTCAGAGTGAGGAACATTCTTATTATCCAGTCAACTACCGATCCTTTCCATGGAGAAAAACATCTATATCCTGCAGGTGTATAGTTGTCTTATTGGTTAGATAAGGGTACTTCTCTGTAATCAAATTAGGGTATACGTGCACAGGAATTATACGTAATGATAATAATTTGATCAAAACAGCATTTTATGTTTTGAAAGTGAACTTTTTCCTATCAGGTATGAGTTATTGCCGTAAAGGTATCAATTAAGGTTATATATGTGTTGCAGTGACTCAGATATTGAGAATATTTAGACATTATCAAACCCATTAATCTTATCTAACAAACAAAGACATTCGTAGACTGTGAATGCAGGTTGTGTAAAAATTCAATAACATGTTTAGAAATAACAGGCATGTAGTAGAAACTATAAAACAAACCACTTTTCTGAAATGAAATGAGCCACGATCGCCATAAATCCTCTACCAGCACTCTTGTTTACCAATCTTGGATTTCTTTTTTTGGAAAGATTTGTAAATGCCTGCTAAACATGGGAAAAAATAAATTACATCCCAGTATCACGATACAAAAAATAGTATTCGTCTCTTGACCCCTAAATTTACAAATCATTCAAACAGATTTAAACAGAAGCCTATTTCAAATCATGCCAACAAAAAATATAGAATAGTAAATAAAGAATATTACAGCAATACCAATGAAGATACTATCAATATTTTACAGCCAACAAGACATAAGCAAGAGCAGGGATTCTTTAAGAGAAAAAACATAAAAAAATGTGCTTCCACAATACACCGGCATATGGGAAACAACAATAGTCAATAGTAATTAGGAAATACGCTATACCTTAGTATCATCATTGATTAGGGAGGGACGGAGAGGGAGGGTGGGAGGGAGAGAGAGAGAGAGATTTTAAGTCTATAACTATGTATAACTAGTTGCCTTTATGATTTTGATTAACAAATTATGATTTTGATTCATGTATACATTCAATAGAAGAAATTAATTGGAAATAACTTTTAAGTCTATAACTATGTATAACTAGTTGCCTTTATCATTTATGGTTAACATTAACTCACATTAAAACCTATGTAAATGATAAACTAATAATATCTCTTGCACACAACTGAGGTCGATGTATGAATTCAAAAGTTTGATCAATATGATAAAATTTCTTTTAAAACCCCTTTATAAACATGTGGTCTAATCAATATCCTAAATTATTATTCCTCTAGAATTACAAAAATAGTTAGGATAATTTATTAAATGTTATTTGTGTTTACTTTTTCTTGCAATAAAGTAGAATTCATGGGTTGATTATAAAATGGTTCATTTCATCATTGGGTACACTTATTTTGATACAACTAACTCATACATTTATATACTTTGTAATCATATTGTAGGATGAGCAATATTTGGATAAGAAGTATAATGAATGTCAACCACTTTTCGTCTTCATCTCTTTAACTTAAAATTTTAATGGTTCCGACATTAGAAATTTATAATGTCACTAGAAATAGTTTAGTAGGATAGTGCCCGCATTATCATTGAAGGTGCATGTTTCGAGTCTTGTTAAGTGTGCTAGGTGAGAAATCACTTGTGCTCCTTAATAAGATTGGAAAAGAAAAACATTTAGTTTTTAACTTGGTTCTTATATGGTTCTCAACTTGTGTCATGTACAAATTGCGGGACTTTAGTTTGCGGTTGCATTGATTCTCCTATTTTAAGTTATGAGTAAGTCGACTAACATGACATTCGACACTTAGAAAATAGAGGGATTTTAGTTTGCGGTTGCATTAATTCTCCTATTTTCTTAAATAGCTTAGTGGTGTTTTTCCTTTTTTTTGTTCTTGCTAATTATAGAAAAAAATAGTACCATTGTGTAGGCACTAAAAAAATCCAATATGTGAAATGGACTCATATACTGAAGGTTCTTGGTATTCCGAATCCGTTCTTGTATATGTATTTTGTCATGTAATTATATACTTTATGTTTATTTTAAATACAATTATATATATATATGATCTCAATTTGTCAAAAGCACGCAACACTGGGATGCATTGGAATCGCTTTAATCTGTTAGTTTTGTTGCATATTAATATGACCAAAATAAGTATATAATCCGATTAATATCAATATTTTGATAGAGGTTATAAGGGCTAGATAATTTGAGGGTGAGTTTTCATCGTGAATATCTAGTTACTTCACCGATTAAAGTTAGTTTATCGTATCTAGTCAGTGAGATGACAAAGGGTGTGAAAGAATACTGTTTAAGGTTAATTTATGTGTTTTTCCGTCATGATAGGCATAATGTTGCACATATGAAAGGTTCTTTGATCAGGAAGAGGTCAAATATTCAGTATTGTGAATACGATTTAACTAACAAGTGCATCTGGGCTATTGTTTAAGACTTATTTATAAGTTAAATCTATGTAGTCATTTATGATTAGGAAAAATCCGATTGATTTATTAATCCATCAATTAATATTTTATGCTAATAGTATTTAGAATTGATATATTTTAGAATTTAGTACACTAAAACCCATTTTTCTAACACAATAAAACTCAATTAAAAACATGGAAGTAGTTGAAACTACCATAAAATTAAATACTAATTATATAAAAAAAACTAAAAACTTTTTCAACACAATAAAACCAAAACAATAATATAGAAACCTACTTGAAACCCTCTATAATAATATTTAGAATTTAAATATGGAAATAAATGAAATAAAATATTTATGCATTCGTTTTCTTAACAAATTATTCACTATGGATTTACATAGATTTCCTCCAAATTTTCTTTCAAAAAGTACATCAATATATAATTACAAATATTAAATAATTATATTATTTATTAAATATGTTAAATTAATTAGGTTTCTTATCTAGTGCTTGGGGGGCCGTGTTAGGTATGCACACCCTTCTAATAGTTTGAACTTCCAAGTTATAATTATTATACTTGGCAAGTACATTAGTATGTATGTAAGAGTATATTTAAGGATGAGGGTTGGTTATGGTTGTTACCTCCTAGTTACTTCATCAATTACACTTCTCTACATGTGTTAGTGAAATGACTAGATTGTGAAAGAAAGGTTTTCAATTTTACCTTTTTTAAGTTGGAGTGATTAAGATTTTAATCCTTCTCGAGCAAATCTTGGGATCCCGATTGAGTCCTCTCATTCGTGATATTTTGCGTACTCGTTAGGAAATTTCTAAATCCTTTAGAGTAAGTCCACTGTTGTTTAACTGATGCTCCGGTATATTAAAAGGTAGAATATAAAATAACAAGATTAGTTTTACTCCTTAGAAAGAAAGTAGTTACTGCTGTATGGGAAAAAATATTTTTTGATGTTTTGCATATATAGTTGTTGGGTGGTCATATACGAATTGTTGTGAAAAAATGTCAAACAAATACAAATGAATAATGAAACGAATTTGAAGACATCAAAATATACGTGGTCTCCAAGAATCACAAACAATTGTGATTTTGGACTATTTCGTGGGTGAGAGATTAATATATTCACTATTTGAATGAGTTACAACCAATCAACCTATTAAAATAACTAACTAACACTTCACCCGATTATAATTAAGAACTTATATCACATTTAAGAGAAGAACCACACTATCAAAACCATCAACCCAAGCCTAACAATAATATTTAGAGTTTAGACCTTACATATTTTATATCTTTCTATCTCTTTTAAGAAAACTACACTACGTTGTATATTTTGGTAATCAAGAGGTTTAGTGCTAAATCGAAAATATAACATTTCATAGGTCGACTTTTAATGAAATAGAAAATATATTGCACAACCTAATCTAATTAGAAATAGGTAATACATGAAATAATAAAGTTAAAGAGTCTAAATATAGATATTAATAAAATATCCACCGAATCGGTCCAAGCGTTTAAAATTACAAATCTAAACCTCGACTGAATTTCTTGCAAGCTGATATAATCATTAAGCAACATTCAGTTTTTGTGGCATAGATCTTGATCTTCAATTTCAAGCATTGTTGTGATTGCTAATTTTCTTTACTTCAGTTGAACAAATTCAGACAATCAATTTAATCGAAACTCATTGTTAAATAATCTGCTAATATCATCTCACTTCTTCATCTATCCATCCATCAATCAATCCAATTCATCAAAACTTACAAACTTGCAATCAACTGATTCAATTCCAATATTTAATTTTTCATTCCAACATATTGACAAAAATTTTATAACAGGGATTTCAACTAACAATGATTAAATTGATTACTTTAGATGCGAATGACCAAATTGTTCAATCATAACAAGTTCAACTAGAACCATTTGTCTACAACTTCAATCATATTTTAGTAATTAATTATTCTGCCATACAAAATTCCACTAGATCCGAACCATTGGAATTAATACCAGTTAGTTGTAAACAATCGTAAAACAAATACAAATAAGCAGTTAAACAATCAATTTAATGAACGAGAAGATGTCGTGTATATTATTGAATGGATGATGAAATTTGAGACGTATTGCTTTCAAAAGATGGCAAAACGAAGGGGTTCATATATATATTGAGTAAGTTGCGCTTTTCCGTTTGGGAAGTAATCCAATAATTGATCATTTATCAATTAAGAGTATAGGGGCAAAGTAAAGTGGGACATACAATGTTGAATATTTGGTAGGTGAGGGGCCAACCTTACCTTTCAATATCAAATTCACACGTGAAACATGTTAATTTTTTTTAATTTAATGGTGGGAAAATGTCACGCCCCAAAATCCAGAAAACGGACATCGAGGCGTGGCCTTTTTAAACAAAACAAAATAGAACGTGTTAGTACAAAATTAAAATTTTAAAAGAGAAAACACTTGCGAGCTAAAGGAACAATTAATCAATAAATAAAAGTGTTTGCCAAACGCGGCTACAAGACGAGACAGTTTTAACAAATTTATAAAAGGAAATAAACGAATGTAATATGCCCGTAGGCTACAACCTCGAAAAATAATCTAAAGAAATTAAAACGAATTAGGAAGCCCAAACCCATGCGCTACCTCGATAATGTTCCTAACCAACGCCTCAACCTAAGTTGTACTTGAAAGACAAAATTGTAATGGTGAGTCCCATGCACATACATAGACGTGACGGCACCACAAAATACCGTCACTCCATCCCATAAATGCAAGACTCACAACAACAACTATGATAGCAACATATAAAAAGAAATAAAATAACGTCGTACAACAAGATAAATTAAATAGCTCCAACACACATCTATAGCAAACATGCACCTCTCATGCCACCTACCCCAGTCCGTAAGGTAGGTCATTCCCTATCCCCTCGGCCGTCTTCTGTCCCCGGAATTAGGAAGAGACAGAGACCATTGCTAACATAAAAGTAGATTTAAAGTGTGCACTTGGACCTCTCATGCCACTCGTCCCAGTCCGTAAGACGAGTCATTCCCTATCCCCATGGCCGTCTTCTGTCCCCGGAATTAGAAAGAGACAGAGACCATTGCTAACAGAAAAATAAATAGAGTGCACACTAGGACCTCTCATGTCACGCCCCAAAATCCGTAAAGGACATCTAGGCATGACCTTTTTAAAAACAAGAGGAAAACGAAACTTGTTGGTACAAAATTTAAATTTTCAAAAAAGAAAACACTTGCAAGCTTAAAGGAACAATTAATCAATAAATGAAAGGGTTTGCCAAACGCGGCTACAAGACGAGACAGTTTTGACAAATTTATAAAAAGAAATAAACGAATCTAAATTGGCCGTAGGCTACAACCTCAAAAACAATCTAAGTGAAAAGGAAATGAAAGCCCTGAGCCCATGTGATGTATTGCCATAGCTCCTAACCGAACGTCTCAACCTAAATTGTACCTGAAAGACAAAATTGTAACGGTGAGTCCTACGCACATAAATAGACGGGACGGCACCACAAAATACCGTCACTCCATCCCATAAATGCAAGACTCAAAACAACAACTATGATAGCAACATATAAAAAGAAATAAAATAACGTCGTACAACAAGATAAATTAAATAGCTCCAACACACATCTATAGCAAACATGGACCTCTCATGCCACCTACCCCAGTCCGTAAGGTAGGTCATTCCCTATCCCCTCGGCCGTCTTCTGTCCCCGGAATTAGGAAGAGACAGAGACCATTGCTAACATAAAAGTAGATTTAAAGTGTGCACTTGGACCTCTCATGCCACTCGTCCCAGTCCGTAAGACGAGTCATTTCCTATCCCCATGGCCGTCTTCTGTCCCCGGAATTAGAAAGAGACAGAGACCATTGCTAACAGAAAAATAAATAGAGTGCACACTAGGACCTCTCATGTCACGCCCCAAAATCCATAAAGGACATCTAGGCATGAACTTTTTAAAAACAAAAGGAAAACGAAACCTGTTGGTACAAAATTTAAAATTTCAAAAAAGAAAACACTTGCGAGCTTAAAGGAACAATTAATCAATAAATGAAAGGGTTTGCCAAACGCGGCTACAAGACGAGACAGTTTTGACAAATTTATAAAAAGAAATAAACGAATGTAAATTGGCCATAGGCTACAACCTCAAAAACAATCTAAGTGAAAAGGAAATGAAAGCCCCGAGCCCATGTGATGTATTGCCATAGCTCCTAACCGAACGTCTCAACCTAAATTGTACTTGAAAGGCAAAATTGTAACGGTGAGTCCTACGCACATAAATAGACGGGACGGCACCACAAAATACCGTCACTCCATCCCATAAATGCAAGACTCACAACAACAACTATGATAGCAACATATAAAAAGAAATAAAATAACGTCGTACAACAAGATAAATTAAATAGCTCCAACACACATCTATAGCAAACATGGACCTCTCATGCCACCTACCCCAGTCCGTAAGGTAGGTCATTCCCTATCCTCTCGGCCGTCTTCTGTCCCCGGAATTAGGAAGAGACAGAGACCATTGCTAACATAAAAGTAGATTTAAAATGCGCACTTGGACCACTCATGCCACTCGTCCCAGTCCGTAAGATGAGTTATTCCCTATCACCTCGGCCGTCTTCTGTCCCCGGAATTAGGAAGAGACAGAGACCATTGCTAACATAAAAATAAATATAGTGCACACTAGGACCTCTGATGCCACTCGTCCCAGTCCGTAAGACGAGTCATTCCCTATCCCCTCGGCCGTCTATTGTCCCCGGAATTAGGAAGAGACAGAGACCATTGCCACTACAGCTAAATCACAAGGCCTCGGCCAATAATATAAATCCATGCAAATATCACATTCTCACACGTCTCTTTGACGCAATTCAACTAAGCACATAAGCATAAATACTATATTCACAACTAGCCAACCAACTCTAACAACATAATATTCCATTCAGGCATTTTAACAAACACCTTATATGCGCAATATAAAACTCATCACTATTCAACAATAATTTACCCAATTCTATCAACAACCATTATAATACATAATCAACGCATAAAACACGCAACCCATCAATATTCTCATTAATCCGAAATTAATATGTCAAAAGCCTCAACTTCTACAATTCACATAATGGAATTAAAAATATAACAACTAAACCCCAATTAACAATTTAAGAACATAATTAATATAAAAGGCAAAAACCCCGAATTTATAATAAACGTAAAACCTAATCCTAACATACACCCTCGTCTAGTGGCAATGGATAACCCCCGTTACCTTAGCGGATAGAGGAGATGCTTCCGGTAAGAACCCGCTAACGTGGTCTCTACTTCTTCTTCCTAAGCTTTAGAATCTCCCTTTTTCTGTCTTTTCTCTCTTCTATTTGGCTGGTTTTTAGGTTTTAAGAATGAAAAGTGGGCTGATTTGAGTTTTAGAAAAACTGTTTTTAGATAGTTTGTGGGAGCGAACTATTTGGTCCCCAAATTTCTAAAAGCTAACTTTTAATCAAAATTATTAATATACTACTCAATAATAACAAATCTTTAGAAACAAATCTATTGGGTCCTTTTTATTAGTAAAAATACTAACAGGTTTTTAAAGTAAAGCTTTTTGGAAGAGTTTCGGTTTTGGCTAAAAATTAGTCGAGTGACCGTTTTTTGGTAAAATTTTGCATAAAACGTTTTTGGATAAATTAATTCCTAATTAAAATCATTTATAAAAATACGGGATGTTACAACTAACCCTCCTTAAAAGAATTTCGTCCCGAAATTTCCTCTCTAAACAACTATACCCAGAAATGATAAACTTTTACAAATAAGGCCATAAAAATTTAAACGTACAATTCGTGTCATAATCTAAGAAATAAAACACGTAGGGCTCACAATCCGTAACAACTCCATAACATAAATACATGAACTACACGTAAGAATCTCAAATAAGGTAAACACCTATATGCAATATCAAACATAGTAAAAGACAACTCAACAACATCAAAACGTCCCCAAGACTCAATGTACGGGTCTTTCTAGTAAACATAAACACCAAACTCTAGGCGTTACAACTAAAATAAACTCCAAAATCTAGGCGTTACAACCTTTCCCCGATAAACAAAATTTCGTCCCGAAATTAGAAAACATCTAAACAAAAGTACCTATAGAAAAGTCGAGATTAGGATACTTCCTCTTCATCTCATCCTCGCGTTCCCAAGTTTCCTCCTCGACCCTGTGGTGTTTCCAAACCACTTTTACCAATCTAATCGTTTTTCCTCGAAGTTCCTTCTCTTGCACGTCGATAATCCTCGTAGGTCCCACTTCGTAGGTCACATCCGCACTAACCTCAATGTCCTCAAAGTCCACCACGTGTGAAGGGTCGTGATGATACTTTTTCAACATTGACACATGGAACACCGGGTGAACCCCTGCCAACTTTGGTGGCAAGTCCAACCGGTATGCAACTTCTCCAACTCGGTCAACGATTTCAAATGGTCCGATAAATCTTGGGCTCAACTTCCCTTTAGAGCCAAACCTCATAATCCCCTTCCTGGGCGAAACTCACAAAAATACTTGATCCCCCTTTTTGAATTCCAAAGGTCTCTTCCTCTTATCCGCATAACTCTTTTGCCTACTTCGAGCAGTCTCAAGCCTTTGTCGAATTAACTTGATATTTTCTGTCATTTCTTGAATCAATTGCGGTCCTAACATTTCCGCTTCTCCCACCTCGGTCCAACACACCGGAGACCTACATGGCCACCCGTATAAAGCCTCGAAAGCTGCCATGCCAATACTAGCTTGGAAGCTATTATTATACGCAAACTCAACCAAGGGTAGATGGCTCTCCCAGCCTCCCTTGAAGTCATTCACACATGCGCGTAACATATCCTCTAGCACTTGGATAGTCCGCTCCGATTGTCCATCCATTTTGGGATGAAACGCCGTACACATTGTCAACTTGGTCCCTAAGGCATTTTGAAATGCCCCCCAGAACCTCGACACAAACCTCGCATCTCGATCCGATACTATCGAAATCGGCACCCCATGAAGTCTAACAATTTCCTTAATATATTTTCGTCCCAAGATTTCCACCGAATTTGTCATCTTAATCGCAATGAAGTGTGCGGATTTTCTCAAACGGTCGACCACAACCCACACAGCGTCATTCCCACTTACCGATTTAGGTAAGTTGGTCACAAAATCCATTGCCATCCTTTCCTACTTCCATTTCGCTACCGGTAAGGGTTGGAGCATACCCGCCGGCCTTTGGTGTTCCGCTTTCACTTGCTGGAAAGTTAGACACCTGCTAACATATGAAGCTACATCTCGTTTTATTCCGGGCCACCAAAATTGTCTCTTCGCATCGTGATACATTTTCGTTCCGCCGGGGTGAACGGCTAATCGGGAGTGGTGAAACTCCTTCAATACCTCGTTCCTCATGTTTTCTATCACATAAGTCCTTCCCTTAAATAGTAGTCCTCCATCAGTTCCTTTCGTCCAACCATCTAGTCCTTCGCTAGAACTCATCTGTTTCTCATAGCTCGCCACTTTCTCGTCCCCATCTTGTGCTTCTAGAACCCTACTCACAAGTTCCGGTTGTACCACTATTGTGTACAAAGTCCCCACATTATCATGTCCCAACTCCAAGTCGAACTCATTCACTTTTCCCATCATCGTCCATTCGTTGATTGCCACATGCGCTAAGGTCGCATGGGACTTTTGACTCAAAGCATCCGCCACTACATTGGCCTTTCCCAGATGATAGTGCAAGTTGTAGTCGTACTGTTCCAGATATTCCATCAATCGTCGTTGTCGCATATTTAAATCCCGTTGGGTTAAAATATGCCCTAAGCTCTTGTGATCCGAGAACACTTCGAACTTTTCTCCGAACAGATAATGCCTCCATATCTTCAACGCATGAACTATTGCCGCTAGCTCTAGGTCATGTGTCGGATAGTTCTTTTTGTGAATCTTTAGTTGTCGCGAAGCATATGCGATAACCTTTCCGTCTTGCATTAAGACGCAACCCAAACCTTCCTTCGAAGCATCGCAATACACTTGGTAACCCTTCCTTTGCTCAGGAATAACTAGTATAGGAGAACTAGTCAACCGCTTCTTGAGCTCTAGGAAGGCTTTCTCGCAAGCCTCACTCCACACGAACTTCACCCCCTTTTTGGTAAGGTAAGTCATTGGAGTCGAGAACTTCGAGAAATCCTTGGCGAACCGTCGATAGTATCCCGCTAAACCCAAGAAACTTCGAATCTCGAACACATTTTTCGGTTGTACCCATTTCGATACCGCCTCAATTTTCGTCGTGTCCACCTTTACCCCTTCTTCCGAGATCACATGTCCAAGAAATTTCACCTCATTTAGCCAAAATTCACATTTGCTAAACTTCCCGTAAAGTTGGTGCTCTCTCAACGTGAGCAACGCTAAACGGAGATGCTCCTCGTGTTCCTCTCTTGAACTCGAGTAAATCAAGATATCGTCGACGAAGACCACCACGAACTTGTCGAGATACTCCTTGAAAATCCGGTTCATTAATTCCATAAATTCCGCCGGCGCATTAGTTAACCTGAATGGCATCACCACAAACTCATAGTGACCATACCGAGTCCTAAAGGCCGTTTTCGAAATATCCTCATCTTTCACCCTCAATTGGTGATAGCCTGATCGTAAGTCGATTTTTGAAAAGAACATTGCTCCCTTTAGTTGGTCAAACAAATCGTCAATTCGAGGTAGTGGGTACTTATTCTTAATAGTCACACTATTTAGTTTTCGATAGTCGATGCACATCCTCATCGATCCCTCCTTCTTTTGCACAAATAAGGCCGGTGCCGCCCACGGTGACGTACTCTGCCTAATAAACCCCTTCTCTAGCAGTTCTTCTAACTGCTTACTTAACTCTTTTAACTCAGTCGGTGCCAATCGGTACGGGGAAATGGCTATGGGTGCCAAATCGATAGAAAAGTCTAACCCTCTCTTCGGTGGTAACCCAGGTAGATCCTTCGGAAGCACATCCCTAAAATTGTCCACTACATGTGGCCACATTTCCACTTCCTCGTCGTTATCCACTATCAAGAGACTAGCCAAAAGACAAGACAGGTTGCCCACAACCCGCTTGGAATAATAAGGAATAGAAGAAAGGGTAGCGTCCCTTTCCCCACGAAAGAACACCTCGTCTCCAGATGAAGTTGTAAGGAAAATTTTTCGTCGAACATAATCGATGAAAGAGTTGAAATGAACCAACCAGCCCATTCCAAGGATCATGTCGAATCGTGACATCTCGATGACAACTAAATCAAACGTAAATGAGTGGTCCGCGACCATTATCTCACAAGACCGACACACTCAGTCCAACACAACTCAACCCCCAATAGGAGTCTCTACAACAATAGGGTTCTCTAGAATCCCAATTTCTAACGACAAAGACTCAACTAGACTTCTAGATATAAAAGAACGCGAAGCCCCCGTATCGAAAAGAACATGTGCCCAAGATGAGCACACAAGAACCGTACCTTGTACATTTGCCGGATCTCCTTGGTGTGGCAACTGTGGCCAGGCCTATAAACGAGCCTGAGCTGGTGGGTTTCCTTGTGGTCCTCGATTTCCCCCATTATTTCCTCGGTTCCCCAGGCCTTGATAGCCTCCTCGATAGTTCCCACGATTTCCCCCTCTTTGGTGGTTACCTCGAAACCCTCCCCCTTGGTTCCCAGGTAATTGGTGTTGTGGCACAAATTCTAGTCCTCTTGGTGGTGGTGGTGGTAGCCTAGGTTGGTTAAAAGGCCGGTTGTTGTCGATTCTTTCTTGTCCCAAAGTACAAACCCTTGCCGTATGTCCAAACCGGTTGCATGTCCTACATTGGACTCTAGGGCACTCGTATTGTCAATGATTCACATCTCCACAGGTGAAACACACTCTCTTCATTATGGTGTTGGTTGGTAGTGGGTTAAAACCTCTATCTCCTCTGCCCTGTTATGGAAAACGCGAATTATTTGCCATATCCCAAGTCCGCTTCTTCTCTTCCCTCGGAGCATTTTCGGTTTTCGACTTTTCCGAGATTCTCTTGCTATGGAGTAGAGCTCCATCCACAGCTTGAGCTGATTTTACTAACTCATTATAGTTGACATGGCGGGCTGATGCCAATTGTAATGAGATGGTAGGATTTAACCCATTCATGAATCTCCTACATCTTTCTGCACCTCCTATAACCGATTCTGGGGCATACCTCGAGAGTGAGGTAAACTTTAGTTGGTATGCTTCAACGGTCATACCCCCTTGATACAGCTCCTCGAAACGTCTTCTCATTTCGTCCTTATAAGAATCTGGAAGAAACTGTCGATTAAACAATTCGATGAACTCGTTCCATTCGAAGTTGCTTACGTCGTAAGTATCTACGATCACCAACCACCACTTCCGTGCTTCACCCTTTAGGTGAAACTGAGCCATATTCATCCGTTGCTCCCCATTTACTATCCCCACAGCCGATAAGTATTTCTCCATTTCGTCCACCCATCCCTCAGCTATGGATGGTTCACCTACCCCATCGAAGGTCGGAGCCCCCAATCGGGTGAAGTTAAGCAATCCATTGTTGCTTGAACTCCCAGCTTGTGCATTCTGCACCGTCATTTACACCACCTTCTGAAGGTCGGTCATCACTTGGTTAGCGTTTACAGATTCCGGTTCAGGTGCAAAAGTCTCTTCTTCTTCCACATTCACTTCCTCATATACATTCTCAACCTCTTCCTCTACCTCGGGTTGCTCAGGTGGTGGGGCCCTAGAGTTACCTCTTCCCCCACGACCTCTAGCTGCCCTTCCCCCTCTAGTTGCTCCCTGCCCCCTTGGAGCTCTTCTTACTCTTCCACTTGCCCCACCTTGGGTAGCCGCACCTCTTGATGGTGGTGCGCCCCCATGTGTAGCTAGTCCCCTTCCACTATTGTGTACAAGGTCCCCACATTAACATTCCCCAACTCTAAGTCAAACTCGTTCACTTTTCCCATCATCCTCCATTCGTCGATCTCCACATGCGCTAAGGTCGCATGGGACTTTTTACTCAAAGCATCCGCCACTACATTGGCCTTTCCTGGGTGATAGTGCAAGTCGTAGTCGTATTGTTCCAGATATTCCATCCATCGTCGTTGTCGCATATTTAGATCACGTTGGGTAAAAATATACCCTAAGCTCTTGTGATCCGAGAACACTTCTAACTTTTCCCCGAACAGATAATGCCTTCATATCTTCAACGCATGAACTATTGCGGCTAGCTCTAGGTCATGTGTTGGATAGTTTTTTCCGTGAATCTTTAGTTGTCGCGAAGAATATGTGATCACCTTTCCATCTTGTATCAAGACGCAACCCAAACCTTCCTTCGAAGCATCGCAATACAATTGGTAACCATTCCCTTGCTCGGGAATAATTAGTATGGGGGAACTAGTCAACCGCTTCTTGAGCTCTATGAAAACTTTCTCGCAAGCCTCACTCCACACGAACTTCACCCCTTTCTTAGTAAGGTGAGTCATTGGAGTCGCTAACTTCGAGAAATCCTTGACGAACCGTCGATAGTATTCCGCTAACCCCAAGAAACTCCGAATCTCGAACACATTTTTCGGTTGTGCGAAATTCGAAACCGCCTCAATTTTTGTTGCGTCTACCTTTACCCATTCTTCTGAGATCACATGTCCAAGAAATGTCACCTCATTTATCCAAAACTCACATTTGCTAAATTTTCCGTAAAGTTGGTGCTCCCTCAATGTGAGCGCGTTCCTCTCTTGAACTCGAGTAAATCAAGATATCGTCGACGAAGACCACCACGAACTTGTCAAGATACTCCTTAAAGATCTGGTTCATTAACTCCATAAATGCTGCTGGTGAATTAGTTAACCCAAATGGCATGACCACAAACTCATAGTGACCATGCCGGTTCCTAAAGGCCATTTTCGAAATATCCTTATCCTTCACCCTCAATTGGTGATAGCCTGATCCCAAGTCGAGTTTTGAAAAGAACGTCGCTCCCTTCAGTTGGTCAAACAAATCATCAATTCGAGGTAGTTGGTACTTATTCTTTATAGTCACCCTATTTAGCTTTCGCTAGTCGATGCACATCCTCATCGATGCATCCTTCTTTTGCACAAATAAGGTCGGTGCCACCCACGGTGACGTACTCGGCCTAATAAACCCCTTCTCCAGCAGTTCCTCTAACTGCTTACTTAACTCTTTTAACTCAGCCGGTGCCAATCGGTACGGGGAAATGGCTATGGGTGCCATTCCTGGTACCAAATCGATAGAAATATCTAACCCTCTTCAGTGGTAACCCCGGTAGATCCTTCGGAAACACATCTCTAAAATCGTCCACTACGATTGGCCATGTTTCAACTTCCTCGTCGTTATCCACTATCGATGATTCACATCTCCACATTGGAAACACGCTCCCCTCATCACGACGTTTGTCAGTAGTGGATTAAAACCCCTCTCTCCTCTGCCCTGTTGTGGAAAACGCGAATTATTCGCCATATCCCAAGTCCGCTTCTTCTCTTCCCTCGGAGCATTTCCGGTTTTCGACTTCTCCAAGATTCTCTTGCTATGGAGTAGAGCTCCTTCCACAGCTTGAGCCGATTTTACCAACTCATTATAGTTGATATGGTGGGCCGATGCCAATTGCAATGAGATAGTCGGGTTTCGCCCCTTCATGAATCTCCTGCATTTTTTTGCATCCTCTAGAACCGAGTCTGGGGCATACCTCGAGAGTGAGGTAAACTTTAGCTGGTATGATTGAATGGTCATACCCCCTTGATATAGTTCATCGAACCGCCTCCTCATTTCATCCTTATAAGAATTGGGAAGAAACTATCGATTGAACAATTCGATGAATTCATTCC
This sequence comes from Primula vulgaris, assembly GCA_963920805.1. NCBI lineage: Eukaryota > Viridiplantae > Streptophyta > Magnoliopsida > Ericales > Primulaceae > Primula > Primula vulgaris. The sequence continues at coordinate 11,487,233 of OY987215.1, read as the reverse complement.
AGTCGATGTTGGTTAAGTTGTAAGTATCCACGATCCCTAACCACCACTTCCGTGCTTTACCTTTTAGGTGAAACTGGGCCATATTCACCCGTTGTTCCCCATCTACTATTCCCGCTGTCGATAAGTATTTCTCCATTTCGTCCACCCATCCCTCAGCTATGGATGGTTCACCTATCCCATCGAAAGTCGGAGCCCCCAATCGGGTGAAGTTAAGCAATCCATTGTTACTTGAAATTCCATCTTGTCCATTCTGCACCATCATTTGCACCACCTTCTGAAGGTCGGTCATCACTTGGTTAGCGTTTACTGATTCCGGTTCAGGTGCAAAAGTCTCTTCTTCTTCCACATTCACTTCCTCATATACATTCTCAACCTCTTCCTCTACCTCGGGTTGCTCAGGTGGTGGGGCCCTAGAGTTACCTCTTCCCCCACGACCTCTAGCTGCCCTTCCCCCTCTAGTTGCTCCCCTCCCCTTTGGAGATCTTCTTCCTCTTCCATTTGCCTCACCTCGGGTAGCCGCACTGCTTGATGGTGGTGCGCCCCCGCGTGTAGCTGGTCCTCGTCCACTAGTCCTTGTGGTAATAGCCATGACTACAACAGATTAAACCGACACTTAGTTGTCTCGCTTGACATTACTACTCATACATGAATACTATACTTATTCATCTTGACTCCTAACACTTAACAAAATCTACGTCCCACCAAAAATTTTAAATTATGCTAATCATACAATACAGCATTCCGCACATTACGCGATAATCACAAAACATGTAAAACATGATAAAATCTCGTTTTTCATGCTAATCATTTATCAAGATTTCTAACGTGCAAATTATAGAGTACTGAAATACGAAGCCAACGCTTCAAGCGGAATCAAATTCGGAGTAAAAACGAAGGAGTTATAAACGTTTGATGTATAGCGAGAAAACCGCATAATTGCCAGAACACGACCGATCGTTTTAGACAAAACGACCGATCGTTTTGGTCCAAATATTACCCGAGAGGTTAGAAAGATACGACCGATCCTTTTGACAAACGACCGATCGTTTTTTGGTCAAAATCTGTCCAGAGAGGTCTGAAAAATTCAACCGATCGTTTTTCAACATCCATTCGCATAAAAAGTTCATTACCATACAAGTTAATAATTTGAAAACATACAACCTAAAATCATCAACTTCACAATTCTCGCACTTTAATAGTACGCTACTACTTGACATGCAAATTTATACCTCATACACACTATATCAATCTACACACGCATACAAAGTACACAAAAGTACGAGGGATAACCCCTCACGATACGTTATCCTAAAGCACCCGAGCGTACTCGCATACTCTAGAACTCCACATCGCTAAGGTATTCCTTCACACATACCGACGAGAGGTCCACCCACTACTTTGGCGAGCCGGGATAAACAAGCGTCCTTATTGTCCCCAACTTGCTTCACATGTGGACTTTCCTTCGATCAACTACTACTAAATTCTAGCTACATGTCTTAAGCTAAATGCAACCCCCCGTTTTAGAAAAAGTCTGAATTTTTTGAAAAGTTTTGTGAAAATGATACGATAGATCTTGGTCCAATGGTTACCCATCTTCCCGTCATTCCAAAGTATACAAGAACCTAGTTAGCTCTGATACCATCTGTAATGACCCGGCCCCACGAACCGAACCGTAACGCCCGTATCAACAATATTGTCCGCTTTGGCACAACTTCCCAGGGGGGTCACCCATCCTGATACTACTCCAAGCTAAGCACGCTTAACTGTGGAGTTTCGTCATCGCTATTGTGCCGCACGGCTTTAAAAGGCCTTATTAATAGGAAATGGATCTTTAAGCTCATATACCACACGAGTACTCTCATATCTGGGCAATGTGGGACTGACGCACAACACCGCACCATAGAAATTCCTTCCTGGAAGTCTGGGTCGTCACATTTACAGCTAAATAAATCTTTCAGAATTTGATAATATTTTTTGGAAATGAACTAGAATACTCTTGCAAAATCAATTTATTGAAACCATGAGTGGTTATAGAAATTTGATGTTTGCGGCGGAGGAGTTTTAGTTTCATTTTTCGGAATTAGATTGTACGTGTTTGTTATTTAAGATTAAACAAATTATAAATGCTCGTTGAGTTTTATTTTAAGAATAAACAGATATCGGCTAAATTATTATTTTGTTGAAATAACATCTTATTATTTTGTTAAAAGAACTTTTAATAATTTGTTGAATTCATATTTTATTAATTTGTTGATAGAACATATTGTAAATATGTTCAGTTTGCTATTATTGAGAATATCAATCGAGTAATATTACACTACTATGATTGGGGGAGAACTCTGAGGGTCCCACAAATGTGGGGGTAACCCATCGATCTTGTAGATCAATAATCTAAACATAACCCAAAGCGCCTACGGGCGAGTGGGAGAATACCTAGTGGTATGGACTTCAAATTTCTAAAATAAATGATACCGTTTCATTTACTACCTTGAAATCGATTAAGTTTTTCTGTGACATTGTGCATGTCCTGAGTGAGGGCAAAGAGAATGCACGAACCATGGGGGCAGTTATATGTGGAAAGTTTTAAATGTTTGGAAGCCCACTAACAAGTGAAAGGATGAAAACTTAAATCATGTACTGGTGGTTTTTAAAACATAAGGGTAGTAGCCTTTTCGGTAGCTAAAACACTAGTATCAGATTGTGAGTAGTTTGCGTGTTTGTAGCAATTCATGAGTGACTATATATTCAAATTGAGCGTATTAATCGACAGTCTTGTGGTCAATAATGACATGTTGAGTTATTCAAATAAGTCATTGATTTGACATGATATAGTAGTAGGTCATGAGAATATAAACCTTAAAGGTTTTAGTTTTCTAAATCTATTATCTAAATTAAAACACAAATATGAGTTTGTGTTTGAAGCAATGTATTGTAAAGTCTTCGGTTCGAACTTTCGAACGGAGTACATAATTTCATGGTTTGGTGCATTTGAGATGCGTGCAAACCGGGAATGAGCTAAATGGTACTTCATCAATTTATTGATGATTATACTAAATACTGATATGTCTACTTGATGAAAAGTAAGGGCATATCAATGGAGATCTTTATTCTCTAAGAGTGAATACGAGAATCCTTTTGTTGAGTATTAAGCCTTGTCGGAAAATATGGTCGAACCATGGGTGTTCTATTGCGGTAATCTACCAAGTTTAAGCCAATGATTAAGTGTTAATCACTAAATGTTAGACTGCTCTCGAATGTGTTAAACATTTTCTAACTAGTTCTGAAACAGTATATTCACATGGCTATAAATACATGGTCACTGTGAATGAGGTGGTGAATATGAGACACCGTGTGCACAAATGTGTGGTTAGAATGACACAAATCATTAAAGGACGAGTCATCATGCTTCCGAGCAAATATGAGGTTGTTGAGCGATGAATGTCATCTTAATAAGTTTAGGGCTAAACTCTGAACTTGTGTGGAAAGCAAGCTTTCCGCAAACTCTGTGTTGAACAAACTACCGCTTAGGAAGTTTGACCAAACAATTAGAATTATACAAGGCAAGTTGCCCAATTATAAGTTCTTGGAAGTTTGGTGCTTCCTTAGGAAGGTTTCAATTCATGTTTCCTTAAATGACTTGGATAGAACCAAAAATGGTAAATTGTTTGTTCATTGGATAAACACTAAATATAGCGTTGATTGATTTCTCGTGTACAAGTTGGATAAACTGTAGGTGCATGTAGATAGGATCATAAAAGCCCGAGAAGCATATTTTCTTAAAGAGATCTTTTTCCACAAAACTCCAACACCTGACGAGGCTGCAGACTCAAACGCTGATTGGAAATATGGGGGCAACTGAACCTTGGGTAAGATGAAGTGCCTCGACATGGTAAAAGGGTAAGAAATGAATCTTCCTTTGGCCCTTAACCTTCATGAGTGAAGATAAATCGACGACATTAAAATAATCAATTTTATCCATATAATGCGTATATGGGAAGATGCCATCAACAATGAGGTTGATAGACGCATGAGAAATAAAGTCAGTTACTTTAAGTAAATTGAAAATTTTGATTATTTCATTGTCTATACTCTAATCTCCATGAAAAGACACATCATTAATTAATGAGAACATGTGTTTCATAAATGGAGATATAGAGAATTGGGAACAACTCAATTAGGTTGTGGTTTCGTGTAAAGTAAGCCAACTAAATGAGCAGACCAAACAATTATGCCAATGAGCCTTCTCAGATACATGAGCTATACTACCAATCATGGATTGCATTATACGAGATGTCCAACAATGTTAGAAGGGTATTTAGATACCAAGTGTATCTTGAACTCTAACAGTACATGGTCCACAAGTGGATATGTTTGTACTTAGAGAGATTGCAGTCTATGAAGGTTTTTAAAATAGACATGCATACGTGAATCAAGTATGAAATCATAATTAATAATGTTGGAGCCACTGAAGAGGCATATTGACTGAGATGTTTTTGGAGGTATTCACAAGTGGCCAAAATTCGTTCCCTCAATAACCGTGCACTGCTAAAGTCAGTCAGTTATTGAACGGGATAAGAGAAATTTGTATAATGGAAAGTGCCGACAATGTCATGACATAATAGTCGGAAACACAAATCCAAAAAATTAATTTCTAGAAAATAGTGTTTTATCCATAGATTTTTCAAGGTCTAAGGATAATTAATCCATATACAAAGATGCTTAACTCATGGAGAAGTCAAAGCTTTATCGAGGGGAATGGGGTTTGAAGCCCATTAAATTGGAAACATTCACATAGGGTGTAAACTCCAGACTAGGGTTCAATGGGAAAACTAAACTGTACGGATGACCGAACAAAGCACTCGGTAACATAAGTTTCTAGCCCATTTCTATGATGAAAGAGTGATAGACCTGTACCATATGAAGGGTGAGCATAATGCTCTTAATGAAAAAAACTAGCTCGAAGTTTGAGAGGGGTCAGGACACCCTTAACTTGAAATCACCTATAACGAGTATATAAGGCCGGTACTATGTGATGAGATTTGGGATAAATCACTAGAGCACTTGATTGAATTTTCCAAGATAGCCCATGGCCAAATTTGGATAACAACTAAAAAGACCTAGTAAGTGGTGTAGAGAAGACACCGTGTGAGTACTTTATTTGGTATACACAAAATATTGAGGGTTCAAAGCATTACGCTACCCAAGATAAGTATATTCAAAAGGTATTTCGCTATGGCAGGTTCAAGGCATGCGCTACCTGGCCTTATGCAGTGAATTATCGTGGTTCTCTCGAATTGCATTTAGTTGCACGTTGTATGTTTTATATTACATTCATGTTGGGGATTGTTGAAAAACTTCTGCTTTATTTTTTTTGAATGTAGTTAATTTTGTGAGTTTCAAAATTTTAATATCCCCATTATGGCGACTCTATATTTGTGTAGGAGTTACATATAAAATGCTTTAAAATATGATGGTCTTTCATATTTTTCCAAATAGCTTTTCCATATTTTTTAATGAAAAATAAAATACTTGCGCACATATTCACACACTCACATATGCATACATATATAGAGACAGTACCATACCACCAACCGCTCGACCGTAACTCGATACAACTTTTGTCGAGTCACATGTGATAGACGTTGTACCTTTGGAACGAAGTGCCCTATTCAGTCAGAAGCAGAGATGGCAGAGCAAATATCCTTTAAGGGTTTTTGCTTAGCAGTCACCTTGTTATGAACTTTGAGTCCTTCATTTTGGTATGATTTATAATATCTCGTGTTATGATTTGTTTTTGATATTAATATATTTGTTTAAATTTTTTTCTGTTGTTTCTCCATTTCTTTTTCCGTAGAAATTATTTTATTTATTTACATCGTATCCAACAGTCATCTTCTTAGAAAGGCTAAAACAGAAAAGTTAGATATATCTTAGCGCATGAGTATTATTATTTCTCCAACATAAAAAATTAACGAGTAGATATTACATATCAACAGGTCTGCCAGACATAGCTATGAAGGGATGTCTTCTGTTGCCATTGACGGATCACCGTTTATAATTATCGAAATGAAGAACTTGGACAAGGTTAAAGTAAATGTAGAAAAATTAGAAGTATGGATCGAAGGAGGGGCTACTCTAGGTCAAATATACCTTGCCATCTCTAAGGTAATAGTGTAAGTGAGAAAAACCAGGTTCTATCTTGCCATCATACGAGAAACATTTGGTGGTGATATGAAAGGGCCGATCAAAAACTTTTTTTTACCATGCATGTATTTTACTACAAAAAATTAATTACATAAAAAAATCATTCCTCCTCTTCTTATGACTAGAGGTGAGCGGCATTCACACTATCTCAGCTGGGAGTTGCCTGACTGTGGGCATCAGAGGCCATAATTCTAGTGGTGGATTTGGACACCTCTCTCGAAAATACGGTCTTGCGGCCGACAATATCATGGACACTATCTTAATTAACGTCTAAGGCCGAGCACTTGACTGTGATGTGATGAGGAGGTGTTTTGGGCTCTCAGAGGCGGTGGTGGAGGAGTTTTGGGAATTACATACGCATATAAGATGCGTATGGTGACCGTACTTCTAGTCATTACTGTTTTCAAGGTGACTAGTTCACAGTCAAAATATGATGTTGTTGCGCTCTTTCATATATGGAAATTTATTGCGCCTAAGTTGGAAAATGGTTTTTTTATAGTTTGCTTTTATAGGGGCAGGGTTATCTGATAAAGTTAGAAATCATATTGAGACAGAATTTGAGGGCTCATATCTAGGTCCAATTGAAAATGTGTTCCCAGACCTTGGCCTTACGGAAGAAAGTTGCAAAGAATTGAGTTGGATAGAGGCTATGCTTAGCTTCGGAGGAATTGAAAACGGAACGATATATGACCTGGCCGATCATGGCGTGACCAAGAAATCATTTTTCAAGGCAAAGAATGACTATGTGGGGACCCCTATCCCCATAGACGGAATAAAGATTGCGTTCAATAAGCTAAAAAAACAACGGAAGGGGGTTCTATTTGTTGAGCCTTTAGGAGGGATTATGAATGAGATAGCATGTGATTTCATAGCTTTCCCTCATAGGAAAGGAAATCTTTTTGGACGTCAATATAAAGTAAATTGGAAAGAGGAAGATAATGAGAAAAACAAAGAGTACGTAGAGTGGGTAAGGGAGACACATGATACAATGACACCATATGTATCATCAAGTCCTCGTGATTCTTATGTTAATTGTATGGACTTGGATCTTGGAGTTATGGATGTGAAAAAATATGATAGTCATGTTGATGAGGTGGAAATGGCTAGAGTTTGGGGTGAAAAATACTTTTTAGGAAATTATGATAGATTGGTAAGAGCAAAAACGCTTATCGATCCCAAAAACATATTTAGAAATCAACAAGGCATTTTCTCGATATCCAATAGTTCAACTACAAAGCCATTTCTTGAAAGCGAAATGAAATAGTTTCTAACAATTCATTTCGTTTAATAACAAGAGTACGGTATCATAATCCTTAATAAAAGCTTGGTGTGCACAAATTTATTGGTTATTGTTATAATCACTTGTATTTTTTCATATGAATTTATATTCTTATAAATCTATTGATGAACGTGAGCAGTCTTCCTTTATCTCTTTATGTACAAAATGTCCCTATAAAAATGTTAAGTTCCACATTAGAGTACTTGCACTAGAGCCGCCGAAAAATGAAGTTCACCTTGAAGTTCGCAAGAGCCGCTAATATATAATTTTGGGTTCTATGGTAGGCTCAAGGTTATCTGATACAGTTGGAAATCACATTGAGATAGAATTTGAGGGCTAATATCTCGGTCCGATTGAAAATGTCATGTTCATCTTAGAAAATGTGTTCCTAGAGCTTTGCCTTACCGAAGAAAGTTGCAAAGAATTGAGTTGGATAGAGGCTATTCTCAGCTTTAGAGGAATTGAAAACGGAACGATATATGACCTAGCCGATCGTGGCGTGACCAAGAAATCATTTTCAAGGCTAAGTACGACTATGTGAGGACACCTGTCCCTATAGACGGAATAAAGATTTCCTCGGATAAGCTAAAAAAACAACCGAAGGGGGTTGTATTTGTTGAGCCTTTAGGAGGGATTATGGATGAGATAGCAAGTGATTTCATAGCTTTACCTCGTAGGAAAGGTAATCTTTTTGGAATTAATATAAAGTAAACTGGAAAGAGGAAGATAATCAGAAAAACAAATAGTACATAGAGTGGGCAAGGGAGATACATGATACAATGACACCATAAGTATCATCAAGTCCTCATGCTTCTTATGTTAAATGTATGGACTTGGATCTTGGATATGTGCAATTGTTAAATACACCCTCCGTCCCCAAAACATAGTCCATATGAAATCACGTGCAAGTTTGATCGGCCAAGAATTTGTATCAAAATTGCGGAAATGAAAATTTTCAAAATTTAATAATGTAATTTAACTTTTGAACTATATGATTAACTTTTGAAAATTTTCATTTTGGCCGATCAAAATTGTACGTAGTTTCGTAGAAGACTATCTTTTTGGGACGGAGGGAGTATAATATAAGAATATAAAAAAATTCGAATAAAAAATAAATATAAGGAATATGATAGAGAAACTGATGTATTTCACGATCGTATAAGTGAAAGTTATAGTTGAAAAAGTGTGTTTGTGAATGTAAATTTAAGAAGAATGGTAGAAAAGCCGGTGCGGTTGCTCTAACATACCTACTACATTTCACTTAGAGATTTTTTTTTTTTATGAAAGTAAATTGGGTGATATACATGTACAACATCAAATAATATATATTCGGTTTATGCTATATTTCTTATACTTTTTATGGTAAAAGGAACTACTTTTTGTGGACATAAATTTGATGAAGTGAAAGAATACAAACCAAAAGGATCTAGTTTTTCAGTTTCTCTAAAATAGTGGACAGAATTTTGATCAAGTGAGAGTATACTAACCAATATAGTAAAAAAAATTTGTACTACAACAACGACAATTTCAATGATTGAAAGTACAATAACATAAAGTAAAGTTATTACAATTTTCTCTAACATAAACAAAGACTACTATATACATATTTATAAAGCCACTCCAACATTTAAATTCAAATTTAGCAGTTGAATAACTCCTTGCATTTTTATTTATTTAAAAATTCTACAATTCAAAACTCTTTCAATATTATTTACTCTCTTTGAAACCACTCAACTCCCAAGTATCACAATTTCAATAGCGGAATAAACCTTTCCGTTTTCACTAGTTCCACCTTCGACCTTTGTTCTGTTAGGAAATCAAAGCACTGGGAGAATGACGAAGAACTGTAAACATACACACAAACAGGATATTTGTTAACAAGGTTTGCCCAACACTGAATACTTTTCTGAGCCCCTGCTAGTAGCCTTTATATAGATATTAAAAGAGGATTAGAATGAACAAGAAATCTAGTTTTGATGGGACAATTATTGATTAGTACATAAAAACATACTCAATTTTCAAATATCCGGATTCTCAAGTCTTATTTAAGATTTGGTACATATAATGTAGCATCATGTAGCATAAAAGTTAAAATAAAGAGTAAAAAGAAGTAGAATCATGTAGTATATGTTAGTATCTTTAAAAGTGTTTTCAAGTGAGGTGTTTATTTTATTAAGTAACATATCATTTCATCATTTTCTCATTTTGATCACAAATTTATGATTTTCTCACAAATATAGGTTCTCTCTTTATAATACCTTCCCTCTCTATTTGGTAATACTAAAGCATGAGGAATTAAGAACTACATATAGACACATTACAAGGCTTATGCATATTACAAGATTAACACATTTAACTCTATATCCAAACATGTTCAACTTATTTTTTTGGTGGTTTTGTATGTTTATTCATAAATTTTTTAAACTTATAAGAAAAGATAAAACTATTCTTCATATTTTTTTAAATTAAAAGTGGGAATTGTCCACAAGTTTTATTTATAGTGAGTTTAAATTGGTCATCCGACTTATTACAACAAAAATATCAATAAAAAGATTGATACTGAAACTTATGTAACTTGGTGGTTCTAAATATAAATAAGAAAATTTAGCTCCATTAAAGTACAAAGAAGGATAAATTAATAAAACATACTACTTTTGAAACTAAATTAACAAAAACATACAAAAAAATTTCTAATTAACAAAAACATACCCAAAATTTCATAAACTAATTTGTATATTTCATACCCTTATTCCAAAAGTTTATACCCTTATTTCAAATGTTCATACCCTAATTTGTATTTTTCATACACTTATTCCAAAAGTACATACTCTTATTTCAAAAGTTTATACCCTAATTTGTATTTTTCATACCGTTATTCAAAAAGTTCATACCATTATTTCAAAAGTTCATATCCTGATTCGTAGAGTTCACTGTTATTTTCAAAGTTCATACCCTAATTTACATTATTCATATCCTTATTACATAATTTTCAACTCCATACCCTTAATTCACGTAATTAATAAACTTATTTTTCAACATTATACAGTAATTAACAAATCCAACTCTTACCCGTCTTCCGATCTCGGACTACCAATTTGCCGTCGTGGGCCTCTCCTTCGATAATCCCATCTCCGTCGATATCAAACTCGTTCTATAGTCTCGCCGCCAATTCCTACAGATGTGTCCATCTCAATATCTACGGACTAGAGAGATCTGAGAGAGAGCGAGAAGAAGAAAAAGTTCGGAAAAATAGAGGGAGGATGAGGAGAGAGATCGGAAAGAAAGAGGAAGTATGAGAGATCAGAGAGATTGAGAAGGAGGAGGAGAGAGATTGGAAAGAGAGAGAATGAAGAGAGAGAGATTGGAGAGAGAGAATGAAGAGAGAGAGATTGGAGAGAGGATGAGAGAGTGAAAGGTGGAGAGAGAAGAAAGAGATTGGGAGGGATGAATCAATTTTTTTGTTTTTTATTAATTATCAATTGAATGTATGTTTTTGATAATTTAACTTTTGAGAATATGTCTTTGTTAATATAATAGTTGTACAGTATGTTTATATTAATTGCCCCTAAAAAAAGAACTAGTTGACTTTAAGATAACTCTGCTCTTCGTCTTCTTCTTTTTCTTCATTAACCTGTTAGATCCAGACGAGTTCTTAGAGAGGGAGAGGAATACCATATCCATGTTGATTGAACGAGTAAAAATCCTCCCTCAAGGTAATTGCTACCCATGATTATGATCCAACTACTCCCCAGCTTTTGTAACTATATATAACTACTTTCGATTTCTTCATCAATAAAGGAGACATATCTCAAAGTAATTCTATCAATCAGGGATGATTATCAACACCAATCGCTGTATCTTCCAAACCCAGGTAACTATAGAATTCCCAGCATTTCATTTAATTACCGCTTTGTAACTTTACTTTTTAAAAAAGCTTATAAGCTGACTTTAGTTATTAGCGCATAGTAACTAACAACTACCATAATCTTATTAGTCATAGAGGTCATAGTTATTATTTATTGATTTAGTCTTTCTTCTAGTGTTGTATCTATGCGTTTTTGTTTTCCTATGCTCCATTGGTAATTTAATGCCCTTCCATTTAGCAATTTTCCTTTTTTCCCCTCTTTTTCATTCATTTAAGTTTCCACAGTTAGTTCACCCTCATTTAGATTAATATTCTCAATTTGAGCATTGTGGTCCCTCTGTATGTGCTTTTCTGTATTAAGAGTAACACTGTACCTTCTTGAAATTTTCACTGCAAGTACATTCTCTTACTGTGAAACTATAGCAGTCTCGTATTCAGTAGCTAAATCATCAAAAAACTTTAACTTGTCGTCGGCCACTTCAAAGTTTTTTCTGAATAAGTTCTTATGAAATTGCAATATTTCACGAGACATTGGGTTTCTAATACAAGTTTGTAGTGGTACCGCCTCATGCATGATGTGATTAATTAAGTTCTCTTGATATACCAATTATGTTTCACTACTGAGATTGTGCACAGTAAATCATGTTGCAGTAGTACTCTTATATAGATAAACATTTCAATTGTCAAAAATACGCAAACACTGGGAGGCATTGCGGTCGCTTTAATCTGTAAATTTTGTTGCATATGATCAAAATCTGTATATAACTCGATTAATGTCAATAATTTGATAGAGGGACATGCAATTTAGCTGATAATTTCTTAAATTCTTTAGATTCAACAGAAAAGAAAAATATTCAAAATTGAGATCAATCGTACACGCCAAAATGTAAAACATACCTCAAAGGATCGTGATATGGATTATGTGATCGCATTTGATCATATCTCATCCAACCAAACCCATAGTTCTCATGGGTGTTGTGCATAAGCTCACATTCACCACCTTAATTTTCCGATGAAAAGATCCTAGCTTCCATATTCGGACAACCCCACATGAATGCGTGCTAGAGTCCCCTACTTGAGATTCCACCATATTCTCACTCATCTCCACCAACATTAATCATCCTGTTAGGTATACCAGCATTGCTCTGATTAATAGAGTTGTTCCTAAACCAATGTTTTCTAAAACATTGTTATCAAAAACTAAGTCAGGTTTTTTCTATAACTTTGAGTCAGGATTTAAAGTAGAATTGCCATTGTTAGGATTCTCGTGCCAAGAATTTTTAATGTACGGGAGACACTTAGAATGACTATCACCACAAAAGTAACCTGGGTCGATTTTTACTAATTTTAAGCTATTAGTTGCAATTGCATCATAATCGAGCCAAATGGAAAGGGCCTCAAATTAAAGACTAGGAACCAAAAGCAGAAAATTCGAGAAAATAAATAACCATTGGACCTTCCACATCTGTAACATGACAGCATTACAAATCCATAATAACATTCAACAATCGAAAAACCTAAGCATATTCATAAAATTAAAAATCCAAGATTCATTCTCTTTTAACCTCTTCTATTACTTCCAAGGTTCAACAACTCCTTAGTTGTTAACTTATTCAGATGATCATGGTCTTCCCCATCTTTCTTATGCTCAGAAGAACCTTGAATAACATTTTCCATTTGAGATCTCTCCACATTGCTCTCACCCCGCTTGCCAATTCCTCTTTGTTTTACCATTTGTTCCGCCATGACATCCCCATCTTCTAAGCGTAAGAAAGATGAGGAAGAACATGATCCTATGAATAACTTAACAACTAAGGAATTATTAACCCTTGCTATAAAGAGAAGAGGTTAAAAGAGAATAAATCTTTGCTTGGACTGGAATTTTTAAATTTATGAATATGCTAATGTTTTTCGATTGTTGAATGCCAGTATCGATTTGTAACGTCGTCATACTGTGGAAGGTCAAATGATTCTTTACTTTCTAGAATTCTGTGCTTTTGGTTCCTAGTATCTAGTTTGAGGCCCTTTATATTTGGCTCGATTATGATGCCATTGCTACTAATTGGTTAAAATCTATCAAAATAAAACAAGGTTTATTAGATGGTGAAATTTGTTATACGTCTATCTCTTACATTCAAAACCCTTGGGACAAGAATCCAAACAATGGAGATTACACTTTCAATACCTACTCAATGTTTTAGGAAAAACCTAACTTAGTTTTTTTATAACAATGTTTTAGAAAACATTGGTTTGGGAACAACCCTATTAATCAGAGTAATGCTAGTATACCTAAGAAGCTGATTAATGTTGGTGGAAATGAATCATCATTTGGCAGAAACTCAAGTAGGAGACTTGGTCAAGAGTCATGAGGAGTGGTCTACCTGTGGAAGCTCAGATATTTTCAATGGAAAATAAAGGTGGTGAAGGTGAGCTTATGCACAACAACCATGAGAACTATGGATTTGACTGGACGAGCTATGATGAAATGCGATTTCATAATCCATTTCATGATTTAGGAAAGACTAGGACTTCATAATTCACTCACGATTCGCTAAGGCATGTTTTACATTTTCGCATGTGGTGTTTGTTTATCTCGATTAATTTTGTTTTAAATCCTTTCTGTTTAAGCTAAAGAATTTCAAGAATTATCAAACAATGCTTGCCCATCTATCAAAGTATTGACAGTAATCGAGTTACATACTAATTTTGGTCATATACAACCAAATTTACACCTTAAAGGAGTCGCAATGCCTCCCACTATTTGCGTGTTTTTGACAATTGAGATCATATATAAGTGTATTTAAAAATACATAAAGTATATAATTGCATGACAAGCTAAATATATAAGAACGGATTTGGAATATCATGAACCTTCAGTATAAGGGTCTATTTCACATGTTGGCATTTTTTACCATCAGTTTAGCGACACTCAGTTTACCATCAGTATATAAACAAAGCGTCTAATGTTTATGACACTTTATTGTAGTGAATTATCACACCACATTAAGTCAGGTTTTTTCTATAACATTAAGTCAGGATTTAAAGTAGAATTGCCATTGTTAGGATTCTCGTCCCAAGAGTTTTTAATGTAAGAGAGATACTTAGAATGACTATCACCACCAAACTAACCTGGGTCGATTTTTACTAATTTTAAGCAATTAGTTACAATTGCATCATAATCGAGCCAAATGGAAAGGGCCTCAAACCAAAGACTAGGAATCAAAAGAAAAAAAGTCGAGAAAATAAATAACCATTGGACCATCCACATCTGTAACATGACAGCATTACAAATCCATAATAACATTCAACAATCGAAACATCTAAGCATATTCATAAAATTAAAAATCCAAGATTCATTCTCTTTTAACCTCTTCTATTACTACCAAGGCTCAACAACTCCTTAGTTATTAACTTATTCAGATGATCATGGTCTTCCCCATCTTTCTTACGCTTAGAAGAACCTTGAATAACATTTTCCATTTGAGATCTCTCCACATTGCTCTCACCCAGCTTGCCAATTCCTCTTTGTTTTACCATTTGCTCCACCATGCCATCATCATATTTTTCAATAGCACTAGGCTCAAAACCCAGAGAATGAATAGGTATTTGAGTTCCTATAATCAAGTCAAATGAAACCATAAATGTTTCAACTTGTTAACTTATACCGTATTAATCCTGTCATAGCTAGAAAGAACAAAATTGTCCACGAGCCAAATGGAAGCTCTTCTAGAAAACACTTGTATTTACCGGTCTCTCTTATGTCAAACAAAAAAGAGTGGAACTTTAGTTCTTTACTTTTTAATGTTACAGTAACAGTTTCGAAAGTACCTTGCTTACAACCAGTGCTAAACTTGAAATGACATCTAGACAGAATAAACACTTCATCGTCTTAACGATCGTGAGCATTTGTGTTTACTCGGGTAGCTAAAATTTAGTGATTAAATTACATAATTGAAAAAAGTAACAATGCTAGTATATTATTGTGATGTTAATAATCTGCTCCCGAAAGTAGACTACCTAGACCTTTCGTTTTCACTTTAGAGGTTTATGGACCTAATTTTAGGTATTTACGGGCTTTATTTATATTTTGTATTTAGTTCATCTTCTTGTATTTAGTTTATCTTTTGAAAATAACCATGTTGGCTGTAAAATCTGTGTTTGGTCTATTCGATTTATATCAATTTTTTGCACTTACATATGTGCGTCAACTTCGATCAATATAAGCTTTATAGCAAATACGTGTTACCAGACCACACTATTTTGTTTTTGTTTTTGTTTTTGTTTTTATATATAGTATTACTTACCTTCCAAAAGATTAAAAATTGGTCAAAGCGTGACAAGTATTATAAACTTATTATCAGTTCATAATATTTTTCACTCCTTTACCATTTTTTCCGTTTTTGAAAGGTAAATATTCTATATATAAAAACAAAAAGAATGAAAGAAATAGTGTGGTTTGGTAACAATGATTTACTAGCTAAACCTAAGATAGATCCAAGTTGAAGCACATCATGTAAGTGACAAAATTAGATATAAATCGCAACAGACCAACTAAGCATTTTACAAACAACTTGCTTATCCTCAAATCTCAAAACAATGAGAGATCTAAATACAAAAGATTAATATTGTTCGTAAACAACAAAGATTAGGTCCAACCGTACCACTAAAGTCAAAACTGAAATTAGAGTAGTCTACTTTCGAGAGCAGATTATTAATATCACAATAATAATCTGGCATTTCATTTTTTTCAATTTTGTAATTTAATCACCAAATTACAGCTCCCTAACTAATCACAAAGGCTCATGATCAGGAAGACCATGAAGTGCCGATTCTCCCCAGATCTCATTTCAAGTTCAATATTGGTCGTAAGCAAGTTACTTTCGAAATTGTTACTATAACATTAAAGAGTAAATAACTAAAGATCCAATCTTTTTTTTGTTTGGCTTAAGGCAGACCAGTAACACAAGTGTTTTTTAAGAAGAGCTTCCATTTTTCTCTTGAACAATTTTGTCCTTTCCTTCTTTGATGGAATTCAAATAGTATAAGTTAGCATGTTCAAATATTTGTGTTTTTTTTTTGCTCGATTACAGGATCTCAAATACCTATTCATTCTCTGAATTTCTAGTCTAGTGCTATTGAAAAATATGATAATATAATGGAGGAGCAACTGGTAAAAGAAAGAGCAATCAGCAAGTAGGGCGAGAGTAGTGTGGAAAGGTCTCCAATAGAAAATTTAATTCAAGTTTCTTCTAAGCATAAGAAAGATGAGGAAGAACATGATCTTATGAATAACTTAACAACTACGGAATTATTAAGCCTTGCTATAAAGAGAAGAGGTTAAAAGAGAATAAATCTTTGCTTGGACTGGAATTTTTAAATTTATGAATATACTAAGGTTTTTCGATTTTTGAATGTCAGTATCGATTTGTAATGTCGTCATGATGTGGAAGGTCAAATGATTCTTTACTTTCTCGAATTTTGTGCTTTTGGTTCCTAGTATCTTGTTTGAGGCCCTTTATGTTTGGCTCGATTATGATGCCATTGCTACTAATTTCTTAAAATCTTTCAAAATAAAACAAGGTTTATTTGCGGGTGAAATTTGTTATAAGTCTCTCTCTTACATTCAAAACACTTGGGACAAGAATCCAAACAATAGATATTACACTTTCAATACATACTCAATGTTTTAGGAAAAACCTAACTTAGTTTTTTTATAACAATGTTTTAGAAAACATTGGTTTGGGAACAACCCTATTAATCAGAATAATGCTAGTATACCTAAGAAGCTTATTAATGTTGGTGGAAATGAATCATCATTTGGTGGAAACTCAAGAGTTCATGAGGAGTGGTCTACATGTGGAAACTCAGATATTTTCAATGGAAAATAAAGGTGGTGAAGGTGAGCTTATGCACAACAACCATGAGAACTATGGATTTGACTGGACGAGCTATGATCAAATGCGATTGTATAATCCATTTCATGATTTAGGAAAGACTAGGACTTCATAATTCACTCACGATTCGCTAAGGCATGTTTTACATTTTAGCATGTGGTGGTTGTTTATCTCGATTAATTTTATTTTAAATCCTTTTTGTTTAAGCTAAAGAATTTCAAGAATTATCAGACAATGCTTGTCCATCTATCAAAGTATTGATAGTAATCGAGTTATATACTAATTTTGGTCATATACAACCAAATTTACACATTAAAGCAGTCGCAATGCCTCCCACTGTTTGCGTGTTTCTGACAATTGAGATCATATATAAGTGTATTTAAAAATACATAAAGTATATAATTGCATGACAAGCTAAATATATAAGAACGGATTCGGAATATCATGAACCTTCGGTATAAGGGTCTATTTCACATGTTACCATTTTTTACCATCAGTTTAGCGACACTCAGTTTACCATCAGTATATAAACAAAGCGTCTGATGTTTATGACACTTTATTGTAGTGAATTATCACACCACGTGAAAATAAAAAAACGTTGGTATGTAACCCTAGATGAAGGTTCCATATGCACTAGCTGATACATGTTTAGCGACTCTACAACTTCTGATGGAGGTCAAAATATAGGATATCAATTCCGCATTTTTTATAATATATGGAGTATTTCCTAGTATTCAACCTAGCAATTAATTGCCTTTATTGGCCCTTTCATGGAGAACAGTTAGGGTTCCCCCTCGAGGAGCTAGTATACCACAAATATATACTGATATGACACCAAATATCATTGCAAGATTGTGCCAATCAAAAAATTAGTCGATCCTCATATACAAAGGCTCATTGACCACGAAAAAAGGAATCTCTCTCTCTCTCCCTATTTAAGTAAAAATTAAATACAAGTATCTATAAGCCCTACTCATATTCAATACAATTTAAATATATCATATACAACGAAGAAAGAGGGTTAAGGATGGTCAATCCACCAAGTCCATTGTGTTCTTAGTTTGAGTGTGCAGATTTTACGTAGTTAAAGACTAAAAAAGCCGGCAAGCCGTTAAAAGAAATTTTCCTATTGGTTTCAAGCACGGGAATCTATGCAATCTCTTGACCTAATTTTCCAGGTCCATCAACTACCTTGATTCGGATGACCTCCATTACTTTGAAAAACACCTAAGCGACTAGAAAAACTGCGACTACTTCGATTATTTTGATTGTTTTAAATTCTGATCCTTCATTGAACTAACCTCGATTGCTGTAGTCTCTACCGTTTCCAAAGTTCCCTCCACGGCCTCTATTTCCCTCGTTTCTGAACCTCCACCCTGTTCCAATTAATAAAACGTCCGGGTGAGTCACTCTAGAATGGAAATATTAAACATGTATAAATAAAGTATTTTTTCTCCTACAAAGTAGTTACCATTTGGAAGTTGGTCAAATACATTCAGAGTGAGGAACATTCTTATTATCCAGTCAACTACCGATCCTTTCTATGGAGAAAAACATCTATATCCTGCAGGTGTATAGTTGTCTTATTGGTTAGATAAGGGTACTTCTCTGTAATCAAATTAGGGTATACGTGCACAGGAATTATACGTAATGATAATAATTTGATCAAAACAGCATTTTATGTTTTGAAAGTGAACTTTTTCCTATCAGGTATGAGTTATTGTCGTAAAGGTATCAATTAAGGTTATATACGTGTTACAGTGACTCAGATATTGAGAATATTTAGACATTATCAAACCCATTAATCTTATCTAACAAACAAAGACATTCGTAGACTGTGAATGCAAGTTGTGTACAAATTTAATAACATGTTTAGAAATAACAGGCATGTAGTAGAAACTATAAAACAAACCATTTTTCTGAAATGAAATGAGCAACGATCGCCATAAATCCTCTACCAGCACTCTTGTTTACCAATCTTGGATTTCTTTTTTTGGAAAGATTTGTAAATGCCTGCTAAACATGGGAAAAAATAAATTACATCCCAGTATGACGATACAAAAAATAGTATTCGTCTCTTGACCCCTAAATTTACAAATCATTCAAACAGATTTAAACATAAGCCTATTTCAAATCATGCCAACAAAAAATCTAGTATAGTAGATAAAAAAATATTACAGAAATACCAATGAAGATACTATCAATAGTTTATAGCCAACAAGACATAAGCAAGAGCAGGGATTCTTTAAGAGAAAAAACATAAAAAAATGTGCTTCCACAATACACCGGCATATGGGAAACAACAATAGTCAATAGTCATTAGGAAATATGCTATACCTTAGTATCATCATTGATCAGGGAGGGACGGAAAGGGAGGTTGGGAGGGAGAGAGAGAGAGAGAGAGAGAGATTTTCTTTGGTAGTTAGTCAATATAAAGGATTCCTGTATACATTTAATAGAAAAATATCAAATATTAACAAATTATGATTTTGATTCATGTATACATTCAATAGAAAAAATTAATTGGAAATAACTTTTAAGTCTATAACTATGTATAACTAGTTGCCTTTACCATTTATGGTTAACATTAACTCACATTAAAACCTATGTAAATGATAAAATAATAATTTCTCTTGCACACAATTAGGGTCCATGTATGAATTCAAAAGTTTGATCAATATGATAATATTTCTTTTAAAACCCCTTTATAAACATGTGGTCTAATCAATATTATAAATTATTATTCCTCTAGAATTACAAAAATAGTTAGGATAATTTATTAAATATTATTTGTGTTTACTTTTTCTTGCAATAAAGTAGAATTCATATGTGTTGATTATAAAATGGTTCACTTCATCATTGGGGACACTTATTTTGATACAACTAACTCATACATTTATATAATTTGTAATCATATTGTATGATGAGCAATATTTGGATAAGCAGTATAATGAATGCCAACCACTTTTCGTCTTCATCTCTTTAACTTAAAATTTTCATGGTTCCGACATTAGAAAAATGCCAACATGCCAACATGCGAAATGGACTCTTATACTGAAGGTTCTTGGTATTCCGAGTCCGTTCTTGTATATGTATTTTGACATGTCATTATATATTTTATGTTTATTTTAAATATAATTATATATATATATATATATATATGATCTCAATTTGTCAAAAGCACGCAACACTGGGATGCATTGGAATCGCTTTAATCTGTTAGTTTTGTTGCATACATATATATATATATATATATGACCAAAATAAGTATATGACTTGATTAATATCAATATTTTGATAGAGGTTATATAAGGGCTAGATAATTTGAGGGTGAGTTGTCATCGTGAATATCTCGTTACTTCAAACATTGTTGTGATTGCTAATTTTCTTTACTTCAGTTGAACAAATTCATACAATCAATTTAATCGAAACTCATCGTTAAATAATCTGCTAATATATACTACAAAAAAATACCCAAATAGCGACGGGATTAGTGACGGTATTTTTTGTTACGAGCTTATTAGCGACGGTTTTTGTAACGGATTTGTGACAGTTTAGTCAATTTGCGACAGATTTGTGACAGCTTTTTAAATTAGCGACAGACTTGTGACAGCTTTTGACTCTCACTAGATCAAACATTATTTTGTAGGGTACCATCTCACTTCTTCATCTATCCATCCATAAATCAATCCAATTCATCAAAACTTTCAAACTTGCAATCAACTGATTCAATTCAAATATTTAATTTTTCATTCCAGCATATTGACAAAAAATTTATAACAGGGATTTGAACTAACAATGATTAAATCAATAACTTTAGATGCGCGTGACCAAATTTTTCAATCATAACAAGTTCAACTAGAACCATTTGTCTACAACTTCAATCATACATTAGTAATTAACTATTCTGCCATACAAAATTCCACTAGATCCGAACCATTGGAATTAATACCAATTAGTTGTAAACAATCGTCAAAAAAATACAAATAAGCAGTTAAACAATCAATTTAACGAACGAGAAGATGTCGTGTATATTATTGAATGGATGATGAAATTTGAGATGTATAGCTTTCAAAAGATGGCAAAATGAAGGGGTTCATATGTATATGTACTGAGTAAGTTGCGCTTATCCGTTTGGGAAGTAATCCAATAATTGATCATTTATCAATTAAGAGTATAGGTGCAAAGTAAAGTGGGACATACAATGTTGGATATTTGATGGTTGATGGGCCAACCTTATCTTTCAATATCAATTTTACATGTGAAACATGTTAATTTTTTTTTTTAATTTAATGTGGGGAAAACCCACATTTCTATTTTATTTATTATTGCGAAAATAAAAATGCGGGGGAAAACCCCCGTAAATTGATTGGGCCAAAAGTGCTCCAATCTGTAAAGAAAAGTATCAAAATTACATTAAATAAAACCTTTCGAATCAAAATAAAACAACTTGTAAATGCAAGGACTTGAAACGTAATATATCCAGTCTTTCTACAAATAGCCCACGCATTTTCCCTTCTCATTTCAGAAAGAAGACAGACAACCTTTCTCTCTCTTCCAACCTTCCCAACAATGGCGATTACAGTCAAACTTATCGTAAATTTGGTGTATGATCTCAATCCAACTTCAGAATACTTGCCAAACTCTTCAGATAGTCTTCTAGCTCATCATATATTAGATATAGCCCACTCTTTGCCATAAAATCTGCAGTGTCATTCCCTTTTCTGAAGGTATGACATATCGTGATGCCTTTCCTAGGAATAATGTCTTCAATTTGCTGTAGTAGAGAAAAAATAGTCTAAGAACATTTTTCTTTATTGGATATAATATTTACCAATTTTTGAGAGTCACTTTCAATAATGGAACCATCTTCCTCTATAATTAATAATAATTGTAACATAGCGAGAGTCTAAACTTCTAAAATAGAATCCGCATGAACAATAAGAGAAAAACCCTTTAAAAAATTACCTATGTAATATCTCACCACATCTCCTATAGCTGAAAAGTGTGGATCTCGTCTGAAACTACTATCAACATTTATTTTAATTTTAGATCTAGGCGGCCTTGACCAATAAACCAATTTAGCCATTTTCCTCATTGCAGTAGTAATAACCGTACTAGAGTCAGATAAAATATCATAACTGACACCACAGGATTTATCTCGTTTAATGAACTGATAAATGTGTGTAATGATATTTTGAATAATCCCCTCCTTTGTTATTTTAACACCTTCGTATCTGCTTGATCATCTTACTTTTCAAATACCCCAAATGATATATAGAATAAAGTAAAAACTTGTTAATATCATCTTACAAAAATAATTTTGTATATAATAAAACCAAATATCTATGGGTTTGTTCACATGACTTTATAGGGACAAGGTTATCTGATACAGTTGGAAATCACATTGAGATAAAATTTGAGGACCAATATCTAGGTCCGATTGAAAATGTCATGTCCATCTTAGAAAATGTTTTCCCAGAGCTTCGCGTTATGGAAGAAAGTTGCAAAGAATTGAGTTGGATAGAGGCTATTCTCAGCTTCGAAGGAATTGAAAACCGAAAAATATATGACCTAGCCGATCGTGGCATGACCAAGAAATCAGTTTTCAAAGCTAAGTACGACTATGTGAGGACACCTATCCCTATAGACGGAATAAAGATTGCGTTCGATAAGCTAAAAAAACAATCGAAAGGGGTTGTATTTGTGGAGCCTTTAGGAGGGATTATGGATGAGAAAGCAAATGATTTCATAGCTTTCCCTCATTGGAACGGTAATATTTTTGAAATTAATATAAAGTAAACTGGAAAGAGGAAGATAATTTGAAAAATAAAGAGTACATAGAGTGGGCAAGGGAGATACATGTAACAATGACACCATATATGTATCATCAAGTTCTCGTGCTTCTTATGTTAATTGTATGGACTTGGATCTTGGAGTTATGGATGTGAAAAAATATGATAGTCATGTTAATGAGGTGGGGTTGGCTAGAGTTTGGGGTGAAAAATACTTTTTAGGAAATTATGATAAAGTGGTAAGTGTAAAAACGCTTATTGATACCGAAAACATATTTAGAAATCAACAAGGCATTTTCCTGATATCCAATAGATCAACTATAAACCCATTTCTTGAAAGCGAAATGAAATAGTTTCTAACAGTTCATTTCGTATAATAAGAAGGTCACCGTATCATAATCCTTAATAAAAGGTTGGAGTACTGCACAAGTTCATTGGTTATTTTTATGACCACCTGCCTTTTTTCATATGGAAATTTAAATTTATATTCTTATAAATCTAATGAATGTGGCCAGTTTAGTTTATCTCTTTCTGTACAAAATATCCCTATAAAAATGTTATGTTCCAACTTCCATATTAGAGTTTCATTGTAATGGGCGATCCGCATTTAGAATAGAAAGAAGTTCGCAAGAGCCGCTATTATTTATTTTGGGTTCTAGAACAGTTTCAGATGACTTTTTTTTTTTTGTTGAACATACCATATTTTAGAAAAAGTATTTTCTAGGTACATAAAAAACACTTTTTGAAAGAAAAGAAATGTATTAACATTTTATCCCTATGCTTTTTTTTATTGTCCCGAGCAGTTCCTGCTATATTCCCCAAGGGCACATTGCTCAGATATTTTAGGCCGCGTGCTAAAATTGAAAATAATATCTCTTTACTAATATTTGTATCAAAATATTTTGTAACTAAAAATTTAACCAATGATAAGTTTCTTTACCATCATTAGTACTGTTATTTTCTTGCAAGTTATTAAAAAATTGGAACATTTATGTCACCTTCTTGCAAATTTTTGAAGAATTAAAATGAAATTGATAAAAGATGGTATATTATAGGGTAAGCTTGTAAAGTTTTTTTTTTTAATTCAAAGTGAGGAAGACCCACTAATTTCATTAATTTTATAGTTTAACTGGCCAAAAGTCTTATTACATCAGAAAACTGATCTAAACGACATGAAAATACAAGGACTAAAAAACAAATTTCTCAAATCAAGTGGATGTCTTTGAGGATAAACTAATAAACCCATCTATCACTTGTTAGAATAAATCTTAGATTCATTTTATAATTTATCTTTAACTATTTCATTTTGAAAAATTTGGAAACTCTTGATCTTCAAAGTACTTTTTTAATTCTCCATGCCTTCTCGATATATATATGCCCCGTGAACATAGCTCAATGATGATACTTAACTAGCAACTACCATAATCTTCATAGTCATACGTATCATAGTAGTTGTTATTAAATCTTGTTTTGTTTATCATATTATATCGGTGATTTTTCACTTTCTTTTCTTCACTTCGTATTTTACACCCTTTCCATTTAGCTATTTTCCTTTTTTTTCTCCCCGTCTTCATCCACTTCGGTTTCCCAATTAGAGGAGTAGAGATCCACCACCAATTCGCCTTCATTTATATTAATTTGCATCGTCTCTGTAGCTGGTTTCGATCCACTTATGGTTAGGAAACCTTCCTTTATCTCGGATTTGTTCTTTTGTAGTTGTATAAGCTGATAATTGATTGCATCTCGAATGTAAATATTTAGTGGGACTGCTCACTAGTAATTAACAGATCGAGACTTTGATGGTCTGTGCATCAGCTTGTAAAGATCATGTGCATCAGCTTAATTAAAAACACTCTACTCCCTTTATTTAAAAAATATTGATCAAAATTTGGGATGCATCAGTTCCCCTTTCTTATCCATTATATTTATGTAACACAGTTACATGAACTTAAACCACTCCTCACATACTTTTAACTTATATTGTATTCCCCTTTCTTCAGTCTTTTTCTTCTTAGGATATGTGCTATTGTTAAATACCCCCTCCATCCCCAAAACATAGTTCATATGAAATCACGTGCAAGTTTGACCGGCCAAGTATTTGTATCAAAATTGTCGAAATGAAAATTTTCAAAATTTAATAATGTAATTTAACTTTTGAATTATATGATTAACTTTTGAAATTTTTTATTTTGGCCGTCAAAATTGTACGTAGTTTCGTAGGGGACTATCTTTTTGGGACGGAGGGAGTCTAATATAAGAATATAAAAAAATTCGAAAATAAATAAATATAAGGAATATGATAGAGAAACTGGTGTATTTCATGATCGTATAAGTGAAAGTTATAGTTGAAAAAGTGTGTTTCTGAATGTAAATTTAAGAAGAATGGTAGAAGAGCCGGTGCGCGGTTGCTCTAACATACCTACTACATTTCATTTAGAGATTTTTTTTGTGTGAAAGTAAATTGGGTCATATACATGTACAACATCAAATAATATATATTCGGTTTATGCTATATTTGCTATACTTTTTATGGTAAAAGGAACTAGTTTTTGTGGACATAAATTTGATGAAGTGAAATAATACAAACCAAAAGGATCTAGTTTTTCAGTTTCTCTAAAATAGTGGACAGAATTTTGATCAAGTGAGAGTATACTAACCAATATAGTAAAAAAAATTCGTACTACAACAACGACAATTTCAATGATTGAAACTACAATAACATAAAGTTAAATTATTACAATTTTCTCTAACATAAACTAAGACTACTATATACATATTTATAAAGCCACTCCAACATTTAAATTCAAATTTAGCAGTTGAATAACTCCTTGCATTTTTATTTATTTAAAAATTCTAAAATTCAAAACCCTTTCAATATTATTTACTCTCTTTGAAACCACTCAACTCCCAAGTATTACAATTTCAATAGCGGAATAAACCTTTCCGTGTTCACCAGTTCTACCTTCTACGTTTGTTCTGTTAGGAAATCAAAGCACTCGGAGAATGACTAAGAACCGTAAACATACACACAAACAGGATATTTGTTAACAAGGTTCGTCCAACACTGAATACTTTCCCGAGCAGCTGCTAGTAGCCTTTATATAGATATTAAAAGAGGATTAGAATGAACAAGAAATCTAGTTTTGATGGGACAATTATTGATTAGTACATAAAAACATACTTAATTTTCAAATATCCGGATTCTCAAGTCTTGTTGAAGATTGGGTACATATAATGTAGCATCAAAAGTTAAAATAAAGAGTAAAAATAAATTACATCCCAGTATCACGATACAAAAAATAGTATTCGTCTCTTGACCCCTAAATTTACAAATCATTCAACCACATTTAAACCGAAGCCTATTTCAAATCATGCCAACAAAAAATCTAGAATAGTAAATAAAGAATATTACAGCAATACCAATGAAGATACTATCAATAATTTACAGCCAACAAGACATAAGCAAGAGCAGGGATTCTTTAAGAGAAAAAACATAAAAAAAAATGTGCTTCCACAATACACCGGCATATGGGAAACAACAATAGTCAATAGTAATTAGGAAATACGCTATACCTTAGTATCATCATTGATCAGGGAGGGACGGAGAGGGAGGGTGGGAGGGAGAGAGAGAGAGAGATTTTAAGTCTATAACTATGTATAACTAGTTGCCTTTATGATTTTGATTAACAAATTATGATTTTAATTAACAAATTATGATTTTGATTCATGTATACATTCAATAGAAGAAATTAATTGGAAATAACTTTTAAGTCTATAACTATGTATAACTAGTTGCCTTTATCATTTATGGTTAACATTAACTCACATTAAAACCTATGTAAATGATAAAATAATAATATCTCTTTCACACAACTGGGGTCGATGTATGAATTCAAAAGTTTGATCAATATGATAATATTTCTTTTAAAACCCCTTTATAAACATGTGGTCTAATCAATATCCTAAATTATTATTCCTCTAGAATTACAAAAATAGTTAGGATAATTTATTAAATATTATTTGTGTTTCCTTTTTCTTGCAATAAAGTAGAATTCATGGGTTGATTATAAAATGGTTCATTTCATCATTGGGTACACTTATTTTGATACAACTAACTCATACATTTATATACTTTGTAATCATATTGTAGGATGAACAATTTTTGGATAAGAAGTATAATGAATGTCAACCACTTTTCGTCTTCATCTCTTTAACTTAAAATTTTAATGGTTCCGACATTAGAAATTTATAATGTCACTAGAAATAGTTTAGTAGTATAGTTCCCGCATTATCATTGAAGGTGCATGTTTCGAGTCTTGTTAAGTGTGCTAGGTCAGAAATCACTTGTGCTCCTTAATAAGATTGGAAAAGAAAAACATTTAGTTTTTAACTTGGTTCTTATATGGTTCTCAACTTGTGTCTTGTACAAATTGCGGGACTTTAGTTTGCGGTTGCATTGATTCTCCTATTTTAAGTTATGAGTAAGTCGACTAAGATGACATTCGACACTTAGAAAATAGAGGGATTTTAGTTTGCGGTTGCATTGATTCTCCTATTTTCTTAAATATCTTAGTGGTGTTTTCCTTTTTTTTGTTCTTGTTAATTATAGAAAAAAATAGTACCATTGTGTAGGCACTAAAAAAATCCAATATGTGAAATGGACTCATATACTGAAGGTTCTTGGTATTCCGAATCCGTTCTTGTATATGTATTTTGTCATGTAATTATATACTTTATGTTTATTTTAAATACAATTATATATATATATATGATCTCAATTTGTCAAAAGCACGCAACACTGGGATGCATTGGAATCGCTTTAATCTGTTAGTTTTGTTGCATATAAATATGACCAAAATAAGTATATAATCCGATTAATATCAATATTTTGATAGAGGTTATAAGGGCTAGATAATTTGAGGGTACTTCACCGATTAAAGTTAGTTTATCGTATCTAGTCAGTGAGATGACAAAGGGTGTGAAAGAATACTGTTTAAGGTTAATTTATGTGTTTTTCCGTCATGATAGGCATAATGTTGCACATATGAAAGGTTCTTTGATCAGGAAGAGGTCAAATATTCAGTATTGTGAATACGATTTAACTAACAAGTGCCTCCGGGCTATTGTTTAAGCCTTATTTATAAGTTAAATCTATGTAGTCATTTATGATTAGGAAAAATCCGATTGATTCATTAATCCATCAATTAATATTTTATGCTAATAGTATTTAGAATTGATATATTTTATAATTTAGTAAACTAAAAACCATTTTTCTAACACAATAAAACTCAATTAAAAACATGGAAGTAGTTGAAACTACCATAAAATTAAATACTAATTATATAAAAAAAAAACTAAAAACTTTTTCAACACAATAAAACCAAAACAATAATATAGAAACCTAGTTGAAACCCTCTATAATAATATTTAGAATTTAAATATGGAAATAAATGAAATAAAATATTTATGCATTCGTTTTCTTAACAAATTATTCACTATGGATTTACATAGATTTCCTCCAAATTTTCTTTCAAAAAGTACATCAATATATAATTACAAATATTAAATAATTATATCATTTATTAAATATGTTAAATTAATTAGGTTTCTTATCTAGTGCTTGGGGGGCCGTGTTAGGTATGCACACCCTTCTAATAGTTTGAACTTCCAAGTTATAATTATTATACTTGGCAAGTACATTAGTACGTACATTTAAGGATGAGGGTTGATTATGGTTGTTACCTCCTAGTTACTTCATCAATTACACTTCTCTACATGTGTTAGTGAAATGACTAGATTGCGAAAGAAAGGTTTTCAATTTTACCTTTTTTAAGTTGGAGTGAGTGATTAAGATTTTAATCCTTCTCGAGCAAATCTTGGGATCCCGATTGAGTCCTCTCGTTCGTGATATTTTGCGTACTCGTTAGGAAATTTCTAAATCCTTTAGAGTAAGTCCACTGTTGTTAAACTGGTTTTCCGGTATATTAAAAAGTAGAATATAAAATAACAAGATTAGTTTTACTCCTTAGAAAGAAAGTAGTTACTGCTGTATGGGAAAAAATATTTTTTTATGTTTTGCATATATAGTTTTTGGGTGGTCATATACGAATTGTTGTGAAAAAATGTCAAACAAATACAAATGAATAATCAAACCAATTTGAAGTTCCCAAGTTGCCAAGTTGCCTCCTCGGCCCCGTGGTGTTTCCAAACCACTTTTACCAATCTAATCGTTTTTCCTCGAAGTTCCTTCTCTTGCACGTCGATAATCCTCATAGGTCCCACTTCGTAGGTCACATCCGCACTAACCTCAATGTCCTCAAAGTCCACCACGTGTGAAGGGTCCTGATGATACTTTTTTAACATTGACACATGGAACACCGGGTGAACCCCTGCCAACTTTGGTGGCAAGTCCAACCGGTATGCAACTTCTCCAACTCGGTCCACGATCTCAAATGGTACGATAAATCTCGGGCTCAACTTTCCTTTAGAGCCAAACCTCATAATCCCCTTCCTGGACGAAACTCGCAAGAATACTTGATCCCCCTTTTTGAATTCCAAATGTCTCCTCCTCTTATCCGCATAAATCTTTTGCCTACTTCGAGCAATCTCAAGCCTTTGTCGAATTAACTTGATCTTTTCTGTCGTTTCTTGAATCAATTGCGGTCCTAACATTTCCGCTTCTCCCACCTCGGTCCAACACACCGGAGACCTACACGGCCGCCCGTATAAAGCCTCGAAAGGTGCCATGCCAATACTAGCTTGGAAGCTATTATTATACGCAAACTCAACCAAGGGTAGATGGCTCTCCCAGCCTCCCTTGAAGTCATTCACACATGCGCGTAACATATCCTCTAGCACTTGGATAGTCCGCTCCGATTGTCCATCAGTTTTGGGATGAAACGCTGTACTCATTGTCAACTTGGTCCCTAAGGCATGTTGTTGGCATGCCTTATTGCAAGACTGGATATATTACGTTTCAAGTCAACTGGATATATTACGTTTCAAGTCCTTTCATTTACAGAACCTCGACACAAACCTCACGTCTCGATCCGATACTATCAAAATCAGCACCCCATGAAGTCTAACAATTTCCTTAATATATTTTCGTCCCAAGATTTCCACTGAATTTGTCATCTTAATCGCAATGAAGTGTGCGGATTTGGTCAAACGGTCGACCACAACCCACACATCGTCATTCCCACTTACCGATTTAGGTAAGTTGGTCACAAAATCCATTGCCATCCTTTCCTACTTCCATTCCGCTACCGGTAAGGGTTGGAGCATACCCGCCGGCCTTTGGTGTTCCGCTTTCACTTGCTGGCAAGTTCGACACCTGCTAACATATGAAGCTACATCTCGTTTTATTCCGAGCCACCAAAATTGTCTCTTCGCATCGTGATACATTTTCGTTCCGCCGGGGTGAACGGCTAATCGGGAGTGGTGAAACTCATTTAATACCTCGTTCCTCATGTTTTCTGTCACATAAGTCCTTCCCTTAAATAGTAGTCCTCCATCAGTTCCTTTCGTCCAACCATCTAGTCCTTCGCTAGAACTCATCTGTTTCTCATAGCTCGCCACTTTCTCGTCCCCATCTTGTGCTTCCAGAACCCTACTCACAAGTTCCGGTTGTACCACTATTGTGTACAAAGTCCCCACATTATCATGTCCCAACTCCAAGTCGAACTCGTTCACTTTTCCCATCATCCTCCATTCGTCGATCGCCACATGCGCTAAGGTCGCATGGGACTTTCGACTCAAAGCATCTGCCACTACATTGGCCTTTCCCAGATGATAGTGCAAGTCGTAGTCGTACTGTTCCAGATATTCCATCCATCGTCATTTTCGCATATTTAAATCCCGTTGGGTAAAAATATGCCCTAAGATCTTGTGATCCGAGAACACTTCGAACTTTTCTCCGAACAGATAATGCCTCCATATCTTCAACGCATGAACTATTGTCGCTAGCTCTAATTCATGAGTCGGATAGTTCTTTTCATGAATCTTTAGTTGTCGCGAAGCATATGCGATAACCTTTCCGTCTTTCATTAAGACGCAACCCAAACCTTCCTTCGAAGCATCGCAATACACTTGGTAACCCTTCCCTTGCTCGGGAATAACTAGTATAGGAGAAATAGTCAACCGTTTCTTCAGCTCTAGGAAGGCTTTCTCGCAAGCCTCACTCCACACGAACTTCACCACCTTCTTGGTAAGGTAAGTCATTGGAGTCGACAACTTCGAGAAATCGTTGACGAACCGTCGATAGTATCTTGCTAAACCCAAGAAACTTCGAATCTCGAACACATTTTTTGGTTGTACCCATTTCGATACAGCCTCAATTTTTGTCGTATCCACCTTCACCCCTTCTTCCAAGATCACATGTCCAAGAAATTTCACCTCATTTAGCGAAAACTCACATTTGCTAAACTTCCCGTAAAGTTGGTGCTCTCTCAACGTGAGCAACGCTAAACGGAGATGCTCCTCGTGTTCCTCTCTTGAACTCGAGTAAATCAAGATATCGTCGACGAAGACCAACACGAACTTGTCGAGATACTCCTTAAAAATCCGGTTCATTAATTCCATAAATTCCGCCGGCGCATTAGTTAACCCGAATGGCATGACCACAAACTCGTAGTGACCATACCGAGTCCTAAAGGCCGTTTTCGAAATATCCTCATCTTTCACCCTCAATTGGTGATAGCCTGATCGTAAGTCGATTTTTGAAAAGAACGTTGCTCCCTTTAGTTGGTCAAACAAATCGTCAATTCGAGGTAATGGGTACTTATTATTAATAGTCACCCTATTTAGTTTTCGATAGTCGATGCACATCCTCATCGATCCATCCTTATTTTGCACAAATAAGGCCGGTGCCGCCCACGGTGACGTACTCCGCCTAATAAACCCCTTCTCTAGAAGTTCTTCTAACTGCTTACTTAACTCTTTTAACTCAGCCGGTGCCAGTCGGTATGGGGAAATGGATATGGGTGCCGTTCCCGGTACCAAATCGATAGAAAAATCTAACCCTCTCTTCGGTGGTAACCCAGGTAGATCCTTCGGAAACACATCTCTAAAATCGTCCACTACGTGTGGCAACATTTCCACTTCTCGTCGTTATCCACTATCGAGAGACTAGCCAAAAGACAAGACAGGTTGCCCACAACCCGCTTGGAATAATAAGGAATAGAAGAAAGGGTAGCATCCCTTTCCCCACGAAAGAACACCTCATCTCCGGATGATGTTGTAAGGAAAATTTTTCGTCGAACACAATCGATGAAAGAGTTGAAATGAACCAACCAGTCCATTCCAAGGATCACGTCGAATCGTGACATCTCGATGACAACTAAATCAAACGTAAATGAGTGGTCCGCGACCATTATCTCACAAGACCGACATACTCGGTCCAACACAACTCGACCCCCAATAGGAGTTTCTACAACAATCGGGTTCTCTAGAATCCCAATTTCTAACGACAAAGACTCAACTAGACTTCTAGATATAAAAGAACGCGAAGCCCCCGTATCGAAAAGAACATGTGCCCAAGATGAGCACACAAGAACCATACCTTGTACATTTGCCGGATCTCCTTGGTGTGGCAACTATGGCAAGGCATATAAACGAGCCTGAGCTGGTGGGTTTCCTTGCGGTCCTCGATTTCCCCCATTATTTCCTCGGTTCCCCAGGCTTTGATAGCCTCCTCGGTAGTTCGCATGATTTCCCCCTCCTTGGTGGTTACCTCAAAACCCTCCCCCTAGGTTCCCAGGTAATTGGTGTTGTGGCACAAATTCTGGTCCTCTTGGTGGTGGTGGTGGTAGCCTAGGTTGGTTAAAAGGCCGGTTGGTGTCGATTCTTCCATGTCCCAAAGTACATACCCTTGCCGTATGTCCAAACCGGTTGCATGTCCTACACTGGACTGTAGGGCACTCGTATTGTCAATGATTCACATCTCCACATGTGAAACACGCTCTCTTTATTATGGTGTTGGTTAGTAGTGGGTTAAAACCTCTATCTCCTTTGCCATGTTGTGGAAAACGCGAATTATTCGTCATATCCCAAGTCCGCTTCTTCTCTTCCCTCGGAGCATTTCCGGTTTTCGACTTTTCCGAGATTCTCTTGCTATGGAGTAAAGCTCCTTCCACAGCTTGAGCTGATTTTACCAACTCATTATAGTTGACATGACGGGCCGATGCCAATTGTAACGAGATGGTAGGATTTAACCCCGTCATGAATCTCCTACATCTTTCTGCACCCCCTATAACCGATTCTGGGGAATACCTCGAGAGTGAGGTAAACTTCAGTTGGTATGCTTGAACGATCATACCCCCTTGATACAGCTCCTCGAAATATCTTCTCATTTCGTCCTTATAAGAATCTGGAAGAAACTGTCGATTAAACAATTCGATGAACTCGTTCCATTCGATGTTGCTTACGTCGTAAGTATCTACGATCCCCAACTACCACTTCCGTGCTTCACCCTTTAGGTGAAACTAAGCCATATTCATCCGTTGCTCCCCATTTACTATCCCCGCAGCCGATAAGTATTTCTCCATTTCGTCCACCCATCCCTCAGCTATGGATGGTTCACCTACCCCATCGAAGGTCGGAGCCCCCAATCGGGTGAAGTTAAGCAATCCATTGTTGCTTGAACTCCCAACTTATGCATTATGCACCATCATTTGCACCACCTTCTGAAGGTCGGTCATCACTTGGTTAGCGTTTACTGATTCCGGTTCAGGTGCGTATGTCTCCTCTTCTTCCTTATTCACCTCCTCATATACATTATCAGCCTCTTCCTCTACATCGGGTTGCTCAGGTGGTGGGGCCCTAGTGTTACCTCTCCCCCCACGACCTCTAGCAGCCCTTCTCCCTCTAGTTTCTCCCCTCCCCCTTGGAGATATTCTTCCTCTTCCATTTTCCCCACCTCGGGTAGCTGCACCGCTTGATGGTGGTGCGCCCCCGCATGTAGCTGGTCCTCGTCCACTAGTCCTTGTGGTAATAGCCATGACTACAACAGATTAAACCGACACTTAGTTGTCTCGCTTGACATTACTACTCATACATGAATACTATACTTATTCATCTTGACTCCTAACACTTAACAAAATCTACGTCCCACCAAAAATTTCAAATTCTGCTAAACATACAATACAGCATTCCGCACATTACGCGATAATCACAAAACATGTAAAACATGATAAAAGCTCGTTTTTCATGGTAATCATTTATCAAGATTTCTAAGGTTCAAATTATAAAGTACTGAAATACGAAGTCAATGCTTCAAGCGGAATCAAATTCGGAGTAAAAACGAAGGAGTTATAAACGTTTGATGTATAGCGAGAAAACCGCATAATTGCCAGAACACGACCGATCGTTTTGGACAAAACGACCGATCGTTTTGGTCCAAATATTACCCGAGAGGTTAGAAAGATACGACCGATCCTTTTGACAAATGACCGATCGTTTTTTGGTCAAAATCTGTCCAGAGAGGTCTGAAAAATTCAACCGATCGTTTTGACAAACGACCGATCGTTTTTATGCAGAAAATTATCGATACAAAAACGTAAAATTCCTCAACACTTGTAAATTTATTACATGGAACATACCACACAACTACATCATTTTAGTCCACAATATTTCAACATCCATTCGCATAAAAAGTTCATTACCATACAAGTTAATAATTTGAAAACATACAACCTAAAATCATCAACTTCACAATTCTCGCACTCTAATAGTACGCTACTACTTGACATGCAAATTTATACCTCATACACACTATATCAATCTACACACGCATACAAAGTACACAAAAATACGAGGGATAACCCCTCACGATATGTTATCCTAAAGCACCCGAGCGTCCTCGCATACTCTAGAACTCCACATCGCTAAGGTATTCCTTCACACATACCGACGAGAGGTCCACCCACTACTTTGGCGAGCCGGGATAAACTAGCGTCCTCATTGTCCCCAACTTGCCTCACATGTGGACTTTCCTTCCATCAACTACTACTAAATTCTAGCTACATGTCTTAAGCTAAATGCAACCCCCCGTTTTAGAAAAAGTCTGAATTTTTGTAAAAGTTTTGTGAAAATGATACGATGGATCTTGGTCCAATGGTTACCCATCTTCCCATCATCCCAAATTATACAAGAACCTAGTTAGGTCTGATACCATCTGTAACGACCCGGCCCCACGAACCGAACCGTCACGCCCGTATCAACAATATTGTCCGCTTTGACACAACTTCCCAGGGGGGTCACCCATCCTGATACTATTCCAAGCTAAGCACGCTTAACTGTGGAGTTTCTTCCTCGCTATTGTGCCACACGGCTTTAAAAGGCCTTGTTAATAGGAAATAGATCTTTAAGCTCATATACCACACGAGTACTCTCATATCTGGGCGATGTGGGATTGACGCACAACACCGCACCACAGAAATTCCTTCCTGAAAGTCTGGGTCGTCACATTTACGGCTAAATAAATTTTTCATAATTTGATAATATTTTTTGGAAATGAACTAGAATACTCTTGCAAAATCAATTTATTGAAACCATGAGTGGTTATAGAAATTTGATGTTTGCGGCGGAGGAGTTTTAGTTTCATTTTTCGGAATTAGATTGTACGTGTTTGTTATTTAAGATTAAACAAATTATAAATGGTCGTTGAGTTTTATTTTAAGAATAAACAGATATCGGCTAAATTATTATTTTGTTGAAATAACATCTTATTATTTTGTTAAAAGAACTTTTAATAATTTGTTGAATTCATATTTTATTAATTTGTTGATAGAACATATTGTAAATATGTTCAGTTTGCTATTATTGAGAATATCAATCGATTAATATTACACTACTATGATTGGGGGAGAACTCTGAGGGTCCCACAAATGTGGGGGTAACCCATCGATCTTGCAGATCAAAAATCTAAACATAACCCAAAGCACCTACGGGCGAGTGGGAGAATACCTAGTGGTATGGACTTCAAATGTCTGAAATAAATGATACCGTTTCATTTACTACCTTGAAATCGATTAAGTTTTTCGTGACATTGTGCATGTCCTGAGTGAGGGCAAAGAGAATGCACGAACCATGGGGGCAGTTATATGTGGAAAGTTTTAAACGTTTGGAAGCCCACTAACAAGTGAATGGATGAAAACTTAAATCATGTACTGGTGGTTTTTAAAACATAAGGGTAGTAGCCTTTTCGGTAGCTAAAACACTAGTATCAGATTGTGAGCAGTTTGCGTGTTTGTAGAAATTCATGAGTGACTATATATTCAAATTGAGCGTATTAATCGACTTTCTTGTGGTCAATAATGACATGTTGAGTTATTCAAATAAGTCATTGATTTGACATGATATAGTAGTAGGTCATGAGAATATAAACCTTAAAGGTTTTATTTTTCTAAATCTATTATCTAAATTAAAACACAAATATGAGTTTGTGTTTGAAGCAATGTATTATAAAGTCTTCGGTTCGAACTTTCGAACGGAGTACATAATTTCATGGTTTGGTGCATTTGAGATATGTGCAAACCGGGAATGAGCTAAATGGTACTTCATCAATTTATTGATGATTATACTAAATACTGATATGTCTACTTGATGAAAAGTAAGGGCATATCAATGGAGATATTTATTCTCTAAGAGTGAATACGAGAATCCTTTTGTTGAGTATTAAGCCTTGTCAGAAAATATGGTCGAACCATGGGTGTTCTATTGCGGTAATCTACCAAGTTTAAGCCAATGATTGAGTGTTAATCACTAAATGTTAGACTACTCTCGAATGTGTTAGACATTTTCTAACTAGTTCTGAAACAGTATATTCACATGGCTATAAATACATGGTCACTGTGAATGAGGTGGTGAATATGAGACGCCGTGTGCACAAATGTGCGGTTAGAATGACACAAATCATTAAAGCACGAGTCATCATGCTTCCGAGCAAATATGAGGTTGTTGAGCGATGAATGTCATCTTAATAAGTTTAGGGCTAAACTCTGAACTTGTGTGGAAAGAAAGCTTTCCGCAAACTCTGTGTTGAACAAACTACCGCTTAGGAAGTTTGACCAAACAATTAGAATTATTGAAGGCAAGCTCCCCAATTATAAGTTCTTGGAAGTTTGGTGCTTCCTCAGGAAGGTTTCAATTCATGTTTCCTTGAATGACTTGGATAGAACCAAAAATGGTAAATTGTGTGTTCATTGGATAAACACTAAATATAGCGTTGATTGATTTCTCGTGTACAAGTTGGATAAACTGTAGGTGCATGTATATAGGATCATAAAAGCCCGAGAAGCATATTTTCTTAAAGAGATCTTTTTCCACAAAACTCCAACACTTGACGAGGCTGCAGACTGAACAGAAAAAAATTTAAAGTTGGAAATCATATTGAGACAGAATTTGAGGGCTCATATCTAGGTCCAATTGAAAATGTGTTCCCAGACCTTGGCCTTACGGAAGAAAGTTGCAAAGAATTGAGTTGGATAGAGGCTATGCTCAGCTTCGGAGGAATTGAAAACGGAACGATATATGATCTAGCCGATCATGGCGTGACCAAGAAATCATTTTTCAAGGCTAAGAATGACTATGTGGGGACCCCTATCTCCATAGACGGAATAAAGATTGCGTTCAATAAGCTAAAAAAACAACGGAAGGGGGTTCTATTTGTTGAGCCTTTAGGAGGGATTATGAATGAGATAGCATGTGATTTCATAGCTTTCCCTCATAGGAAAGGAAATCTTTTTGGACGTCAATATAAAGTAAATTGGAAAGAGGAAGATAATGAGAAAAACAAAGAGTACATAGAGTGGGTAAGGGAGACACATGATACAATGACACCATATGTATCATCAAGTCCTCGTGCTTCTTATGTTAATTGTATGGACTTGGATCTTGGAGTTATGGATGTGAAAAAATATGATAGTCATGTTGATGAGGTGGAAATGGCTAGAGTTTGGGGTGAAAAATACTTTTTAGGAAATTATGATAGATTGGTAAGAGCAAAAACGCTTATCGATCCCAAAAACATATTTAGAAATCAACAAGGCATTTTCTCGATATCCAATAGTTCAACTACAAAGCCATTTCTTGAAAGCGAAATGAAATAGTTTCTAACAATTCATTCCGTATAATAACAAGAGTATGGCATCATAATCCTTAAATAAAGGTTGGTGTGCACAAATTTATTGGTTATTGTTATAATCACTTGTATTTTTTCATATGAATTTATATTCTTATAAATCTATTGATGAACGTGACCAGTGTTCGTTTATCTCTTTATGTACAAAATGTCCCTATAAAAATGTTAAGTTCCACATTAGAGTAATTGCACTAGAGCCGCCTAAAAATGAAGTTCACTTTGAAGTTTGCAAGAGCCGCTAATATATAATTTTGGGGTCTATGGTAGGCTCAAGGTTATCTGATACAGTTGGAAATCACATTGAGATAGAATTTGAGGGCTAATATCTCGGTCCGATTGAAAATGTCATGTCCATCTTAGAAAATGTGTTCCTAGAGCTTTGCCTTACGGAAGAAAGTTGCAAAGAATTGAGTTGGATAGAGGCTATTCTCAGCTTTAGAGGAATTGAAAACAGAAGGATATATGACCTAGCCGATCGTGGCGTGACCAAGAAATCATTTTCAAGGCTAAGTACGACTATGTGAGGACACCTGTCCCTATAGACGGAATAAAGATTTCGTCGGATAAGCTAAAAAAACAACCGAAGGGGGTTGTATTTGTTGAGCCTTTAGGAGGGATTATGGATGAGATAGCAAGTGATTTCATAGCTTTACCTCGTAGGAAAGGTAATCTTTTTGGAATTAATATAAAGTAAACTGGAAAGAGGAAGATAATCAGAAAAACAAAGAGTACATAGAGTGGGCAAGGGAGATACATGATACAATGACACCATATGTATCATCAAGTCCTCGTGCTTCTTATGTTAAATGTATGGACTTGGATCTTGGATATGTGCAATTGTTAAATACACCCTTCGTCCCCAAAACATAGTCCATATGAAATAACGTGCAAGTTTGATCGGCCAAGAATTTGTATCAAAATTGCGGAAATGAAAATTTTTAAAATTTAATAATGTAATTTAACTTTTGAACTATATGATTAACTTTTGAAAATTTTCATTTTGACCGATCAAAATTGTACGTAGTTTCGTAGAAGACTATCTTTTTGGGACGGAGGGAGTATAATATAAGAATATAAAAAAATTCGAATAAAAAATAAATATAAGGAATATGATACAGAAACTGATGTATTTCACGATCGTATAAGTGAAAGTTATAGTTGAAAAAGTGTGTTTGTGAATGTAAATTTAAGAAGAATGGTAGAAGAGCCGGTGCGGTTGCTCTAACATACCTACTACATTTCATTTAGAGATTTTTTTTTTGTGTGAAAGTAAATTGGGTGATATACATGTACAACATCAAATAATATATATTCGGTTTATGCTATATTTCCTATACTTTTTATGGTAAAAGGAACTAGTTTTTGTGGACATAAATTTGATGAAGTGAAAGAATACAAACCAAAAGGATCTAGTTTTTCAGTTTCTCTAAAATAGTGGACAGAATTTTGATCAAGTGAGAGTATACTAACCAATATAGTAAAAAAAAATTGTACGACAACAACGACAATTTCAATGATTGAAAGTACAATAACATAAAGTTAAGTTATTACAATTTTCTCTAACATAAACTAAGACTACTATATACATATTTATAAAGCCACTCCAACATTTAAATTCAAATTTAGCAGTTGAATAACTCCTTGCATTTTTATTTATTTAAAAATTCTACAATTCAAAACCCTTTCAATATTATTTACTAAACCACTCAACTCCCAAGTATTACAATTTCAATAGCGGAATAAACCTTTCCGTTTTCACCAGTTCCACCTTCGACCTTTGCTCTGTTAGGAAATCAAAACACTGGGAGAATGACGAAGAACTGTAAACATACACACAAACAGGATATTTGTTAACAAGGTTTGCCCAACACTGAATACTTTTCTGAGCCCATGCTAGTAGCCTTTATATAGATATTAAAAGAGGATTAGAATGAACAAGAAATCTAGTTTTGATGGGACAATTATTGATTAGTACATAAAAACATACTCAATTTTCAAATATCCGGATTCTCAAGTCTTATTTAAGATTTGGTACATATAATGTAGCATCATGTAGCATAAAAGTTAAAATAAAGAGTAAAAAGAAGTAGAATCATGTAGTATATGTTAGTATCTTTAAAAGTGTTTTCAAGTGAGGTGTTTATTTTATTAAGTAACATATCATTTCATCATTTTCTCATTTTGATCACAAATTTATGATTTTCTCACAAATATAGATTCTCTCTTTATAATACCTTCCCTCTCTATTTGGTAATACTAAAGCATGAGGAATTAAGAACTACATATAGACACATTACAAGGCTTATACATATTACAAGATTAACACATTTAACTCTATATCCAAACATGTTCAACTTATTTTTTTGGTGGTTTTGTATGTTTATTCATAAATTTTTTAAACTTATAGGAAAAGATAAAACTATTCTTCATATTTTTTTAAATGAAAAGTGGGAATTGTCCACAAGATTTATTTATAGTGGGTTTAAATTGGTCATCTGACCTTATTACAACGAAAATATCAATAAAAGGATTGATACCGAAACTTATGTAACTTGTTGGTTCTAAATACAAATAAGAAAATTTAGCTCCATTAAAGTACAAAGAAGGATAAATTAACAAAACATACTATTTTTGAAACTAAATTAACAAAAACATACCCAAAAATTTCTAATTAACAAAAACATACCCAAAAGTTCGTACACTAATTTTTATATTTCATACCCTTATTCCA
Organism: Primula vulgaris; assembly: GCA_963920805.1. Classification (NCBI taxonomy): domain Eukaryota; kingdom Viridiplantae; phylum Streptophyta; class Magnoliopsida; order Ericales; family Primulaceae; genus Primula; species Primula vulgaris. The sequence goes on along the minus strand of OY987215.1, from coordinate 11,446,326 downwards.
AATGTTCATACCCTTATTTCAAAAGTTCATACCCTAATTTGATTTTTCATACACTTATTTCAAAAGTTCATACCCTTATTTCAAAAGTGCATATCATAATTTGCATTTTTCATACCGTTATTCAAAAAGTTCATAACATTATTTCAAAAGTTCATATCCTGATTCGTAGAGTTCACACTTATTTTCAAAGTTCATACCCCAATTTACATAATTCATATCCTTATTTACATAATTTTCAAATCCAGACCCTTAATTCATGTAATTCACACACTTATTTTTCAACATTATACACTAATTAACAAATCCAACTCTTACCCGTCCTCGGATATCGAATTACCACTTCGCCGTCGTGGGCCTCTCCTTCGATGACCGCATCTTCGTCGACATCAACCTCATTCTATACCATCGCCGCCAATTTCGAAAGATGTGTTCATCTCAATCTCCATGATATAGAGAGATCGGAGAGAGGCCGAGGAGAAGAAAAAGATCGAAAAAATAAAGGGAGGATGAGGAGAGAGATCGGAAAAAAAGAAGAAGGATGAGAGATCAAGGAGAGTGAGAAGGAGGAGGAGAGAGATTGGAGGGAGAGAGAATGAGGAGAGAGAGATTGGAGAGAGGGTGAGAGGAGGAGAAAGTGAAAGGAGAGAGAGGAAAGAGATTAGGAGGGATGAATCAGATTTTTTGTTTTTTATTAATTATTAATTGAATATATATTTTTGATAATTTAACTTTTGATGGTATGTTTTTGTTAATATAATAGGTGTACATTATGTTTATGTTAATAGCCCCTAAAAAAAAAGAACTAGTTGACTTTAAGATAACTTTGCAATTCGTCTTCTTCTTTTTCTCCGTTAAACTGTTAGATCCAGACGAGTTCTTAGAGAGGGAGAGAGGAATACCTTATCCATGTTGATTGAACGAGTAAAAATCCTCCCTCAAGGTAATTGCTACCCATGATTATGATCCAACTACTCCCCAGTTTTTGTAACTATATATAACTATTTTTGATTTCTTCATCAATAAAGGAGACAAATCTCAAAGTAATTCTATCAATCAGGGATTATTATCAAATACCAATCCTTGTATCTTCCAAACCCAGGTAACTATAGAATTCCCAGCATTTCATTTAATTACCTCTTTGTAACTTTACTTTTTAAAAAAGCTAATAAGCTGACTTTAGTTATTAGCACATAGTAACTAACAACTACCATAATCCCATTAGTCATAGAGGTCATAGTTATTATTTATTGATTTATTCTTGCTTCTAGTGTTGTATCTATGCGTTTTTGTTTTCCTATGATCCCTTGGTAATTTAATGCCCTTCCATTTAGCAATTTTCCTTTTTTCCCCTCTTTTTCATCCACTAAGTTTCCACAGTTAGTTCACCCTCATTTAGATTAATATTCTCAATTTGAGCATTGTGGTCCCTCTGTATGTGCTTTTCTGTATTAAGAGTAAAATTGTACCTTCTTGAAATTTCCACTGCAAGTACATTCTCTTACTGTGAAACTATAGCAGTCTCGTTGTCACGAACATCAAGGCGTGACCTTTTTAAATAAAAGGAAAGAGAACCTGTTGGTACAAAATTTAACTTTTAAAAGAAAACACTTGCGAGTTAAAGGAATAATTAATCAATTAAATAAAAATATTTGCCAAACGCAGCTACAAGAAAAGAAGATTTAAAAAGATTTATAAAAAAAATGACAAACGAAAGTAATTTGCCCGTAGGCTACAACCTCAAAAACTAGTGTAAGCGAAAATAAAGCAATTGAAAGATGCCCCGAGCCCATGCGATACTGCGCTAATGCTCCTATTCGAACGTGACAACCTAAGTTGTACCTGAAAGACAAAACTATAACGGTGAGTCCCATGCACATACATAGACGGGACGGCACCACAAAATACCGTCACTCCATCCCATAAATGCAAGAACTTACACACAACAACTTCGATAATCAACGTATAAAAAGGAATATAATAACATCGTACAACGAAATAAATTAAATAACTTCAACACACATTTATAGGAAACATGGACCTCTCATGCCACCTATCCCAGTCCGTAAGGTAGGTCATTCCCTATACTCCTCGGCCGTCTATTGTCCCCGGTATAGGGAGAGACATAGACCATTGCTAACATAAAAATAGATTTAAAGTGCGCACTTGGACCTCTCACGCCACTCGTCCCAGTCCATAAGACGAGTCATTCCCTATCCCCTCGGCCGTCTTATGTTCCCGGAATTAGGGAGAGACATAGATCATTGCTAACAATAAAATAAATATAGTGCACACTAGGACCTCTCACACCACTCGCCCCAGTCCGTAAGACGAGTCATTCCCTATCCACTCGGCCGTCTTATGTCCCCGGAATTAGGGAGAGACATAGACCATTGACACTAATCTAAATCACAAGGGCTCGGCCAATAATATAAAACCATTCAATCATCACATTCTCATACGTCACTATAACATAATTCAACATAACCCATAAGCATAGGTGCTAGATTCACAACTAGCCAAACAACTCCAACAAAATAAAATCTCATTTAGCCATTTTAACAAACACCTTGTATGCATAAACTACAATTCATCCATATTGAACATAATTTTACCCAATTTCATCAACAACTATAATATCACATAATCAACTCATAAAACACACAAACCCATCCATAACCTCATTAATTCAAAATTAATATATCTAAGGTATCAACCTCTACAATTCAAGCAATGTAATTAAAAGTGCAACAAATAAAACTCAATTAACAATTTAAGAACATAATTAAGATAAAAGGCAAAAACCCCCAATTTATAATAAACGCAAAACCAAATCCTAACATACACCCTCGTCTAGTCGCAATGGATAACTCCCATTACCTTAAAGCGTAGAGGAGATGCTTCCGGTAAGAACCCGCTAATTGTGTTTTCCTCTTCTTCTTCTTCTTCCTAGGGTTTGAAATCTCTCTTTTCTCTCTTTGTTTTTGGGTTGGTTTTGGTTTACTGATTTAAAAAGTGGCTGAAACGAGGTTTAGAAAACTGTTTTGAGAAAGTTTGATGAAGAGAACTATTTGGTCCCCAAAGTTCTAAAAGTTAACTCTTAATCAAAATTATTGATTTACTGCTCAAAAATAACCAATTTTTAGAAACAAAACTATTGGGTCCTTTTTATTTATAAAATTAGTAACAGGTTTTTAAAATAAAGTTTTTTGGAAGAGTTTCGGTTTTTGGCTAAAAATTAGTCGAGTGACCGGTTTTTGGCAACATTTGTGTAAAACGTTTTTGCATAAATTAAATCATAAATAAAACCATTTATAAAAATACGGGATGTTACACTCGTATTCAGTAGCTAAATCATCAAAAAACTTTAACTTGTCGTCGGCCACTTCAAAAAATTTTCTGAATAAGTTCTTATGAAATTGCAATATTTCATGAGACATTGGGTCTCTAATACAAGTTTGTAGTGGAACCGCCTCATGCATGATGTGATTAATTAAGTTCTCTTGATATACCAATTATGTTTCACTACTTAGATTGTGCAGAGTAAATCATGTTGCAGTAGTACTCTTATATAGATAAACATTTCAATTGTAAAACATACGCAAACACTGGGAGGCATTGCGGTCGCTTTAATCTGTAAATTTTGTTGCATATGATCAAAATAAGTATATACCTCGATTAACGTCAATAATTTGATAGAGGGACATGCAATTTAGCTGATAATTTCTTAAATTCTTTAGCTTCAACAGAAAAGAAAGATATTCAAAATCGAGATCAATAACCCGTACACGCAAAAATGTAAAACATACCTCAAAGGATCATGATATGGATTCTGTGATCGCATTTGATCATATCTCATCAAACCAAACCCATAGTTCTCCTGGTTGTTATGCATAAGCTCACATTCACCACCTTAATTTTCTGAAGAAAAGATCCAAGCTCCCATATTAGGACAACCCCACATGAATGCGTGCTAGAGTCCCCTACTTGAGATTCCACCATATTCTCGCTCATTTCCACCAACAGTAATCATCTTCTTAGGTACACCAGCATTGCTCTGATTAAAAGGGTTGTTCCCAAACCAATTTTTTCTAATACATTGTTATCAAAAACTAAGTCAGGTTTTTTCTATAACATTAAGTCAGGATTTAAAGTAGAATTGCCATTGTTAGGCTTCTCGTCCCAAGAGTTTTTAATGTAAGAGAGATACTTAGAATGACTATCACAACCAAACTAACCTGGGTCGATTTTTACTAATTTTAAGCAATTAGTTACAATTGCATCATAATCGAGCCAAATGGAAAGGGCCTCAAACCAAAGACTAGCAATCAAAAGAAAAAAAGTCGAGAAAATAAATAACCATTGGACCTTCCACATCTGTAACATGAGAGCATTACAAATCCATAATAACATTCAACAATCGAAACATCTAAGCATATTCATAAAATTAAAAATCCAAGATTCATTCTCTTTTAACCTCTTCTATTACTACCAAGGCTCAACAACTCCTTAGTTGTTAACTTATTCAGATGATCATGGTCTTCCCCATCTTTCTTACGCTTAGAAGAACCTTGAATAACATTTTCCATTAGAGATCTCTCCACATTGCTCTCACCCCGCTTGCCAATTCCTTTTTGTTTTACCATTTGCTCCGCCATGCCATCATCATATTTTTCAATAGCACTAGGCTCAAAACCCAGAGAATGAATAGGTATTTGAGTTCCTATAATCAAGTCAAATGAAACCATAAATGTTTGAACTTGTTAACTTATACCGTATTAATCCTGTCATAGCTAGAAAGAACAAAATTGTCCAAGAGCCAAATGGAAGCTCTTCTAGAAAACACTTTTATTTACCGGTCTCTCTTATGTCAAACAAAAAAGAGTGGAACTTTAGTTCTTTACTTTTTAATGTTACAGTAACAGTTTCGAAATTACCTTGCTTACGACCAGTGCTAAACTTGAAATGACATCTAGGCAGAATAAACACTTCATCGTCTTAACGATCGTGAGCATTTGTGTTTACTCGGGTAGCTGAAATTTAGTGATTAAATTACATAATTGAAAAAAGTAACAATGCTAGTATATTATTGTGATGTTAATAATCTTCTCCCGAAAGTAGACTACCTAGACCTTTCGTTTTCACTTTAGAGGTTTATGGACCCAATTTTAGGTATTTACGGGATTTATTTATCTTTTGTATTTAGTTCATCTTCTTGTATTTAGTTTATCTTTTGAAAATAACCATGTTGGCTGTAAAATTTGTGTTTGGTCTATTCGATTTAAATCTAATTTTTGCACTTACATATATGCGTCAACTTCGATCAATATAAGCTTTATAGCAAATACGTGTTACCAGACCACACTATTTTGTTTTTGTTTTTATATATAGTATTACTTACCTTCCAAAAGATTAAAAATTGGTCAAAGCGTGACAAGTATTATAAACTTATTATCAGTTCATAATATTTTTCACTCCTTTACCATTTTTTCCTTTTTTCAAAGGTAAATATTCTATATATAAAAACAAAAAGAATGAAAGAAATAGTGTGGTTTGGTAACAATGATTTACTAGCTAAACCTAAGATAGATCCAAGTTGAAGCACATCATGTAAGTGACAAAATTAGATATAAATCGCAACAGACCAACTAAGCATTTTACAAACAACTTGCTTATCCTCAAATCTCAAAACAATGAGAGATCTAAATACAAAAGATTAATATTGTTCGTAAACAACAAAGATTAGGTCCAACCGTACCACTAAAGTCAAAACCGAAATTAGAGTAGTCTACTTTCGAGAGCAGATTATTAATATCACAATAATAATCTGGCATTTCATTTTTTTCAATTTTGTAATTTAATCACTAAATTACAGCTCCCTAACTAATCACAAAGGCTCAGGATCAGGAAGACCATGAAGTGCCGATTCTCCCCAGATCTCATTTCAAGTTCAATATTGGTCGTAAGCAAGTTACTTTCGAAATTGTTACTATAACATTAAAGAGTAAAGAACTAAAGATCCAATCTTTTTTTTGTTTGGCTTAAGGCAGACCGGTAACACGTGTTTTTTAAGAAGAGCTTCCATTTTTCTCTTGAACAATTTTGTCCTTTCCTTCTTTGATGGAATTCAAATAGTATAAGTTAGCATGTTCAAATATTTGTTGTTTTTTTTTCTCGATTACATGATCTCAAATACCTATTCATTCTCTGAATTTCGAGTCTAGTGCTATTGAAAAATATGATGATATAATGGAGGAGCAACTGGTAAAAGAAAGAGCAATCAGCAAGTAGGGCGAGAGTAGTGTGGAAAGGTCTCCAATAGAAAATTTAATTCAAGTTTCTTCAAAGCATAAGAAAGATGAGGAAGAACATGATCTTATGAATAACTTAACAACTACAGAATTATTAAGCCTTGCTATAAAGAGAAGAGGTTAAAAGAGAATAAATCTTTGCTTGGACTGGAATTTTTAAATTTATGAATATACTAAAGTTTTTCGATTTTTGAATGTCAGTATCGATTTGTAATGTCGTCATGATGTGGAAGGTCAAATGATTCTTTACTTTCTCGAATTTTGTGCATTTGGTTCCTAGTATCTTGTTTGAGGCCCTTTATGTTTGGCTCGATTATGATGCCATTGCTACTAATTTCTTAAAATCTTTCAAAATAAAACAAGGTTTATTTGCTGGTGAAATTTGTTATAAGTCTCTCTCTTACATTCAAAACCCTTGGGACAAGAATCCAAACAATAGATATTACACTTTCAATACATACTCAATGTTTTAGGAAAAACCTAACTTAGTTTTTTTATAACAATGTTTTAGAAAATATAGGATATCAATTCCGCATTTTTTATAGGATATCAATTTCGCATTTTTTATAATATATGGAGTAATTCCTAGTATTCAACCTAGCAATTAGTTGCCTTTATTGGCCCTTTCATGGAGAACAGTTAGGGTTCCCCCTCGAGGAGCTAGTATACACAAATATATACTGATATGACACCAAATATGATTGCAAGATTGTGTCAATCAAAAAATTAGTCGATCCTCATATACAAAGGCTTATTGACCAGGAAAAAAGGAATCTCTCTCTCTCTCTATTTAAGTAAAAACTAAATACAAGTATCTATAAACCCTACTCATATTCAATACAATTTATACATATCATATACAACGAAGAAAGAGGGTTAAGGATGGTCAATCCACCAAGTCCATTGTGTTCTTAGTTTGAGTGTGCAGATTTTACGTAGTTAAAGACTAAAAAAGCCGGCAAGCCGTTAAAAGAAATTTTCCTATTGGTTTCAAGCACGGGAATCTATGCAATCTCTTGACCTAATTTTTCAGGTCCATCAACTACCTTGATTCGGATGACCTCCATTACTTTGAAAAACACCTAACCGACTACAAAAACTGCGACTACGTCGATTATTTTGATTGTTTTAAATTCTGATCCTTCATTGAACTAACCTCGATTGCGGTAGTCTCTACCGTTTCCAAAGTTCCCTCCACGGCCTCTATTTCCCTCGTTTCTGAACCTCCACCCTTTTCCAATTAATAAAACGTCCGGGTGAGTCACTCTAGAATGGAAATATTAAACATGTATAAATAAAGTATTTTTTCTCCTACAAAGTAGTTACCTTTTGGAAGTTGGTCAAATACATTCAGAGTGAGGAACATTCTTATTATCCAGTCAACTACCGATCCTTTCCATGGAGAAAAACATCTATATCCTGCAGGTGTATAGTTGTCGTATTGGTTAGATAAGGGTACTTCTCTGTAATCAAATTAGGGTATACGTGCACAGGAATTATACGTAATGATAATAATTTGATCAAAACAGCATTTTATGTTTTGAAAGTGAACTTTTTCCTATCAGGTATGAGTTATTTTCGTAAAGGTATCAATTAAGGTTATATATGTGTTACAATGACTCAGATATTGAGAATATTTAGACATTATCAAACCCATTAATCTTATCTAACAAACAAAGACATTCGTAGACTGTGAATGCAAGTTGTGTACAAATTAAATAACATGTTTACAAATAACAGGCATGTAGTAGAAACTATAAAACAAACCATTTTTCTGAAATGAAATGAGCAACGATCGCCATAAATCCTCTACCAGCACTCTTGTTTACCAATCTTGGATTTCTTTTTTTGGAAAGATTTGTAAATGCCTGCTAAACATGGGAAAAAATAAATTACATCCCAGTATAACGATACAAAAAATAGTATTCGTCTCTTGACCCCTAAATTTACAAATCATTCAAACAGATTTAAACAGAAGCCTATTTCAAATCATGCCAACAAAAAATCTAGAATAGTAGATAAAAAAATATTACAGAAATACCAATGTAGATACTATCAATAGTTTATAGCCAAAAAGACATAAGCAAGAGCAGATATTCTTTAAGAGAGAAAACATAAAAAAATGTGCTTCCACAATACACCAGCATATGGGAAACAACAATAGTCAATAGTCATTAGGAAATATGCTATGCCTTAGTATCATCATTGATCAGGGGGGGACGGAAAGGGAGGTTGGGAGGGAGAGAGAGAGAGATATTTTCTTTGGTAGTTAGTCAATATAAAGGATTCCTGTATACATTTAATAGAAAAATATCAAATATTAACAAATTATGATTTCGATTCATGTATACATTCAATAGAAGAAATTAATTGGAAATAACTTTTAAGTCTATAACTATGTATACCTAGTTGCCTTTACCATTTATGGTTAACATTAACTCACATTAAAACCTATGTAATTGATAAAATAATAATTTCTCTTGCACACAACTAGGGTCGATGTATTAATTCGAAAGTTTGATCAATATGATAATATTTCTTTTAAAACCCCTTTATAAACATGTGGTCTAATCAATATCCTAAATTATTATTCCTCTAGAATTACAAAAATAGTTAGGATAATTTATTAAATATTATTTGTGTTTACTTTTTCTTGCAATAAAGTAGAATTCATGGGTTGATTATAATGGTTCCGACATTAGAAATTTTAATGGTTCCGACATTAGAAATTTATAATGTCACTAGAAATAGTTTACTAGGCTAGTGCCCGCATTATCATTGAAGGTGCATGTTTCGAGGCTTGTTAAGTGTGCTAGGTCAGAAATCACTTGTGCTCCTTAATAAGATTGGAAAACAACAACATTTAGTTTTTAACTTGGTTCTTATATGGTTCTCAACTTGTGTCTTGTACAAATTGCGGGACTTTAGTTTGCGGTTGCATTGATTCTCCTATTTTAAGTTATGAGTAAGTCGACTAACATGACATTCGACACTTAGAAAATAGAGGGATTTTAGTTTGCGGTTGCATTGATTCTCCTATTTTCTTAAATAGCTGAGTGGTGTTTTTCCTTTTTTTTGTTCTTGTTAATTGTAGAAAAAAATAGTACCATTGTGTAGGCACTAAAAAAAGCCAATATGCGAAATGGACTCATATACCGAAGGTTCTTGGTATTCCGAATCCGTTCTTGTATATGTATTTTGTCATGTAATTATATACTTTATGTTTATTTTAAATACAATTATATATATATATATATGATCTCAATTTGTCAAAAGCACGCAACACTGGGACGCATTGGAATCGCTTTAATCTGTTAGTTTTGTTGCATATAAATATGACCAAAATAAGTATATAATCCGATTAATATCAATATTTTGATAGAGGTTATAAGGGCTAGATAATTTGAGGGTGAGTTTTCATCATGAATATCTAGTTACTTCACCGATTAAAGTTAGTTTATCGTATCTAGTCAGTGAGATGACAAAGGGTGTGAAAGAATACTGTTTAAGGTTAATTTATGTGTTTTTCTGTCATGATAGGCATAATGTTGCACATATGAAAGGTTCTTTGATCAGGAAGAGGTCAAATATTCAGTATTGTGAATACGATTTAACTAACAACTGCCTCCGGGCTATTGTTTAAGCCTTATTAATAAGTTAAATCTATGTAGTCATTTATGATTAGGAAAAATCCGATTGATTCATTAATCCATCAATTAATATTTTATGCTAATAGTATTTAGAATTGATATATTTTATAATTTAGTAAACTAAAAACCATTTTTCTAACACAATAAAACTCAATTAAAAACATGGAAGTAGTTGAAACTACCATAAAATTAAATACTAATTATATAAAAAAAAAACTAATTTTTTTTTCAACACAATAAAACCAAAACAATAATATAGAAACCTAGTTGAAACCCTCTATAATAATATTTAGAATTTAAATATGGAAATAAATGAAATAAAATATTTATGCATTCGTTTTCTTAACAAATTATTCACCATGGATTTACATAGATTTCCTCCAAATTTTCTTTCAAAAAGTACATCAATATATAATTACAAATATTAAATAATTATATTATTTATTAAATATGTTAAATTAATTAGGTTTCTTATCTAGTGCTTGGGGGGCCGTGTTAGGTATGCACACCCTTCTAATAGTTTGAACTTCCAAGTTATAATTATTATACTTGGCAAGTACATTAGTACGTACGTAAGAGTATATTTAAGGATGAGGGTTGGTTATGGTTGTTACCTCCTAGTTACTTCATCAATTACACTTCTCTACATGTGTTAGTGAAATGACTAGATTGCGAAAGAAAGGTTTTCAATTTTACCTTTTTTAAGTTGGAGTGAGTGATTAAGATTTTAATCCTTCTCGAGCAAATCTTGGGATCCCGATTGAGTCCTCTCGTTCGTGATATTTTGCGTACTCGTTAGGAAATTTCTAAATCCTTTAGAGTAAGTCCACTGTTGTTAAACTGATTTTCCGGTATATTAAAAAGTAGAATATAAAATAACCAGATTAGTTTTACTCCTTAGAAAGAAAGTAGTTACTGCTGTATGGGAAAAAATATTTTTTGATGTTTTGCATATATAGTTGTTGGGTGGTCATATACGAATTGTTGTGAAAAAATGTCAAACAAATACAAATGAATAATCAAACGAATTTGAAGACAACAAAATATACGTGGTCTCCAAGAATCACAAACAATTGTGATTTTGGACTATTTCGTGGGTGAGAGATTAATATATTCACTATTTGAATGAGTTACAACCAATCAACCTATTAAAATAACTAACTAACACTTCACCCGATTATAATTAAGAACTTATATCACATTTAAGAGAAGAACCACACTATCAAAACCATCAACCCAAGCCTAACAATAATATTTAGAGTTTAGACCTTACATATTTTATATCTTTCTATCTCTTTTAAGAAAACTACACTACGTTGTATATTTTGGTAATCAAGAGGTTTAGTGCTAAATCGAAAATATAACATTTCATAGGTCGACTTTTAATGAAATAGAAAATATATTGCACAACCTAATCTAATTAGAAATAGGTAACACATGAAAAGATAAAGTTAAAGAGTCTAAATATAGATATTAATAAAATATCCACCGAATCGTTCCAAGCGTTTAAAATTACAAATCAAAACCTCGACTGAATTTCTTGCAAGCTGATATAATCATTAAGCAACATTCAGTTTTTGTGGCATAGATCTTGATCTTCAATTTCAAACATTGTTGTGATTGCTAATTTTCTTTACTTCAGTTGAACAAATTCATACAATCAATTTAATCGAAACTCATCGTTAAATAATCTGCTAATATCATCTCACTTCTTCATCTATCCATCCATCAATCAATCCAATTCATCAACACTTACAAACTTGCAATCAACTGATTCAATTCCAATATTTAATTTTTCATTCCAACATATTGACAAAAATTTTATAACAGGGATTTCAACTAACAATGATTAAATTGATTACTTTAGATGCGAATGACCAAATTGTTCAATCATAACAAGTTCAACTAGAACCATTTGTCTACAACTTCAATCATACTTTAGTAATTAATTATTCTACCATAAAAAATTCCACTAGATCCGAACCATTGGAATTAATACCAGTTAGTTGTAAACAATCGTAAAACAAATACAAATAAGCAGTTAAACAATCAATTTAATGAACGAGAAGATATCGTGTATATTATTGAATGGATGATGAAATTTGAGACGTATTGCTTTCAAAAGATGGCAAAACGAAGGGGTTCATATATATATTGAGTAAGTTGCGCTTTTCCGTTTGGGAAGTAATCCAATAATTGATCATTTATCAATTACGAGTATAGGGGCAAAGTAAAGTGGGACATACAATGTTGAATATTTGGTGGGTGAGGGGCCAACCATACCTTTCAATATCAAATTCACACGTGAAACATGTTAATTTTTTTTTAATTTAATGGTGGGAAAATGTCACGCCCCAAAATCCAGAAAACGGACATCGAGGCGTGACCTTTTTACACCAAAGAAAATAGAACCTGTTAGTACAAAATTAAAATTTTTAAAGAGAAAACACTTGCGAGCTAAAGGAACAATTAATCAATAAATAAAAGTGTTTGTCAAATACGGCTACAAGACGAGACAGTTTTGACAAATTTATAAAAGGACATAAACGAATGTAATATGCTCGTAGGCTACAACCTCGAAAAATAATCTAAAGAAATTAAAACGAATTAGGAAGCCCAAACCCATGCGCTACCTCGCTAATGTTCCTAACCAACGCCTCAACCTAAGTTGTACTTGAAAGACAAAATTGTAATGGTGAGTCCCATGCACATACATAGACGGGACGGCACCACAAAATACCGTCACTCCATCCCATAAATGCAAGACTCACAACAACAACTATGATAGCAACATATAAAAAGAAATAAAATAACGTCGTACAACAAGATAAATTAAATAGCTCCAACACACATCTATAGCAAACATGGACCTCTCATGCCACCTACCCCAGTCCGTAAGGTAGGTCATTTCCTATCCCCTCGGCCGTCTTCTGTTCCCGGAATTAGGAAGAGACAGAGACCATTGCTCACATAAAAGTAGATTTAAAGTGTGCACTTGGACCTCTCATGCCACTCGTCCCAGTCCGTAAGACGAGGCATTTCCTATCCCCACGGCCGTCTTCTGTCCCCGGAATTAGAAAGAGATAGAGACCATTGCTAACAGAAAAATAAATAGAGTGCACACTAGGACCTCTCATGTCACGCCCCAAAATCTGTAAAGGACATCTAGGCATGACCTTTTTAAAAACAAAAGGAAAACGAAACCTGTTGGTACAAAATTTAAAATTTTAAAAGAAAACACTTGCGAGCTTAAAGGAACAATTAATCAATAAATGAACGGGTTTGCCAAACGTGGCTACAAGACGAGACAGTTTTGACAAATTTATAAAAAGAAATAAACGAATGTAAATTGGTCGTAGGCTACAACCTCAAAAACAATCTAAGTGAAAAGGAAATGAAAGCCCCGAGCCCATGTGATGTATTGCCATAGCTCCTAACGGAACGTCTCAACCTAAATTGTACCTGAAAGACAAAATTGTAACGGTGAGTCCTACGCACATAAATAGATGGGACGGCACCACAAAATACCGTCACTCCATCCCATAAATGCAAGACTCACAACAACAACTATGATAGCAACATATAAAAAGAAATAAAATAACGTCGTACAACAAGATAAATTAAATAGCTCCAACACACATCTATAGCAAACATGGACCTCTCATGCCACCTACCCCAGTCCGTAAGGTAGGTCATTCCCTATCCCCTCGGACGTCTTCTATCCCCGGAATTAAAGAGAGACAGAGACCATTGCTAACATAAAAGTAGATTTAAAATGCGCACTTGGACCACTCATGCCACTCGTCCCAGTCCGTAAGATGAGTCATTCCCTATCACCTCGGCCGTCTTCTGTCCCCGGAATTAGGAAGAGACAGAGACCATTGCTAACATAAAAATAAATATAGTGCACACTAGGACCTCTGATGCCACTCGTCCCAGTCCGTAAGACGAGTCATTCCCTATCCCCTCGGCCGTCTATTGTCCCCGGAATTAGGAAGAGACAGAGACCATTGCCAGTACAGCTAAATCACAAGGACTCGGCCAATAATATAAATCCACGCAAATATCACATTCTCACACGTGTCTTTGACGCAATTCAACTAAGCACATAAGCATAAATACTAGATTCATAACTAGCCAACCAACTCTAACAACATAATATTCCATTCAGGCATTTTAAAAAACACCTTGTATGCGCAATATAAAACTCATCACTATTCAACAATAATTTACCCAATTCTATCAACAACCATTATAATACATAATCAACGCATAAAACACGCAACCCATCAATATTCTCATTAATCCGAAATTAATATGTCAAAAGCCTCAACTTCTACAATTCACATAATGGAATTAAAAATATAACAACTAAACCCCAATTAACAATTTAAGAACATATTTAATATAAAAGGCAAAAACCCTCAATTTATAATAAACGTAAAACCTAATCCTAACATACACCCTCGTCTAGTCGCAAGGGATAACCCCCGTTACCTTAGCGCGTAGAGGAGATGCTTCCGGTAAGAACCTGCTAACGTGGTCTCTACTTCTTCTTCCTAAGCTTTGGAATCCCCCTTTTTCTCTCTTTTCTCTCTTCTATTTGGCTGGTTTTTAGGTTTTAAGAATGAAAAGTGGGTTGATTTGAGTTTTAGAAAAACTGTTTTTAGAAAGTTTGTGGGAGCGAACTATTTGGTCCCCAAAGTTCTAAAATCTAACTTTTAATCCAAATTGTTAATATACTACTCAATAATAACACATCTTTAGAAACAAATCTATTGGGTCCTTTTTATTAGTGAAAATAGTAACAGGTTTTTAAAGTAAAGCTTTTTGGAAGAGTTTCGGTTTTTTGCTAAAAATTAGTCGAGTGACCGGTTTTTGGTAAAATTTTGCATAAAACGTTTTTGGATAAATTAATTCCTAATTAAAATCACTTATAAAAATACGGGATGTTACATCTCATGTCACACGCCCCAGTTCGTAAGACGAGTCATTCCCTATTCTCTCGGCCGTCTTCTGTCCCCGGAATTAGGAAGAGACAGAGACCATTGCTAACGTATAAATATTAAGGCCTCGGCCAATAATATTATACTATTCAAGTAACACAATCTCTTATGTCACTTTAACGCAATTCTACGAAACACATAAGCATAGGTACTAGATTCACAACTAGCCAACCAATTCAACAACATAAAATCCCATTCGGGCATTTTAGCAAACACCTTATATGCGCAATCTAAAACTCATCTTTATTCAACAATAATTTACCCAATTCTATCAACAACTATAATAACACAAAATCAATGCGCAAACACGCGAACCCATCACGATTGTCATTAATCCGAAATTAATAATTCTAATTTCTCAACTTCTACAATTCAAATAATGTAATTAAAATTACAACAAATAACCCCAATTAACAATTTAAGAACATAAATAATAATAAAGGAAAAAACCCCCAATATATAATAAACACAAAACCAAAACCTAACATACACCCTCGTCTAGTCGCAATGGATAACCCCCGTTACCTTAGTGCGTAGAGGAGATGCTTCCGGTAAGAATCCGCTAACGGCCGTTTCCTCTTCTTCTTCTTTTTCTCTCTTTTCTCTCTTTTCTCTCTTTTTCTCTCTTGTTTTAGGTTATTGTTTTGAAAGAAGTGGGCTGATTTGAGGTTTAGAAAAACTGTTTTGAAAAAGTTGTGGAAGCGAACTATTTGGTCCCCAAAGTTCTAAAAGTTAACTATTAATCAAAATTACTAATTTACTGCTACAAAATAACCAATCTTTAGAAACAAAACTATAGGGTCCTTTTTATTTATAAAATTAGTAACAGGTTTTTAAAATAAAGCTTTTTGGAAGAGTTTCGGTTTTTGGTTAAAAATTAGTCGAGTGACCGGTTTTTGGTAAAATTTGTATAAAACGTTTTTGGGATAAATTAATTCATAATTAAAAACACTTATAAAAAATGCGGGATGTTACAACTAACCCTCCTTAAAAGAATTTCGTCCCTAAATTTCCTCTCTAAACAACTATACCCAGAAATGATAAACTTTTACAAATAAGGCCATAAAAATTTAAACGTCAAATTCGTGTCATAATCTGAGAAATATAATACTCAGGGTACACAACCCATAACAACTCCATAACTCAAGTACATGAACAACATGTAAGAATCTCAAATAAGGTAATCACCTATATGCCATATCAAACATAATAAAAGACAACAACTCAACAACATAACTTAAGTACATGAACAACATGTAAGAATCTCAAATAAGGTAATCACCTATATGCCATATCAAACATAATAAAAGACAACCCAACAACTCTGTAAACTCTCAGTGTTACAACCAGAAATAAACTCCAAACTTTAATAAAATAAACTCTAAACTCAAGGCGTTACAACCCTTCCCCGATAAAGAAATTTCGTCCCGAAATTAGAAAACATCTAAACAAAAGTACCTAACGAAAGCACGAGGTCAGGATACTTCCTCTTCATCTCATCCTCACGTTCCCAAGTTGCCTCCTCGGCCCCATGGTGTTTCCAAACTACCTTTACCAATATAATAGTATTTCCTCTAAGTTCCGTCTCTTGCACGTCGATAATCCTTGTAGGTCCCACTTCGTAGGTCACATCTGCACTAACCTCAATGTTCTCAAAGTCCACCACATGTGAAGGGTCGTGGCGATACTTTTTCAACATTGACACATGGAACACCGGGTGAACCCCCGCCAACTTTGGTGGCAAGTCCAACCGGTATGCAACTTCTCCAACTCGGTCCACGATCTCAAATGGTCCGATAAATCTCGGGCTCAACTTTCTTTTTGAGCCAAACCTCATGATCCCCCTCCTGGGCGAAACCCGCAAAAATACTTGATCCCCCTTTTCGAACTCCAAAGGTCTCCTCCTCTTATCCGCATAACTATTTTGCCTACTTCGGGCCGTCTCAAGCCTTTGTCGAATTAACTTAATCTTTTATGTCATTTCTTGAACCAATTGCGGTCCTAACATTTCCGCTTCTCCCACCTCGGTCCAACACACCGGAGACCTACACAGCCGCCCGTATAAAGCCTCGAAAGGTGCCATGCCAATACTAGCTTGAAAGCTATTATTATATGCAAATTCCACTAAAGGTAGATGGCTCTCTCAGCCTCCCTTGAAGTCATTCACACATGCACGCAACATATCGTCTAGCACTTGGATAGTCATTCACACATTGTCAACTTGGTCCCTAAGGCATTTTGCAATGCGCCCCAGAACCTCGACACAAACCTCGCGTCTCGATCCGATACTATTGAAATCTAACAATTTCTTTGATATACTTTCGTCCCAAGATTTCTACCGAATTCGTCATCTTAATTGCAATGAAGTGTGCGGATTTGGTCAAACGATCGACCACCACCCACACAGCGTCATTCCCACTTACTCATTTAGGTAAGTTGGTCGCAAAATCCATTGCTATCCTTTCCCACTTCCATTCCGCTACCGGTAAAGCTTAGAGCATACCCGCCGGCCTTTGGTGTTCCGCTTTCACTTGTTGACAAGTTAGGCACTTGCTAACATATGAAGCTACATCTCGTTTCATTCCGGGCCACCAAAATTGTCTCTTCACATCATGATACATTTTCGTCCCGCCGGGATGAACAGCTAATCGAGAGTGGTGAAACTCCTTTAATATTCCGTTCCTCATATTTTCCGTCACATAAGTCCTTCCCTTAAATCGTAGTCCTCCATCGGTTCCTTTCGTACAACCATCTAATCCTTCGCTCGAACGCATCTGTTTCTCATAGTTCTTCACTTTCTCATCTCCATCTTGTGCTTCCAGAACCCTACTCACAAGTTCTGGTTGTACCACTATTGTGTACAGGGTCCCCACATCAACATGACCCAACTCTAAGTTGAACTTGTTCACCTTTCTCATCATCCTCCATTCCTCGATCGCCACATGCGCTAAGGTCGCATGGGACTTTCGACTCAAAGCATTCGCCACTACATTGGCCTTTCCCAGATGATAGTGCAAGTCATAGTCGTACTGTTCCAAATATTCCATCCATCGTCATTGTCGCATATTTAGATCACGTTGGGTAAAAATATGCCCTAAGCTCTTGTGATCCGAGAACACTTCAAACTTTTCCCCGAACAGATAATGTCTCCATATCTTCAATGCAGAACTATTGCCGCTAGCTCTAGGTCATGAGTCGGATAGTTCTTTTCGTGAATCTTTAGTTGTCGTGAAGCATACGCGATAACCTTTTCGTATTGCATCAAGACGCAACCCAAACCTTCTTTCGAAGCATCGCAATACACTTGGTCACCTTTCCCTTGCTCGGGAATAACTAGTATGGGAGAACTAGTCAACCGCTTCTTGAGCTCTAGGAAAGCTTCCTTGCAAGCCTCACTCCACACGAACTTCACCCCCTTCTTAGTAAGGTAAGTCATTGGAGTCGCCAACTTCGAGAAATCCTTGACGAACCGTCGATAGTATCCCGCTAAACCCAAGAAACTTCGAATCTCGAACACATTTTTCGGTTGTGCCCAATTCGAAACCGCCTCAATTTTCATCGTGTCTACCTTTACCTCTTCTTCCGAGATCACATGTCCAAGAAATTTCACCTCATTTAGCCAAAACTCACATTTGCTAAATTTTCCGTAAAGTTGGTGCTCCCTCAATGTGAGCAACGCTAAACGGAGATTCTCCTCGTGTTTCTCTCTTGAACTCGAGTAAATCAAGATATCGTCGACGAAGACCACCACGAACTTGTCGAGATACTCCTTAAAGATTCGGTTCATTAACTCCATAAATGCCGCCGGAGCATTAGTTAACCCGAATGGCATGACCACAAACTCATAGTGACCATAACGGGTCCTAAATGCCATTTTCGAAATATCCTCATCCTTCACCCTCAACTGGTGATAGCCTGATCGCAAGTCGATTTTTGAAAAGAACGTCGCTCCCTTCAATTGGTCAAACAAATCATCAATTCGAGGTAGTGGGTACTTATTCTTAATAGTCACCCTATTTATCTTTCGATAGTCGATGCACATCCTCATCGACCCATCCTTGTTTTGCACAAATAAGGCCGGTGCTGCCCACGGTGACGTACTCCGCCTAATAAACCCCATCTCTAGCAGTTCTTCTAACTGCTTACTTAACTCTTTTAACTCTGCTGGTGCCAAACGGTACGGGGAAATGGCTATGGGTGCCGTTCCCGGTACCAAGTCGATAGAAAAATCTAACCCTCTCTTCGGTGGTATCCCCAGGTAGATCCTTCGGAAACACATCTCTAAAATCGTCCACTACGTGTGGCCACATTTCCACTTCCTCGTCGTTATCCACTATGGAGACTAGCCAAAAGACAAGACAGGTTGCCCACAACCCTCTTGGAATAATAAGGAATGGAAGAAAGGGTAGCGTCCTTTTCCCCACGAAAGAACACCTCATCTCCTGATGAAGTTATAAGAAAAAAATTTCGTCGAACACAATCGATGAAAGAGTTGAAATGAACCAACCAGTCCATTCCAAGTATCACGTCGAATCCCAACAACTCTATGACAACTAAATCAAATATAAACACGTGGTCCGCGACCACCATCTCATAAGGCCGACACACTCGGTCCAACACAACTCGACCCCCAACAGGAGTTTCTACAACATTCAGGTTCTCTAGAACCCCAATTTCTAATAACAAAGACTCAACTAGACTTCTAGATATAAAAGAACGCGAAGCTCCCGTATCGAAAAGAACATGTGCCCAAGATGAGCACAAAAGAACCATACCTTGTACATTTGCCGGATCTCCTTGGTTTGGCAACTGTGGCAAGGCATAAAGACAAGCTTGAGCTGGTGGGTTCCCTTGCGGTCCTCGATTTCCCCCATTATTTCCTCGGTTCCCCGGGCCTTGATAGCCTCCTCGGTAGTTCCCACGGTTTCCCCCTCCTTGGAGGTTACCTCGAAACCCTCCCCCTTGGTTCCCAGGTATTTGGTATTGTGGTATGAATTCCGGTCCTCTTGGTGGTGGTGGTGGCAGCCTAGGTTGGTTAAATGGCCGGTTGGTGTTGATTCTTCCTTGTCCCAAGGTACAAACTCTTGCAGTATGTCCAAACCGGTCGCATGTCCTACATCGGACTCTAGGACACTCGAATTGTCGATGGTTCACGTCTCCACAAGTGAAACACGCTCTCCTCATTATGGTGTTTGTCAGTAACGGATTAAAACCCCTATCTCCACTTCATAGTTGTTGAAATCGCGAGTTATTCGCCATATCCCAAGTCCGCTTCTTCTCTTCCCTTGGAGCATTTCCGGTTTTCGACTTTTCCGAGATTCTCTTGCTATGGAGTAGAGCTCCTTCCACAGCTTGAGCCGATTTTACCAACTCATTATAGTTGGCATGGCGGGCCGATGCCATTTGCAATGACATCGTCGGGTTCAGCCCCTTCATGAATCTCCTACATTTTTCCGCACCCCCTAGAACCGAGTCTGGGGCATACCTCGAGAGTGAGGTAAACTTTAGTTGGTATGGTTGAACGGTCATACCTCCTTGATACAGTTCCTCGAAACGCCTACTCATTTCATCCTTATAAGAATCTGGAAGAAACTGTCGATTAAACAATTCGATGAACTCATTCCATTCGAAGTTGCTTATGTCGTATGTATCCATGATTCCCAACCACCACTTCCGTGCTTCACCCTTTAGGTGAAACTGTGCCATATTCATCCGTTGTTCCCCATCTACTATCCCCGTTGCTGATAGGTATTTCTCCATTTCATCCACCCATCCCTCAGCTATGGATGGTTCACCTATCCCATCGAAAGTTGGAGCCCCCAATTGGGTGAAGTTAAGCAATTCATTGTTACTTGAACTCCCAGCTTGTGCGTTCTGCACCATCATTTGCACCACCTTCTGAAGGTCGGTCATCACTTGGTTAGCATTTACCGATTCGGGTCCAGGTGCGTATGTCTCCTCTTCTTCCTCATTCACCCCCTCATATACATTCTCAACCTCTACATCCACCTCGGGTTGCTCAAGTGGTGGGGCACTAGTGTTACCCCTTCCCTCACGATTTCTTGCAGTCCTTCTTCCTCTAGTTACTCCACGCCCCCTTGGAGCTCTTCTTCCTCTTCCATCTGCCCTACCTCGGGTAGCCACACCGCTTGATGGTGGTGCACCCCCGCGTGTAGCTGGTCCCCTTCCACTAGTCCTTGTAGTAATAGCCATTACTACATACATTTAAAACCGACACTTTAGTTGTCTTACTCGACACTACTACTTATACATGTATATTCATACATGATAAAAGCTCGGTTTACAAATTAATCACTTTATCAAGCTTTCTATGGTTTAAAATCATAGCATACTGAAATACGAAGTCAACGCTTCAAGTGGAATCAAATTCGTAGTACAAACGAAGGAGTTATAAATGTTTGAAGTATAACGAGAAAATCACAAAATTGCCAGAACACGACCGATCGTTTTGGACAAAACGACCGATCGTTTTGGACAAAACGACCGATCGTTTTGGACAAAACGACCGATCGTTTTGGACAAAACGACCGATCGTTTTGGTCAAAATATTACCCGAGAGGTCAAAAAAATACGACCGGTCGTTTTGACAGACGACCGATCGTTTTTTGGTCCAGAGAGGTTTGAAAAATTCGACCGGTCGTTTTGACAGACGACCGATCGATTTTTGGTCCAGAGAGGTTTGAAAAATTCGACCGGTCGTTTTGACAGAACGACTGGTCGTTTTTCTACAGAAAATCAACGATACAAAAACGTAAAATTACTCAACACTTGTAAATTCCTTACATGGAACATACCATACAACTACATCATTTTAGTCCACAAACTATATACGATTAACATCCATTCGTATAAATTATTCATCACCACAAATTAATAATTTGAAAACATGCTACATAAAACCATCCACGACACAATTCACGCACTTTAATAGTTTGCTACTACTTGACATGCAAACTTATACCTCATACACACTATAACAATTTACACACGCATACAACAACAAACAAAAAAAATGCGAGGGATAACTCATCACGATACGTTATCCTAAAGCACCCGAGCGTCCTCGCATACTCTAGAATTCCACATCGCTAAGGTATTCCTTCACACATACCGACGAGAGGTCCACCCACTAGTTTAGCGAGCCGGGATCAACAAGCGTCCTCATTGTCCCCAACTTGCCTCACATGTGGACTTTCCTTCCATCAACTAATACTAAATTCTATCTACATGTCTTAAGCTAAATGCTAACCCCCGTTTTAGAAAAATTTTAAGTTTTTGGAAAATGTTTTGTGAAAACTATACGATGGATCTTGGTCCAATGGTTACCCATCTTCCTGTCATCCCAAAGTATACAAGAACCTAGTTAGCTCTGATACCAACTTGTCATGCCCCAAAATACAGAAAACGGACATCGAGGCGTGACCTTTTTAAACAAAAGAAAATAGAACCTGTTGGTACAAAATTAAAATTTTAAAAGAGAAAACACTTGCGAGCTAAAGGAACAATTAATCAATAAATAAAAGTGTTTGCCAAACACGGCTACAAGACGAGACAGTTTTGACAAATTTATAAAAGGAAATAAACGAATGTAATATGCCCGTAGGCTACAACCTCGAAAAATAATCTAAAGAAATTAAAACGAATTAGGAAGCCCAAACCCATGCGCTACCTCGCTAATGCTCCTAACCAACGCCTCAACCTAAGTTGTATCTGAAAGACAAAATTGTAACGGTGAGTCCCATGCACATACATAGACGGGACGGCACCACAAAATACCGTCACTCCATCCCATAAATGCAAGACTCACAACAACAACTATGATCGCAACATATAAAAAGAAATAAAATAACGTCGTACAACAAGATAAATTAAATAGCTCCAACACACATCTATAGCAAACATGGACCTCTCATGCCACCTATCCCAGTCCGTAAGGTAGGTCATTCCCTATCCCCTCGGCCGTCTTCTGTCCCCGGAATTAGGAAGAGACAGAGACCATTGCTAACATAAAAGTAGATTTAAAGTGCGCACTTGGACCTCTCATGCCACTTGTCCCAGTCTGTAAGACGAGTCATTCCCTATCCCCACGGTTGTCTTCTGTCCCCGGAATTAGGAAGAGACAGAGACCATTGCTAACAGAAAAATAAATTGAGTGCACACTAGGACCTCTCATGCCACTCGCCCCAGTCCGTAAGACGAGTCATTCCCTATCCCCTCGGCTGTCTTCTGTCCCCGGAATTAGGAAGAGACAGAGACCATTGCTAACGTATAAATATTAAGGCCTCGGCCAATAATATTATACTATTCAAGTAACACGATCTCTTACGTCACTTTAACGCAATTCTACGAAACACATAAGCATAGGTACTAGATTCACAACTAGCCAACCAACTTCAACAACATAAAATCCCATTCGGGCATCTTAGCAAACACCTTATATGCGCAATCTAAAACTCATCTTTATTCAACAATAATTTACCCAATTCTATCAACAACTATAATAACACATAATCAACGCGCAAAACACGCGAACCCATCACGATTGTCATTAATCCGAAATTAATAATTCTAATTTCTCAACTTCTACAATTCAAATAATGTAATTAAAATTACAACAAATAACCCCAATTAACAATTTAAGAACATAAATAATAATAAAGGCAAAAACCCCCAATTTATAATAAACACAAAACCAAAACCTAACATAGACCCTCGTCTAGTCGCAATGGATAACCCCCATTACCTTAGTGCGTAGAGGAGATGCTTCCGGTAAGAACCCGCTAACGGTCGTTTCCTCTTCTTCTTCTTTTTCTCTCTTTTTCTCTCTTGTTTTAGGTTATTGTTTTGAAAGAAGTGGGCTGATTTGAGATTTAGAAAAACTGTTTTGAAAAAGTTTGTGGAAGCGAACTATTTGGTCCCCAAAGTTCTAAAAGTTAACTATTAATCAAAATTACTAATTTACTGCTCAAAAATAACCAATCTTTAGAAACAAAACTATTGAGTACTTTTTATTTATAAAATTAGTAACAGGTTTTTAAAATAAAGCTTTTGGAAGAGATTCGGTTTTTGGCTAAAAATTAGTCGAGTGACCGGTTTTTGGTAAAATTTGTATAACACGTTTTTGGGATAAATTAATTCATAATTAAAAACACTTATAAAAAATGCGGGATGTTACAGAAAACCCCACATTTTTA
Organism: Primula vulgaris; assembly: GCA_963920805.1. NCBI lineage: Eukaryota > Viridiplantae > Streptophyta > Magnoliopsida > Ericales > Primulaceae > Primula > Primula vulgaris. Next base: position 11,422,147 of record OY987215.1, on the reverse strand, counting down.
TTTTATTTGTTATTGTGAAAATAAAAATACGGGGAAAAAACCCCACAAAATGATTAGGCGAAAAGTGCTCCAATCAGTCAAGAAAAGTATCAAAATTACATTAAATAAAACCTTCCGAATAAAAATTGAAAAACTTGTAAATGCAAGTACTTGAAACGTAATATATCCGGTCTTTCTACAGATAGCCCACACGTCATTTTTTTCCCTTCTCATTTCAGAAAGAAGACCGACAACCTTTCTCTCTCTTTCAACCTTCCCAACAATGGCGATTACAGTCAAACTCATCGTAAATTTGGTGTACGATCTCGATCCAACTTTAGAATACTTGCCAAACTCTTCGGATAGTCTTCTAGCTCATCATATATTAGATATAGCCCACTCTTTGCCATAAAATCTGCAGCGTCATTCCCTTTCTAAAGGTATGACATATCGTGATGCCTTTTCTCGGAATAATGTCTTCAATTTGTTGTATTAGAGAATAAATAGTCTAAGAATATTTTTCTTTATTGGATATAAATTTACCAATTTTTGAGAGTCACTTTCAATAATGAAACCGTCTTCCTCTATAATTAATAATCATTGTAACATAGCAAGAGTCTCGGCTTCTAAAATAGAATCTGCATGAACAATAAGAGAGAAACCCTTTAAAAAATTACCTATGTAATCTCTCACCACATCTCCTATAGCTGAAAAGTGTGGATCTCGTCTGAAACTACCATCAACATTTATTTTAATTTTAGATCTAGGCGGCCTTGACCAATAAACCAATTTAGCCTTTTTCCTCATTACAGGAGCAATAACCGTACTAGAGTCAGAGAAAATATCATAACTGACACCATAGGCTTTAACTCGTTTAATGAACTGATAAAGTTGTGCAATGATATTTTGAATAATCCCTTCCTTTGTTATTTTAACAACTTCATATTTGCTTGATCAGCTTACTTTCCAAATAACCCAAATAATATATAGAATAAAGTAAAAACTTATTAATATCATCCTAAAAAAATAATTTTGGATATAATAAAATCAAATATCTATGGGTAGGTTCACATGACTTTATAGGGACAAGGTTATCTCATACAGTTGGAAATCACATTGAGATAGAATTTGAGGGCTAATAACTAGGTCCTATTGAAAATGTCATGTCCATCTTAGAAAATGTGTTCCCAGAGCTTCGCTTTACAGAAGAAAGTTGCAAAGAATTGAGTTGGATAGAGGCTATTCTCAGCTTCGGAGGAATTGAAAACGGAACAATATATGACCTAGCAGATCGTGGCATGACCAAGAAATCATTTTCAAGGCTAAGTACGACTATGTGAGGACACCTATCCCTATAGTCAGAATAAAGATAAACAACCGAAGGGGGTTGTATTTGTTGAGCCTTTAGGAGGGATTATGGATGAGATAGCAAGTGATTTCATAGCTTTCCCTCGTAGGAAATGTAATGTTTTTGGAATTAATATGAAGTAAACTGAAAAGAGGAAGATAATCAGAAAAACAAAGAGTACATAGAGTGGGCAAGTGAGATACATGATACAATGACACCATATGTATCATCAAGTCCTCGTGCTTCTTATATTAATTGTATAGATTTGGATATTGGAGTTATGGATGTGAAAAAATATGATAGTCATGTTGATGAGGTGGAGATGGCTAGAGTTGGGAGTGAAAAATACTTTTTAGGAAATTAGGATAGATTGGTAAGAGCAAAAACGCTTATCGATCCCAAAAACATATTTAGAAATCAACAAGGCATTTTCCCGATATCCGATAGATCAACTACCAAGCCATTTCTTGAAAGCGAAATGAAATAGTTTCTAACAATTGATTTCGTATAATAAGAAGGTCACGGTATCATAATCCTTAATAAAAGGTTGGAGTACAGCACAAATTCATTGGTTACTTTTATGACCACCTGCCTTTTTTCATATGGAAATTTAAATTTATATTCTAATAAATCTAATGAATGTGGCCAGTTTAGTTTATCTCTTTCTGTACAAAATATCCCTATAAAAATGTTATATGTTCCAACTTCCATATTAGAGTTTCATTGTAATGGGCGAGCCGCATTTAGAATAGAAAGAAGTTCGCAAGAGCTGCTATTATTTATTTTGGGTTCTAGGACAGGTTCAGATGACTTTTTTTTGTTGAACATACCCTATTTTAAAAAAAGTATTTTCTAGGTACATAAAAAACACTTTTTGAAAGAAAATAAAAGTATGAACATTTTATCCCTATGCTTTTTTTATTGTCCCGAGTAGTTCCTGTTATTTTCCCCAAGGGCCCATTGCTCAGATATTTTTGGCCACGTGCTAAAATTGAAAAAAAAATCTCTTTCCTAATATTTTGTAACCAAAAATTTAAGCAATGATAAGTTTCGTTACCAACTTATAAATTTTAATTCAAATATGCAATGATATAGATTATCAGTTATAATTTCCATACATCATTAGTACTGTTATTTTCTTACAAGATATTAAAATAATTGGAACATTTATGTCACCTTCTTGCAAATTTTAGAAGAATTAAAATGAAATTGATAAAAGATGGTATATTATAGGGTAAGCTTGTAAAGGTTTTTTTTTTTAATTCAAAGTGGGGGTTTTCATTAATTTTATAGTTTAACTGGCCAAAAGTCTTATTACATTAGAAAACTGATCTAAACGACATGAAAATACAAGGACTAAAAAACAAATTTCTCAAATCAAGTGGATGTCTTTGAGAATAAACTAATAAACCCGTCTATCACTTGTGAGAATAAATCTTAGATTCAATTTATAATTATCTTTAACTATTTCATTTTGAAAATATTGGAAACTCTGATCTTCAAAGTACTCTTTTAATTCTCCATGCCTTCTCGATATATATGCCTCGTGAACATATCTCAATGATGATACTTAACTAGCAACTACCATAATCTTCATAGTCATACATTCAACTATCATGGCTTCTCGATATATATGCTTTTCCGAGCCGCTGCTAGTAACCTTTATATGGATATTAAAAGAGGATTAGAATGAACAAGAAATCTAGTTTTGATGGGACAATTAATGATTAGTATATAAAAACATACTTAATTTTCAAATATCCTGATTCTCAAGTCTTTTTTAAGATTTGGTACATATCATGTAGCATCATGTAGCATCAAAGTTAAAATAAAGAGTAAAAAGAAGTAGAATCATGTAGTATATGTTAGTATCTTTAAAAGTGTTTTCAAGTATGGTGTTTATTTTATTAAGTAACATATCTTTTCATCATTTTCTCATGTGATCACAAATTTATGATTCTCTCACAAATATAGATTCTCTCTTTATAATACCTTCCCTCTCTATTTGGTAATACTAAAGCATGAGGAATTGAGAACTACATATAGACACATTACAAGGCTTATACATATTAGAAGATTAACACATTTAACTCTATATCCAACCATATTCAACTTATTTTTTTGGTGGTTTTGTATGTTTATTCATAAATTTTTTAAACTTATAGGGAAAGATAAAACTATTCTTCATATTTTTTTAAATTAAAAGAAGGAATTGTCCACAAGTTTTATTTATAGTGGGTTTAAATTGGTCATCCGACCTTATTACAACAAAAATATCAATAAAATAATTGATACCGAAACTTATGTAACTTGTTAGTTCTAAATACAAATAAGAAAATTTAGCTCCATTAAAGTACAAAGAAGGATAAATTAACAAAAACATACCCAAAAATTTCTAATTAACAAAAACATACCCAAAAGTTCATACCCTAATGTGTATATTTCATACCCTTATTCCAAATGTTCATACCCTTATTTCAAAAGTTCATACCCTAATTTGATTTTTCATACACTTATTTCAAAAGTTCATACCCTTATTTTAAAAGTTCATACAATAATTTGCATTTTTCACACCGTTATTCAAAAAGTTCATAACATTATTTCAAAAGTTCATATCCTGATTCGTAGAGTTCACACTTATTTTCAAAGTTCATACCCCAATTTACATAATTCATATCCTTATTTACATAATTTTCAAATCCATACCATTAATTCATGTAATTCATACACTTATTTTTCAACATTATACACTAATTAACAAATCCAACTCTTACCCGTCCTCGGATATCGAACTACCATTTCGCCGTCATGGGTCGCTCCTTCGATGACCGCATCTCCGTCGACATCAACCTCATTCTATACCATCTCCACCAAATTCGATAGATGTATCCATCTCAATCTCCATGGTATAGAGAGATCGGAGAGAGACCAAGAAGAAGAAAAAGATCGAAAAAATAGAGGGAGGATGAGGAGAGAGATCGAAAAAAAAAGGAAGGATGAGAGATCAAAGAGAGTGAGAAGGAGGAGGAGAGAGATTGGAGGGAGAGAGAATGAGGAGAGAGAGATTGGAGAGAGGGTGAGAGGAGGAGAGAGTGAAAGGAGGAAAGAGAGGAAAGAGATTAGGAGGGATGAATCAGATTTTTTGTTTTTGATTAATTATTAATTGAATATATATTTTTGATAATTTAACTTTTGATGGTATGTTTTTGTTAATATAATAGGTGTACAATATGTTTATGTTAATTTCCCCTAAAAAAAGAGCTAGTTGACTTTAAGATAACTCTACTATTCGTCTTCTTCTTTTTCTCCGTTAAACTGTTAGATCCAGACGAGTTCTTACAGAGGGAGAGAGGAATACCTTATCCATGTTGATTGAACGAGTAAAAATCCTCCCTCAAGGTAATTGCTACCCATGATTATGATCCAACTACTCCCCAGTTTTTGTAACTATATATAATTACTTTCGATTTCTTCATCAATAAAGGAGACAAATCTCAAAGTAATTCTATCAATCAGGGATAATTATCAACACCAATCCTTGTATATTTCAAACGCAGGTAACTATAGAATTCCCAGCATTTCATTTAATTACCTCTTTGTAACTTTACTTTTTAAAAAAGCTTATAAGCTGACTTTAGTTATTAGCACATAGTAACTAACAACTACCATAATCCCATTAGTCATAGAGGTCATAGTTATTATTTATTCATTTATTCTTGCTTCTAGTGTTGTATCTATGCGTTTTTGTTTTCCTATGATTCCTTGGTGATTTAATGCCCTTCCATTTAGCAATTTTCCTTTTTTCCCCTCTTTTTCATCCACCTAAGTTTCCACAGTTAGTTCACCCTCATTTAGATTAATATTCTCAATTTGAGCATTGTGGTCCCTCTGTATGTGCTTTTCCGTATTAAGAGTAACATTGTACCTTCTTGAAATTTCCACTGCAAGTACATCCTCTTACTGCGAAACTATAGCAGTCTCGTATTCAGTAGCTAAATCATCAAAAAACTTTAAATTGTCGTCGGCCACTTCAAAAAAATTTCTGAATAAGTTCTTATGAAATTGCAATATTTCATGAGACATTGGGTCTCTAATACAAGTTTGTAGTAGAACCGCCTCATGCATGATGTGATTAATTAAGTTCTCTTGATATACCAATTATGTTTCACTACTTAGATTGTGCACAGTAAATCATGTTGCAGTAGTACTCTTATATAGATAAACATTTCAATTGTAAAAAATACGCAAACACTGGGAGGCATTGCGGTCGCTTTAATCTGTAAATTTTGTTGCATATGATCAAAATAAGTATATACCTCGATTAATGTCAATAGTTTGATAGAGGGACATGCAATTTAGTTGATAATTTCTTAAATTCTTTAGCTTCAATAGAAAAGAAAAATATTCAAAATCGAGATCAATAACCCGTACACGCAAAAATGTAAAACATACCTCAAAGGATCATGATATGGATTCTGTGATCGCATTTGATCATATCTCATCAAACCAAACCCATAGTTCTCCTGGTTGTTGTGCATAAGCTCACATTCATCACCTTAATTTTCTGAAGAAAAGATCCAAGCTCCCATATTCGGACAACCCCACATGAATGCGTGCTAGAGTCCCCTACTTGAGATTCCACCATATTCTCGCTCATTTCCACCAACATTAATCATCTTCTTAGGTACACCAGCATTGCTCTGATTAATAGGGTTGTTCCCAAACCAATGTTTTCTAAAACATTGTTATCAAAAACTAAGTCAGGTTTTTTCTATAACATTAAGTCAGGATTTTAAGTAGAATTGCCATTGTTAGGATTCTCGTCCCAAGAGTTTTTAATGTAAGAGAGATACTTAGAATGGCTATCACTACCAAACTAACCTGGGTCGATTTTTACTAATTTTAAGCAATTAGTTACAATTGCATCATAATCGAGCCAAATGGAAAGGGCCTCAAACCAAAGACTAGGAATCAAAAGAAAAAAAGTCGAGAAAATAAATAACCATTGGACCTTCCACATCTGTAACATGACAGCATTACAAATCCATAATAACATTCAACAATCGAAACATCTAAGCATATTCATAAAATTAAAAATCCAAGATTCATTCTCTTTTAACCTCTTCTATTACTACCAAGGCTCAACAACTCCTTAGTTGTTAACTTATTCAGATGATCATGGTCTTCCCCATCTTTCTTACGCTTAGAAGAACCTTGAATAACATTTTCCATTTGAGATCTCTCCACATTGCTCTCACCCCGCTTGCCAATTCCTCTTTGTTTTACCATTTGCTCCGCCATGTCATCATCATATTTTTCAATAGCACTAGGCTCAAAACCCAGAGAATGAATAGGTATTTGAGTTCCTATAATCAAGTCAAATGAAACCATAAATGTTTCAACTTGTTAACTTATACCGTATTAATCCTGTCATAGCTAGAAAGAACAAAATTGTCCAAGAGCCAAATGGAAGCTCTTCTAGAAAACACTTTTATTTACCGGTCTCTCTTATGTCAAACAAAAAAGAGTGGAACTTTAGTTCTTTACTTTTTAATGTTACAGTAACAGTTTTGAAAGTTCCTTGCTTACGACCAGTGCTAAACTTGAAATGACATCTAGGCAGAATAAACACTTCATCGTCTTAACGATCGTGAGCATTTGTGTTTACTCGGGTAGCTGAAATTTAGTGATTAAATTACATAATTGAAAAAAGTAACAATGCTAGTATATTATTGTGATGTTAATAATCTGCTCCCGAAAGTAGACTACCTAGACCTTTCGTTTTCACTTTAGAGGTTTATGGACCTAATTTTAGGTATTTACGGGATTTATTTATCTTCTTGTATTTAGTTCATCTTCTTGTATTTAGTTTATCTTTTGAAAATAACCATGTTGGCTGTAAAATCTGTGTTTGGTCTATTCGATTTATATCTAATTTTTTCACTTACATATGTGTGTCAACTTCGATCAATCTAGGCTTTGTAGCAAATACGTGTTACCAGACCACACTATTTTGTTTTTGTTTTTGTGTTTATATATAGTATTACTTACCTTCCAAAAGATTAAAAATTGGTCAAAGCGTGAAAAGTATTATAAACTTATTATCAGTTCATAATATTTTTCACTCCTTTACCATATTTTCCTTTTTTGAAAGGTAAATATACTATATATAAAAACAAAAAGAATGAAAGAAATAGTGTGGTTTGGTAACAATGATTTACTAGCTAAAGCTAAGATATATCCAAGTTGAAGCACATCATGTAAGTGACAAAATTAGATATAAATCGCAACAGACCAACTAAGCATTTTACAAACAACTTGCTTATCCTCAAATCTCAAAACAATGAGATCTAAATACAAAAGATTAATATTGTTCGTAAACAACAAAGATTAGGTCCAACCGTACCACTAAAGTCAAAACCGAAATTAGAGTAGTCTACTTTCAAGAGCAGATTATTAATATCACAATAATAATCTGGCATTTTAATTTTTTCAATTTTGTAATTTAATCACTAAATTACAGCTCCCTAAGTAATTTCAAAGACTCATGATCAGGAAGACCATGAAGTGCCGATTCTCCCCAGATCTCATTTCAAGTTCAATATTTTTCGTAAGCAAGTTACTTTCGAAATTGTTACTATAACATTAAAGAGTAAAGAACTAAAGATCCAATCTTTTTTTTGTTTGGCTTAAGACAGACCGGTAACACAAGTGTTTTTTTAGAAGAGCTTCCATTTTTCTCTTGAACAATTTTGTCCTTTCCTTCTTTGATGGAATTCAAATAGTATAAGTTAGCATGTTCAAGTATTTGTGTTTTTTTTTTGCTTGATTACAGGATCTCAAATACCTAATCATTCTCTGAATTTCGAGTCTAGTGCTATTGAAAAATATGATGATATAATGGAGGAGCAACTGGTAAAAGAAAGAGCAATCAGCAAGTAGGGCGAGAGTAGTGTGGAAAGGTCTCCAATAGAAAATTTAATTCAAGTTTCTTCTAAGCATAAGAAAGATGAGGAAGAACATGATCCTATGAATAACTTAACAACTACGGAATTATTAAGCCTTGCTATAAAGAGAAGAGGTTAAAAGAGAATAAATCTTTGCTTGGACTGGAATTTTTAAATTTATGAATATGCTAAGGTTTTTCGATTTTTGAATGTCAGTATCGATTTGTAATGCCGTCATGATGTGGAAGGTCAAATGATTCTTTACTTTCTTGAATTTTGTGCTTTTGGTTCCTAGTATCTTGTTTGAGGCCCTTTATGTTTGGCTCGATTATGATGCCATTGCTACTAATTGCTTAAAATCTTTCAAAATAAAACAAGGTTTATTTGCTGGTGAAATTTGTTATAAGTCTCTCTCTTACATTCAAAACCCTTGGGACAAGAATCCAAACAATAGAGATTACACTTTCAATACATACTCAATGTTTTAGGAAAAACCTAACTTAGTTTTTCTATAGCAATGTTCTAGAAAACATTGGTTTGGAAACAACCCTATTAATTAGAATAATGCTAATATACCTAAGAAGCTGATTAATGTTGGTGGAAATGAACCATCATTTGGCGGAAACTCAAGTAGGAGACTTGGTCAAGAGTTCATGAGGAGTGGTCTACCTGTGGAAACTCAGATATTTTCAATGGAAAATAAAGGTGGTGAAGGTGAGCTTATGCACAACAACCATGAGAACTATGGATTTGACTGGACGAGCTATGATGAAATGAGATTGCATAATCCATTTCATGATTTAGGAAAGACTACGACTTCATAATTCACTCACGATTCGCTAAGGCATGTTTTATATTTTAGCATGTGGTGGTTGTTTATCTCGATTAATTTTGTTTTAAATCCTTTTTGTTTAAGCTAAAGAATTTCAAGAATTATCAGACAATGCTTGTCCATCTATCAAAGTATTGACAGTAATCGAGTTATATACTAATTTTGGTCATATACAACCAAATTTACACATTAAAGCAGTCACAATGCCTCCCACTGTTTGCGTGTTTTTGACAATTGAGATCATATATAAGTGTATTTAAAAATACATAAAGTATATAATTGCATGACAAGCTAAATATATAAGAACGGATTCAGAATATCATGAACCTTCAGTATAAGGGTCTATTTCACATGTTAGCATTTTTTACCATCAGTTTAGCGACACTCAGTTTACCATCAGTATATAAACAAAGCATCTGATGTTTATGACACTTTATTGTAGTGAATTATCACACCACGTGAAAATAAAAAACGTTGGTATGTAACCCTAGATGAAGGTTCCATTTGCACTAGCAGATACATGTTTAGCAACTCTACAACTTCTGATGGAGGTCAAAATATAGGATATCAATTCCGTATTTTTTATAATATATGGAGTAATTCCTTGTATTCAACCTAGCAATTAATTGCCTTTATTGGCCCTTTCATGGAGAACAGTTAGGGTTCCCCCTCGAGGAGCTAGTATACCACAAATATATACTGATATGACACGATCAGGAAGTAAATATCATTATAAGGAAATAAGACACCAAAGAAGTCACTAAATATGATTGCAAGATTGTGCCAATCAAAAAATTAGTCGATCCTCATATACAAAGGCTCATTGACCACGAAAAAAGGAATCTCTCTCTCTCTCCCTATTTAAGTAAAAACTAAATACAAGTATCTATAAACCCTACTCATATTCAATACAATTTAAATATATCATATACAACGAAGAAAGAGGGTTAAGGATGGTCAATCCACCAAGTCCATTGTGTTCTTAGTTTGAGTGTGCAGATTTTACGTAGTTAAAGACTAAAAAAGATGGCAAGCCGTTAAAAGAAATTTTCCTATTGGTTTCAAGCACGGGAATCTATGCAATCTCTTGACCTAATTTTCCAGGTCCATCAACTACCTTGATTCGGATGACCTCCATTACTTTGAAAAACACCTAACCGACTAGAAAAACTGCGACTACTTCGATTATTTTGATTGTTTTAAATTCTGATCCTTCATTGAACTAACCTCGATTGCTGTAGTCTGTACCGTTTCCAAAGTTCACTCCACGGCCTCTATTTCCCTCGTTTCTGAACCTCCACCCTGTTCCAATTAATAAAACGTCCGGGTGAGTCACTCTAGAATGGAAATATTAAACATGTATAAGTAAAGTATTTTTTCTCCTACAAAGTAGTTACCATTTGGAAGTTGGTCAAATACATTCAGAGTGAGGAACATTCTTATTATCCAGTCAACTACCGATCCTTTCCATGGAGAAAAACATCTATATCCTGCAGGTGCATAGTTGCCTTATTGGTTAGATAAGGGTACTTCTCTGTAATCAAATTAGGGTATACGTGCACAGGAATTATACGTAATGATAATAATTTGATCAAAACAGCATTTTATGTTTTGAAAGTGAACTTTTTCCTATCAGGTATGAGTTATTGTCGTAAAGGTATCAATTAAGGTTATATATGTGTTACAGTGACTCAGATATTGAGAATATTTAGACATTATCAAACCCATTAATCTTATCTAACAAACAAAGTCATTCGTAGACTGTGAATGCAAGTTGTGTAAAAATTTAATAACATGTTTAGAAATAACAGGCATGTAGTAGAAACTATAAAACAAACCACTTTTCTGAAATGAAATGAGGAACGATCGCCATAAATCCTCTACCAGCACTCTTGTTTACCAATCTTGGATTTCTTTTTTTGGAAAGATTTGTAAATGCCTGCTAAACATGGGAAAAAATAAATTACATCCCAGTATCACATACAAAAAATAGTATTCGTCTCTTGACCCCTAAATTTACAAATCATTCAAACAGATTTAAACAGAAGCCTATTTCAAATCATGCCAACAAAAAATCTAGAATAGTAGATAAAAAATATTACAGAAATACCAATGAAGATACTATCAATAGTTTATAGCCAACAAGACATAAGCAAGAGCAGGGATTCTTTAAGAGAAAAAACATAAAAAAAAAAATGTGCTTCCACAATACACCGGCATATGGGAAACAACAATAGTCAATAGTCATTAGGAAATATGCTATACCTTAGTATCATCATTGATCAGGGAGGGACGGAGAGGGAGGTTGGGAGGGAGAGAGAGAGAGAGAGAGAGATTTTCTTTGGTAGTTAGTCAATATAAAGGGATTCCTGTATACATTTAATAGAAAAATATCAAATATTAACAAATTATGATTTTGATTCATGTATACATTCAATAGAAAAAATTAATTGGAAATAACTTTTAAGTCTATAACTATGTATAACTAGTTGCCTTTACCATTTATGGTTAACATTAACTCGCATTAAAACCTATGTAAATGATAAAATAATAATTTCTCTTGCACACAACTAGGGTCGATGTATGAATTCAAAAGTTTGATCAATATGATAATATTTATTTTAAAACCCCTTTATAAACATGTAGTCTAATCAATATCATAAATTATTATTCCTCTAGAATTACAAAAATAGTTAGGATAATTTATTAAATATTATTTGTGTTTACTTTTTCTTGCAATAAAGTAGAATTCATATGTGTTGATTATAAAATGGTTCACTTCATCATTGGGTACACTTATTTTGATACAACTAACTCATACATTTATATAATTTGTAATCATATTGTATGATGAGCAATATTTGGATAAGCAGTATAATGAATGCCAACCACTTTTCGTCTTCATCTCTTTAACTTAAAATTTTCATGGTTCCGACATTAGAAATTTATAATGTCACTAGAAGTAGTTTAGTACAGCGTAATATATCCAGTCTTTCTACAAACCTCACGTCCTTGAAACGTAATATATCCAGTCTTGCAATAAGGCATGCCAACAACATGCCTTAGGGACCAAGTTGACAATGAGTACAACGTTTCATCCCAAAACTGATGGACAATCGGAGCGGACTATCCAAGTGCTAGAGGATATGTTACGCGCATGTGTGAATGACTTCAAGGGAGGCTGGGAGAGCCATCTACCCTTGGTTGAGTTTGCGTATAATAATAGCTTCCAAGCTAGTATTGGCATGGCACCTTTCGAGGCTTTATACGGGCGGCCGTGTAGGTCTCCGGTGTGTTGGACCGAGGTGGGAGAAGCGGAAATGTTAGGACCGCAATTGATTCAAGAAAGGACAGAAAAGATCAAGTTAATTCGACAAAGGCTTGAGATTGCTCGAAGTAGGCAAAAGATTTATGCGGATAAGAGGAGGAGACATTTGGAATTCAAAAAGGGGGATCAAGTATTCTTGCGAGTTTCGCCCAGGAAGGGGATTATGAGGTTTGGCTCTAAAAGAAAGTTGAGCCCGAGATTTATCGTACCATGCGTAGTAATAACCATACTAGAGTTGAGTCCTTTCATTTACAACGTAGTTTAGCACGCTGTAAATGAAAGGACTTGAAACGTAATATATCCAGTCTTTCTACAAATAGCCCACGCGTCACTATTTTCCGTTCTCATTTCAGAAAGAAGACCGACAACCTTTCTCTCTCTTCCAACCTTCCCAACAATGGCGACTACAGTCAAACTTATCGTAAATTTGGTGTACGATCTCAATCCAACTTCAGAATACTTGCCAAACTCTTCAGATAGTCTTCTAGGTCATCATATATTAGATATAGCCCACTCTTTCCCATAAAATCTGCAGCGTCATTCCCTTTTCTAAAGGTATGACATATCGTGATGCCTTTCCTAGGAATAATGTCTTCAATTTGCTGTATTAGAGAATAAATAGTCTAAGAACATTTTTCTTTATTGGATATAATATTTACCAATTTTTGAGAGTCACTTTCAATAATGGAACCATCTTCCTCTATAATTAATAATCATTGTAACATAGCGAGAGTCTAAACTTCTAAAATAGAATCCGCATGAACAATAAGAGAAAAACCCTTTAAAAAATGACCTGTGTAATATCTCACCACATCTCCTATAGCTGAAAAGTGTGGATGTCGTCTGAAACTACTATCAACATTTATTTTAATTTTAGATCTAGGCGGCCTTGACCAATAAACCAATTTAGTCATTTTCCTCATTGCAGTAGTAATAACCATACTAGAGTCAGAGAAAATATCATAACTGACACCATAGGATTTATCTCGTTTAATGAACTGATAAAGGTGTGTAATGATATTTTGAATAATCCCCTCCTTTGTTATTTTAACACCTTCATATCTGCTTGATCATCTTACTTTTCAAATATCTCAAATAATATATAGAATAAAGTAAAAACTTGTTAATATCATCCTACAAAAATAATTTTGGATATAATAAAACCAAATATCTATGGGTTTGTTCACATGACTTTATAGGGACAAGTTTATCTGATACAGTTGGAAATCACATTGAGATAGAATTTGAGGGCTAATATCTAGGTCCGATTGAAAATGTCATGTCCATCTTATAAAATGTTTTCCCAGAGCTTCGCCTTACGGAAGAAAGTTGCAAAGAATTGAGTTGGATAGAGGCTATTTTCAGCTTCGGTGGAATTCAAAACCGAACAATATATGACCTAGCCGATCGTGGCATGACCAAGAAATCAGTTTTCAAAGCTAAGTACGACTATGTGAGGACACCTATCCCTATAGACGGAATAAAGATTGCGTACGATAAGCTAAAAAAACAACCGAAAGGGGTTGTATTTGTTGAGCCTTTAGGAGGGATTATGGATGAGATAGCAAGTGATTTCATAGCTTTCCCTCGTAGGAAAGGTAGTATTTTTGGAATTAATATAAAGTAAACTGGAAAGAGGAAGATAATTTGAAAAATAAAGAGTACATAGAGTGGGCAAGGGAGATACATGTAACAATGACACCATATATGTATCATCAAGTCCTCGTGCTTCTTATGTTAATTGTATGGACTTGGATCTTGGAGTTATGGATGTGAAAAAATATGATAGTCATGTTGATGAGGTGGAGTTGGCTAGAGTTTGGGGTGAAAAATACTTTTTAGGAAATTATGATAAAGTGGTAAGTATAAAAACGCTTATTGATCCCAAAAACATATTTAGAAATCAACAAGGCATTTTCCCGATATACAATAGATCAACTATAAACCCATTTCTTGAAAGCAAAATGAAATAGTTTCTAACAATTCATTTCGTATAATAAGAAGGTCACGGTATCATAATCCTTAATAAAAGGTTGGAGTACTACACAAGTTCATTGGTTATTTTTATGACCACCTGCCTTTTTTCATATGGAAATTTAAATTTATATTCTTATAAATCTAATGAATGTGGCCAGCTTAGTTTATCTCTTTCTGTACAAAATATCCCTATAAAAATGTTGTGTTCCAACTTCCATATTAGAGTTTCATTGTAATGGGCGAGCCGCATTTAGAATAGAAAGAAGTTCGCAAGAGCCGCTATTATTTATTTTGGGTTCTAGAACAGGTTCAAATGACTTTTTTTTTGTTGAACATACCATATTTTAGAAAAAGTATTTTCTATTTACATAAAAAACACTTTTTGAAAGAAAAGAAAAGTATTAATATTTTATCCCTATGTTTTTTTTATTGTCCCGAGCAGTTCCTGCTATGTTCCCCAAGGGCACATTGCTCAGATATTTTAGACCACGTGCTAAAATTGAAAATAATATCTCTTTACTAATATTTGTATCAAAATATTTTGTAACTAAAAATTTAACCAATGATAAGTTTCTTTACCAACTTATAAATTTTAATTCAAGTATGCAATGATATAGATTATCCGTTATAATTTCCATACATCATTAGTACTGTTATTTTCTTGCAAGTTATTAAAAGAATTGGAACATTAATGTCACCTTCTTGCAAATTTTTGAAGAATTAAAATGAAATTGATAAAAGATGGTATATTATAGGGTAAGCTTGTAAAGTTTTTTTTTTTTAATTCAAAGTGGGAAAGACCCACTAATTTCATTAATTTTATAGTTTAACTGGCCAAAAGTCTTATTACATCAGAAAACTGATCTAAACGACATGAAAATACAAGGACTAAAAAACAAATTTCTCAAATCAAGTGGATGTCTTTGAGGATAAACTAATAAACCCATCTATCACTTGTTAGAATAAATCTTAGATTCATTTTATAATTTATCTTTAAGTATTTCTGTCACACCCCAAAATCCTAAAAACGGACATCAAGGCGTGATATTTTTAAACAAAAGTAAAATGAACCCTGTTGGTACAAAATTTAAATTTTTAAAAGGAAGAAAACACTAGCGAGCTAAAGGAACAATTAAACAATTAAATATAAAAGAGTTTGCCAAACGCGGCTACATGACGAGACAATTTTGACAAATTTATAAAAGGAAATCAATGAATGTAAATTGCCCGTAGGCTACAACCTCTAAAATTATCTAAGTAAAAAGAAAGCGAAACCCCGAACCCCTGTGATGCATTGCCATAGCTCCTAACCGAACGTCTCAACCTAAATTGTACCTGAAAGACAAAATTGTAACGGTGAGTCCCATGCACATACATAGACGGGACGGCACCACAAAATACCGTCACTCCATCCCATAAATGCAAGAACCCACAAACAACAACTATGATAATCAACGTATAAAAAGAAATAGAATAACATCCTACAACGAAATAAATTAAATAACTTCATCATACATCTATATCATACATGGACCTCTCACGCCACCTACCCCAGTCCGTAAGTTAGGTCATTCCCTATCCCTTCGGCCGTCTTATGTCCCCGGAATTAGGGAGAGACATAGACCATTGCTAACATAAAAATAGATTTAAAATGCGCACTTGGACCTCTCACGCTACTCGCCCCAGTCCGTAAGACGAGTCATTCCCTATCCCCTCGGCCGTCTTATGTCCCCGGAATTAGGGAGAGACATAGACCATTGCTAACAATAAAATAAATATAGTGCACACTACGACCTCTCACGCCACTCGCTCCAGTTCATAAGACGAGTCATTCCCTATCCACTCGGCCGTCTTATGTCCCCAGAATTAGGGAGAGACATAGACCATTGCCACTAATCTAAATAACAAGGCCTCGACCAATAATATAAAACCATTCAATTATCACATTCTCATACGTCACTTTAACGTAATCCAACATAACCCATAAGCATAGGTGCTAGATTCACAACTAGCCAAACAACTCCAACAACATAAAATATCATTCAGGCATTTTAACAAACACCTTGTATGCATAAACTACAATTCATCCATATTCAACATAATTTTACCCAATTTTATCAACAATTATAATATCACATAATCAACTCATAAAACACGTAAACTCATCCATAACCTCATTAATTCAAAATTAATATATCTAAGGTCTCAACCTCTATAATTCAAATAATGGAATTAAAAGTGCAACAAATAAAACCCAATTAACAATTTAAGAACATAATTAAGATAAAAGGCAAAAACCCCCAATTTAAAATAAACGCAAGACCTAATCCTAACATACACCTTCGTCTAGTCGCAATGAATAACCCCCGTTACCTTAGCGCGTAGATGAGATGCTTCCGGTATGAACCCGCTAATGGTGGTTTCTTCTTCTTCTTCTTCTTCTTCTTCTTCTCTCTTTTTCTCTCTTTTCTCTTGTTTTAGGTTTGTTTTTGGTTTTCTGAATTAAAAGTGGGCTGATTTGAGGTCTAGAAAAACAGTTTTGAGAAAGTTTGTGGTAACGAACTATTTGGTCCCCAAAGTTCTAAAAGGTAACTCTAAATCAAAAAATATAGTTTTACTACTCAAAAATAACAAATCTTTAGAAACAAATCTATTGGGTCCTTTTTATTTATAAAATTAGTAACAGGTTTTTAAAATAAAGTTTTTCGGAAGAGTTTCGGTTTTTGGCTAAAAATTAGTCGAGTGACCAGTTTTTTGGTAAAATTTGTATAAAACGTTTTTGGATAAATTAAATCATAATTAAAATCACTTATAAAAATACGGTTTCATTTTGAAAAATTTGGAAACTCTGATCTTCAAAGTACTCTTTTAATTCTCCATGCCTTCTCCATATATATATGCCCCGTAAACATAACTCAATGATGATACTTAACTAGCAACTACCATAATCTTCATCATCATATGTATCATGGTAGTTGTTATTAGATCTTGTTTTGTTTATCATAATATATCGGTGATTTTTCACTTTCTTTTCTTCTCTTCCTATTTTACACCCTTTCCATTTAGCTATTTTCCTTTTTTTCTCCCCGTCTTCATCCACTTCGGTTTCCCAATTAGAGGAGTAGAGATCCACCACTAATTCGCCTTAATTTATATTAATTTGCATCGTCTCTGTAGCTGGTTTCGATCCACTTATGGTTAGGAAACCTTCCTTTATCTCGGATTTGTTCTTTTGTAGTTGTATAAGCTGATAATTGATTGCATCTCGAATGCAAATATTTAGAGGGAGTGCTCACTAGTAATTAACAGATCGAGACTTTGATGGTCTGTGCATCAGCTTGTAAAGATCATGTGCATCAGCTTAATTAAAAACACTCTACTCCCTTTATTTAAAAAATATTGATCAAAATTTGGGATGCATCAGTTCCCCTTTCTTATCCATTATATTTATGTAACACGGTTACATGAACTTAAACCACTCCTCACATACTTTTAACTTATATTTTATTCCCCTTTCTTCAGTCTTTTTCTTCTTGGGATATGTTGTATTGTTGAATACACCCTCCATCCCCAAAACATAGTCCATATGAAATCACGTGCAAGTTTGACCGGCCAATTATTTGTATCAAAATTGTCGAAATGAAAATTTTCAAAATTTAATAATGTAATTTAACTTTTGGATTATATGATTATCTTTTGAAATTTTTTATTTTGGCCGTCAAAATTGTACGTAGTTTCGTAAGGGACTATCTTTTTGGGACGGAGGGAGTATAATATAAGAATATAAAAAAATTCGAAAATAAATAAATATAAGGAATATGATAGAGAAACTGATGTATTTCATGATCGTATAAGTGAAAGTTATAGTTGAAAAAGTGTGTTTGTGAATGTAAATTTAAGAAGAATGGTAGAAGAGCCGGTGCGCGGTTGCTCTAACATACCTACTACATTTCATTTAGAGATTTTTTTTGTGTGAAAGTAAATTGGGTGATATACATCTACAACATCAAATAATATATATTCGGTTTATGCTATATTTCATATACTTTTTATGGTAAAAGGAACTAGTTTTTGTGGACATAAATTTGATGAAGTGAAAGAATACAAACCAAAAGGATCTAGTTTATCAGTTTCTCTAAAATAGTGGATAGAATTATGATCAAATGAGAGTATACTAACCAATATAGTAAAAAAAATTCGTACTACAACAACGACAATTTCAATGATTGAAAGTAGAATAACATAAAGTTAAGTTATTACAATTTTTTCTAACATAAACTAAGACTACTATATACATATTTATAAAGCCACTCCAACATTTAAATTCAAATTTAGCAGTTGAATAACTCCTTGCATTTTTATTTATTTAAAAATTTTAAAATTCAAAACCCTTTCAATATTATTTACTCTCTTTGAAACCACTCAACTCCCAAGTATTACAATTTCAATAGCCGAATAAACCTTTCCGTGTTCACCAGTTCTACCTTCTACGTTTGTTCTGTTAGGAAATCAAAGCACTCGGAGAATGACTAAGAACCGTAAACATACACACAAACAGGATATTTGTTAACAAGGTTCGCCCAACACTTAATACTTTCCCGAGCAGCTGCTAGTAGCCTTTATATAGATATTAAAAGAGGATTAGAATGAACAAGAAATCTAGTTTTGATGGGACAATTATTGATTAGTACATAAAAACATACTTAATTTTCAAATATCTGGATTCTCAAGTCTTGTTGAAGATTGGGAACATATAATGTAGCATCAAAAGTTAAAATAAGGAGTAAAAATAAATTACATCCCAGTATCACGATACAAAAAATAGTATTCGTCTCTTGACCCCTAAATTTACAAATCATTCAACCACATTTAAGTTGTAATTTGGAGCCGGCCCTAGAGAGAGAAAGAGATAGAGACGACTAGGGTGAAAAGCCCTAGCCGCCGATAAGATGTCCGTTCTTCAGCCACCTGACCGCAACCAAACCCTCTCCCCGGACCCACCTACATCTAAATCTTTCGCATCCATATTAAAAACCCAAATCGTTACATCAAAAGTTCCAGTTAAACAAATCAAATCGTTTGAAGGAGAACCTATGATTCATTATTCAATCGAAGATTTAAACACTCTTTTAGAACCATTCAAATATACTCTTGTAGGGAAATTTTCACATGGTAAGCCTCATATAGATATAATTTGTAAAACGTTTAGTTCAATGAGGTTGAAAGCTAACTATCATATTGGAGTCATCGATTCAAAACATATTCTAATTCGTTGTTATTATGAAAAAGATTTTCTACGATTTTGGATGCGTAAAATTTGGCATATTGACAATTGCCCTATGAGATCTTTTAAATGGTCTTATGATTTCAGCTCGGAAAAGGAATCTTCGGTAACTCCTGTTGGATTTCTCTATCTAAATTACCTATTCATCTATATAATAAAAGTAGTATTTTTAGTATTACTTCATCCTTTGGAAAACCCCTAAAGGTAGACGAACCAACTGCGAAATTGACTAGACCGGGTCTAGCCCGAATCTGTGTTGAAATTGATCTAAGGAAAACACTTATAAAAAGAGTAAGAATAAACTATGGACTCAATGAAGGTTTTTGGCAGCACTGTATATATGAAGATGTCCCTAATTACTGCTCTCAATGTTTTAAATTGGGTCATTCTATAGAGGTTTGTAAGTTTACTAACCTAGAAAAAGAAGAAGGTAGCAAAGAGGAGAATATCACCAAAAAGAAAGTCACTGTTAGTGACAAAGAAATAGCTAATGATGTTAACTGCGAAAAACAAGCTAAACGAAAGAATAAAAAGGCCAATTATTACAATAATAATGAGAAAGTAAGTACAAAAGAATTGGTTACTAAAAGCTTCAACACTGATCTACCAAAGAATGATGAAGGAGTAGCTGCAAAGCCAGTTGCAGAAAGTCCTGAAAACAACATTCTTATTACATTAATGGAGGAAGACAAGATTGATAAATGTAATCTTAATACTGAAATAGTTCTATTTACTGGTAAACCACCTGCTCTCAAGTCTTTAAATATAACTCCTTATGATGATAATGTGACAATGAGAAACTCTAGTCTAATTGATGCACCAGACATTTCAAAAAATTTAAGAATTGATCTGGGTCTCTCTCCTAGAGAAATTCCCAATATTCTGGAAGAAGGAGAATGGAAAACTCCAAAAAGAAAATTTGGAAAAAAACCAATTGCTGTTGGTAATGATGCTATAGTTCTTAGGTCCTCTAATGTAGGGGTTAAAAGAAGTTTTAAATGATTAATACGCTTTTCTGGAACATTAGAGGAGTGGGTACCAAATCTACCACTAGACGTATACATAAACTATGCAAATTACATCATATTATGTTCTTAGCTTGTATTGAACCAAAGAAAAATCAAGATAAAGTGGATTTCTACAAAAGGAAATTTGGTTTTGATGAAGTCCTGGTTCATGAAGAGAATAAGATTTGGATCTTCAATATGCAAGGGATTAATATTTCTATTATTCATCAAATGAATCAAGCTGTATCTATGGCAGTTTCTATTGGCTATTTGGGTTTCCAGTTACAGATTACAGTAGTTTATGCCAAGTGTACAGCAGTTGAAAGATGTTCTCTTTGTAGTTTTTTAGAAAATTCTTATACTAATAATCCTTGGTTGATTGTAGGGGATTTTAATACTGTGTCATCTGCAGAAGATAAAATTGGGGGTCTACCTATTAATATTAACTCTGTTAATGATTATTTATCTTGTATAAACAATCTGGGTGTTTCAGAAGCAATTTACAGTGGTTCTAAATACACTTGGTGGAACAAGCATAATAGGAAGGATGCTATTTTTGAAAGAATAGATAAGATCTTATTTAATCAAGAGTTTGCCAATTTATTCTGCAACATTTATCTTGACCATTTAAGCAAGGCTACATCAGATCACAGCCCTTTATTATTAAAGTTACAGTTGGTTCAAGTCAACAGTCCAAGAAGGTTCATATTTCAAAATTTCTGGGCAGATCATGAAGATTTTCAAAATATAGTGAAAGTTGTCTGGGTTCCTAGTTCTAATTCTAATGCTTTGGAAAATCTTGCTACCAACTTAAAAGCAATTAGAAAGAAACTTAAAAAGTGGAATTATAATACCTTTGGGAATATTTTCCAAGAAATCACAATAGCTGAAGATAATTTGTTGATAGCAGAACAAAAGTTTGGAGTGGATTCAACACCTGTCAATAGGATTAAACTCAATAAAGAAGAAGCTATTCTAAAAGCCAAACTCAGTATAGAAGAGAAATATTGGGCACAAAAGGCTAATCTGAAATGTGCTTTAGAAGGGGATGCTAATACAAAATTCTATCACAGCATTGTAAAGAACAGAAGAATTAAGTGTGCTATTGGTGAAATAGAGAAAGAATATGGTACTGTTGTTAAAGAACCAGGGGATATCAAAAGGGAGGCCATTAATTATTTTCAAAGACTATTGGCAACAGATCAATCTAATTGCTTTGTATATAACAGTTTAGACCAAATTTCTAAAGTTATTACTGAAGAGATGAATTATCTATTGGACAAAGACCCTTCTAGGGAAGAGGTAAACACAAGCTGTTTTTGATTTTAGTAATTCTAGTGCACCTGGCATAGATGGTTTTACAGGTAAATTTTTTGTCTCTTGTTGGGATATTATTGGTGAAGATGTTATCAAAGATATTGATCTTTTCTTCATGGGCAATCTATTACCTAAATCTCTTTCTACTACTGTTATTGCTCTTATACCAAAGAAGATTAAGCCCAAGAAGTTTGCTGAATTCAGACCTATCAACTTATGTACTTTCTGCAGTAAGGTTATTTCAAAAATTATGTCTACCTGATTTGCTAACATACTGCCTATCATTATTTCTGAGAATCAAAGTGGATTTGTCAAATCTAGAGACATTGTAGACAATATTCTTTTGGCTCAAGAATTTATTTCAACTCTTAATAAGAAATCTAGTGGGAGAAATATAGCTGTAAAGCTAGATATGAAAAAATCTTATGATAAAATATCATGGCATTTCCTTATTTCTACATTAAGAAAATTGGGTTTCTCTGAGAAGGTTATTGATTTAGTATGGAGGATTATTTCTGGAAATCAAACTTCTATTTTGGTGAATGGCAGTCCTACAGAACTTTTTACTCCTAGAAATGGCCTAAGACAGGGGAATCCACTATCTTCTAGTCTATTTATTATTTGTTCTGAAGTATTAAGCAGAAATTTAAATAAATTGATTGAGAACAAAAGATGGTCAGCTTTTAAAGCTCCTATTGGAATATTATAACTCACATTGCTTTTGCTGATGACTTGATAATCTTCAGTTCAGCAGATCTTCATTCTATCAGAAAGATCAGCAATACCCTGCAATGTTATAATAGAGATTCAGGTCAAGAAATCAGTTTAGAAAAAAGCTCAGTCTATTTCTCAAAAAGTGTCAGTGCTATTCAAAAAGGAATTATCTGCAAATAGCTTAATATTGCAAGTAAGAAACCTCATTTTTCCTATCTTGGTTGCAAGCTATATTCTGGGCATAAAAAGTGTATACTTTTTCATGAACTTATACTAAAAGTTAGAAGTAAACTGTCTACTTGGAAGGGCAATTGGCTTAATTTAGGTGGAAAATTAATATTGATTGGACATGTTCTTCAATCTATACCTATTTATACATTCGCAGCCATGAATCCCCCTCTACAAGTTATTAAAAGAATTGATCAATTATTGTCAAACTTTTTCTGGGGTAATAAAAATGGTAAAAATAAGTATCATTGAATTAGATGGAGCAAAATTTGTTCTCCTGTGATAGAAGGATGCTTGAATGTTAAAAGTTTTCATGATATTTCAAAAGCTTTTGCAATGAAACTCTGGTGGAGGTTCAAAACTAAAGATTCTTTGTGGACCAACTTCATGAAAGCTAAATATTGTAGAAAAAAGAAAGCAGAAGATATTCCTATAAAAAGAGGTACTAATACTTGGTGTCGAATGCTTCAAGCTAGAGAATTGACTGAGAGTAATACTACTAGAGTTGAAAATGGGTTAAAATCTATATGGAAACTTACTACTCTTGGGAATTTTACTATCAATTTAGCTTGGAATATTGTTAGAGAAGTAGGCTCTATAAACTGGAGAAGTACATTTATATGGAATAGAATGGTACCTTTAAAAGTCTCTTGTTTTATGTGGAAATTATTTAACCAAGCTGTTTCCTTGGATTGCACCCTGCATAAATTTGGCATTAATATAGCTTCTATGTGTGGGTGTTGCAAAAATTCAGAAGAAACTTTTGACCATCTTTTTAGTAATGGTATAGTTGCAAATGAGGTTTGGAATTTCTTTGAAAGTAAATGGGGTATTATTACTCAGAATAATTCTTTGTTTGGAAGAATTAACAGCTGGTGGACTTATATCAGTAAGAAAAAAACCTTTTCTGAAAGAAAAATTTGTCAGGTTCTACCTTCTATCATTATTTTGGTTATTTGGAAATCCAGATGTTCATGCAAATTTGAGAATATCAAAATGAAGTCTAGCAATATTATTCGAAATTCTGAAGATTTGATTATTCAGTCTGGTTATAAGGAGAAAGATTTCTCTTATTCTAATTACAGTGGTAAGAAGAATATTAAAAAAGCCACTATTATTAAGTGGCTTTATCCACCAACTGGGTATCTGAAACTAAATATAGATGGCTGTTATAAACAACTGAGACTTTTAATGGAATTGGTGGGCTAATTAGAGATGAAAAGGGGTATTTTATCAAAGGGTTTTCTACGGCTATTACAAGCTATTCAACTCTTTATTCTGAGTTCAAAGCCCTATATTATGGTCTACAAATCTCTCCAAAAAGACTTCTAATAATTGAGAGTGATTCCTTACAGTTAATCAATATCATCAAAGGTAAACAAAAATGCCCTTGGAAAGTTTTAGATCTATTTAATTGTATTAAAGATCAAATTAAGGAAGGAGAGTACCAGTTCACGTATGTGGCACGAGAAGACAACAAGGCTGCTGATCTACTTGCGAATTGGGAGGGAGTCACCATTTCTTCTAGTCTGGATGATTTTCCACAGGTATTAAAGGGGATTATAATTATTGAAGCTAAAGGTTTTTCTAATTTAAGGTTTTAGATGAAGATGAAGATGGAAATATAGCTCTTTTTTTTTTTTTTCTGTTTAATCAAAGAGGAAGATGAAAATGGAGCATAGGAGAGAGGAGAGTCTCTCTCTTAGGGTTTTTTCTCAGAGAGAAATGAAGAGGTGCAAGTGATAGGTGTTATTGCATCTAGTTTCAGGACAAGTCCCTCAAGTTTCGATCACTATTCTATTGAGTCCAAATTTGGAAAATTCTGGTTATTAAGTTTCAGTTATTTCATTTGGTTGTAATAGTTTGTTTTTATTTCTTTTAGGTCTCTTAATTAGAGATTCTCTTTGTAATTACTTATGATTTCGATCTGTGAGGTTTTCCTCCGCAGCTCGTTTTTAATAAATTATGGGTATCCCCACTAATTATTTTAAAAAAAAAAATTCAACCACATTTAAACAGAAGCCTATTTCAAATCATGCCAACAAAAAATCTAGAATAGTAAATAAAGAATATTGTAGCGATACCAATGAAGATACTATCAATAATTTACAGCCAACAAGACATAAGCAAGAGCAGGGATTCTTTAAGAGAAAAAACATAAAAAAATGTGCTTCCACAATACATCGGCATATGGAAAACAACAATAGTCAATAGTCATTAGGAAATACGCTATACCTTAGTATCATCATTGATCAGGGAGGGACGGAAAGAGAGGGTGGGAGGGAGAGAGAGAGAGATATTTTAAGTCTATAACTATGTATAACTAGTTGCCTTTATGATTTTAATTAACAAATTATGATTTTGATTCATGTATACATTCAATAGAAGAAATTAATTGGAAATAACTTTTAAGTCTATAACTATGTATAACTAGTTGCCTTTATCATTTATGGTTAACATTAACTCACATTAAAACCTATGTAAATGATAAAATAATAAAATCTCTTGCACACAACTGGGGTCGATGTATCAATTCAAAAGTTTGATCAATATGATAATATTTCTTTTAAAACCCCTTTATAAACATGTGGTCTAATCAATATCATAAATTATTATTCCTCTAGAATTACAAAAATAGTTAGGATAATTTATTAAATATTATTTGTGTTTACTTTTTCTTGCAATAAAGTAGAATTCATATGTGTTGATTATAAAATGGTTCATTTCATCATTGGTGTCACGCCCCAAAATCCGTAATACACGGACATCGAGGCATGACCTTTTGAAAAGAAAAGAAAGAGAACCTGTTGGTACAAAATTAAAATTTTTAAAAGAAAACATTTGCAAGCTAAAGGAACAATTAACGGATAAATAAAAAGTTTGCCAAACGCGGCTACAAGACAAGATTTGTAAAAGCTAAAAGTTAACAAACGAATGAATTTGCCCGTAGGCTACAACCTCAAAATGAACTAAATAAAAAGAAAGTGATTAAAGAAGCCCCGAACCCATGCGATACCGCGCTAATGCAACCTAGCCAACGCCTCAACCTAATTTGTACCTGAAAGACAAAAATTGTAACGGTGAGTCCCACGCACGTAACTAGACGGGACGACACCACAAATACCGTCACTCCATCCCTTAAATGCAAGAGCTCAGAAATTCTACAACTACGATAATCGACGTATAAAAAGAAATATAATAACATTCTATAACGGGATGAATTAAATAAATTAAATAACGTCAACACAAATCTATAACAAACATGGACCTCTCATGCCACCTACCCCAGTCCGTAAGGTAGGTCATTCCCTATCCCCACGGCCGTCTTCTGTCCCCGGAATTAGGAAGAGACAGAGACCATTGCAACATAAAAGTATATTTATAGTGTGCACTTGGACCTCCCATGCCACTCGTCCCAGTCCGTAAGACGAGTCATTCCCTATCCCCACGGCCGTCTACTGTCCCCGGAATTAGGAAGAGACAGAGACCATAGCTAACATAAAATAAATATAGTGCACACTAGGACCTCTCATGCCACTCGCCCCAGTCCGTAAGACGAGTCATTCCCTATCCCCACTGCCGTCTTCTGTCCCCGGAATTAGGAAGAGACAGAGACCATTGCTAATGTATCAATATTAAGGCCTCGGCCGATAATATTATACTATTCATATAACACATTCTCATACATATAAATATTAAGGCCTCGGCCAATAAATAATAAACCAATCATTTATCACATTCTCTTACGTCATTCTAACGTAATTCAACGAAACCCAAAAGCATAGGTGCTAGATTCGCAACTAGCCAAACAAGTCTAATCAACATGAAAACTCATTCAAACATTCTAGCAAACACCTTGTATGCATAAACTACAATGCATCTATATTCAACAATAAATTACCCAATTTAACAAGAATTATAATAACACAATATCAATACATAAAGACATGCAAACTCATCCATATTCTCGCTAATCCGAAATTAACACGACTAAATCCTCAATTAACAATTAAGTGAATTAAACATATAATCAACTAAACCCAATTAACGAATAAGTGAATTAAACATATAATCAACTAAACCCAATTAACAAATAAGTGAATTAAACATATAACAACTAAACCCAATTAACAATTTAAGAACATAAATAATATAAAAGGCAAAAACCCCCAATTTATAATAAACGTAAACCCTAATCCTAACGTACACACTCGTCTAGTCGCTATGGATAACCCCCGTTACCTTAGCGTGTAGAGGAGATGATTCCGGCAATAATCCGCTAACGTGGTTTCTCTTCTTCTTCTTCTTCTTCTCTTTTCTCTCTTTTCTCTCTTGTTTTTAGGTTTAAAAAAAAAATGAAAGTGGCTGATTTTTAGGTTTAGAAAAACTGTTTTTAGATAGTTTGTGGAAGCGAACTATTTGGTCCCCAAAGTTCTAAAAGCTAACTCTTAATCCAAAAATATAGTTTTACTACTCAAAAATAACAAATCTTTAGAAACAAATCTATTGGGTCCTTTTTATTAGTAAAATTAGTAACAGGTTTTTAAAATAAGGTTTTTCGGAAGAGTTTCGGTTTTTGCCTAAAAATTAGTCGAGTGACCGGTTTTTGGTAAAATTTGAATAAAACGTTTTTGGATAAATTAAATCCTAATTAAAAACACTAATAAAAATACGGGATGTTACAATTGGGTACACTTATTTTGATACCACTAACTCATACATTTATATACTTTGTAATCATATTGTAGGATGAGCAATATTTGGATACAAAGTATAATGAATGTCAACCACTTTTCGTCTTCATCTCTTTAACTTAAAATTTTAATGGTTCCGAGATTAGAAATTTATAATGTCACTAGAAATAGTTTAGTAGGCTAGTGCCCGCATTATCATGGAAGGTGCATGGTTCGAGTCTTGTTAAGTGTGCCAGGTCAGAAATCCCTTGTGCTCCTTAATAAGATTGGAAAAGAAAAACATTTAGTTTTTAACTTGGTTCTTTTATGGTTCTCAACTTGTGTCATGTACAAATTGCGGGATTTTAGTTTGCGGTTGCATTGATTCTCCTATTTTAGTTTTTGTTTTTATATATAGTATTATTTACCTTCCAAAAGATTAACAAATGGTCAAAGCGTGACAAGTATTATAAACTTATTATCAGTTCATCATATTTGTCACTCCTTTACCATTTTTTTCCTTTTTTGAAAGGTAAATATTCTATATATAAAAACAAAAAGAATGAAATAAATAGTGTGGTTTGGTAACAATGATTTACTAGCTAAACCTAAGATATATCGAAGTTGAAGCACATCATCTAAGTGACAAAATTAGATATAAATCGCAACAGACCAACTAAGCATTTTACAAACTACTTGCTTATCCTCAAATCTCACAACAATGAGATCTAAATACAAAAGATTAATATAGTTCGTAAACAACAAAAATTAGGTACAACCGTACCACTAAAGTCAAAACCGAAATTAGAGTAGTCTACTTTCGAGACCAAATTATTAATATCTAAATAATATTCTAGCATTTCATTTTTTTCAATTTTGTAATTTAATCACTAGATTACAGCTCCCTAAGTAATCACAAAAGCTCATGATCAGGAAGACCATGAAGTGCCGATTCTCCACAGATCTCAGTTCGAGTTCAATATTGGTCGTAAGCAAGTTACTTTCGAAATTGTTACTATAACATTAAAGAGTAAAGAACTAAAGATCCAATCTTCTTTTTTTTTTGGCTTAAGGCAGACCGGTAACAGGAGTGTTTTTTTTGAAGAGCTTCCATTTTTCTCTTGAACAGTTTTGTCCTTTCCTTCTTTGATGGAATTCAAATAGTATAAGTTAGCATGTTCAAATATTTGTGTTTGTTTTTTCCTCGATTACAGGATCTCAAATACCTATTCATTCTCTGGATTTCAAGCCTAGTGCTATTGAAAAATATGATGATATAATGGAGGAGCAACTGGTAAAAGAAAGAGCAATCAGCAAGTAGGGCGAGAGTAGTGTGGAAAGGTCTCCAATGGAAAATTTAATTCAAGTTTCTTCTAAGCGTAAGAAAGATGAGGAAGAACATGATCCTATGAATAACTTAACATCTAAGGACTTATTAAGCCTTGCTAAAAAGAGATGAGGTTAAAAGAGAATAAATCTTTGCTTGGACTGGAATTTTTAAATTTATGAATATGCTAAGGTTTTTCGATTGTTGAATGTCAGTATCGATTTGTAATGTCGTCATGATGTGGAAGGTCAAATGATTCTTTACTTTCTCGGATTTTGTGCTTTTGGTTCCTAGTATCTAGTTTGAGGCCCTTTATGTTTGGCTCGATTATGATGCCATTGCTACTAATTGCTTAAAATCTATCAAAATAAAACAAGGTTTATTTGCTGGTGAAATTTGTTATAAGTCTCTCTCTTACATTCAAAACCCTTGGGACAAGAATCCAAACAATGGAGATTACACTTTCAATACCTACTCAATGTTTTAGGAAAAACCTAACTTAGTTTTTTTATAACAATGTTTTAGAAAACATTGGTTTGGGAACAACCCTATTAATCAGAGTAAAGCTAGTATACCTAAGAAGCTTATTAATGTTGGTGGAAATGAACCATCATTTGGCGGAAACTCAAGTAGGAGACTTGTTCAAGAGTTCATGAGGAGTGGTCTACCTGTGGAAGCTCAGATATATTCAATGGAAAGTAAAGGTGGTGAAGGTGAGCTTATGCACAACAACCATGAGAACTATGGATTTGACTGAACGAGCTATGATGAAATGCGATTGCATAATCCATTTCATGATTTAGGAAAGACTAGGACTTCATAATTCACTCACGATTCGCTAAGGCATGTTTTACATTTTAGAATGTGATGGTTGTTTATCTCGATTAATTTTGTTTTAAATCCTTTTTGTTTAAGCTAAAGAATTTGAAGAATTATCAGACAATGCTTGTCCACCTATCAAAGTATTGACAGTAATCGAGTTATATACTAATTTTGGTCATATACAACCAAATTTACACATTAAAGCAGTCACAATGCCTCCCACTATTTGCGTGTTTTTGACAATTGATATCATATATAAGTGTTATTAAAAATTACTTAAAGTATATAATTGCATGACAGGCAAAATATATAAGAACGGATTCGGAATATCATGAACCTTCAGTATAAGGGTCTATTTCACATGTTGGCATTTTTTACCATCAGTTTAGTGACACTCGGTTTACCATCAGTATATAAACAAAGCGTCTGATGTTTATGACACTTTATTGTAGTGAATTATCACACCACGTGAAAATAAAAAACGTTGGTATGTAACCCTAGATGAAGGTTCCATATGCACTACCAGATACATGTTTAGTGACTCTACAACTTCTGATGGAGGTCAAAATATAGGATATCAATTCCGTATTTTTAATAATATATGGAGTAATTCCTAGTATTCAACCTAGCAATTAATTGCCTTTATTGGCCCTTTCATGGATGACAGTTAGGGTTCCCCCTCGAGGAGCTAGTATACCACAAATATATACCGATATGACACAATCAGGAAGTAAATATCATTATAAGGAAAGAAGACACAAAATATATATAGGTTATTTCCCACAGAGATACAGTCAGAAAAGAAAGATACATTCTTAATTGTACAACTACGAGGAGCGTAGTTCTAGCCGCACAGACCAGTGCTATCTTGAGTTTGAGAGGGAGCCGATATTAATTGCAAGGGGTCTTCACCACCAACTTACATATCATGAGGATCGTGGCCCTCTGTTACGCCCCTACTCGATGTGTGGAGGCATCATGGTACGTTCCCCTGAGCAAGTCAGGTCGGCGGATCAATATGGAAGGATATAAAGCGATTACTACAATATATCTTGTAGATGGCTAAAGATATAGTGTGTTATGATAAGATATGATTGCAAGATTGTGCCAATCAAAAAATTAGTCGATTCGCATATACAAAGGCTCATTGACCACGAAAAAAGGAATCTCTCTCTCTCTCCCTATTTAAGTAAACACTAAATACAAGTACCTATAAA
The DNA here is from genome assembly GCA_963920805.1 of Primula vulgaris. NCBI lineage: Eukaryota > Viridiplantae > Streptophyta > Magnoliopsida > Ericales > Primulaceae > Primula > Primula vulgaris. Next base: position 11,391,147 of record OY987215.1, on the reverse strand, counting down.
CCCTACTCATATTCAATACAATTTAAATATATCATATACAACAAAGAAAGTGGGTTAACGATGGTCAATCCACCAAGTCCATTGTGATCTTAGTTTGAGTGTGCAGATTTTACGTAGTTAAAGACTAAAAAAGCCGGCACGCCGTAAAAAGAAATTTTCCTATTGGTTCCAAGCACGGGAATCTATGCAATCTCTTGACCTAATTTCCCAGGGCCATAAACTACCTTGATTCGGATGACCTCCATTGCTTTGAAAAACACCTAACCGACTAGAAAAACTTCGACAACTTTGATTATTTTGATTGTTTTAAATTCTGATATTTCATTGAACTAACCTCGATTGCGGTAGCCTCTACCATTTCCAAAGTTCCTTCCACGGCCTCCATTTCCCTCGTTTCTGAACCCCGATCCCGTTCCAATTGATAAAACGTCCGGGTGAGTCACTCGAGAATGGAAATATTAAACATGTATGAGTAAAGTATTGTCTCTCCTACAAAGTAGTTACCATTTGGAAGTTGGTCAAATACATTCGAAGTGAGGAACATTCTTATTATCCAGTCAACTACCGATCCTGTCCATGGAGAAAAATATCTATATCCTGCAGGTGTATAGTTTTCTTATTGGTTAGATAAGGGTACTTCTCTGTAATCAAATTAAGGTATACATACACAGGAATTATACGTAATGATAATAATTTGATCAAAACAGCATTTTATGTTTTGAAAGTGAACTTTTTCCTATCAGGTATCAATTAAGGTTATATATGTGTTGCAGTGACTCAGATATTGAGAATATTTAGACATTATCAAACCCATTAATCTTATCTAACAAACAAAGACATTCGTACACTGTGAATGAAAGTTGTGTAAAAATTCAATAACATGTTTAGAAATAATAGGCATGTAGAAACTATAAAACAAACCGCTTTTCTGAAATGAAATGAGAAACGATCGCCATAAATCTTCTACCAGCACTCTTGTTTACCAATCTTGGATTTCTTTTTTTAGAAAGATTTGTAAATGCCTGCTAAACATGGGAAAAAATAAATTACATCCCAGTATCACGATACAAAAAATAGTATTCGTCTCTTGACCCCTAAATTTACAAATCATTCAACCACATTTAAACAGAAGCCTATTTCAAATCATGCCAACAAAAAATCTAGAATGGTAAATAAAGAATATTACAGCAATACCAATGAAGATACTATCAATAATTTATAGCCAAAAAGACAAAAGCAAGAGCAGGGATTCTTTAAGAGAAAAAACATAAAAAAATGTGCTTCCACAATACACCGGCATATGGGAAACAACAATAGTCAATAGTCATTAGGAAATACGATATACCTTAGTATCATCATTGATCAGGGAGGGACGGAGAGGGAGGGTGGGAGGGAGAGAGAGAGAGAGAGAGATTTCTTTGGTGGTTAGTCAATATAAAGGGATTCCTGTATACATTTAATAGAAAAATATCAAATATTAACAAATTATGATTTTGATTCATGTATACATTCAATAGAAGAAATTAATTGGAAATAACTTTTAAGTCTATAACTATGTATAACTAGCTGCCTTTATCATTTATGGTTAACATTAACTCACATTAAAACCTATGTAAATGATAAAATAATAATTTCTCTTGCACACAACTAGGGTCGATGTATGAATTCAAAAGTTTGATCAATATGATAATATTTCTTTTAAAACCCCTTTATAAACATGTGGTCTAATCAATATCATAAATTATTATTCCTCTAGAATTACAAAAATAGTTAGGATAATTTATTAAATATTATTTGTGTTTACTTTTTCTTGCAATAACGTAGAATTCATGTGTTGATTATAAAATGGCTCATTACATCATTGGGTACACTTATTTTGATACAACTAACTCATACATTTATATAATTTGTAATCATTTTGTATGATGAGCAATATTTGGATAAGCAGTATAATGAATGGCAACCACTTTTCGTCTTCATCTCTTTAACTTAAAATTTTGATGGTTCCGGCATTAGAAATTTATAATATCACTAGAAGTAGTTTAGTAGGCTAGTGCCCGCATTATCATGGAAGGTGCGGGGTTCGAGTCTTGTTAAGTGTGCTAGGTCAGAAATCCCTTGTGCTCCTTAATAAGATTTGAAAAGAAAAACATTTAGTTTTTAACTTGGTTCTTCTATGGTTCTCAACAGGTGTCATGTACAAACCCCTTTATATGTATTTTGTCATATAATTATATACTTTATGTTTATTTTAAATACAATTATATATATATATATGATCTCAATTTGTCAAAAGCACGCAACACTGGAATGCATTGGAATCGCTTTAATCTGTTAATTTTGTTGCCTATATATATGACCAAAATAAGTATATAACTCGATTAATATCAATATTTTGATAGAGGTTATAAGGGCTAGATAATTTGAGGGTGAGTTGTCGTCGTGAATATCTAGTTACTTCACCGATTAAAGTTAGTTTATTGTATGTAGTCAGTGAGATCACAAAGGGTGTGAAAGAATACTGTTTAAGGTTAGTTTATGTGTTTTTCCGTCATGATAGGCATAATGTTGCACATATGAAAGATTCTTTGATATGATTTAATTTAGTATTCTTGTACCTTCCCGTATTTTTATAAGTAATTTTATTTATGATTTAATTTATCCAAAAACGTTTTATTCAAAATTTTACCAAAAACCGGTCACTCGACTAATTTTTAGCCAAAAATCGAAACTCTTCCGAAAAACCTTATTTTAAAATCCTGTTACTAATTTTACTAATAAAAAGGACCCAATAGATTTGTTTCTAAAGAATTGTTATTATTGAGTATTTTATTAATAATTTTGATTAAAAGTTAGCTTTTAGAACTTTGGGGACCAAATAGTTCGCTTCCACAAACTTTGTAAAAACAGTTTTTCTATACCTAAAATCAGCCCACTTTTCAATTCTTTAAACCTAAAAATCAGCCAAGAGAAAAGAGAGAAAAAGAGAGAAAAGAGAAGAAGAAGAGAAACCACGTTAGCGGATTATTACCGGAATCATCTCCTCTACACGCTAAGATAACGGGGTCTATCCATTGCGACTAGACGAGGGTGTATGTTAGGATTAGGTTTTACGTTTATTACAAAATTGGGGGTTTTTATCCTTTATACTATTTATGTTATTTATTTGTTAATTGGGTTATTTGTTGTATGTTTTAATCACTTAATTGAATGGGAGAAATTGATGAGTTAATTATGTTAAGTTCGGATTAATGAGATTATGGATGGGTTTGCATGTTTATGCGTTGACTATGTAATTATGTAATTATTTATGGAATTGGATGAATTTATGTTGAATAATGGTGAGTTGTAGTTTATGCATACAAGGTGTTTGTTAAAATGCTTGAAAGTGATTTTATGTTGTTATAGCGTTTCGCTAGTTGTGAATTTAGTGCATGTGGTTATGTGTTATGTTGTATTACGTTAGGTGACGTATGAGATGGTGTTATTTGAATAGTATAATATTATTGGCCGAGGCCTTGTGATTTAGCTGTAGCGGCAATGGTCTCTGTCTCTCCCTAATTCCGGGAACAGAAGACGGCCGAGGGGATAGGGAATGACTCGTTTTACGGACTGGGGCGAGTGGCGTTAGAGGTCCCAGTGTGCACTATATTTACTTTTATGTTAGCAATGGTCTATGTCTCTCTCTAATTCCTGGGGCATAAGACGGCCGAAGGGATAGGGAATGACTCGTCTTACGGACTGGGACGAGTGGCGTGTGAGGTCCAAGTGCGCACTATAAATCTACTTTTTTGTTGCAATGGTCTCTATCTCTCCCTAATTCCGGGGACAGAAGACGGCCGAAGGGATAGGGAATGACCTACCTTACGGACTGGGGTAGGTGGCGTGAGAGGTCCATGTATGTTATAGATGTGTGTAGATGTTATTTAATTTATTTAATTTATTCCGTTGAAGAATGTCATTATATTTCTTCTTATACGTCGATTATCTTAGTTGTAGAATTTGTGAGCTCTTGCATTATGGGATGGAGTGACGGTATTTTGGTGCCGTCCCGTCTAGTTATGTGCGTGGGACTCACCGTTACAGTTTTGTCTTTCAGGTACAACTTAGGTTGATGCGTTTGGATAGGAGCTTTAGCATGGTATCGCATGGGCTCGGGGCATCTTTTAATCGCTTTCTTTTCGCTTAGACTAGTTTTTATTTGAGGTTGTAGCCTACGGGCAAATTACATTTGTTTATTTCTTTTTATATAATTTTGTTAAAACCATTTGTCTCGTAGCCGCGTTTGGAAAATCTTATATTCATTCATTTAATTGTTCCTTTAGCTCGCAAGTCTTTTTCTTTTAAAATTTTTAATTTTGTACCGACAGGTTTTGTTTTCCTTTTAATTAAAAAGGTCATGCCTCGATATCCGTGTTTATGGATTTTGGGGCGTGACAAGTTGGTATCAGAGCTAACTATGTTCTTGTATACTTTGGGACGACGGGAAGATGGGTAACCATTGGACCATGATCCATCGTATCATTTTCATAAAACTTTTTCCAAAAACTCAAACTTTTTCTAAAACGGGGGGTTGCATTTAGCTTAAGACATGTAGTTTTAATTTAGTAGTTATTGATGAAATGAAAGTCCACATGTGAGGCAAGTTGGGGACAATGAGGACGCTTGTTGATCCCGGCTCACCAAACTAGTGGGTGAACCTCTTGTCTGTTTGTGTGAAGGAATACCTTAGCGATGTGGAACTCTAGAGTATGCGAGGACGCTCGGGTGCTTTAGGATAACGTATCGTGATGGGTTATCCCTCGCATTTTTTGTGTGTGTTGTTTGTATGCGCGGGTAGATTTATATGATGTGTATGAGGTATAAGTTTGCATGTCTGGTAGTAGCGAACTATTAGAGTGCGAGAATTGTGAAGTTGATGATTTTATGTAGTGCGTTTTCATATTATTAACTTGTGTGTTAATGAATGTTTTATGCGAATCGATGTTGTTCGTATAAATGTTATGGATTAGAATGATCTTGTGTGATATGTTCCATGAATAGAATACATAAGCATTGAGGAATTTTATGTTTTTGTGTCGATAGTTTTCTGCAGTTTAACGATCGGTCGTCTGTCAAAACGATCGGTCGAAATTCTTCAGAAATTTTTTCAGACCCTACTGGACCAAAAAACGATCGGTCGTGCCCAAAACGATCGGTCGAAATTCTTCAGAAATTTTTTCAGACCCTACTGGACCAAAAAACGATCGGTCGTGCCCAAAACGATCGGTCGAAATTCTTCAGAAATTTTTTCAGACCCTACTGGACCAAAAAACGATCGGTCGTGCCCAAAACAATCGGTCGAAATTCTTCAAAAAAAATTTCAGACCCTACTGGACCAAAAAACGATCGGTCGTTTGACAAAACGACCGGTCGAATTCTGTTAATTTTGCGGTTTTTCTGCTATACTTCAAATGCTCGTAACTCATTCGTTTTAACTCCGATTCTAGTTCCGCTTGAACCGTTGGCTTCGTTTTTCAGTACTCTATCTTTCTGGTGTTTCAGAATTTTCAGTTTCTATTTTTGGAAAAATCAAAGCGTTATATCATCGAAATTGAAAATTCGTAAAAATCGGTTATTGAACCTTAGGAAGCTTGGTAAAGTGATTAACCTGTAGAACGAGCTCTTATCATATATGATTACACATGTATGGATAGTAGTGTTGAGTAAGACAACTAAAGTGTCTGTTTAACCTGTTGTAGTAATGGCAATTACCACGAGGACTAGTGGAAGGGACCAGCTACACGCGGGGGCGCATCACCGTCAAGCGGTGCGGCCACCCGAGGTAGGACAAATGGAAGAGGAAGAAGAGCTCCAAGGGGGCGGGGAGCAACTAGAGGAGGAAGGGATGCCAGAGGTCATGGGGAGAGAGGTAACACTAATACCCTACCACCTGAGCAACCCGAGGTTGAGAATGAATATGAGGAAGTGAATGTGGAAGAAGAGACTTTTGCACCTGAACCGGAAACGGTTAATGCTAATCAGGTGATGACCGACCTTCAGAAGGTGGTGCAAATTATGGTGCAGAATGCACAATCTGGGAGTTCAAGCAACAATGGATTGATTAACTTCACCCGATTGGGGGCTCCGACCTTCGATGGGGTAGGTGAACCATCCATAGCTGAGGGATGGGTGGACGAAATGGAGAAATATTTATCGGCTACAGGAATAGTAAATGGGGAGCAAATGATGAATATGCCTCAGTTTCACCTAAAGGGTGAAGCACGGAAGTGGTGGTTGGGAATTGTGGATACATACGACATAAGCAACTTCGAATGGAATGAGTTCATCGAATTGTTTAATCGACAGTTTCTTCCAGATTCCTATAAGGACAAAATGAGGAGGCGTTTTGAGGAACTGTATCAAGGGGGTATGACCGTTCAAGCATACCAGCTAAAGTTTACCTCACTCTCGAGGTATGCCCCAGAATCTGTTATAGGGGGCGCAGAAAGATGTAGGAGATTCATGAATGGGTTGAATCCGACCATCTCGTTACAATTGGCATCGGCTCGACATGTCAACTATAATGAATTGGTAAAATCAGCCCAAGCTGTGGAAGGATCTCTACTCCATAGCAAGTGAATCTCGGAGAAGTCAAAAACCGGAAATGCTCCGAGGGAAGATAAAAGGCGGATTTGGGACATGGAGAATAATTTGCGATTTCAACAACCGGGAAGAGGAGAGAGGAATTTTAATCCACCGCCGACAAACGTCATGATAAGGGGAGCGTGTTTCCACTGCAGAGACGTGAGCCATCGACAATTCGAGTGCCCTAGGGTCCAAATGTAGGACATGAAACCGAATGGGACATACGGCAAGAGTTTGTCCCGGGGAACAAGGAAGAATCGACACCAACCGACCCTTTAACCAACCTAGGTTGCCACCACCACCACCAAGAGGACCAGAATTCGTACCACCACACCAATTACCTGGGAACCAAGGGGGAGGGTTTCGAGGTAACCACCAAGGAGGGGGGAACCGTGGGAACTACCGAGGAGGCTATCAAGGCCAGGGAAATCGAGGAAACCAAGGGGAATTCGAGGATCGCAAGGAAACCCACCAATTCAAGCACATCTATTTGCCTTGCCACAGTTGCCAAACCAAGAAGATCCAGCAAATGTACAAGGTATGGTTCTTGTGTGCTCATCTTGGGCACATGTTCTTTTCGATACGGGGGCTTCACGTTCTTTTATAGCTAGGCATCTAGTTGAGTCTTTGTCGTTAAAAATTGGGGTTCTTGAGAACCCGATTGTTGTAGAGACTCCTGTTGGGGGTCGAGTTGTGTTGGACCGAGTGTGTCGGTCTTGTGAGATGGTGGTCGCGGACCACGTATTTATATTTGACTTGGTAGTTATAGAGATGTCGGGATTTGACGTGATACTTGGAATGGACTGGTTGGCTCATTTCAATTCTTTCATCGATTGTGTTCGACGAAAGGTTTTTCTTACAACTTCATCCGGAGATGAGGTGTTCTTTCGTGGGGAAAGGGATGCTACCCTTTCTTCAATTCCTTATTATTCCAAGCGGGTTATGGGCAACCTGTCTTGTCTTTTGGCTAGTCTCTCGATAGTGGATAACGACGAGGAGGTGGAAATGTGGCCACGCATAGTGGACGATTTCCGCGATGTATTTCCAAAGGATCTACCTGGGTTACCACCGAAGAGAGGGTTAGACTTTTCTATCGACTTGGTATCGAGAACGGCACCCATAGCCATTTCCCCATACCGTTTAGCACCAGCAGAATTGAAGGAGTTAAGTAAGCAGTTAGAAGAACTGCTAGAAAAGGGGTTTATTAGGCGGAGTACGTCACCGTGGGCGGCACCGACCTTTTTTGTGCAAAAGAAGGATGGATCGATGAGGATGTGCATCGACTATCGAAAACTAAATAGGGTGACTATTAAGAATAAGTACCCACTTCCACGAATTGATGATTTGTTTGACCAACTAAAGGGAGCAACGTTCTTTTCAAAAATCGACTTACGATCAGGCTATCACCAATTGAGGGTGAAAGATGACGATATATCAAAAACGGCCTTTAGGACTCTGTATGGTCACTATGAGTTTGTGGTCATGCCATTCGGGTTGACTAATGCGCCGGCGACATTTATGGAATTAATGAACCGGATTTTTAAGGAGTATCTCGACAAGTTCGTGGTGGTCTTCGTCGACGATATCTTGATTTACTCGAGTTCAAGAGAGGAACACGAGGAGCATCTCCGTTTAGCGTTGCTCATGTTGAGAGAGCACCAACTTTACGGAAAATTTAGCAAATGTGAATTTTAGCTAAATGAGGTGAAATTTCTGGGACATGTGATCTCGGAAGAAGGGGTAAAGGTGGACACGACGAAAATTGAGGCAGTTTCGAATTGGACACAACCGAAAAATGTGTTCGAGATTCGAAGTTTCTTGGGTTTAGCTGGATACTATCGACGGTTCGTCAAGGATTTCTCGAAGTTAGCGACTCCAATGACTTACCTTACTAAGAAGGGAGTGAAGTTCGTGTGGAGTGAGGCTTGGGAGAAAGCTTTCTTAGAGCTCAAGAAACGGTTGACTAGTTCTCCCATACTAGTTATTCCTGAGCAAGGGAAGGGTTACCAAGTGTATTGCGATGCCTCGAAGGAAGGTTTGGGTTGCATCTTGATGCAAGATGGAAAGGTTATCACGTATACTTTGCGACAACTAAAGATTCACGAAAAGAACTATCCGACTCATGACCTAGCGCTAGCGGAAATAGTTCATGCGTTGAAGATATGGAGGCATTATCTGTTCGGGGAAAAGTTCGAAGTGTTCTCGGATCACAAGAGCTTAGGGCATATTTTTACCCAACGTGATCTAAATATGCGACAACGACGATGGATGGAATATCTAGAACAATACGACTATGACTTGCACTACCATCCGGGAAAGGCCAATGTAGTGGCGGATTCTTTGAGTCGAAAGTCTCATAGCGCATGTGGCGATCGAGGAATGGAGGATGATGGAAAAAGTGAACGAGTTCAACTTGGAGTTGGGACTTGTTAATGTGGGGACTTTGTACACAATAGTGGTACAACCAGAACTTGTGAGTAGGGTTTTGGAAGCACAAGAAGGGGATGAGAAAGTGGAGAACTTTGAGAAACAGATAAGTTCGAGCGAAGGATTAGAGGGTTGGACCAAAGGAACCGATGGAGGGCTACGCTTTAAGGGAAGGACTTATGTGACAGACAACATGAGGAACGAGGTATTAAAGGAGTTTCACCACTCCCGATTAGCCGTTCATCCCGGCGGAACGAAAATGTATCACGATGCGAAGAGACAATTTTGGTGGCCCGGAATGAAACGAGATGTAGCTTCATATGTTAGCAAGTGCTTAACTTGCCAACAAGTGAAGGCGGAACACCAAAGGCCGGCGGGTATGCTCCAACCTTTACCGTAGCGGAATGGAAGTGGGAAAGGATAGCAATGGATTTTGTGACCAACTTACCTAGATCGGTAAGTGGGAATGATGCTGTGTGGGTTGTGGTCGACCGTTTGACCAAATCCGCACACATCATTGCGATTAAGATGACGAATTCGGTGGAAATCTTGGGACGGAAGTATATTAAGGAAATTGTTAGACTTCATGGGGTGCCTCTTTCGATAGTATCGAATCGAGACGCGAGGTTTGTGTCGAGGTTCTGGGGCGCGTTACAAAATGCCTTAGGGACCAAGTTGACAATGAGTATGGCGTTCCATCCCCAAACGGATGGACAATCGGAGCGGACTATCCAAGTGCTAGAGGATATGTTGCGCGTGTGTGTGAACGACTTTAAGGGAGGTTGGGAGAGCCATCTACCCTTGGTTGAGTTTGCGTATAATAATAGCTTCCAAGCTAGTATTGGCATGGCACCTTTCGAGGCTTTATACAAACGTCCGTGTAGGTCTCCGGTGTGTTGGACCGAGGTGGGAGAAGCGGAAATGTTAGGACCACAATTGGTTCAAGAGACGACAGAAAAGATTAAGTTGATTCGACAAAGGCTTGAGACGGCCCGAAGTAGGCAAAAGAGTTATGCGGATAAGAGGAGGAGACCTTTGGAGTTCGAAAAGGGGGATCAAGTATTTTTGCGAGTTTCGCCAAGGAAGGGGATTATGAGGTTTGGCTCTAAAGGAAAGTTGAGCCCGAGATTTATCGGACCATTTGAGATCGTGGACCGAGTTGGAGAAGTTGCATACCTGTTGGACTTGCCACCAAAGTTGGCGGGAGTTCACCCGGTGTTCCATGTGTCAATGTTGAAAAAGTATCATCACGACCCTTCACACGTGGTGGACTTGGAGGACATTGAGGTTAGTGCGGATGTGACCTACGAAGTGGGACCTATGAGGATTATCGACGTGCAAGAGAAAGAACTTCGAGGAAATACGATTAGACTGGTAAAGGTGGTTTGGAAACACCACGGGGCCGAGGAGGCAACTTGGGAACGCGAGGATGAGATGAAGAGGAAATATCCTAATCTCAACTTTTCTTTAGGTACTCTCGTTTAGATGTTTTCTAATTTCGGGACGAAATTTCTTTATCGGGGAAGGGTTGTAACGCCTAGAGTTTGGAGTTTATTTTTATTGTAACGCCTAGAGTTTACGGAGTTTTTGCATTGTCTTTTATTATGTATGATATTGCATATAGGTGTTTACATTAGTTGAGTTTTGTAGAAGCATGTGAGTTGTTGAGGTAGAAGCATGCCAGCTTAGTTTACTTTATTTTCGATTATGTTGCAGCCGCTTCTTTTACATTGTTGTATTTTATTCTGTTAGATATTGTATATAGGCGGTTACTCTTACATATTGTGCATTATCTGGAGTTTATCCTATTAGACGTTGTGGAGTTGTTACGGGTTGTGAACCCTGCGCATTTTGTACGTTTAAAATTTGTATGGCCTTGTTTATAGAAGTTTATAATTTCTGGGTATAGTTGTTTAGAGAGGAAATTTCGGGACGAAATTCTTTTAAGGAGGGTTAGTTGTAACATCCCGTATTTTTATAAGTAATTTTATTTGTGATTTAATTTATCCAAAAACGTTTTATTCAAAATTTTACCAAAAACCGGTCACTCGACTAATTTTTAGCCAAAAACCGAAACTCTTCCGAAAAACCTTATTTTAGAAACCTGTTACTAATTTTACTAATAAAAAGGACCCAATAGGTTTGTTTCTAAAGAATTGTTATTATTGAGTAGTTTATTAATAATTTTCATTAAAAGTTAGCTTTTAGAACTTTGGGGACCAAATAGTTTGCTTCCACAAACTTTGTAAAAACAGTTTTTCTATACCTAAAATCAGCCCACTTTTCAATTCTTTAAACCTAAAAATCAGCAAAGAGAAAAGAGAGAAAAAGAGAGAAAAGAGAAGAAGAAGAAAAACCACGTTAGCGGATTATTACCGGAATCATCTCCTCTACACGCTAAGGTAACGGGGGTTATCCATTGCGACTAGACGAGGGTGTATGTTAGGATTAGGTTTTACGTTTATTACAAAATTGGGGATTTTGTCCTTTATACTATTTATGTTATTTATTTGTTAATTGGGTTATTTGTTGTATGTTTTAATCACTTAATTGAATTGGAGAAATTGATGAGTTAATTATGTTAAGTTCGGATTAATGAGATTATGGATGGGTTTGCATGTTTATGCGTTGACTATGTAATTATGTAATTATTGATGGAATTGGATGAATTTATGTTGAATAATGGTGAGTTGTAGTTTATGCATACAAGTTGTTTGTTAAAATGCCTGAAAGTGATTTTATGTTGTTATAGCGTTTCGCTAGTTGTGAATTTAGTGCATGTGGTTATGTGTTATGTTGTATTACGTTAGGTGATGTATGAGATGGTGTTATTTGAATAGTATAATATTATTGGCCGAGGCCTTAATATTTATACATATGAGATTGTGTTAATTGGATGATTTTATATTATTGGCTGAGACCTTGTGATTTAGCTGTAGTGGCAATGGTCTCTGTCTCTCCCTAATTCCGGGGACAGAAGACGGCCGAGGGGATAGGGAATGACTCATCTTACGGACTGGGGCGAGTGGCGTTAGAGGTCCCAGTGTGCACTATATTTACTTTTATGTTAGCAATGGTCTATGTCTCTCCCTAATTCCGGGGGCATAAGACGGCCGAAGGGATAGGGAATGACTCGTCTTACGGACTGGGACGAGTGGCGTGAGAGGTCCAAGTGCGCACTATAAATCTACTTTTTTGTTGCAATGGTCTCTGTCTCTCCCTAATTCCGGGGACAGAAGACGGCCGAAGGGATAGGGAATGACCTACCTTACGGACTGGGGTAGGTGGCGTGAGAGGTCCTTGTATGTTATAGATGTGTGTAGGTGTTATTTAATTTATTTAATTTATTCCGTTGAAGAATGTCATTATATTTCTTCTTATACGTCGATTATCTTAGTTTTATAATTTGTGACCTCTTGCATTATGGGATGGAGTGACGGTATTTTGGTGCCGTCCCGTCTAGTTATGTGCGTGGGACTCACCGTTACAGTTTTGTCTTTCAGGTACAACTTAGGTTGATGCGTTTGGATAGGAGCTTTAGCATGGTATCGCATGGGCTCGGGGCATCTTTTAATCGCTTTCTTTTCGCTTAGACTAGTTTTTATTTGAGGTTGTAGCCTACGGGCAAATTACATTTGTTTATTTCTTTTTATATAATTTTGTTAAAACCATTTGTCTCGTAGCCGCGTTTGGCAAATCTTATATTCATTCATTTAATTGTTCCTTTAGATCGCAAATCTTTTTCTTTTAAAATTTTTAATTTTGTACCGACAGGTTTTGTTTTCTTTTTAATTAAAAAGGTCATGCCTCGATATCCGTGTTTATGGATTTTGGGGCGTGACAATTCTGAATAGGGTTTGACTAACAAGTGCCTCCGGGCTATTGTTTAAGCCTTATTTATAAGTTAAATCTATGTAGTTATTTATGACTAGGAAAAATCCGATTGATTCATGAATCCATCAATTAATATTTTATGCTAATAGTATCTACAATTGATATATTTTATAATTTAGTAAACTAAAAACCCTTTTTCCAACACAATAAAACTCAATTCAAAACATGGAAGTAGTTGAAACTATCCTAAAATTAAATACTAATTAAATAAAAAAAAACTAAAAACCTTTTCAACACAATAAAACCAAAACAAAAATATAGAAACCTAGTTGAAACCCTCTATAATAATATTTAGAATTGAAATATGGAAATAAATGAAATAAAATATTTATGCATTCGTTTTCTTAACAAATTATTCACTATGGATTTACATAGATTTCCTCAAAATTTTCTTTGAAAAAGTACATCAATATATAATTACAAATATTATATAATTATATTATTTATTAAATATGTTAAATTAATTAGGTTTCTTATCTAGTGCTTGGGGGGCCGTGTTAGGTATGCACACCTTCTAATAGTTTGAACTTCCAAGTTATAATTATTATACATGGCAAGTACATTAGTATGTACGTAAGAGTATATTTAAGGATGAGGGTTGGTTATGATTTTTACCTCCTTGTTACTTCATCCATTACACTTTTCTACGTGTGTTAGTGAAATGACTAGGTTTTAAATTTTACCTTTTCTATGTTGGAGTGAGTGATTAAGATTTTAATCCTTCTTTAGCGAATCTTGGGATCCAAATATGAAACTACCATCAACATTTATTTTTATTTTAGATCTAGGCGGCCTTGATCAATAAACCAATTTAGCATTTTTCCTCATTTCAGGAGTAATAACCATACTAGAGTCAGAGAAAATATCATAACTGACACCATAGGATTTATCTTGTTTAATGAACAAATAAAGCCGTGTAATGATATTTTTTAATAATCCCTTATTTTAACACCTTCATATCTGCTTGATCATCTTACTTTTCAAATACCCCAAATAATTTATAGAATAAAGTAAAAACTTGTTAATATCATCCTACAAAAATAATTTTGGATATAATAAAACCAAATATCTATGGGTTAAAATCTAATAAGACTCTTATTTTATTTTAACAAAAAAAAATTTATACGTCTTTAATAAGTTTAATAATGAACTTACATAATAGAAAAAAAAGAACGATTTAAGTTATATTTATTAATTTGTAGCACGATGTTTGATATTTTTATATTATTTTTAATTTTGCATTTACAAAACTTTTTTTTTTCAATTTATATATGAAAATGTAACTTGCATTTGATAGTTTTCTAAGATTTCGTATAAATATGTAAATTTTAAAACTTTTAAGAATTTATCGTAAACTTGTAAACTATGAGTACTAAATTAAAATTTGAAAACGGTTTCCATTAAAAAAATGTAACGGCGGGTCACTAAAACAACCTTAATTATAAATTGAGGTCACTAAAACGGGATTGTTAAAATTCACTATTGGCCTAAGGGTAGCCAACGGTGCTCAAATGTGACAACACAACACAACATAAAACAAAACAAAACAAAACAAAATATTTTTAGAAATTTCGGCATGACCTTTGCATATCTATTCATTTCCATAAAAAATCAACATGTTCAAATAACACAAGATAAATAAATGAAAGTCACCAATGCCATGTTTCTAAAATAAATCCAACAATGGTAATTATTTATATTCAACCCAACTGACATTCAAAACTCAAATCATGGAGAAGAATAAATGAATAAAGTGTTCTGCAACTAACGAATAAACCAGCAATAAACGCTTATTAGGCCAACACGGCTCAACTAAATAGAATAATTCCAACATGAATAAAATTCTTGCATGTTAGAACTAAAGGTGACTTGTTAAAGTTATTTAATTTGTTGTCGTATTGGATTCTGCCAAAATACTTGTTTTATGCTTGCAGGAAAGTTACTGGTTACAACTGGAAGTTGCAACCTGCTTATGCAGATTCTGCAGAAATATGGGTTTACTGCATTTAGTAGATTTACAAAATATTGAATTACTGCACATGATATTCTCACGTTTTGTATCCAGATATGATATATGTTTTAAGAGTATGTGTATTAAAGAAAGATAATTATCTTTTCAAACTATGAGAGATTCACTTTTAAGAAGATATTACCTTATGAAAAGATTTGTTATATTCCTTAAATTTTGCTAAATAAAATCTTTTCTTATTATATCTTATATGAATGATTAGTTATTGATTTGTTAAGTATAAGTTTGAATCATATTAGGAGATATATTGTTCCATATATAAATCTATCAAAAATATTGTCACGTGTGAATCTTTTTGAATAAAGATATTATCTCCTACTTCAAGATATATACTACCTTATAGTAACAAATTTGATTGAATTTGTTTGTGCTGGAATTATGTGAATTATAGACAAGATATCTTGAAGATTGGAAGGAGTTTATCTCCTAAAAAGGAGCCAACTAAATCTCCTTGTTAACAAGCAAAGTAGCCAAATTTCCTAACAAGATTTGGAGCTAAAATAGGCATGTGTTCCTAACAAAATTAATCTCTAAAGATCTTACAAAGATGGCGATAAAATCCTCATTCAATGGGCAGCGAGATTCTTGAAGATTGAAGAAAAGGAATACGAAGATTTGAAAGACTTTTATTCTTATAAATAGTCGCATACTTGCTTGTAAAAGATTGTGTGTTCTAAACTTATAAAGAAGTTATCTTAGAGAGAATGCACGTGAGCTAAAAATACGAGAATAACAATAACGGGATGTAATTGTTTATAAGTAGTAGTTATTTGGTAATAGCAAAATAGAGCGAGTGAGAGTTTTTCATAAGTCTTGTGTCCTATTTTGTACACTTGAAATAATATTACAAACTGAGTGAGTGCTCCGAAGACGTAGCTCGGGAAGGGTGAACTTCGTTACAAATGTCTTGTGTTCTTTTAATTTTAAAGTTATAGACGTTCATTGTTCATCAGATTAACGTGGTTACAACCACAGTTGCAACATCAACTTTACAGCAACTAGAACTGCGATAGGAATTTCAATTGATATCAGAGCCACACACCAGACCCTACCTGGTTAAAAAGTTTAATGGTAGAATTTGTGAAGTGGCTCATGATGCTTTAGTTTTAGAAAAAAGATATAGTGAAACAAAACTGGTTAAAAAGGCTCTTAGATCTCTTCCTGATAGGTTTGAAATAAAAGTAACTGCTATTGAAGAATCAACAGATCTTGAAAGCTTAAAACTTGAGGAATTAATGGAAAACCTTATGTCTCATGAACAAAAATTTCAAAAACCTAAGAAAATTGTACAAGGTGGAGTTTTTCAAGCCAAGAAACCTAAAACTCTTATTTTTTATGACAGTAACGATGAAGAACAATAAGCATTCTTTGCTAAGAAAATATACAAGAAATTTAAAAATAAGAAAGCTTTTGAAACTGGAAACTCTAAATCGTATCTTAAAAAGGAAACCCAGTCTGATAATTATGAGAATAAAATGCATGAAAAATGGAGACCCAAGGAGAAAGTTTAAAAACAAAACAATTAATATCCAATGTAGAGAATGTAG
Source organism: Primula vulgaris (assembly GCA_963920805.1). Taxonomy (NCBI): domain Eukaryota; kingdom Viridiplantae; phylum Streptophyta; class Magnoliopsida; order Ericales; family Primulaceae; genus Primula; species Primula vulgaris. The sequence continues at coordinate 11,374,623 of OY987215.1, read as the reverse complement.
AGGATTTGGTCATATATAAGCTGAATGCGCTATTACTTTGAAAAGGAACAAATCTGTTCTAACGGCTTCTCACAATGATAACACTAATTCTGATGATGAGGATAGTCATAGTTACTTTTTTACAGAAACTGCTTTTATGGTTAAAATCGATAGTGATAATCACTCAGTTACAACCATAGTTAGAACTGAACTTGAAACCGACTCTGAAAATGATGAAGAAGAAGTTTCTAAAGAACAAATTGAAAACCAATATATTTGTTTATATGAAAAGTACAAGGCTCTCAGTAAAAAGTCTCTCTCTATGAATAAACTGAATGAGGATTTAACTAATCAAGTAAAAGATCTTACTGAAAAACTTTCTAGGAAACAGCTTGAGTTAAATGAGACCAAAAGAAAGATAATACTGTTAAACGCCACTGCCACTAAAAAACTTGATGAAATGCTATCCTACTCTAGGGCCTCAAAATATAATAGTGTATTAGGTTATACTGGTTTCGAAGAAAAGTGAAAACTGTTTTTGTTAAAGCTTTAAAAATACCCAAACTGGATATAGTTAAAAGTAAAGTTACAACCACGGTTGTAACCAGTCATAACAAGAGCTGTAAAAGTAGCTTTACTAATAACAAGTATGTTCTCAAAAATTGTAATTTTTGCAATAATTTAGATCACTTTTAAAGAGAATGTTATTTCGAATGGATTTGGGTACCTAAAAGGAAAACTGACAAGGCTCAATGTATCTCTGCATCTATTACTGATTTAAAAGTTTCATCATCTAATGCCTGGTATTTTGATTGTGGTTATTCTAGACACATGACAGGTAATGCAGAATTTCTCAAAGATATTTGTAAAGCTCCAGGTAAAACTATTAATTTTGGTAGTGGAGATGCAGGTAAAATAATTGGTAAAGGAATATTGAACAAACCTGGAATGTCTGAACTTAATGATGTATTTCTTATGGATGGGTTAAAGGCTAATTTACTCAGTATAAGTCAAATGTGTGATAATAATATGCTTGTCAATTTTAATATAGAAAAATGCCTTATTACCGATAAAAATGGTAACTTGATTATGACCGGTGTTAGATCTGCTGATAGTTGTTATATTTATGATGAATTGAACACTGAATCTACAAAAACTACTTGCAATCAAGTTGTCACTGATAATACTGAGATTTGGCACAAGAAATTAGGGCATGTGAATTACAAAACTCTACGTAAATTAGTCAATATGGATCTTGTTAGAGATATTCCTAAGCTGAGCTTTAAAAATAATGTTACTTGTGGTGATTGTGCTAAAGGAAAATAGACTAAGAGTGTTCACAAAGGTACTAATCAAATTTATGCCAAACAAGTACTTGAATTGCTTCATATTGATCTTATGGGCCCAATACAAACTGAAAGCGTAGGCGGTAAAAGATATATTCTTGTTGTTTTTAATGATTTTTCTAGATTTACATGGGTTGCTTTTTTAAGAGAAAAATCAGATGCTTTTAAAGCTTTTCTAGAATTGTGTCAAAAACTTCAAATAGAGAAGGACTCTACAATTGGTAAAATTATGAGGATAAGAAGTGATATGAAACTGAATTTGAAAATAGTAAGTTTAAAGATTTTTGTCATACTCTTGGTATAAGACATGAATTTTTTGTTCCTAAAACTCCACAACAAAACGGTGTAGTAGAAAGAAAGAATAAAACTATTCAAGAGATGGCTACAGTCATGTTAAATTCTAAGAAATTAGCTAAAGATTATGGGCTGAAGCCATTAGTACTCCATGCTATATTGTGAATATGGTCTATTTAACAAAAAGAACCAATAAGACTCCCTATTGGTTATGCTCAAACAGTAGAGCTTTTCGAGTCTTTAATTTAAGAACAAACATTGTTATGGAGTCAGATAATGTTGTGTTTGATGAATCTAAGAATATGTCTGAGATCACAGGTGATGAAGATGAGCGTTGGAACATGGAACAAACAGGGGAGAAAAGCAAGGATAAGGTTCTAGACGTGGTTACAAGTCCAGTTACAACCACAGTTGTAACCGAGAGTGAAGAGGCAGCAGAAACTGATCAAAATGATGCAGTTCAAACTGAAAGGAGACCTCGGTATGTAAGAACTCAAATAAATCAATATCTGAATGATGTCATAGGTGATGTCAATGAAGGTATGAAAACAAGACACAAAAATTCTAATGTGGTTAATTTTGCATGTTACATCTCTCAAATTGAACCCAAAAACATTAAAAAAGCTTTAAATTATAGTGAATGGATCTTAGCTATGTAAGAACAACTTTCACAATTTGAACGAAATAATGTTTGGACTTTGGTGCCTAAGCCTACTAATAAAAATATTATAGGAACAGAGTGATTTTTTTAAAAACAAAAGCAATGAAGATGGAATAATCGTTACAAACAAAGCGAGGTTAGTAGCACAAGGATACACTCAAATTGTGTAACGACCCGGCCCCACAGACAGAGCCGCCATGCCCGTATCAACAATATTGTCCGCTTTGGCACAACTTCCCAGTGGGATCACCCATCCTGGTACTACTGCAACCTAAGCACGCTTAACTATGGAGTTCCGTCCTCGCTATTGTACCGCACGTCTTTAAAAGGCCTTGTTAATAGGAAATGGATCTTTAAGCTCATATACCACACGAGTACTCTCATATCTGGGCGATGTGGGACTGACCCACAATACCGCACCACAAAATTTCCTTCCTGGAAATCTGGGTCGTCACAAATTGAAGGAGTTGATTTTGATGTAACCTTTGCACCTGTAGCTAGAATAGAATCTGTACGAATGCTTTTGTCTTTGAAATCTGTGTGCCCCACATTATATAGATCTATGATTGGTAGCTTGCTTTATTTGACTGCTAGTAGACCTGATATATACTTGAGTGTTGAAATTTGTGCTAGATATCAGGTTAATCCTCTTGAAACTCACTTGTTAGATGTTAAAAGAATTATTAAATATGTCAAATGGACAATTAATTTGGGTTTGTGGTATACTAAAGACACCAATAATTTTCTAGTGGGATATTGTGATGTAGATTGGGCTGGAAATATTGATTATCGAAATAGTACATCTAGGGGTTGTTTTTACCTTGGTAATAATCTGGTTTCTTGGTTTAGTAAGAAAACAAAACTGTATCTCTTTATCAACTGTTGAAGCAGAATATATCGCTGCAGGAAGTGAATGTACCCAACTTTTATGGATGAGACAAATGCTTTGCGATTATAATATAAAACAAGAAATTCTAACTCTTTTTTGTGATTATAAAAGTACTATAGATTTAGCTTATAATCCTGTTCAACATTCCAGAACTAAGCACATTGATCTAAGACATCATTTTATTAGAGAATTGGTTGATGAAAAGAGTTTAATTCTAAAACATGTCTCTACTGAAAGGCAATTAGCAGATATTTTTACAAAACCCTTTGATACTAATAAATTTGAAACTTTAAGAAGTGACATTGTGGTATGTCTTTATGAATTTAATTGATTATATTTGCATTTTATGCATATTTGTGAGGAACATGAGTAGTGAACTGAGAGCAAAAGAATAATTATGAACTGAGAGCAAAAGAATAATTGTATCTAAAACTCTTTAGAATGCACTAAGTGCTAGTACACAAAAAGTAAAATGGTTATAAGTGTGGTTGCAACTGTAGTTGTAACCTAAGTCTTTTTATCAGACCTGGTCTAAGTGCGTAAGTGGTGTTCACTCTTTGTCCTAGCCAATATTTTGGGATAGATCTTTTATGGATCAGGTATCATTGTGATATTCTTAGTATACCCAGCTATTTTTAACGGGAGTCCATAACACACGCCGTTGATTATACTCTTTGAGTAATTTTATTATGGATTGACAATTTGTCACCCATCTCTTTTGTAACATCTCAGAATTTTTACAAATGGTTTTATTTACGATTAAATTTATCCAAAAACGTTTTATACAACTTTTACCAAAACCTGTCCACTCTACTAATTTTTAGCCAAAAACCGAAATTCTTCCGAAAAACTTTATTTTAAAACCTATTACTAATTTTATAAATAAAAAGGACCCAATAGCTTTGTTTCTAAAAATTTGTTGTTTTTGAGCAGTAAAATAATAGTTTTAGTATGAGTTAACTTTTAGAACTATGGGGACCAAATAGTTCGCTTCCCCAAATTCTCTCAAAACACTTTGCATCCCACTTTACAAAACAGAAAAGCATAAACCACAAAAAAAATAAACAGGGAAACAAAGAGAGAAAAGAGAGATTTCAAGCTTAGGAATAAGAAGAAGAAACCACCATTAGCGAGCCTTTACCGGAAGCATCTCCTCTACGAACTAAGGTAACAAGGGTTATCCATTGCGACTGGACGGAGGTGTATGTTAGGGTGTATGTTAGGGTTAGATCTTGCGTTTGTAACAGGGTCGCACCACCACCAAGGGGTGCGGTTGCCCGAGGTGGGGCAAATGGGAGAGGAAGAGGAGCTCCAAGGGGGAGGGGAGCAACTAGAGGAAGAAGGGCTGCTAGAGGTCGTGGGGGGAGGGGTAACGCTAGGGCCCCACCACCTGAGCAACCCGAGGAAGAGGAAGAGGCAATCTATATATATATATATATATATATATATGTTCTCTGCTACTTTTAATTGAAACATGTTTAAATCTGTTATATTTCTTCATCTTTATGAAAACCGAAAATTTCGATCAACATTGTTTAAAATTGGAATGTTTTATTGGTTTATTTTGTATAATTCTACGTCTATTAATATGATTGATAAAATTTCCAAAGATACATATCTTGCTAAAAATTCTGTTTTAAAAATGGTCATATTCTTTAAAAAGATATTGCAAAAATTGGGTATATCTATATCTTTTTGTTAAAATCTTATTACCAAATTTTTGAACCACGTATATAACAGTCGTCCAAGTGATGCACCAAATTTACTAAAATGGCAGGAACTCCTCTTTGTTATCGGTGTGACAAATAGGGGGAGAAGATTATGCGAGTTTATATTTACTATCTTAATTCTTATATTTCATATATGAATTTTCCAATACTAATGTGCATGGGGAGTATACTATTAAACTCAAAGTATTTGTCAAATCCAATGACAAAGGGGGAGATTGGTAGAACTTAAGTTGACTTGTTAAATTGACTTAATTTGTTGTCGTATTGGATTCTGCCAAAATACTTGTTTTATGCTTGCAGGAAAGTTACTGGTTACAACTGGCAGTTGCAACCTACTATGTAGATTCTGCAGAAATCTGGGTTTACTGCATTTATTAGATTTACAGAATATTGAATTATATGATATATGTTTTAAGAGTATATATGTGTATTAAAGAAAGGTAATTATCTTTCCAAACTATGAGTGATTTAATTTTAAGAAGATATTACCTTATGAAAAGATTTGTTATATTCCTTAAATTTTTCTAAATAAAATCTTTTCTTATTATATCTTATACGAATGATTAGTTGTTGATTTGCTGAGTATAAGTTTGAATCATGTTAGAAGATATATTGTTCCATATATAAATCTATCAAAAAGATTGTCACGTGTGAATCTTTTTGAATAAAGATATTATCTCCTACTTTAAGATATATACTACATTATACTAACAGATTTTATTAGATTTGTTTTTGCTGGAATTATATGAATTATAGACAAGATATCTTGAAGATTGGAAGGAGGGCATGTGTTCCTAAAAAGATTAATCTCTAAAGATCTTACAATGATGGCAATCAAATCCCCATTCAATGGGCAGCGAGATTCTTGAAGATTGAAGAAAAGGAATGCGAATATTTGAAAGACTTTTATTCTTATAAATAGTCTCATACTTGCTTGTAAAAGATTGTGTGTTCTAAACTTATAAAGAACTTATCTTAGAGAGAATACACGTGAGGTAAAAATACGAGAGTAAAATTGAGGGGATGTTATTGTTTATAAGTAGTAGTTATTTTGTAATAGCAAAATAGTGATAGGCAGAAAAATGTAGAGGGAGTCTGAGAGTTTTTCATAAGTTTTGTGTCCTATTTTGTACGCTTAGAATAATACTACAAACTGAGTGAGTGCTACGAAGATGTAGCCCAGGAGGGGTTAACTTTGTTACAAATGTCTTGTGTTCTTTTAATTTTAATGTTATAGATGTTCATTGTTCATCAGATTAACGTGGCTGCTACTGCAGTTGCAATTGCAACCATCAGCTTTACAGCAACTAGAACTACGGATAGAAATTTCATAGCGTGTGCTCGATAACGTGTAATCGGATAACTGATCCACAAGCAAGCACTCTAAGTCTCGTCATGGCCTAAGTCAGCACATGTACATCGATCAGAAACAAAATTTACAGAAAACAAAGAAAGGAGGTAAGAAAACAATCTCACTTTAAAAGCAGCGCATCCTACTAAGCACGCACACACAATCCTAGCATGGAAAATATGCTATCATGGAAAATAATGACACAAAGATATAACAACATGAATAACTCACACACGCACGATTAAATGAACAGATAACAAAGATTAAATGAATTAATAACATTAATAAAAATAATACTTAACGAAAAATAAAGTCGGCATTGATCACATATGTACCCACTTTTAGATCCACTTCTCTAGGACCCAAAGTGCAATGGTTACCCCACCAACACTCTTAACACTACCGTATTTGTCATAAACATATGGGGCCAGCTTTAAGGGCACTACCTGTAACATCCCGTATTTTTATAAGTGGTTTTATTTATGATTTAATCTATCCAAAAACGTTTTATACAACTTTTACCAAAAACCGGTCACTCGACTAATTTTTAGCCAAAAACCGAAACTCTTCCGAAAAACTTTATTTTAAAACATGTTACTAATTTTATAAATAAAAAGGACCCAATAGATTTGTTTCTAAAGATTTGTTATTTTTGAGTAGTAAAATAATATTTTTGGATCATGAGTTAACTTTTAAAACTTTGGGGACCAAATAGTTCGCTTCCCCAAACCCTCTCAAAGCAGTTTGCTAAACTTCTTTTTAGCCCACTTTCAAAACAGAAAAACCAAAACAAGAGAGAAAAGAGAGAAAAGAGAGATTTCAAACCATAGGAAGAAGAAGAAGAAGAAGAAGAAGAAGAAGAAGAAGAAGAAGAAGAAGAAGAAGAAGAAGAAGAAGAAGAAACCACCTTTAGCGGGTTCTTACCGGAAGCATCTCCTCTACGCTCTAAGGTAACGGGGGTTATCCATTATGACTAGACGAGGGTGTATGTTCGGATTAGGTCTTGCGTTTGTTTTAAATTGGGGGTTTTTGCCTTTTATCTTAATTATGTTCTTAAATTGTTAATTGGGTTTTATTTGTTATACCTTTAATTCCATTATTTGAATTGTAGAAGTTAAGAATTTAGACATGTTAATTTCAAATTAATGAGATTATGGATGGGTTTGCGTGTTTTATTAGTTGATTATGTGATATTATAGTTGTTGATGAAATTGGGTAAATTTATGTTGAATATAGATGAATTGTACTTTATGCATACAAGTTGTTTGTTAAAATGCCTGAATGAGATTTATGTTGTTGGACTTATTTGGCTAGTTGTGAATCTAGCACCTATGCTTATGGGTTTTGTTGAATTACGTTAAAGTGACGTATGAGAATGTGATAATTGAATGGTTTAATATTATTGGTCGATGCCTTGTGATTTATTTATTTGTTAGCAATTGTCTGTGTCTCTTCCTATACCGGGGACATAAGACGGCCGAGGGGTATAGGGAATGACTCGTCTTACGGACTGGGGCGAGTGGCGTGAAGAGATCCTAGTGTGCACTTTTATTTATTTGTTAGCAATGGTCTATGTCTCTTCCTATACCGGGGACATAAGACGGCTGAGGGGTATAGAAATGACTCGTCGTACGGACTGGGGCGAGTGGCGTGAAGAGGTCCAAGTGCGCACTTTAAATCTAATTTTTGTTAGCAATGGTCTATGTCTCTTCCTATACCGGGGACATAAGACGGCCGAGGGGTATAGAGAATGACCTACCTTACGGACTGAGGTAGGTGGCATGAGAGGTCCATGTTTGCTATAGATGGGTGTTGAAGTTACTTAATTTAATTCGTTGTACGATGTTATTATATTTCTTTTTATACGTTGCTATCGTAGTTGTTGTTTGTGACTTGTTGTATTTATGGGATGGAGTGACGGTATCTTTGTGGTGCTGTCCTGTCTATGTATGTGCGTGGGACTCACCGTTACAGTTTTGTCTTTTAGGTACAACTTAGGTTGAGGTGTTTGGATAGTAGCATTAGCGAGGTAGCGCATGGGTTCGGGGCTTCTTGAATCGTTTTATTTCCTTAGACTAATTTCGAGGTTGTAGCCTACGGGCAAATTCATTTGTTTGTTTCTTTTTATATAATTTTGTTAAAACCATTTTGTCTTGTAGCCGCGTTTGGCAAACTTTATATTTATTCGTTTAATTGTTCCTTTAGCTCGCAAGTTATTTTTCTTTTAAAAGTTAAATTTTGTACCAACAGGTTCTTTTTCCTTTTATTCAAAAGGTCACGCCTTGATGTCCGTGTTTTCAGGAATTCGGGGCGTGACACTACCCCTATGATACCGATATACCTAATCCTTGCGTAAGTTTTCGGGATCTCACCATAAGTTGATATAGCTCCGCCCTATAATCACTTGGTACTACAATCCCTAAAAGAAATATCCCAAACTCGTTTGTCAAAATATCCCAAACTCAAGCCGAATACCCACCAAACAATATAACAAGATCTGTACAGCCTCCTACTTGCACTCAAATAACCCCTAAACGATATTAGAAGGAGCTACGAATTAATAAAACTTGTATAAATTCGGATTATTAATAAAATCCTAAAACTCGGTTTTTATAAAAGTGAAAATCAGAGAAGCAGGCTTACACGGGTAGATAGATATCGAATAGTAGATTAAGAAAAAGTATTTGTTCGAAAAAAACGGAAAACGGATGACCACCTAATCGACTCCCGAAGTGGTTGTCTAGAAAGCACCATAACCATCACCACCGCCTGTCACAATCAACTAGACCGGGATGGTCGATGGACACATCACAAGTTGAGTCTCTCGTGCCTCTTTGTTTCTCTCTCTTGTTTCTATTTCTCTCGTCGTATCTATGTGCGTATATATATGTATGACGGCGTGATTATGTATGTAATATGTATTTGTACTATGTAATGTATGTATATTTATGTCTATTGTATATGTATGTGTATATATTTAGATTTAACTCAATTAACACACTAGTCCCCATTATTATTATGTATACAATTAACACCCAAACACAATTATATTCTAATATTTATATTAATCACATAACACAAAGTATCTAAACAGTCATCACACAACACAACATTACACCCAATATGCATTGACACTATTACTAGAATAATTAATACACAAAATTAAATAGAGTAATTTCCGAGTCGTTACATGCCAAAACACAGATTAACAAAGTATAATGAACCCTTCTGCAATTAGGCAAATTTCCAAAGGTCCAAATTGATTTACTAAATAGCATAAAAGTGTAGTAAGTAAATAAGCGAAATATATATTACTCCCTCTGTTCCCAATTAATTGTCCATTACGAATCTACGTGCAATTTGGACCGGCCAATAACTTGTATCAAAATTGTCGGAACGAAAATTTTCAAAAGTTAATTAGTTCAAATATTAAATTATATTATTTAGTTTTGAAAATTTTCATTTCGACAATTGTGATACATGTTATAAACCGGTTAAAACTACACGTAATTTCGTAGATAACAATTAATTGAAAAGGGAAGGAGTAAAAGATAGTAACAACTACCAAGTCAACTAATTGAGTTGTACAATGCACTCTTACTCATTTACATTATGCACGTGTATTGCTCCTTTATATTACGAACCCCTACTTAAGGAAACACGTGTTTTTGTTTCCTAATTCTTACATAAAGCACCAAGTGAGTAAAACTTCTCTCTTAATCCGTTTTCATTATTTTTCATCTTCAGAAAGGGAAAAATTCTCCCAATTTCTCTCCTTTTTGAAGTAATTAGGATGGGTGCCCAATTTGAAATAGGGACGAGCTCAATGTTTTTGCATACTCCCTAATTCTTTTTTATCATAACAGGAACGACTCCCATCTATATTTGAATGTTACTGGAACGACTCACGCTCAAAACAAATTGCAACCAAAGAAGGCATTATCAAATTTTCTAATTGATAAATAGTAAAGACGTTAAAATGTACTGATCTCTTGGCTCTCAAACTTTTCGGTGTATTTAAGGTAGTTAAAATTAAATAACTCCTTCATAAGATTTGTTGTTGACAACTTCGCACCTCAAACATCAATTGTCTAACGTGGCTTATAGTTATAAATTTCAATTAATGATTTTGATTAAACAGCTATTAATTATTGCTGTGGTTTCTTACATTGTTTGTTATTTTTTTGAAAAGCACCAATAATCAATTTTTTTCTCCTCATTATTGAAGTATTTGCAAATTCGTCCGTTTGTTTATTGCAGACTAGCAATTCACAAAGAAAACTTCTTAGTATTTGATGATATTGCTGCCCAAAAAATCGAGGTAAAGACTTCACATTATAGAAATTTTTACATTGTACACATAAGTGATGCCATGCTCTTCAATAACTAATTCTACACACTCCACTGTAATTACACAGAAGTGTGAACCTTCAAAGTAATTTATGCTACGGTGTCCAACAGTTCACTTTTTTTAGACACGCAATGCAAATTATTTACAACACTTTATCTCTTACCACTTCACATGTTAGCTATTTAAAGTGAATATAAGTTTGTTACATTTCGTCCTAGTTTCTTTTAATTTTTTTATATGAAAAATGCTAGTAATCCTAATCAACTAATGTATCATAGCAGGAATTGGTTTACTAAATTATAAATAGTTTCTTTTAAGTGGAAATAAGTTTAATGTTGTTTTTTTCTTAATAATTGGCTCAGTTACTTGATCCATTATTTTTGTTTTATTTTTTTTAGATCAAAAGAAAGTAGAAGAAGCGGAAGCAAACTTCTCATCATAGGACGTGCCCATATGTATTTTTTTTTCCTGATTGGATCTTATGGCGAGAAGGCAATTTACATTGTTGATCAAATGATTGCTTTTGTAATATGTTATTGTAAGATTGATTTTAGTTTAAATGGGTTTAACTTTATTGATTCATTGTATATCTTTTGTATCGAATAGCTGTTTTCGATTGGATTATTGTACGTAGATATGTTTTTGTTCTTACGTTTCGAAGTGACAGAAATAAATACATATTAAAAATGGCAAATTCTGATTTCAATTACATGATCATCCATAATTATAAATTATGCATTTGAGACAACTTTAAAATTAGCATCCTATATAAATCGTCTTGTCGAGCCTTTTTGAGACGATATGAAACCGTCTTCAATGATGCATTTGAGATAGTTCTAACACTACTGTCTTGATCTTTTCGAGACGGTTGAAAAACCGTCTTAAAAGATGCATTTGAGACGGTTTTAACACTACCGTTTTGACTTGTCTTTTGAGACGGTTGCAGACCTTTTGCTACTCCCATCCAGGAGACGGTTCGTTAAACCGTCTCAATAGTCTTTTGAGATGGTTTGTTCACTATTTGAGACGGTTTACGACCTTCTCAAAATGTGATATTTGGCGTAGTACCACCATATAGGTGGTATTAATTAGTTATACCCCCTTATTAGTATAAATTATAGTATAATTAGTACTATCATTTATATAATACCAATTACAATTTGTGTAAACAAAAAAGTTATAACATGGGTATCATGATACTGGTAATCCTATAGCACCTCTTATAGGGCAAACAAACATGCCCCATGTGATATTGAAAATATGTTTTCAGATACCTACATGCATGTCGATCTTTCTAAAGCTTTTATTCCCTTCTTGCTCTTCGATTGACTGGTTTTTGTTATAGGACTGACATAAAGAACATGGTTGGCTTGAGGACAAAAATAAATAAATAGAAATCACACAGGCTACAAAATGCAAGATAAGGCAGTGTTAGTTTCAGTTTTTTACAGAAATCAAAACCATTAATTTGATTGATTATGTTAAGGGAAGAACCAAAAACTTTAAAGGAGAGGGGCTACAATGCTAATTTTTGTATATGGGTGACTGGAACGTTAATTTTAAATAAAACATAAATGTTAAATTTAAATATTTTAATCAAAAGACAAACGCTAAATTTAAATATTTTGCTCTATCAGAGCCTCTACTATTTTTTATTGGACCAAACTAAACCAACTAATTGATTTTGTTTGACAAGGTTGATTGTCTAGATAACATAATTAATCATTTTTTAACATGTACCGTATTTTGAAACTTATATATCGAAGCAAACTATTTTACTGTTAATGGAATGTTGGTGAATTCTTTTTAATAATAGTTGTAGGATTTCTATTTTTATTTATGAATTCAAAGTTAATTAGATTGCTCAAAATGTAATTATTTACATGTATAATTCTCAGAATTAAAATGTCATCATTCAACCCACTAGCTGAAAACCTAAAAGAAAACAAACTTGTTGGCTCAAACTATGTCGATTGGAAAAGAAACTTGGATCTTTTTTTAACTTTTGCGGACCACAAATTTGTGTTTAATGAGCTTTGTCCAGCTGCTCCTGGTGAGGGGGCTCCTGAAGAGGAAACCCAGACTTACCAGAAATGGAAAAAGGCTGATGAGATGGCAAAGTGTTACATTTTGACTTCAATGTCAAATGTTTTCCAGCATCAAAATCAGCACTGTGAAACTGCTTTTGACATCTTGCTTAATCTCAAGGAAATGTTTGGAAGTCAGGGTCGGTCTAGAAAGCTGGATGCTATGCAAACACTCATGAACACATGTATGGCTGAGGGTACACCTGTAGAAGATCATGTTCTAAAGATGATGGGTCTTTTTAATGAACATGCGATTCTTGGAGGTTTTATTGATGGGGAAACCCATGCCGTTATCGTACTCGGTTCTCTACCTGGCTATTTTACACAATTTCGCCTCAATTATAGTATGAATAAAACCAACTTAAATTTGGTGAGTTTGCTAAAAGAGCTTAAGACAGCTAAGGCTCTCATGAAAAAGCCAGTCATTGCTTATGTTGCTGAAAAGGGTAAAACTTTTAAACCGAAAGGCAAGAAGAAGCAATACAAATTTCAGAAACAAATAGAAGGTCCTAAAATTGAAGAAAAGAAGCGCAAAGGCAAGTGCTTTGTTTGCGGGAAGACTAATCACTAGAAACCTCAGTGCCATGTCTGGCTGGCAAGAAAATAGGCTATATGTAATGCTTTTTCACTTGTGGTTGAAACATGTTTAGTGGTTTATCTACAGATACTTATTGTGTAGATACTGGAGCTAGTAATCATATTTGCAATTCATTGCAGGCGTTTCAGATAACCAGGTACCTAAGTGATGGAGAGATCTACATTTATCTGGGAGATGGCACTAGAGTGAAGGCTGTTGCAGTAGGCTCGATTAGTATTTTGTTTGGTAGTGATAGGATTTTACTTTTGAGGGATGCTCTTTATGTACCTTCAATTAGAAGAAATTTGATTTCAGTTTCTAGTTTAGTAAAAGATGAATATTCAGTTCATTTTAATAATTTAGTTGTTGTTAAGTTAAACAAGCGTGTTATCTGTTCATTGATGAATGGTCTATTTATTATTAATAATTCCTCGACTGCACTGCAACTGTCTGAATCAAATAATATTGTTAACAAATAATGCCCAATAGGTACCACTTTTAAACTTATATTCCCACTATGTACATATCATAATTTTCATTCCTTATAGGTACCACTTCTTGTAAATATAAATATCTCTATTTTTTTATTTTTCCCATTCTCCCGTATAATTATCTCTATCTCTCTAACTATGTGATCTCCATCTTCTTATTCGATCTCATCTCTCCCCACCTCTAGATCTCATCTCGTCGCTAGGGATGCAAACTCGATGTGCTCTCAATCATGATAAGTTATGAGGTTCGATATTCTCTCTCTGTTTATATATATGTATATATATATATACACATATATATACATACGTATGTAATCGGGGTATGTTTTAGGGACGATTTGAGTTATGTATTAGGGTTGAATTGTGGCATATTTTAGAGCTGAATTGGTTTCCATTTTGGTGCTGAATTGGTGTCTGTTTTGGTGCTGAATTAGGGTTTGTTTTAGGACTAAAACAAACCTTGGTTTGAGGCTGAAACGGACCCCGGTTTGAGGCTGAAATGGACCCCGGTTCGAGGCTGAAACGGATTCATGTTTGAGGCTAAAATATGCTCTTAGTTTGGGAGTTGTTTGGCCGGATTTATACAACCATGTGTCTAATTATGATTGCACCAAATTGTACCTTTAAAGTGGTCGATGAAATGTCCGATAGATTTTATTGTTTTAAATTCGCTTGAATTTGGCATGTTTTTGTGTAGGTTATGTACAATAGAAACATTTTTAAGATTTATGTCTGAATAGGAGCTCGTTTGGGCTGAAACTGTAACATTCCGGATTTTTATAAATGGTTTTATTTACGATTAAGTTTATCCAAAAACGTTTTATACAACTTTTACCAAAAACCGGCTACTCTACTAATTTTTAGCCAAAAACCGAAACTCTACCGAAAAACTTTATTTAAAAACCTGTTACTAATTTTATAAATAAAAAGGACCCAATGGCTTTGTTTCTAAAGATTTGTTATTTTTGAGCAGTAAAATAATAGTTTTAATTATGAGATAACTTTTAGAACTTTGGGGACCAAATAGTTCGCTTCCCCAAACTCTCTCAAAACAGTTTTACGTGAAACATTTTCATTACACTTTTAAAAAGAGGAAACCAAAAACCACCAAAAACAGAGAGAGAAAAGAGAGGTTCCAAAGCTTAGGAAGAAGAAGAAGAAACCACCATTAGCGAGTTTTTACCGGAAGCATATCCTCTACGAACTAAGGTAACATGGGTTATCCATTGCGACTGGACGGGGGTGTATGTTAGGGTTAGATCTTGCGTTTTTAAAATTTGGGAGTTTTTCTTTTATCTCCATTATATTCTATTAAATTGTTAATTGGGTTTTATGTGTTGCTCTTTTGCTTCACTTATTTGAATTTGAGAATTGGGAATTTAGACATATGAATTTCGAATTAATGAGAATATAGATGGGTTTGTGTGTTTTTATTAGTTGTTATGTGTTATTGTAGTTGTTGATGAAATTGGGTAAATTTATGTTGAATAAAGATGAGTTATAGTTTATGCATACAAGGTGTTTGTTAAAATGCCTGAATGAGATTTTATGTTGTTGAACTTGTTTGGCTAGTTGTGATTCTAGTACCTATGCTTATGTATTTTGTTGAATTGCGATAATGTGACATTTGGGAATGCTAGTATTTTGAGAATGTGATTTTATTGGGAATTGTGATAATTGAATAGTATTATATTATTGGCCGAAGCCTTGTGATTTATTTATTGGCAATGGTCCATGTCTCTCCACATACCGGGGGCATGAGAAGAGCCGAGGGGTATAGGGAATGACTCATCTTACGGACTGGAGAGAGTGGTGTGAGAGGTCCAAGTGTGCACTTTAAATATTTATATGTTGGCAAGGGTCTATGTCTCTCCCTATACCGGGGGCATAAGACGAGCCGAGGGGTATACGGAATGACCTACCTTACGGACTGGGATAGGTGGCGTGAGAGGTCCATGTGTGTTATAGATGTGTGTTGGAGTTACTTAATTTATTTCGTTGTATGATGCTATCACATTTCTTTTGATACGTTGTTATTTTAGTTGTTGTTTGTGAGTTCTTGCATTTATTGGATAGAGTGACGGTATCATGTGTGGTGCCGCCCAGTCTATGTATGTGCGTGGGACTCACCGTTACAGTTTTGTCTTTCAGGTACAACTTAGGTTGAGACATTTGGATAGGAGCATTAGCGACGTATCGCATGGGTTTGGAGCTTGTTTCAATCGCTTTCTTTTTACTTAGACCATTTTTGAGGTTGTAGCCTACGGGCAAATTACATTCGTTTGGTATCTTTTTTTTATAAATCTGTTAAAGCCATCGTATATTGTAGCCGCGTTTGGCAAACATTTCTATTTCATTCGTATAATTGTTCCTTTAGCTCGCAAGTCGTTTTCCTTTAAAAGTTAAATTTTGTACCAACAGGTTCTTTTTCCTTTTGTTCAAAAGGTCACGCATTGATGTCCGTTTTTTGGATTTCGGGGCGTGACAGAAACAAATCATATTTAATTGGAAGGTTTTTTTGTAGAGTTTTTTTGGGACCCGTTTCGGAGACCATTTTAGTTTGCTATGTTTTTACTCAGTGCCTACATAAATCCGTATGCTCAAAATGATAGAAACCCTTGCACCAACACCAAGGTATAAGAGATTGGTCGTTCAAATCCATCCGGGTTTGTTTTCTTTCAAAATTTAAAGTAAAATATGCAATTTGTGGCGAAATTTATTGAGTTACATTATGCAATTTCTACTGAACTAGATGCACTTTCAGCTGAACGAGATGCACTTTCAGCTGAACTATATACATTTTCAGCTGAACTATATGCACTTTAAGCTGAACTAGATGCACTTTCAATTAAACCGGGTGCACTTTCAACTGAACTATATGCACTTTCAGCTGAACTATATGCACTTTTATTGAAATATATGCAGTTTTCTGGATTTATATGCACTTTCGACTAAGCTCGATGCACTTTTGACTGAAACGTATACTTTTTTTACTAAATTGTATGCACTTTCGACTGAACTATATGCCCTTTTGACTGAGCTATATGTACTTTCGACTGAACTAGATGCGATTTTTGCTGAAATAGATGCACTTTGAGCAGAACTAGATGAAAAGACCACTTTTTGATGAAAATACCTTGTTTTGATGGAAAAAAATGGTCAAAATTCCTTTCTTTTGGTGAAAAAACAGCTTTCATTTTTTAATTTTTTATAATTTTTTCATTTTCATTTTTTTTTTGTGAATTTTTTGAAAAAAATACATTTTTTTTGAATTTTGTTTTTATTTTTTCGGTTTTAAACAAATTTTCTTGGGATTTACATATATATAAAGTATATGTATTATGTTTTGATTCAGATAATGTCCTTTTGGTAAATAAAGTATACAATTAAAAAGTGGTACTTAAAGGGAATATTAACTTATGGTTGTATGTAGGAGGAATATAAGTTGCAAGTAGATACTTATGGGGAATTCCCCATATTGTTAATCTACCTCATAAAAGGAAAAGGTCTTCCGAATTGAATCAAATGCCTTAGACATATTAATCTAAATAAGATTTCATGGCTGGTCAAAGATGAGCCTTTAGGCTCATTGGAAGTGGAGGCACTTACAGTTTGTGAATCTTGTTTAGAAGGTAACATGACCAAGAGGCCCTTTTCGGCCAAAGGTTATAGAGCGAAAGAGACGCTAGAGTTGATTCATTCTGATTTGTGTTGACCCATGAATATCCAAGCTAGAGGAGGTTTTGAGTATTTTGTCACTTTTACTAACAATTACTCAAGATACGAATATATTTACTTGATGCATCACAAGTCTGAATGTTTTGAGAAATTCAAAGTATTTAAGGCGGAAGTGGAGAACCCTCAAGGAAAATGTATCAAGACACTATGATCTAATCATGGTGGCGAGTACCGCTTTGAGGAATTCCTGGAATACTTATCAGTTGCAGGTATTACATCTCAGTTGTCGGCACCTGGTATGCCACAATAGAATGGTGTAGCAGAAAGAAGAAACACAACTCTTATGGACATGGTGAGTTATTCAGATTTAGCTAATTCGTTTTTGGGACATGCCTTAGAAACAACAACATATGTTCTTAACTTGGTACCATCTAAATCAGTTTTAACTACTCCCACAGAATTGTGGACTGGGCGCAAACCTAGTCTTCACATATTCAGATATGGGGTAGTCCAGCACATGTGCTGAAAGAGAAAAGTGATAAGTTGGAAGCAAGAACAGATGTTGGTTTCTTTGTAGGGTACCCTAGAGGAACGAAAGGTGGTTTATTCTATTGTCCTGAAAGTCATAAGGTAATAGTTAGCACTAATGCCAGATTCTTAGAAGAAGACTTTATAGCAAACCACAAACCCAGAAGTAGAATTGCCTTAGAAGAGCTTAGGGGAGACTTCCCTATACAAAATTCTAGAAATCCAATAATTGAACAAGAAATAGGACAAGGAACTGAGTAAACACCAGTACCATTAGATAATGTCAGGGTTACACGAGTGTCACATGTTAGTGGGAGAATTATTACTCCACTGGTAAGGTATACATTATTGGGAGAGACTTTTGAGAGAATCCCTGAGATAATGGATGCCGAACCAACTAACTACAAGGATACTCTGAAAGATAAAGATGTAGAAGCAAAAGGCTATGAATTCGGAGACAGAATCTATGTATTCTAATCAAATCTGGGAGCTTGTAGAACCACCCGAAGGGATAAAACCAATCGGATGTAAGTAGGTCTATAAGAAAAAGAGAGGGGTGGACAGGAAGGTGGAAACCTTCAAGGCAAGGCTTGTTGCGAAAGGGTTTACTCAAAAAGAATGGATCGATTATGAGGAAACTTTTTCACCAGTAGTTATGCATAAATCTATTCGGATTCTCTTCTCCATTGCAGTTCATTTCGATTACGAAATTTGGCAAATGGATGTCAAGAAATCTTTTCTTAATGGAAGTCTTGATGAAAGCATCTATATGGTGCAACTAGATGGATTTGTAGCAAATGGCCAAGAGCACATGTTGTGCAATCTTAAGAAGTCGATTTATGGGTTTAAGCAGGCATGTAGGTCTTGGAACACTTGTTTATATAATATAATTAGTATTATCATTTATATAATACAAATTGTAATTTGTGTAACCAAACAAGTAATAACATGGGTATCATGATACTAGTAATTCTATACCACGTCTTATACCGCAAACCAACATGCCCCATGGGATATTGAAAATGTTTTCAGATACGTACATGCATGTCGATCTTTCTAAAGATTTTATTCCCTTCTTGCTCTTGGATTTATTGCTTTTTGTTATAGGACAGACATAAATAACATGTTTGGCTTGAGGATAAAAATAAATAAATAGAAATCACACAGGCTACAAAATGCAAGATAAGGCAGTGTTAGTTTCAGTTTTTTAAAGAAATCAAAACCATTAATTTGATTGATTATGTTGAGGGAAGAACCAAAAAATTTAAAAGAGAGGGGCTACAATGCCAATTTTCATATATGGGCGACTGGGTTGTTAATTTTAAATAAAACACAAATGTTAAATTTAAATATTTTAATCAAAACACAAACGCTAAATTTAAATATTTTAATCAAAAGACATTATTTTTTTTACCATTTCATCAGAATGGTGGGGGAGGCCAACTAACTATCTGTACCTAATCCATTCATTGATCGTGTTTATTTCATGTATGCCATATCGAAGAAATGGATAAACACTACAAGAAAAATGCTTTTACCAATATGGTATTAATGATGTACATTTAAAGCACGCTCACAAACGGTCCAACATCAAGATTTTTAAATTTTATCCGAAAAAATTCACACCATCCTTAAAATAATCCGATAAAAGTTACAAAATCCAAACCATGTTGAAGTAAAACATAACATTTTCTTTTATATTACACAAAACAAAATAGACTATCACTACAAGAAAAAGTTTATTTAGCATTATTAAACTTTTCCGGTTATATTACTAAAATGGGTGTGTCTAAATTTTAGCAACAAATTGTGTTGCTAAAATTTAGGCACAATCAATTTACCAACATAACTCAAAAAGTTTTATCATACTAAATGAACTTTTTTATTGTAGTGTATTAAATAAAGTGTGTTTATTGTATCAAGGAAGAAAACAAATTCGTTCTAATAGTACAAGGTCTACGAGTGGATATGTTTGTACTTAGAGAGGTTGCAGTCTCATGAAGATATTTAAAACAGACATGCATACGTGGATCAACTATGAAATCAGAATTAACAATGTTGAAGCCACTGAAGAGGCATATTGACTGAGATGTTTTGGGAGGTATTTCCAAGTGGTCAAAATTTGTTCACTCAATAAGCGTGTACTGCTAAAATCAGACAGTTATTGAACGGGATCAGAGAAATTTGTATTAGGGAAAGTGCCGACAAAGTCATGACATAATCGTCGGAGACACAAATCCGTAAAAGGAATTGCTAGCAAACAATGTGGTATTCATAGACTTTGAAAGGTCTAATGATAATAAATCCATATACATAGATACTTGACTCATGGAGGAGTCAAAGATTCATCGAGAGGAATGTGGCTTGAAGCCAATTAAATTGCAAACCTTCACATAGACTATCCAACCTGAACTAGAAACTCTAGACTAGGTTTCAATGGGAAAACTTAATTGTGCGGATGACCGAACAAAGCACTTGGTAACATAAGTTTCCAACCCATTTCTATGATGAAAGAGTGATAGACCAGTACCATATGAAGGGTGATCATAAGTATTTTAATTAAAATAAGTATCTCGAAGTTCGAGAGGGGTGAGTAAGGACACCCTTGACTAGAAATTACCTATAACGAGTGTGTAAGGTCGGTATTATACAATGAGATTTGAGCTAAATCGCTAGAGCACTCGGTTGAATTTTCCAAGGCATTATAGGGCCAAGCATGGACAACGACTAAAACGGCCTAGTAAGTGGTGTAGAGAAGACACTGTGTGAGTACTTTCTTTGGTATACACAAAATGTTGAGGGTTCAAAGAATTACGCTACCCAAGACAAGTATATTCAAAAGGTATTTCGCTATGAAAGGTTCAAGGCGTGTGCTACCTGACCTTATACAGTGAATTCTCGTGGTTCTCTTGAATTGCATTTAGTTGCACGTTGCATGTTTTATATTACATTAATGTGGGGAATTGTTGGAATTTTTTTGCTTTTATTTGTTTTGAATGCAATTAATTTTGTGAGTTTTAAAACTTTAATATCCCCATTATGGTGACTCTTTATTTGTGTAGGCGTTACATATATAATGCTTTAAAATATAATGGTCTTTCATATTTTTCCAAATGGCTTTTTCCATGTTTTTTCATGAGAAATAAAATACATGCAGACATATTCACACACTCACTTATGCATATTTATATAGAGAGAGTACCATACCACTAACCGCCCGACCGTCACTCGAGACCGCTTCGTCGAGTCACATGTGATAAACGTTGTAACTTGGGAACGAAGTGCCCTATTCAGTCAGAAGCAGAGGTGGCAGGGAATATATCGTTTAAGGCTTAATGCTTAGCAGTACCTCGTCTATGGACTTTTAGTCATTCTTTTCGGTATCATTTATAATATCTCATGTTATGATTTGTGTGTGATATTAATATATTTGTTTAAATTATTTTCTGTTGTTTTTCTATTTTTTTTCCGTAGAAATTATTGTATTTATTTATAACGTATCCAACAGTCATCTTCTTAGAAAGACTAAAACAGAAAAGTTAGATATATCTTAGCACATGAGTTTTATTTTTTCTCCAACATCATAAACTAACGAGTAGTTATTACATATCAACAGGTCTGGCGGACATAGCTATGAAGAGCTATCTTCCGTTGCCACTGACGGATCACCGTTTATAATTATCGAAATGAAGAACTCGCACAAAGATAAAGTAAATGTAGGAAAATCAGAAGTCTGGATTGAAGGAGGGGCTACTCTAGATCAAATCTACCTTGCCATCGCTAAGGTAATAATCTAAGTGAGAAAAATCAGGTTCTATCTTGCCATCATACGAGAAAAACCAGGTGGTGATATGAAGGGGCCGATCAAAAACTTTTTTTAGCATGCATGTATTTTTCTACAAAAATATAATTACTTCAAAAAATCGTTCATCCTCTTCTTAAAACGGAAATGTACAGAACTGGAATTAAAAGAACAAAAATTTCTTATTATTTGACTTGTTCTAAGACTGTTTCATTTAACCCTATATATAATAATTTGAAAGTAGAAATAAATGCCAACAGTTATTTGCAGAATGTATCCGCAATAATCTGGACCGTTGATGACTTAACACATGTCATCATCTAACTATCTAACACATAACCGTTTATATATCTAACGGTTTATAATGCTACACAATAATACAGATCTAACGGTTCTTATAATTTAACATTACAAATATCAAAGTCACATTATAAACAGCAAATAAGCAGATTGCACCAATTTAGGGTTTATCATCCCACCCTTTTCCTAAACTTACTTAACTGTAATGAAAATGATAGAGTTTCACTACAAATTCCCCATTCCTTAGCTTTGATCTTACCCACAAGATCCGTATATTGATACCACATCCTTTTGAAAATTTTCCATGTAGCTCTATCCTCCGATTTTCCACTCCATAGGATTAAAATCTCATCCCAAACCTTTTTTTCTGTCGTTTTCCCTTTAATTGCAAGAATTTGGATTGGTACTCATCTTAGTCTTCCATGTAGGGCCGGCCCGAATGTTTGTCGGGCTAGAAAGTGAGAATCATCTCCAAATGAAGACCCTTGTTGATGATGTTCTTGAGAATTGGAAGATTCGGGTGGTTCTCCCGGTTTCCCTTTTACTTTGTTTTGGGAGATACTGAGTTGTTGAATTTGGATATTCATTTGTGAGATTTGGTGTTCAAAAAATTTTGTTCTTCCAAAGTGTTCTGTTATTGGGCTTGTAAAATATTATGTTTTTGATCAATTGTTAGGGCACATGCAAATTCCTCTTGATTGTTAGAAGTATTTGATGTGTTGGTTTGGAATGCTTATAGTTTTTCGGTCATCATAACTCGCTCTGGACATAACGGAAATGTGATCGAGTTTGGACATAACTGGATTAAAAGAACACAAATTTCTTATTATTTGACTTGTTCTAAAACTGTTACATTCAACCTTATATATAATAATTTGAAAGTAGAAATAACCACCGTCAGTTATTTGCAGAATGTAACCGCAATAATCTAGGCTGTTGATGACCTAACACATGTCATCATCTAACTATCTAACACATAACCATTTATATATCTAAAAGTTTATAATGTTACACAATAATACAGATCTAACGGTTCTTATAATTTAACATTACATATATCAAATGCACATTATAAACAGCAAATAAGCAGATCACGTAATTTAGGGTTCATCATCCCATCCCTTTCCTAACCTTACTTAACTGTAGTGAAAATGATAGAGTTTCACTACAATAAAGTCACTCCAACATTTAAATTCAAATTTAGCAGTTGAATAACCCCTATAATTTAACTGTTCCCGCCCATCTATTACTAATTAGTACCACTTGAGGGTTAAACCCTGATTTTATCTCTATTTTCTTATCTATTTCTGTTAATCGTGCCTCTATGCCTGAGAATGATCATCTGAGTTTTCTTCCCTTTATTTCTATGAAACCTCGGGTTTCGTCAAAGTAGTTTGGTTGCCAAGGCCAATGTTATAAGAAAAGTGGTACATGGAAACTCTTTGATGACTTCGAAGACGATATCAACTCCAAGAAAATCAAAGAGAAGTACGGCTAAAAGTACGATTAACACTAATCATATTCTAGTACTAAATGAATAAAATATTTTCAATCTGTAGTTTGCAATATAGTGGAACTGTGGCAGTAAAAGCTCAGAACAAGTTTCTTAAACCTTTGCATGTAGTAAAATCTCTTCTTGTGTTTTCTTCTCCCTAAACTTATAGAAATTACCATCTTGCATATAACTATTTATTCCAAAAGAAGAACTACTAGTTTCATCCTTCCTTTTTCCACTTACTTATTTTAAAGGTGATCCAAACCTAAAAACCACAGTTAATATAATTCCTCACATAATTGTTGATGCACTGGAATCATTAACCCATTGAGCATAGTTTTTATTCCTATTGAGAAAGTTGACAACAAACTACTTGTAACTGACATTATGTACCATTCTTCATATATATATATATATAATTTCACTATTTTTAAAGCAAATTCTCATAGTGTTAGAAAGGTGACATTTTCTCTTACTCACAACATTTAACAAGATCATGTTTAGAATAGTCATTCCAAACACCACCAAAATTCATGTTTACCTCAAAAAGAGATCCTCCGAGTTTTTATAATGGCATCATCCTCCTGGTATTAGGAATGTTTGTAATCATCTCATGTTTAGGTTTAAACCAAAAATCTAAGTGATAACTAATAAGAGTGATAAGCCCATAATTCCTATCATTGTGATTTCTAGCAATGCTTTCTCTCCACATTCGATAAACACTACAATTTTTTTAACCTAAGATGGTAGCCAGAGATTTACCCTTAAATATGTTGTTAGCCAAACTTATCTACTATTTCCAATTTTCCCAATTCTAAAGAGAGCATTTTTTATAATTCTACCAGAATTGTTTCAGTTTAAAACAAGTGATCAATATTTTCAGGGGAGCTATTACAAAGGGGACAAGTAGGATTAGCAGTGGGGAGTTTATTTATAACAGAGGAATCCTCCTTGCATTTTTATTTATTTAAAAATTCTAAAATTCAAAACCCTTTCAATATTATTTACTCTCTTTGAAACCACTCAAATCCCAAGTATTACAATTTCAATAGCAGAATAAGCCTTTCCGTGTTCACCGATTCCACCTTCTACGTTTGTTCTGCTAGGAAATCAATGCACACGGAGAATGACTAAGAACCTTAAATATACAAACAAACACGATATTTGTTAACAAGCTTCGCCCAACACTGACTACTTTCCCGGGCCGCTGTTAGTAGCCTTTATATTGATATTAAAAGAGGATTAGAATGAACAAGAAATCTAGTTTTGATGGGAGAATTATTGATTAGTACATAAAAAAAAAATTATTTTCAAATATCCGGATTCTCAAGTTTTCTTAAAATTTGGTACATATAATGTAGTATCAAAGTTAAAACAAAGAGTAAAAAGAAGTAGAATCATGTAGAATATGTTAGTATCTTTAAAAGTGTTTTCAAGTGTGATGTTTATTTAATTAAGTAACATATCATTTCATCATTTTCTCAGTTTGATCACAAATATATGATTCTCTCACAAATATAGATTCTCTCTGTATAATACCTTCTCTATTTGGTAATACTAAAGCATGAGGAATTAATAACTACATATAGACACATTACAAGGTTATACATATTACAAGGTTAACACATTTAACTCTATATCCCAACATGTTCAACTTCTTTTTTTGGTGGTTTTATATGTTTATTCATAAACTTTTTAAACTTATAAGAAAAGATAAAAATATTCTTCATATTTTTTGTAATTAAAAGTGGAAATTGTCCATAAGTTTTATTTATAGTGAGTTTAAATTGGTTCTCCAACCTTATTACAACAAAAATATCAATAAAAGGAATGATACCGAAACTTATGTAACTTGCTGGTTCTAAATACAAATAATAAAATTTAGCTCCATTAAAGTAAAAAGAACTGGTTGACTTTAAGATAACTCTTCTCTTTGTCTTCTTCTTTTCCACCGCTTTGTTTAGTTAGATCCAGACGAATTCTTAGAGAGGGAGAGAGGAATACCTTATCCATGTTGATTTTGTGATCAATAACACGTACACACATAAATGTAAAACATACCTCAAAGGATCATGATATGGATTCTGTGATCACATTTGGTCATATCTCATCCAACCAAACCCATATTTCTCATGTTTGTTGTGCATAACATCACCTTCACCACCTTGATTTTCCGATGAAAATATCCTAGCTCCCATATTCGGACAACCCTACATGAACGCGTGCTAGAGTCCCCTACTTGAGATTCCCCATATTCTCACTCATTTCCACCAACATTAATCATCTTCTTAGGTACATCGGAAGTGCTTTGATTAATAGGGTTGTTCCCAAACCAATGTTTTCTAAAACATTGTTATCAAAAACTAAGTCAGGTTTTTTCTATAACATTGAGTCTAGATTTAAAGTAGAATTGCCATTGGTAGGATTCTCATCCCAAGAGTTTTTAATGTATGAGAGAGACTTAGAATGACTATCGCCACCAAACTAACTTGATTTGATTTTTATTAATTTTAAGCAATTAGTTGCAATTTCATCATAATCGAGCCAAATGGAAAGGGGCTCAAACTAAAGACTAGGAACCAAAAGCAAAAAAATCGAGAAAATAAATAACAATTGGACCTTCCACATCTGTAACATGACTACATAACAAATCGATAATAACATTACAAATCCTTCTATTACATTCAACAATCGGCTAAGGTTTTTCGATTGTTGAATGTTAGTATCGATTTGTAATGTCGTCATGTTATGAAATTCCTATCCGCTGTTCTAGTTGTTGTTATGCAGTTAGGTTCCAAGTGCAGTTGCAACTGAGGTTGGAACCTAAGTATAATGATGGACAGAACTTGTAAATTTAAATGTACTTGAATTAAATCACACGCACATTTAACAACGGATTTCACCCAACTAGGCTACGTCTCTGGGGCACTCACCTAGATTATGATATTATAAAAGCTTACAATATAGGATTCAAGTCTTAATGAAAAACTCTCAGACTCTCTCTAGGTTTTTCTTCCTATCTCTATATTGCTCCTACCTTATAACTATCACTCAAAATATCAATGGCATCCCACCATTGTTTTTCCAATTAAAAGCTCACTGTGTATTCTCTCAAGAATGAGTTCTTTATAATTTAGAACACACACCTTTTACAAGCATAGTTATCAACTATTTAAAGGAGTGAAAACAATCTTCTTTCTTCAAGATCTTGATGATCGCTTTTGACTCTTTTGATTGGCTTCAATCTTTCCATATTGCACGAGATACTTCAGCGTAGGATTGACCTCAATCTTCATAAGTTAATACATGTTTAATAACTAGCTTGGAAATAGGAGTTAGTCATATAAGATAGTATCTTTTAGAGATAAAATCTTTCTGAATATATATAGAAACATTAACTCCATATTTCATTCAATCTTAAAAAGATCATACTGATTTTGATAGGAAACAAAGATTGAATTAAGTGATATAGACTTGCATGAGAATAGAGATCTAGATTGCCTATTAAAGGAAACATATCTTTATAAACTAATCTCCTTATATCTTTTAGGCAACATCTTTCCTTATCACTTTAATATTCTCAATATACATAAATTAACTCTTTAAGAACATATGAGAATATATCATGCATACTTTAAAACATATAAACATCATGAAAGAATAGTAATGTAGAAATACAGAACTGGACAGAATCCTGCAGAACTGCAGGTTGGAACTGTGGTTCCAACTGAGGTTGCAACCTTACTTGAAACCAAAAAAGCTATCTCAGTTCTTATCATTCAACTAGGATTATTTAGTTCAAATCAATAGACAACAAATAGTATATGGGCTAGAAATTTGGTCCTAACATGTTACAAATGTGGAAGGTCAAATGATTGTTTACTTTCTTGAATTTTGTGCTTTTGGTTCCTAGTATATAGTTTGAGGCCCTTTATGTTTGGCTCGATTATGATTCCATTGCTACTAAATGGTTAAAATCTGTCAAAATAAAACCAGGTTTATTTGGTGGTGAAATTTGTTCTAAGTCTCTCTCTTACATTCAAAACCCTTGGGTCAAGAACCCAAACCATGGAGTTTACACTTTCAATCCTTTCTCAATGTTTTAGGAAAAACTAACTTATTTATTTTATAATAATGTTTTAGAAAACATTGGTTTGGGAACAACCCTATTAATTAGAGTAATGCTAGTGTACCTAAGAAGCTGGTTAATGTTGGTGGAAATGAACAATAATTTGGTGGACTCTAAAATAGGAGACTTGGTCAAGCGTTCATGAGGAATGGTCTAACAGTGGAAGATCAGATATTTTCAATGGAAAATAAAGGTGGTGAAGGTGAGCTTATGAACAACAACCATGAGAACTATGGATTTGACTGAACGAGTTATGATGAAATGCGATCGCATAATCCATTTCATGATTTAGGAAAGACTAGGACTTCATAATTCACTAATGATTCGCTAAGGCATGTTTTACATTTTAGAATGGACTTCATAATCCATTCTCGATTTTAAATTTTTTAAATCCTTTCTGTTCAAGCTAAAGAATTTCAAGAATTATTAGACAATGCTTGTCCATCTATCAAAGTATTGACAATAATAGAGATATATATTAATTTGGTCGTATACAACAAAATTTACACATTAAAGCGATCGCAATGACTCCCACTATTTGCGTGTTTTTGACAATTGAGATCATATATTAGTTTGTTGAAAAATACATAAAGTATATATCTGCATGAAAAACTAAATATATAAGAACGGATTCATAATACCATGAACCTTCAATATAAGGGTCTATTTCACATGTTGGCATTTTTTACCATGAGTTTAGCGACACTCAATTTTCCATCTGTATATAAACAAAGCGTCTGATGTTTATGACACTTTATTCTAGTGAAATATAACACCACGTGAAAATAAAACCGTTGGTTTGTAACCCTAGTTGAAGGTTCCATATGCACTAGCAGATACATGTTTAGCAACTCTACAACTTCTGATGGAGGTCAAAATATAGGGTATAAATTCCATATTTTTCATAATATATGGAGTAATTCCTAGTATTCAACCTAGCAATTAATTTCCTTTATTAGCCCTTTCATGGAGGATAGTTAACCCCCCATCCGAGCTAGTATCGAAGATAAGTAGAAATAGATATTTATATGACATAATCACGAAGTAAATAACATTATAAGTAAAGAAGACACCAAATATATATATATGATATATCCCACACAGACATGGCCAGAAAATAAATATACATTTTTTATTGTACCACTATGTGGAGCGTAGTTCCAGCCCCTCAGGCTAGTGTTATCTTGAGTTTGAGAGGGAGCCGATATTAATTTATATCACTAAAAAAAGAAGTCTTTCTCTCCCTATCACTACAAAAAAGATGGTCAAATAGCTACTGAATTAGTGATGACATTTTTTGTTATGTGCTTATTAGCTACGGTTTTTGTGACGGGTTTCTGACAGTTTAGTAGATTTGAGAGTTTTTGAATTAGTGATAGACTTGTGACATCTTTTGGCTCTCACGAAATCAACATTATTTTGTAGTGCATATAAGTAAACACTAAATACAAGTACCTATAAACCCTGCTCATATTCAATACAATTTAAATATAACATATACAACGAAGAAAGAGGGTTAACGGTGGTCAATCCACCAAGTCCATTTTGATCTTAGTTTAACTGTGCAGATTGTACGTAGTTAAAGACTAAAAAAGCGGGCAAGCCCTAAAAAGAAATTTTCCTATTGGTTCCAAGCAGGGGAATCTACGCAATCTCTTGACCTAATTTTCAAGGTCCATCAACTACCTTGATTCGGAAGCCTCCATTTCTTTGAAAAACACCTAACCGACTAGAAAAACTTTGACAACTTCGATTATTTTGATTGTTTTAAATTCTCATCTTTCATTGAGCTAACCTCGGTTGCTGTAGCCTCTACCATTTCCAAAGTTTCCTCCACGGACTCTATTTCCCTCGTTTCTGAACCTCGATCCCGTTGCAATTGATAAAATGTCCGGGAGTCACTCTAGAATGGAAATATTAAACATATATAAGTAAAGTGTTGTTTCTCCTACAAAGTAGTTACCATTTGGAATTTGGTCAAATACATTCGGAGTGAGGAACATTGCTTGTCACGCCCCAAAATCCATAGAACACGGATATCGAGGCATGACCTTTTTTAAAAACAAAAGGAAATAGAAATCTGTTGGTACGAAATTTAAAATTTTAAAAGAAAACATTTGCAAGCTAATGGAACAATTAAATGAATATAATAAACGGTTTGCCAAACGCGGCTACAAGACAGGATTTATAAAAGCTAAAAATAATGAACGAAATAATGAATTTGCCCGTAGGCTACAACCTCGAAAATGGTCTAACAAAAAGAAATGTAATAGAAAGAATCCCCGAGCCCATGCGATACTGCGCTAATGCTCTTATCCGAACGTCTCAATCTATAATGTACCTGAAAGACAAAATCGTAACGGTGAGTCCCACGCACCTAACTAGACGGGACGGCACCACAAATACCGTCACTCCATCCCATAAATGCAAGAGCTCACAAATTCTACAACTACGATAATCGATGTATAAAAAGAAATATGATAACATTTTACAACGGAATAAATTAAATATAAATCAACAGCATACATGGACCTCTCACGCCACCTACCCCAGTCCGTAAGGTAGGTCATTCCCTATCCCTTCGGCCGTCTTCTGTCCCCGGAATTAGGGAGAGACAGAGACCATTGCAACAGAAAAGTAGATTTATAGTGCGCACTTGGACCTCTCACGCCACTCGTCCCAGTCCGTAAGACGAGTCATTCCCTATCCCTTCGGCCGTCTTATGCCCCCGGAATTAGGGAGAGACATAGACCATTGCTAACATAAAAGTAAATATAGTGCACACTAGGACCTCTAACGCCACTCGCCCCGGTCCGTAAGACGAGTCATTCCCTATCCCCTCGGCCGTCTTCTGTCCCCGGAATTAGGGAGAGACAGAGACCATTGCCACTACAGCTAAATCACAAGGCCTCGGCCAATAATATAAAATCATTCAAATAACACCATCTCATACGTATAAATATTAAGGCCTCGGCCAATAATAGTATACTATTCAGCTAACATAAACTCATACGTAACTTAACGTAATACAACATAAACCATTATCATAGATGCTAGATTCACAACTAGCCAATCACTTCAACAACATAAAAACCCATTCAGGCATTTTAACAAACACCTTGTATGCATAATATAAAACTCATCTTTATTCAACAATAATTTACCCAATTCTATCAACAACCATAATAATACATAATCAACGCATATAACACACAACCCATTAATATTATCATTAATCCGAAATCAAAAGACTAAACCCACAACTAATCCAAAATCAAACAAGTGAACTAAAACATCCACAAATAAACCCAATTAACCAATTACGAACATATTTAAGATAAAAGGCAAAAACCCCCAATTAACAATAATCGTAAAACATAATCCTAACATACACCCTCGTCTAGTCGCAATGGATAACCCCCGTTACCTTAGAGCGTAGTGGAGATGCTTTCGGTATGAGCCCGCTAATGGTGGTTTTTCTTCTTCTTCTTCTTCTCTCTTTTCTCTCTTTTTCTCTCTCTTGGCTGATTTTAGGTTTAAAGAATGAAAAGTGGCTGATTTTAGGTTTAGAAAAAAAAACTGTTTTTACAAAGTTTGTGGAAGCGAACTATTTGGTCCCCAAAGTTCTAAAAGATAACTCTTAATCCAAAAATATTGTTTTATTACTCAAAAATAACAAATCTTTAGAAACAAATCTATTGGGTCCTTTTTATTAGTAAAATTAGTAACATGTTTTAAAAATAAAGTTTTTCGGAAGAGTTTCGGTTTTTGGCTAAAAATTAGTCGAGTGACCGGTTTTTGGTAAAATTTGTATAAAACGTTTTTGGATAAATTAATTTCTAATTAAAAACACTTATAAAAATACGGGATGTTACAACTAACCCTCCTTAAAAGAATTTCGTCCCGAAATTTCCCTTCTAAACAACTATACCCAGAAATGATAAACTTATAAAAACAAGGCCATAAAAATTCTAAACGTACAATAAGATCATAAGAATTTAAATGCACAATACGGGTCATAAATCAAAAAAAATAAAATACGCAGGGTTCACAACCCGTAACAACTCCATAACTCAAATAAGATAAACTCCAGATAATGCACCATGTAAGAATAACCGCCTGCATACAATATCTAACAGAATAAAAGACAACAATGTAAAACAAGCGGCTGCAACATAAAAGTCAATAAAGTAAACTAAGCTGACATGCTTCTACCTCAACAACTCCATGCATCTACAAATCCCAAATATGGTAAACAACTATATGCAATATCAAACATAATAAAAGACAACTCAACAACTCCGTAAACTCTAGGCGTTATAACAAAAATAAACTCCAAAATCTAGGCGTCACAACCCTTCCCCGATAAAGGAATTTCGTCCCGAAATTATAAAGCATCTAAAGAATAGTACCTAAAGAAAAGTCGAGATTAGGATATTTCCTCTTCATCTCATCCTCGCGTTCCCAAGTTGCCTCCTCGGCCCCGTGGTGTTTCCAAACCACCTTTACCAGTCTAATAGTATTTCCTCGAAGTTCCTTCTCTTGTACATCGATAATCTTCATAGGACCCACTTCGTAGGTCACATCCGCACTAACCTCAATGTCCTCAAAGTCCACCACGTGTGAAGGGTCATGATGATACTTTTTCAACATTGACACATGGAACACCGGGTGAACCCCCGCCAACTTTGGTGGCAAGTCCAACCGATATGCAACTTCTCCAACTCGGTCCACGATCTCAAATGTTCCGATAAATCTCGGGCTCAACTTTCCTTTAGAACCAAACCTCATAATCCCCTTCCTGGGCGAAACTCGCAAAAATACGTGATCCCCCTTTTCGAACTCCAATGGTCTCCTCCTCTTATCCGCATAACTCTTTTGTCTACTTCGAGCCGTCTCAAGCCTTTGCCGAATTAACTTAATCTTTTCGGTTGTTTCTTGAATCAATTGCGGTCCTAGCATTTCCGCTTCTCCCACCTCGGTCCAACACACCGGAGACCTACACGGCCGCCCGTATAAAGCCTCGAAAGGTGCCATGCCAATACTAGCTTGAAAGCTATTATTATACGCAAACTCAACTAAGGGTAGATGGCTCTCCCAACCTCCCTTAAAGTCGTTCACACATGCACGCAACATATCCTCTAGCACTTGGATAGTCCGCTCCGATTGTCCATCCGTTTGGGGATGGAACGCCGTACTCATTGTCAACTTGGTCCCTAAGGCATTTTGTAATGCGCCCCAGAACCTCGACACAAACCTCGCGTCTCGATCCGATACTATCGAAATAGGCACCCCATGAAGTCTAACAATTTCTTTAATATACTTCCGTCCCAAGATTTCCACCGAATTCGTCATCTTAATCGCAATGAAGTGTGCGGATTTGGTCAAACGGTCGACCACAACCCACACAGCGTCATTCCCGCTTACCGACTTAGGTAAGTTGGTCACAAAATCCATTGCTATCCTTTCCCACTTCCATTCCGCTACCGGTAAAGGTTGGAGCATACCCGCCGGCCTTTGGTGTTCCGCCTTCACTTGTTGGCAAGTTAGGCACTTGCTAACATATGAAGCTACATCCCGTTTCATTCCGGGCCACCAAAACTGTCTTTTCGCATCATGATACATTTTCGTCCCGCCGGGATGAACGGCTAATCGGGAGTGGTGAAACTCCTTTAATACTTCGTTCCTCATGTTTTCTGTCACATAAGTCCTTCCCTTAAAGCGTAGTCCTCCATCGGTTCCTTTTGTCCAACCCTCTAATCCTTCGCTCGAACTTATCTGTTTCTCAAAGTTCTCCACTTTCTCATCCCCATCTTGTGCTTCCAGAACCTTACTCACAAGTTCCGGTTGTACCACTATTGTGTACAAAGTCCCCACATTAACATGTCCCAACTCCAAGTCGAACTCGTTCACATTTCCCATCATCCTCCATTCGTCGATCGCCACATGCGCTAAGGTCGCATGAGACTTTCGACTCAAAGCATCCGCCACTACATTGGCCTTTCCCGGGTGGTAGTGCAAGTCGTAGTCGTACTGTTCCAGATATTCCATCCATCGTCGTTGTCGCATATTTAAATCCCGTTGGGTAAAAATATGCCCTAAGCTCTTGTGATCCGAGAACACTTCGAACTTTTCCCCGAACAGATAATGTCTCCATACCTTCAACGCATGAACTATTGCCGCTAGCTCCAGGTCATGAGTCGGATAGTTCTTTTCATGAATCTTTAGTTGTCGCGAAGCATATGCGATAACCTTTCCGTCTTGCATCAAGACGCAACCCAAACCTTCCTTCGAAGCATCGCAATACACTTGATAACCCTCCCCTTGCTCAGGAATAACTAGTATGGGAGAACTAGTCAACCGCTTCTTGAGCTCTAAGAAAGCTTTCTCGCAAGCCTCACTCCATACGAACTTCACCCCCTTCTTGGTAAGGTAAGTCATTGGAGTCGCCAACTTTGAGAAATCCTTGACGAACCGTCGATAGTATCCCGCTAAACCCAAGAAACTTCGAATCTCGAACACATTCTTCGGTTGTTCCCATTTCGAAACTGCCTCAATTTTCGTCGTGTCCACCTTTACCCCTTCTTCCGAGATCACATGTCCCAGAAATTTCACCTCATTTAGCCAAAACTCACATTTGCTAAATTTTCCGTAAAGTTGGTGCTCCCTCAACGTGAGCAACGCTAAACGGAGATGCTCCTCGTGTTCCTCTCTTGAACTCGAGTAAATCAAAATATCGTCGACAAAGACCACCACAAACTTGTCGAGATACTCCTTAAAGATTCGATTCATTAACTCCATAAATGCCGCCGGCGCATTAGTTAACCCAAACGGCATGACCACAAACTCATAGTGACCATACCGAGTCCTAAATGCCGTTTTCGAAATATCCTCATCCTTCACCCTCAATTGGTGATAGCCTGATCGCAAGTCGATTTTTGAAAAGAACGTCGCTCCTTTCAGTTGGTCAAACAAATCGTCGATTCGAGGTAGTGGGTACTTATTCTTAATAGTCACCCTATTTAGCTTTCGATAGTCGATGCACATCCTCATCGATCCATCCTTCTTTTGCACAAATAAGGCCGGTGCCGCCCACGGTGACGTACTCCGCCTAATAAACCCCTTTTCTAGCAGTTCTTCTAATTGCTTACTTAACTCCTTTAACTCAGCCGGTGCCAATCGATACGGGGAAATGGCTATTGGTGCCGTTCCCGGTACCAATTGGATAGAAAAATCTAACCCTCTTTTCGGTGGTAACCCCGGTAGATCCTTTGGAAACACATCTCTAAAGTCGTCCACTACGCGTGGCCATATTTCCACTTCCTCGTCGTTCTCCACTATCGAGAGACTAGCCAAAAGACAAGACAGGTTGCCCACAACCCGCTTGGAATAATAAGGAATAGAAGAAAGGGTAGTGTCCCTTTCCCCACGAAAGAACACCTCATCTCCGGATGAAGTTGTAAGGAAAATTTTTCGTCGAACACAATCGATGAAAGAGTTGAAATGAACCAACCAGTCCATTCCAAGGATCACGTCGAATCCTGACATCTCGATGACAACTAAATCATATATAAACACGTGGTCCGCGACCACCATCTCGCAAGACCGACACACTCGGTCCAACACAACTCGACCCCCAACAGGAGTCTCTACAACAATCGGGTTATCTAGAACCCCAATTTCTAACGACAAAGACTCAACTAGACTTCTAGATATAAAAGAACGCGACGCCCCCGTATCGAAAAGAACATGTGCCCAGGATGAGCACACAAGAACCATACCTTGTACATTTGCCGGATCTCCTTGGTTTGGCAATTGTGGCAAGGCAAATTGGCGAGCTTGGATTGGTGGGTTTCCTTGCGGTCCTCGATTTCCCCCATGATTCCCTCGGTTTCCCGGGCCCTGATAGCCTCCTCGGTAGTTCCCACGGTTTCCCCCTCCTTGGTGGTTACCTCGAAACCCTCCCCCTTGGTTCCCAGGTAATTGGTGTGGTGGTACGAATCCTGGTCCTCTTGGTGGTGGTGGTGGCAACCTAGGTTGGTTAAAAGGTCGGTTGGTGTCGATTCTTCCTTGTCCCCCGGGACAAACCCTTGCCGTATGTCCCATTCGGTTGCATGTCCTACATTGGACCCTAGGGCACTCGAATTGTCGATGGCTCGTGTCTCCACAGTGGAAACACGCTCCCCTTATCATGATGTTTGGCGGTGGTGGATTAAAACTCCTCTCTCCTCTTCCCGGTTGTTGAAATCGCGAATTATTCGCCATATCCCAAGTCCGCTTCTTCTCTTCCCTCGGAGCATTTCCGGTTTTCGATTTCTCCGAGATTCGCTTGTTATGGAGTAGAGCTCCTTCCACAGCTTGGGCTGATTTTACCAATTCATTATAGTTGACATGTCGAGCCGATGCCAATTGTAACGAGATGGTCGGATTCAACCCCTTCATGAATCTCCTACATCTTTCTGCACCCCCTATAACAGATTCTGGGGCATACCTCGAGAGTGAGGTAAACTTTAGCTGGTATGCTTGAACGGTCATACCCCCTTGATATAGTTCCTCAAAACGCCTCCTCATTTCATCCTTATAAGAATCAGGAAGAAAATGGCGATTAAACAATTCGATGAACTCATTCCATTCAAAGTTGCTTATGTCGTAAGTATCCACGATTCCCAGCCACCATTTCCGTGCTTCACCCTTTAGGTGAAACTGAGCCATATTCATCCGTTGCTCCCCATTTACTATCCCTGCAGCCGATAAATATTTCTCCATTTCATCCACCCATCCCTCAGCTATGGATGGTTCACCTATCCCATCGAAAGTCGGAGCCCCCAATCGAGTGAAGTTAAGCAATCCATTGTTGCTTGAACTCCCAGCTTGTGCATTCTGCACCATCATTTGCACCACCTTCTGAAGGTCGGTCATCACTTGATTAGCATTGACCGTTTCCGGTTCAGGTGCAAAGGTCTCTTCTTCTTCCACATTCACCTCCTCATCTACATTCTCAACCTCTACCTCCTCGGGTTGCTCAGGTGGTGGGGCATTAGTGTTACCTCTCCCCCCACGATTTCTTGCAGTCCTTTTTCCACGATTTTCTCCCCTCCCCCTTAGGGCTCGTCCTGCTCTTCCGTTTGCTCCACCTCGGGTAGCCGCACCGCTTGTTGGTGGTGCGCCCCCACGTGTAGCTGGTCCCCGTCTACTAGTCCTTGTGGTAATAACCATGACTACAAATAGGTTAAACCAACACTTTAGTTGTCTTTCTCAACACTCCTACTCATACATGAATACTTATACATGATAAAATCTCGTTTTACATGTTAATCACTTTACCAAGGTTCATAAGGTTCAATAACCGATTTTTACGAATTCTCAATTCCGACAATATAACGCTTTGACTTTTCCAAAAATTGAAAATGAAAATTCCAAAACGCCAGAAAGATAGAGTACTGAAAAACGAAGCCAACGCTTCAAGCGGAATCAGAATCGGAGTTAAAACGAAGAAGTTATGAGCTTTCGAAGTATAGCAGAAAAACCGCAGAATTACCAGAATTCGACCGATCGTTTTGACAAACGACCGATCGTTTTTTGGTCCAGTAGGGTCTGAAAAATTTCTGA
This sequence comes from Primula vulgaris, assembly GCA_963920805.1. Lineage (NCBI taxonomy): Eukaryota > Viridiplantae > Streptophyta > Magnoliopsida > Ericales > Primulaceae > Primula > Primula vulgaris. The sequence goes on along the minus strand of OY987215.1, from coordinate 11,337,326 downwards.
AGAATTTCGACCGATCGTTTGGGAAACGACCGATCGTTTTTTGGTCCAGTAGGGTCTGAAAAAATTTCTGAAGAATTTCGACCGATCGTTTGGAAAACGACCGATCGTTTTTTGGTCCAGTAGGGTCTGAAAAAATTTCTGAAGAATTTCGACCGATCGTTTGGGAAACGACCGATCGTTTTTTGGTCCAGTAGGGTCTGAAAAAATTTCTGAAGAATTTCGACCGATCGTTTGGGAAACGACCGATCGTTTTTTTCTGCAGAAAATTAACGATACAAAAACGTAAAATTACTCAACACTTGTAAATTCCTTACAAGGCACATAACACACAACATCATTCTAATCCATAACATTTTTATGACAACAACGATTCGCATAAAAAGTTCATTACCACTCAAGTAAATAATTTGAAAACATGCTACATAAAACCATCCACGGCACAATTCACGCACTTTAATAGTTCGCTACTACTAGACATGAAAACTTATCCTCATACACACTCTATCAATCTACACACGCATACGAAAAACACAAAAATGCGAGGGATAACTCATCACGATACGTTATCTTAAAGCACCCGAGCGTCCTCGCATACTCTAGAGTTCCACATCGCTAAGGTATTCCTTCACACATACCGACGAGAGGTCTACCCACTAGTTTGGCGAGCCGGGATCAACGAGCGTCCTCATTGTCCCCAACTTGCCTCACATGTGGACTTTCCTTTCATCAAAAACTACTAAATTATAGCTACATGTCTTAAGCTAAATGCAACCCCCCATTTTTAGAAAAAGTTTGAGTTTTTGAAAAAAAAAAAAAAATTTGTAAAAATGATACGATGGATCTTGGTCCAATGGTTACCCATCTTCCCGTCGTCCCAAAGTATACAAGAACCTAGTTAGCTCTGATACCAACTTGTCACGCCCCAAATTCCATAAACACGGACATCGAGGCATAACCTTTTTAAATAAAAGAAAAGTGAAACATGTTGGTACGAAATTAAAATTTTTAAAAGAAACACAAGCGAGCTAAAGGAACAATAAATCAATTTAATAAAAGTGTTTGCCAAACGCGGCTACAAGACAGGATTTATAAAAGCTAAAAATAATGAACGAAATAATGAATTTGCCCGTAGGCTACAACCTCGAAAATGGTCTAACAAAAAGAAATGTAATAGAAAGAATCCCCGAGCCCATGCGATACTGCGCTAATGCTCTTATCCGAACATCTCAATCTATAATGTACCTGAAAGAGAAAATCGTAACGGTGAGTCCCACGCACCTAACTAGACGGGACGGCACCACAAATACCGTCACTCCATCCCATAAATGCAAGAGCTCACAAATTCTACAACTACGATAATCGATGTATAAAAAGAAATATGATAACATTTTACAACGGAATAAATTAAATATAAATCAACAGCATACATGGACCTCTCACGCCACCTATCCCAGTCCGTAAGGTAGGTCATTCCCTATCCCTTCGGCCGTCTTCTGTCCCCGGAATTAGGGAGAGACAGAGACCATTGCAACAGAAAAGTAGATTTATAGTGCGCACTTGGACCTCTCACGCCACTCGTCCCAGTCCGTAAGACGAGTCATTCCCTATCCCTTCGGCCGTCTTATGCCCCCGGAATTAGGGAGAGACATAGACCATTGCTAACATAAAAGTAAATATAGTGCACACTAGGACCTCTAACGCCACTCGCCCCGGTCCGTAAGACGAGTCATTCCCTATCCCCTCGGCCGTCTTCTGTCCCCGGAATTAGGGAGAGACAGAGACCATTGCCACTACAGCTAAATCACAAGGCCTCGGCCAATAATATAAAATCATTCAAATAACACCATCTCATACGTATAAATATTAAGGCCTCGGCCAATAATAGTATACTATTCAGCTAACATAAACTCATACGTAACTTAACGTAATACAACATAAACCATTATCATAGATGCTAGATTCACAACTAGCCAATCACTTCAACAACATAAAAACCCATTCAGGCATTTTAACAAACACCTTGTATGCATAATATAAAACTCATCTTTATTCAACAATAATTTACCCAATTCTATCAACAACCATAATAATACATAATCAACGCATATAACACACAACCCATTAATATTATCATTAATCCGAAATCAAAAGACTAAACCCACAACTAATCCAAAATCAAACAAGTGAACTAAAACATCCACAAATAAACCCAATTAACCAATTACGAACATATTTAAGATAAAAGGCAAAAACCCCCAATTAACAATAATCGTAAAACATAATCCTAACATACACCCTCGTCTAGTCGCAATGGATAACCCCCGTTACCTTAGAGCGTAGTGGAGATGCTTTCGGTATGAGCCCGCTAATGGTGGTTTTTCTTCTTCTTCTTCTTCTCTCTTTTCTCTCTTTTTCTCTCTCTTGGCTGATTTTAGGTTTAAAGAATGAAAAGTGGCTGATTTTAGGTTTAGAAAAAAAAACTGTTTTTACAAAGTTTGTGGAAGCGAACTATTTGGTCCCCAAAGTTCTAAAAGATAACTCTTAATCCAAAAATATTGTTTTATTACTCAAAAATAACAAATCTTTAGAAACAAATCTATTGGGTCCTTTTTATTAGTAAAATTAGTAACATGTTTTAAAAATAAAGTTTTTCGGAAGAGTTTCGGTTTTTGGCTAAAAATTAGTCGAGTGACCGGTTTTTGGTAAAATTTGTATAAAACGTTTTTGGATAAATTAATTTCTAATTAAAAACACTTATAAAAATACGGGATGTTACATTGCTATTATCCAGTCAACTACCGATCCTTTCCATGGAGAAAAAACATCTATATCCTGCAGGTGTATACTTGTCTTATTGGTTGGACAAGGGTACCTCTCTGTAATCAAATTAGGGTATACAAGCAGAGGAATTATACGTAATGATAATAATTTGATCAAAGCAGCATTTTATGTTTTGAAAGTGAACTTTTTCCTATCAGGTATGAGTTATTGTCGAAAAGGTATCAATTGAGGTTATATATGTGTTGCAGTGACTTAGATATTGAGAATATTTAGACATTATCAAACCCATTAATCTTATCTAACAAACAAAGACATACGTATACTGTGAATACAGGTTGTGTAAAAATTCAATAACATGTTTAGAAATAACAGGCATGTAGTAGAAACTAAAAACTTTCATAAATATACGAGTGCTGGTAAAGCAAACCGCGTTTCTGAAATGAAATGAGCAACGATCGCCATAAATCTGCTACCAGCATTCTTGTTTACCAATCTTGGATTTCTTTTTTTGGAAAGATTTGTAAATGCCTGCTAAACATGGGAAAAAAAGAATTACATCCCAGTTTCCCGATACAAAAAATAGTATTTGTCTCTTGACCCGTAAATTTATAAATCATTCAACCACATTTAAACAGAAGCCTATTTCAAATATTGCCAACAAAAAAGCTAGAATAGTAAATAAAAAATATTACTGCAATACCAATGATCAATAATTTATAGCCAACAAGAGATAAGCGAGGGCAGGGTTTCTTTAAGAGAAAAAATACAAAAAAAGAAAAAGAAATGTGTTTCCACAATACACCGGCATATGGGAAACAACAATAGTCAATAGTCATTAGCAAATACGCTATACCTTAGTATCATCATTGGTCAGGAAGGGAGGGTGGGAGGGAGAGAGAGAGAGAGATTTTCTTTGGTGGTTAGTCAATATATAGGAATTCGTGTATACATTTATATCAAATATTAACAAATTATGATTTTGATTCATGTATACATTCAATAGAAGAAATTAATTGGAAATAACTTTAAGTCTATAACTATGTATAACCAGTTGCCTTTATCATTTATGGTTAACATTAACTCACATTAAAAACTATGTAAATGATAAAATAATAATTTCTCTTGCACGCTACTAGGGTCGATGTATGAATTCTAAAGTTTGATCAATATGATAATATTTCTTTTAAAACCCCTTTATAAACATGTGGTCTAATCAACATTATAAATTATTATTCCTCTAGAATTACAAAAATACTTAGGATAATTTACTAAATATTATTTGTGTTTACTTTTTTTTGCAATAAAGTAGAATTCATGTGTTGATTATAAAGTTCAATTCATCATTGGGTACACTTATTTTGATACAACTAACTCATACATTTATATAATTTGTAATCATATTGTATGATGAGCAATATTTGGATAAGAAGTAGAATGAATGTCAACCATTTTTCGTCTTCATCTCTTTAACTTAAAATTTCATGGTTCCGACATTAGAAATTTATAATGTCACTAGGAGTAGTTTAGTGGGTTAGAGCCCGCATTATCATGGGAGGTGCAGGGTTCGACTCTTGTTAAGTTTGCTAGATCAGAAATCTCTTGTGCTCCTTAATAAGATTTGAAAAGAAAAACATTTAGTTTTTTACTTGGTTCTTCTATGGTTCTCAACAGGGGTCATGTACAAATTGCGGTATTTTAGTTTGCGGTTGCATTGATTCTCCTATTTTCTGAAATAGATGAGTGGTGTTTTTTCCTTTTTTTGTTTTTGTTAATTATAGAAAAAAATGGTACCATTGTGTAGGCACTAAAAAATGCTAACATGCGACTTATACTGAAGGTTCTTGGTATTCCGAATCTGTTCTTGTATATGTATTTTGTCATGTAATTATATACTTTATGTTTTTTTAAATACAGTTATATATATATGATCTCAATTTGTCAAAAGCACGCAACACTGGGATGCATTGGAATTTTTAATCTGTTGATTTTGTTGCATATATATATATGTCCAAAATAAGTATATAACTCGATTAATATCAATATTTTGATAGAGGTTATAAGTGCTAGATAATTTGAGGGTGAGTTGTCATCGTGACTATCTAGTTACTTCACTGATTACAGTTAGTTTATTGTATGTAGTCAGTGAGATGACAAAGGGTGTGAAAGAATACTGTTTAAGGTTAATTTATGTGTTTTTTGGTCATGATGGCCATAATGTTGCACATATAAAACGGTTTGGCTATTTGCACATATGCTCAGGAAGAGGTCAAATATTCAGTATTCTGAATACGGTTTGGCTAGCAAGTGCCTCCGGGATATTGTTTAAGTCTTATCTATAAGTTAAATCTATGTAGTTATTTATGACTAGTAAAAATCCGATTGATTCATTAATCTATCAATTAATAGTTTATGCTAATAATATTTACAATTGATATATTTTATAATTTAGTAAACTAAAAACCATTCTTCCAACATAATTAATAAAACTCAAATAAAAACATGGAACTAGTTGAAACTACACTAAAATTAAATACTAATTAAATAAAAAAACTAAAAACTACTTTTTCAATACAATAAAAGCAAAACAAAAATATAGAACCCTCGTTGAAACCCTCTTTAATAATATTTAGAATTGAAATATGAAAATAATGGAAATAGCTAACTCATTGAGCAGACCGAGCAATTATGCCAATGAGGATTCTCAAATACATTATGTATACGGCCAATCATGGACTGCATTATACGAGATGTCCAACAATGTTAGAAGGGTATTTAGATATCAAGTGTATCTCGAACTCTAATAGTACAAGGTACACGAGTGGATATGTTTGTACTTAGAGAGGTTGTAGTCTCATGAAGATATTTAAAACAGGCATGCATATGTGGATCAACTATGAAATCAGAATTAATAATGTTGGAGCCATTGAAGAGGCATATTGACTGAGATGTTTTAGGAGGTATTCCCAAGGGGCCAAAATTTGTTCACTCAATAAGCGTGCATTGCTAAACTCAGTCAGTTATTGAACGGGATAAGAGAAATTTGTATAATGGAAAGTGCCGACAAAGTCATGACATATTCGTCGGAGACACAAATTCGTAAAAGCAATTGCTAGCAAACAGTGTGGTATCCCTAGACTTTGCAAGGTCTAAGGATAATAAATTCATATACAAAGATGCTTGACTCGTGGAGGAGTCAAAGCTTCATCGAGGTGAATAGGGTTTGAAGCCCATTAAATTGGAAACCTTCACATAGACTACCCAACCTGAACTGCAAACTCCAGACTAAGTTTCAATAGGAAATTAATTGTGCGGATAATCGAACAAAGTACTTGTTAACATAATTTTTCAGCCCATTTCTATGATGAAAGAGTGATATGCCTTTACCATATGAAGGTTGATCATAAGTATCTTAATGAAAACAAATATCTCAAAGTTCGAGAGGGGTAAGTAAGGACACCATTGACTTGAAATCACCTATAATGAGTGGGTAAGGCCGGTACTATGTGATGAGCTTTGGGCTAAATCGGTAGAGCACTTGGTTGAATTTGCCAAGGCAGTAAAGGGCCAAGTATGGACAACAACTAAAAGAGCCTAGTAAGTGGTCTAGAGAAGGCACTGTGTGAGTACTTTCTTTGGTATACACAAAATGTTGAGGGTTAAAAGCATTACACTATCCAAGACAAGTATATTCAAAAGGTATTCCGCTATGGAAGATTCAAGGCGCGCGCTACCTGACCTGGATTGCTGGAATTTTTTTGGTTTTATTTTTTTTTAATGCAATTAATTTTGTGAGTTTGAAAACCTTCATATCCCCATTATGGTGACTTTTTATTGGTATAGGAGTTAGATATATAATGCCTTAAAATATGATGGTCTTTCATATTTTTTCAAATGGCTCTTTCCATGTTTTTTCATGAGAAATAAAATACATGCACACATATTCACACACTCACATATGCAAACATATATAGAGAGAGTACCGCACCACCAACCGCCCGACCGTGACTCGATACCGCTTCTATCGAGTCACATGTGATAGACATTGTACCTTCGGAACAAAGTGTCACATTTAGTCAGAAGCAGAGGTGGCATGGAAAATATCGTTTAAAGGTTACTGCTTAGCAGTCACCTCATCTATGGACTTTTAGTCCTTCTTTTAGGTATTATTTATAATATCTTGTGTTACGATTTGTTTGTGATATTAATATATTTGTTTTAATTATTTTCTATTGTTTTTCTATTTTTTTTCCGCATAAATTATTGTATTTATTTACAGCGTATCCAACAATCATCTTCTTAGAAAGGCTAAAATAGAAAAGTTAGATATATCTTAGCGCATGAGTTTTATTGTTTCTCCAACATCATAAACTAACGAGTATTTATTACATATCAATAGGTCTGGCGTACAAAACTAAGAAGATATGTCTTTCCTTGCCACTGATGGATCACCATTCATAATTATCAAAATGAAGAACTTGGAGAAGGTTAAAGTAAATGTCGAAAAATCAGAAGTATGGATCGAAGGAGGGGCTACTCTAGGTCAAATCTACCTTGCCATCGCTGAGAAGGTTAAAGTAAATGTAGAAAAATCTACTGAGAGAAACGGGGTTCTCTCTTGCCTTCATACGAGAAAAACCAGGCGGTGATATGAAGGGGCCGATAATTTCATGTCCATCTTAAAAAATGTGTTCCCAAAGCTTGGCCTTATGGAAGAAAGTTGTAAAGAATTGAGTTGGATAGAGGCTATGTTCAGCTATGGAGGAATTGAAAACGGAACGATATATGACCTAGCCGATCGTGGCGTGACCAAGAAATAATTTTTCAAGGCTAAGTACGACTATGTGAGGACCCCTATCCCTATAGACGGAATAAAGATTGTGTTCGATAAGATAAAAAAACAATCGGAGGGGGTTCTATTTCTTGAGCCTTTAGGAGGGATTATGGATCAGATAGGATGTTATTTCATAGCTTTCCATCCTAGGAAAGGAAATATTTTTGGACTTCAATATAAAGTAAACAGGAAAGAGGAAGATAATGAGAAAAACAATGAGTACATAGAGTGGGTAAGGGAGACACATGATACAATGACATCACATGTATCATCAAGTACTCGTGCTTCTTATGTTAATTGTATAGACTTGAAGCTTGGAGTTATGGATGTGAAAAAATATGATAGTCATGTTGATGAGGTGGAGATGGCTAGAGTTTGGGGTGACAAATACTTTTTAGGAAATTATGATAGATTGGTAAGAGCAAAAACGCTTTCGATCCCAAAAACATATTTAGAAATCAACAAGGCATTTTCCCGATATCCAATAGTTCAACTACAAAGCCATTTCTTGGAAGCGAAATGAAATAGTTTCTAACAATTCATTCCGTATAATAAGAAAAGTACGGTATCATAATCCTTAGTAAAAGGTTGAAGTGCACAAATTTATTGGTTATTGTTATAATCACCTGTCTTTTTTCATATGAATTTATATTTTTATAAATCTATTGATGAACGTGACCGGTGTTCGTTTATCTCTTTATGTACAAAATGTCCCTATAAAAATGTTAAGTTCCACATTAGAGTAATTGCACTGGAGCCGCCTCAAAAATGAAGTTCAGCTTGAAGTTCACAAGAGCCGCTAATATATATTTTTGGGGTCTAGGGCAGGTTCACATGACTTTATAGGGACAAGGTTATCTGATACAGTTGGAAATCACATTGAGATAGAATTTGAGGGCTCATCTTTAGGTCCGATTGAAATGTCATGTCCATCTTAGAAAATGTGTTCACAGAGCTTGGCCTTATGGAATTGAGTTGCAAAGAATTGAGTAGGTTAGAAGATATTCTCAGCTTTGGAGGAATTGAAAAGGGAACGATATATGACCTAGCCAATCGCGGCATGACCAAGAAATCATTTTTCAAGACTAAGTACGACCCTATGAGGACACCTATATATCCCTATAGACGGAATAAAGATTGCGTTCGATAAGCTAAAACAGCAACTGAATGGGGTTCTATTTGTTGAGTATTTAGAAGGGATTATGAATGAGATAGCAAGTGATTTCATAGGTTTCCCTCGTAGAAAAGGTAATCTGTTTGGAATTCAATATAAAGTAAACTGGAAAAAGGAAGATAATGAGAAAACATAGAGTACATAGTGGGTAAGGGAGATACATGATACAATGACACCATATGTATCATCAAGTCCTCTTGCTTCTTATGTTAATTGTATGGACTTAGATCTTGGAGTTATGGATGTGAAAAAAATATGATAGTCATGTTGATGAGGTGGAGATGGCTAGAGTTTGGGGTGAAAAATAATTTTTAGGAAATTATGATAAATTGGTAAGATCAAAAACGCTTATCGATCCCAAAAACATATTTAGAAATCAACAAGTCATTTTCCCGATATTCAATAGATCAACTACAAATACATTTCTTGAAAATGAAATGAAATAGTTTCTAACAATTCATTTCGTATAATAAGAAGGCCACGGTATCATAATCCTTAATAAAAGGTTGGAGTACTGCACAAATTCATTGGTTACTGTTATGAACACCTGCCTTTTTTCATATGGAAATATAAATTTATATTTTTATAAATCTAATGAATGTGGCCAGTTTATTTTATCTCTTTCTGTACAAAATATCCCCTATAAAATGCTATTTTCCAACTTCCATATTAGAGTTTCATTGTAATGGGAGGCTGCCTTTAGAATACAAAGAAGTTGGCAAGAGCCGCTATTATTTATTTTGGGTTCTAGGATAGGTTCGCATGCCTTTTTTTATGTTGAACGTACCATATTTTTTAAAAAGTATTTTTTAGGTACATAAAAAACACTTTTTGAAAGGAAAGAAAGGTATTAACATTTTATCCCTATGCTTTTTTGTATTGTCCCGAGTAGTTCCTGTTATTTTCCCCAAGGGCCCATTGCTCAAATATTTTAGGCCACGTGCTAAAATTGAAAAAATGTCTCTTTACTTATATTTGTATCAAAATATTTTGTAACCAAAAATTTAAACAATGATAAGTTTCTTTACCAACTTATAAATTTTAATTCAAGTATGCAATGATATAGATTATTAGGGAATGACTCATCTTACGGACTGGGGCGAGTGGCGTGAAGAGGTCCTAGTGTGCACTTTTATTTATTTGTTAGCAATGGTCTGTGTCTCTTCCTATACCGGGGACATAAGACGGCCGAGGGGTATAGGGAATGACTCGTCGTACGGACTGGGGCGAGTGGCGTGAAGAGGTCCAAGTGCGCACTTTAAATCTTTATTTATTTGTCAGCAATGGTCTATGTCTCTTCCTATACCGGGGACATAAGACTGCTGAGGGGTATAGGGAATGACCTACCTTACGGACTGGGCTAGGTGGCGTGAGAGGTCCATGTTTGCTATAGATGTGTGTTGAAGTTATTTAATTTATTTCGTTGTATGATGTTATTTTATTCCTTTTTATACGTTGTTATTGTAGTTGTTGTTGTGAGTTCTTGCCTTTATGGGATGGAGCGACGGTGTCTTGTGGTGTCGTCCCGTCTATGTATGTGCGTGGAACTCACCATTACAGTTTTTGTCTTTCAGGTACCACTTAGGTTGACACATTCAGATAGGAGCATTAGCAAGGTAGTGCATGGGTTTGGGGCTTCTTGAATCGTTTTCTTTTACTTAGACTATTTTTGAGGTTGTAGCCTACGGGCAAATTACATTCGTTTGTATTCCTTTTATATAACCTTGTTAAAGCCATCTCGTCTTGTAGCCGCGTTTGGCAAACTTCTTATTTATTCGTTACTTGTTCCTTTAGCTCGCAAGTTATTTTCTTTTAAAAGTTAAATTTTGTACCAACAGGTTCTTTTTCCTTTTATTCAAAAGGTCACGCCTTGATGTCCGTGCCTTATGGATTTTGGGGCGTGACATATATATTTTACACCCTTTCCATTTAGCTATTTTCCTCTTTTTCTCCCCATCTTCATCCATTCCGGTTTCCCAATTAGAGGAGCAGAGATCCACCACTAACTCGATCGCCTTCATTTATATTAATTTGCTCGGTCTCTGTAGCTGGTTTCGATCCACTTATGGCTAGGAAATCTTCCTTTATCTCGGATATGTTCTTTTATAGTTGTATAATCTGATAATTGATTGGATCTCGAATGAAAATATTTATTGGGACTGCTCAGTAGTAATTAATAGATCGAGACTTTGATGGCCTATGCATCAGCTTGTAAAGATCATGTGCGTCAACTTAATTAAAAACACTCTACTCCCTTTATTTAAAAAATATTGATTAAAATTTGGGATGCATCAGTTCCCTTTTCTTATCCCTTGATATATATGTAACACGGTTACACCAACTTAAACCACTACTCACATATTTTTAACTTATATTTTATTCCCCTTTCTTCAGTCTTTTTCTTCTTGGGATATGTGCAATTGTTAAATACACCCTCCGTCCCCAAAACATAGTCCATATGAAATCACGTGCAAGTTTGACCGGCCAAAAATTTGTATCAAAATTGCCGAAATGAAAATTTTCAAAATTTAATAATGTAATTTATCTTTTGAACTATATGATTAGTTTGAAAATTTTCATTTCGGGAATTTTAATACAATTTCTTGACCGGTTAAAATTTAATAATATAAAAAATTTTGAATAAAAAATAAATATAAGGAATATGATAGAGAAACTGATGTATTTCACGATTGTATAAGTGAAAGTTATAGTTGAAACAGTGTGTTTGTGAATGTAAATTTAAGAAGAATGGTAGAAGAGCCGGTGCGATTTGTCTAAGATATCCACTACATTTCATTTAGAGTTTTTTTTTTGTGTGAAAGTAAATTAGGTGATATACATGTACAACATCCAATAATATATATTCGGTTTATGCTATATTTCCTATTACTTTTTATGGTAAAAGGAACTAGTTTTTGTGGACATAAATTTGATGAAGTCAAAGCAAACCACAAGGATCTAGTTTTTCAGTTTCTCTAAAATAGTGGACAGAATTTTGATCAAGTGAGAGTATACTAACCAATGTAGTAAAAAAAATTCGTACTACAACAACAACAATTTTAATGATTGAAAGTACAATAACATAAAGTTAAGTTATTACAATTTTCTCTAACATAAACTGTAACATCCCGTATTTTTATAAGTGTTTTTAATTAGAAATTAATTTATCCAAAAACGTTTTATACAAATTTTACCAAAAACCGGTCACTCTTCCGAAAAACTTTATTTTTAAAACATGTTACTAATTTTACTAATAAAAAGGACCCAATAGATTTGTTTCTAAAGATTTGTTATTTTTGAGTAATAAAACAATATTTTTGGATTAAGAGTTAGCTTTTAGAACTTTGGGGACCAAATAGTTCGCTTCCACAAACTTTGTAAAAACAGTTTTTTCTAAACCTAAAATCAGCCACTTTTCATTCTTTAAACCTAAAATCAGCCAAGAGAGAGAAAAAGAGAGAAAAGAGAGAAGAAGAAGAAGAAGAAAAACCACCATTAGCGGGCTCATACCGAAAGCATCTCCACTACGCTCTAAGGTAACGGGGGTTATCCATTGCGACTAGACGAGGGTGTATGTTAGGATTATGTTTTACGATTATTGTTAATTGGGGGGGTTTTTGCCTTTTATCTTAAATATGTTCTTAATTGGTTAATTGGGTTTATTAGTTGTTGTATTTTTAATTCACTTATTTGGTTTTGGATTAGTTGTGGATTTAGTCTTTTGATTTCGGATTAATGATAATATTAATGGGTTGCGTGTTATATGCGTTGATTATGTGATTATATAGTTATTGATGAAATTTGATGAATTTATGTTGAATAATGGTGAATTGTAGTTTATGCATACAAGGTGTTTGTTAAAATGCCTAAGAGTGATTTTATGTTGTTATAGCGTTTGGCTAGTTGTGAATTTAGTGCATATGATTATTGTTTATGTTGTATTACGTTAAGTGACGTATGAGTTTATGTTAGTTGAATAGTATAATATTATTGGCCGAGGCCTTAATATTTATACGTATGAGATGGTGTTATTTGAATGATTTTATATTATTGGCCGAGGCCTTGTGATTTAGCTGTAGTGGCAATGGTCTCTGTCTCTCCCTAATTCCGGGGACAGAAGACGGCCGAGGGGATAGGGAATGACTCGTCTTACGGACCGGGGCGAGTGGCGTTAGAGGTCCTAGTGTGCACTATATTTACTTTTATGTTAGCAATGGTCTATGTCTCTCCCTAATTCCGGGGGCATAAGACGGCCGAAGGGATAGGGAATGACTCGTCTTACGGACTGGGACGAGTGGCGTGAGAGGTCCAAGTGCGCACTATAAATCTACTTTTCTGTTGCAATGGTCTCTGTCTCTCCCTAATTCCGGGGACAGAAGACGGCCGAAGGGATAGGGAATGACCTACCTTACGGACTGGGGTAGGTGGCGTGAGAGGTCCATGTATGCTGTTGATTTGTATTTAATTTATTTAATTTATATCCCGTTGTAGAATGTTATCATATTTCTTTTTATACGTCGATTATCGTAGTTGTAGAATTTGTGAGCTCTTGCATTTAAGGGATGGAGTGACGGTATTTGTGGTGCCGTCCCGTCTAGTTAGGTGCGTGGGACTCACCGTTACAATTTTGTATTTCAGGTACAACTTAGGTTGAAGCGTATGGGTTAGAGCTTTAGCAAGGCATCACATGGGTTCGGGCTTTTGCTTTCTTTTTACTTAAATTGTTTTTGAGGTTGTAGCCTACGGGCAAATTCATTCGTTCATTATTTTTAGCTTTCATAAATCCTGTCTTGTAGCCGCGTTTGGCAAACCGTTTATTATATTCATTTAATTGTTCCATTAGCTTGCAAATGTTTTCTTTTAAAATTTTAAATTTCGTACCAACAGGTTCTATTTCTTTTTGTTTCTTTAAAAAGGTCATGCCTCGATATCCGTGTTCTATGGATTTTGGGGCGTGACATAAACTAAGACTACTACACACATATTTATAAATATAAATGTAGTATTCAGAATGTAGTTTACATGTAAAACGGAAATGTGATCGAATTTGGACAGAACTAGAATTAAAAGAGCACAAATTTCTTATTATTTGATGTTCTAAAACAGTTACATTTAACCGCATATATAATAATTTGAAAGTAGAAATAACCGCCGACAGTTATTTGCAGAATGTAACCGTAATAATCTAGGCCATTGATGACTTAACACATGTCTTCATCTAACTATCTAACACATAACCGTTTATATATCTAATGGTTTATAATGCTACAAAATAATACAGATCTAACGGTTCTTATAATTTAATGTTACAAATATCAAATGCACATTATAAACAGCAAATAAGCAGATCGCGCCAATTTAGGGTTCATCATCCCATCCCTTTCCTAACCTTACTTAACTGTAGTGAAAATGATAGAGTTTCACTACAAATTCCCCATCCCTTAGTTTTGATCTTGCCCACAAGAGTCATATATTGATACCACATCCTTTTGAAAATTTTCCATATAGCCCCATCCTCCGATTTTCCACTCCATTGGATTAAAATTTCATCCCAAACCTTTTTTTTTCTTTCGTGTTCCCTTTAATTGCAAGAATTTGGATTGGTACTCATCGCAGTCTTCCATGCATGGTCGACCCGAATGTTTATGGCACTAGAAAGTGAGAATCATCTCCAAATGAAGACCCTTGTTGCTGATGTTGTTGAGAGTTGGAAGATTCGGTTGATTCTCCCTCTTTCCCTTTAACTTTGTTTTGGGAGATACTAAGTTGTTGAATTTGGATATTCATTTGTGAGATTTGATGTTCAAATTTTTTTCTTTTTTCTAGATTGATTTTGTGTTGTTCTTCCAAAGTGTTATGTAGTTGGGCTTGTAAAAGATCAAGTTTTGATCAATTGTTAGGGCGCATGCAAATTCCTCTTGATTGTTAGAAGTATTTTCTGTCTTGGTTTGGAATTTTGATCATTTTCCGGTCATCGTAACTCGCTCTGATACCAATTTGTAGTATTCAGAATGTAGTTTACAAGTAAAAGGGAAATGTGATCGAATATAGACATAACTGGAATTAAAAAAACACAAATTTCTTATTATTTGACTTGTTCTAAAACTGTTACATTCAACCCTATATATAATAATTTGAAAGTAGAAATATCCGTCGGCAGTTATTTGCATAATGTAACCGCAATAATATGGGCCGTTGATGACTTAACACATGTCATCATCTAACTATCTAACACATAACCGTTCATATATCTAAAGGTTTATAACGTTACACTATAATACAGATTTAACGGTTCTTATAATTTAACATTACAAATATCAAATGCACATTATAAACAGCAAATAAACAAATCGCGCTAATTTAGGGTTCATGATCCCACCCCTTTCATAACCTTACTTAACTGTTCCCACCCATCTATTACTAATTAGTACCACTACAGGGTTAAACCCTGATTTTATCTCTATTTTCTTATCTATTTTGGTTAATCGTGCCTCTGTGCCTGAGAATGATCATCTAAGTTTTCTCCCTTTTATTTCTACGAAATCTCGGGTTTCGTCAAAGTAGTTTGGTTGCCAAGGCCAGTGTTATAAGGTAAGTGGTACGTGGAAACTCTTTTATAACTTTGAAGACGATATCAACTCCAAGAAAATAAAAAAAAAGAACGGCTAAAAGTACAATTAACACTAATCATATTCTTGTACTAAACGAATAAAATATTTCAAATCTGTAGTTTGCAATATAGTGGAACTGTGGCAGTAAAAAAAACCCACAACAAGTTTCTAAACTTTTGTATGTAGTGAAATATCTTCTTGTGTTTTCTTCTCCCTAAACTTATAGAAATTACCATCTTGCAGATAACTCTTTATTCGAAAAGAAAAACTACTAGTTTCATCCTTCCTTTTTCCACTTACTTATTTTAAAGGTGGTCCAAACCTTAAAACGCCAGTTAATATAAATCCTCACATAATTGTTGATGCACAGGAAGCATAAACCCATTGAGCATAGTTTTTATTCCCATTGAGAAAATTGACAACAAACTACTTATAACTGACATTATGTACCATTCTTAATATATATATATATATATATATATATATATATATATATATATATATGTGTGTGTGTGTGTCTGTGTGTGTTGGTTTCCGTGTACGAAATAACAATTAAACAATAATTAAAAGGACTAAAAAGAATAAACAAAAACCAGTGTAATCTTTATTAATTTCAAATTGGAATAGAAATTACTGATTACAACATGTAGGTACTGAATAGTAATTAAAGCAAACATTATCAGATTATTATTAATTAATAATCTGATGTACTGAATTGCAATAAATAGAAACTGTCGGACTGGAAAGTATAAACTTAACAGCCGGACTGTTCTGATTGAAATTGAAATTACAGGACTGAATTGAAACTATTCTAATTACTTAATTAAATTACAGAATTGAAATTACAGCAAAAAACAGAACTTTAAGGAAATTACAGAAAGGTACAAACAGAATAGAAAAGCTACAGCTAAGTACAGCAAATTAAAATACTGAATTAAAATACATAATTGAAAAGACAGAATATAAATAGCAGAATTTAAATGCGGAAATTGAAATGGACAGAATAGAAATTAAAATAGACGAGGCTACTATTAACAGTATGCCCTTAACCGATATTCGCCCAACTACCTTGATGTTTCTGGTTGCGTTGGCGCTTCGATCCCAAGGTACAACGTCTCGGATGACTCGCCGGAAACTGGCGACGAGTCAAGGTCGAGCTGTTGGTGGGTGGTTCTCTCTGGTTTCTAAATGCTATGAAAAAATAATGTTGTTTAGAGAGAAGAGAGATTATTTTCGTGTATGATATGTGAGGGGAAGGCTGCCTCTTTACAGAGGATTCTGAAACCCCATAATTTATTGTGGTCATTTAATTCTGGGAGTTACATCCCCAGAATCCGCCTCCATTACTGCTGGGGTTTCAAACTTTCTAGAACTCCAGGGACTTCTCTTGTAAATATACAAAAGTCCCTTTTTCAGTTTAGTACAAGACCCAAGATCCAAAACCCGAGACATTCCCCATTCCCCAAATCCCAAATCCCAAATCCCGCGGCCCGCGGCCCGAGCGAGCACGCGCGTGTGTGGTACACACTAACCCACTCATGGGTATGTGGACTTGATTAGTTTAACAACTACATGGGATGGACTTGTATTTATAGTGTAAAAATCACTCATGATTTCACAATGTGGGATAACCCTCATGGTTTAATCCCACTTTCTTTTCCATTTTCCAGATTTGATTTATTTTCCTCTTTCGAGTACCAACCTTCGAGTCCAATTATCATTCACACCCATTCTCCGAATAGGTCATGCGATATACCGTTGCAAAGCTTGTCGCACGAGCTACTCAAAAGCTTTGAGTACGGCTTCAGAAATTCTGAGTAGTCGCATTAAATATTGACTCAAAGATTGTCCCTGACCACTCGGAACAACCATGTTTAATATACATGTTTTCCAATAATTTTCCAACAATATGTATGTATATATGTATACTAGTAAAAGTTACCCACGAGTTGCGTGTGATACGCGTAATGACATAAATCTCGTAATATATTTTATTTTTAACATAATATTCAGATTTGGTATAATTTATTATAGTTACGGAGGTTAAAACGAATTGTTAATTAATTTAGGTTACATCCGTAATTAGTAAAATATATTGAGGACAAATAGTTAATTAATTATATTATGTATATGGGTAATTAGTAAAAAGGAGTGGGGCATTTTTGGAAAAAATGGCCAAAATTTGGCAGCCTCATCTTTTCTTGGGTTGGCTTATATTAATAAGATGTATTCACCATTTTTAAAGCAAATTCTCCTAGTGTTAGAATGGTGACATTTGCTCTTACTCACAACATTTAACAAGATCATGTTTAGAATAGTCATTCCAAACACCACCAAAATTCATGTTTACCTCTAAAAGAGATCCTCCGAGATTTTATAATGGCATCATCCTCCTTGTATTAGGAATGTTTGTAATCATCTCATATTTAGGTTTAAACCAAAATTCTAAGTGAGTAATAACTAATAAGAGTGATAAGCCCATAATTCCTATCTTTGTGATTTCTAGCATTGCTTTCTCTCCAAATTAGATAAACACTACAATTTTTTTTAACCTAAGATAGTAGCCAGAGATTTACCCTTAAATGTGTTGTTAGCCAAACTTATCTACTCTTTCCAATTCATTTAATTACTTTTTAGAAAAGCTTATAAGCTGACTTTAACTTATTCTCTGTTATTAGCACATAGTAACTAACATCTACCATAATTCCGAAAGTCATAGAGGCCATAGTTATTATTTAATGATTTACTCTTGCTTCTAGTGTTGTATCTATTCGTTTTTGTTTTCCTATGTTCCCTTGGTATTTTAATGCCCTTCCATTTAGCAATTTGTTTTTGGTAACTAGCATCTACCATAATTCCAAAAGTCATAGAGGTCATAGTTATTATTTATTTTTCATCTTTTTCATCCACCTAAGTTTCCACAGTTAGTTCACCGTCATTTAGATTAGTATTCTCAATTTGATCCAAAAATGTTTTATTCAAATTTTATAAGTGTTTTTAATTAGGAATTAATTTATCCAAAAACGTTTTATTCAAATTTTACCAAAAACCGGTCATTCGACTAATTTTTAGCCAAAAACCGAAACTCTTCCGAAAAGCTTTATTTTTAAAACCTGTTACTAATTTTATAAATAAAAAGGACCCAATAGTTTTGTTTCTAAAGATTTGTTATTATTGAGTAGTATATTAATAATTTTGATTAAAAGTAAGCTTTTAGAACTTTGGGGACCAAATAGTTCGCTTCCACAAACTTTCTAAAAACAGTTTTTTCTAAACCAAAAATCAGCCACTTTCAATTCTTTAAACCTAAAATCATCCAAGAGAAGAGAGAGAAAAAGAGAGAAAAGAGAAGAAGAAGAAGAAGAAGAAGAAGAAGAAGAAGAAGAAGAAGAAGAAGAAGAAGAAGAAGAGAAACCACGTTAGCGGATTATTACCGGAATCATCTCCTCTACACGTTAAGGTAACGGGGGTTATCCATTGCGACTAGACGAGGGTGTATGTTAGGATTTTGTTTTGCGTTTATTAGAAATTGGGGGTTTATGCCTTTTTATCTTAATTAGGTTTATAAATTGTTAATTGGGTTTATTTGTTGTATGATTTATTCACTTATTTGAATGGGAGAAATTGATGAGTTAATTATATTAATTTCGGATTAATGAGATTATGGATGGGTTTGCATGTTTTATGTGTTGGTTATGTGATTATATAATTATTGATGAAATTGGATAAATTTATGTTGAATAATGGTGAATTGTAGTTTATGCATACAAGGTGTTTGTTAAAATGCCTGAAAGTGATTTTATGTTGTTATAGCGTTTGGCTAGTTGTGAATTTAGTACATGTGGTTATGTGTTATGTTGTATTACGTTAAGTGACGTATGAGATGGTGTTATTTGAATAGTATAATATTATTGGCCGAGGCCTTAATATTTATACGTATGAGATTGTGTTAATTGGATGATTTTATATTATTGGCTGAGACCTTGTGATTTAGCTGTAGTGGCAATGGTCTCTGTCTCTCCCTAATTCCGGGGACAGAAGACGGCCGATGGGATAGGGAATGACTCGTCTTACGGACCGGGGCGAGTGGCGTTAGAGGTCCCAGTGTGCACTATATTTACTTTTATGTTAGCAATGGTCTATGTCTCTCCCTAATTCCGGGGGCATAAGACGGCCGAAGGGATAGGGAATGACTCGTCTTACGGACTGGGACGAGTGGCGTGAGAGGTCCAAGTGCGCACTATAAATCTACTTTTATGTTGCAATGGTCTATGTCTCTCCCTAATTCCGGGGACATAAGACGGCCGAAGGGATAGGGAATGACCTACCTTACGGACTGGGGTAGGTGGCGTGAGAGGTCCATGTATGCTATAGTTGTGTGTTGATGTTATTTAATTTATTTAATTTATCGTAGTTGTAGAATGTCATTATATTTCTCTTTATACGTCGATTATCGTAGTTGTAGAATTTGTGAGCTCTTGCATTTATGGGATGGAGTGACGGTATTTGTGGTGCCGTCCCGTCTAGTTATGTGCGTGGGACTCACCGTTACAATTTTGTCTTTCAGGTACAACTTAGATTGAGGCGTTGGTTAGGAGCATTAGCATGGTATCGCATGGGCTCGGGGATTGTTTTGATCGCTTTCTTTATATTTAGTTCATTTTTTTTGAGGTTGTAGCCTACGGGCAATTTACTTTCGTTTGGTAATTTTTATAAGTTGTCAAAACCATTTGGTCATGTAGCCACGTTTGGCAAACAGTTTTATTTATTCGTTTAATTGTTCCATTAGCTCGCAATTGCTTTTCTTTTAAAATTTAAATTTTGTACCAACAGGTTCTATTTCCTTCTGTTTTAAAAAAAAAAAGTCATGCCTCGATGTCCTTTACGGATTTTGGGGCGTGACAAGTTGGTATCAGAGCTAACTAGGTTCTTGTATACTTTGGGACGACGGGAAGATGCGTAACCATTGGACCAAGATCCATCGTATCTTTTTTCAAAAACTTTTTCCAAAAACTCAAACTTTTTCTAAAAACGGGGGGTTGCATTTAGCTTAAGACATGTAGCTATAATTTAGTAGTAGTTGATGAAAGGAAAGTCCACATGTGAGGCAAGTTGGGGACAATGAGGACGCTCGTTGATCCCGGCTCGCCAAACTAGTGGGTAGACCTCTCGTCGGTATGTGTGAAGGAATACCTTAGCGATGTGGAATTCTAGAGTATGCGAGGACGCTCAGGTGCTTTAGGATAACGTATCGTGATGGGTTATCCCTTGCATTTTTGTGTTGATTGTATGCGTGTATAGATTTATATGATGTGTATAAGGTATAAGTTTGCATACGTGTGTAGTAGCGTACTATTAGAGTGTGAAAATTGTGTTGTTGATGATTTTGCGTAGTGCGTTTTCATATTATTAACTTGTGTGTTAATTAGCATTTTATGCGAATGGATGTTGATTGTAATAATGTTGTGGACTAAAATGATGTAGTTGCGTGCTATGTTCCTTGTAAGGGATTTACAAGTATTGAGTAATTTTCCGCTTTTGTATCGATAAGTTTCTGCAGAAAAACGATCGGTCGTTTCTTAAAACGATCGGTCGAATTTTTCAGACGCTACTGGACCAAAAAACGATCGGTCGTTTCTTAAAACGATCGGTCGAATTTTTCAGACGCACTGGACCAAAAAACGATCCGTCATTTCTTAAAACGATCGGTCGAATTTTTCAGACCCTACTGGACCAAAAAACGACCGGTCGTTTTGTCAAAAACGATTGGTCGTTTTCTGGCAAATTTTGCGGTTTTTCGCTAAACTTCAAACGCTCGTAACTCCTTCGTTTTTACTCCGAATTTGATTCTGCTTGAAGCATTGGCTTCGTATTTCAGTGCTCTATAATTATGAAACTTAGAAATCTTGATAAAATGATTACCATGAAAAACGAGCTTTTATCATGATTTACATGTTTTGTGATTATCACGTAATGTGCGGAATGTTGTATTGTATGATTAGCGGAATTTGATGCCTCTGCAAATTTGGTTAGATTTTATTAGTTGGAAAACATGAATGTTTAATTACGTTTTGTGAGGTCATGTCCAAAATTCATTAGTTTTATAAGTCGTTTGTGCACTTATTTCTTCCTTACAAAATGATTCTATTCTTTTAGACATTGACTATAAATTTTTCTTGGTTAGATTGTAAGCTAGTGTTTTGTATATATGTTTCACATTTAGCAACTATTTTCCTTCACTCGATAGAATGATAACCGTGAACTTAGATATTTTAGGTTCTAAGTTAATTGTCCCTACATGAAGAATCTCGTTTGATACTGTATAATGTAAGACTATACTATAATGTAAGACTTAATTTAGTTGAGTTGGTTTGGTGTCCATATTTAAGAGGAATTACACATAGCTAATTTCATATGTACTAAATTCAAGGTCGATATAACGGAATTTTAATAGATTTTATTTTTATAAGATTAACTATTGAAAACTTAAGAAATATATCTGGGGTAGCATGCCCCTGTACAAGTTAAAATGTTTGAGTTTGTAAACTATTATAGGTGAGACAAAGTTTTTAAAACATTTTCTTATTATCTCTATTAATGGTTTGTACGTTAATGAAGTCACTGGTTGGGTATATATAAATAAAAAGGTAGTTAACTATTGCGGCGGATTGTAACTAACAAACAAAAGGGCATGATAGGATATATTTATTTATTTTATGGATTTTTTTTATTTTATTTTTTTAGTTGAAGTTTTCGACAACTATAAGAGAACCTTGATTATGGTAGTTTCCTTCTAATTTTTGTAATTTAATGTTGTCCATGGATTACCTTTCGGTGCCGACTTTTGCTTAGAGTTTCAATGAAATGATACGTGAGGTTATTTTCAATTCGTTTGACCACTGTAAAAGATGTTTAAGCTATAATTAGAATCCAAACTTGAGATTTAATTTGTGTTTAAAATGTTCAAATAATAAGTGAACTAGCATTATAGTTGTCCTAGTTATTTCAAGTAAATATCTTTGGTCGGATTAGTTGCAAAGTTTCAACAGGTCTTGCACTTTGATTAAGAGCATGTATTACATGTGAATTTGGAGTGGTATTTTGGGACTAAATATAAATTATTAGGTTTTGCACTTCTTATTAATTAAAGATTGTTTTGTTTAAGAGAACATGGTATAAAGAGAGATTGGTATTATTTTTGGGTGGTGCTCTAGATGCTAAAACTGGATTGTTTGATAAATTAGAAACAAAATGCAATGTTAGGCCGGTTAGCACCATTATTATTATTATTTTATCAGAGCGTGCAGCGGAAGCACATGAAATAGATATAGATGTTTAAGTAATAAATGTTTCGGAAAACGATATGGAAACAAGTTTTGGAATAAGTTTGGTTATCTTACGGTATCAATATCAGTAATAGTTGTTTGAATTTGAACCATCCCAGAGGTTAATTATCAGTTCAAGGAAAAACATGGTAGGAACAAATTTTATTTTTTTTACCAATTAAAAGATTAGGTTACATCATGTGTTTTGCTTTCATGGTGTACACTTTGTTATTAGCATTGATGATGACTAAAATCAGAATTTGGACTAAGAATTATGTAGACAGGAGTTATAGAGTTTTGGAATTATGATTGATGGGAGTTATAGAATTTGGTAATTAATGAGATAATAAACGATCGGAAGTGGTAAAAGTTTGACCTTAGGAATTTACGTTAGTATTATTTTTATTTTATTTTTCATCATAAGTTTTCAAGTTTCACAAGGATAATGATGATATTATTATTAGTAATTTTAATCTCAAATGAGTTTCCAAGATACCTTTTATTATACTTCTTTTATATAGTTTATGCTACATGCACACACAAGTAATTGTTTTGGAGACCGGTTGGTTAAAGAAATTATGTGAGCTGATTTAATCACGTCTAAGAAAGCATAAGTTTCGGGACGAAACTTCTTTAAGTGGTGGAAAGTGTAAAATACCGTATTTTAATTTAAAATTTTATTTTGAATATTTATTCTTCTAAATAATTACTCATGTGACTATTTTGTTTTCATAAGTAAGAATACTAATGTTTAGTTGTTTAAGTGATTTAAGGACCTTACGGTTACACGTTATCAAAGCTATAGAGTTTTAAAGGATTTAGAGGTATTTAATTGGTAAAATGATTTACCATGGATTGATATGTGGTAGTACTTTTAGGGATTAGCTGGTAAGAATTGGGCCTGGTAATTATGTAATTTACTCCGGTTAGAAATATTGAATTGTATAAACGTATGATTAGAAATAATGGTGTAAGTTAAAGGTCTTTGAATGTCTCACTAAGATGATTAATGACATGATTTGATTGTATTCATATATAAAACCGATGCCTTGTCTGAGGAGTAAATGTCAATTAAGAATAGTAAATATTATCTTGAGGTTTCTATAACGAGATGTTTGTATTTATTCCTATAACTACTATGCGTGGAATATTTAAGGAGAAATAATGTTACATGTATTCAAAGAGTTTCTGTTGCTAGTAATTTATTAAGGAGGTAACCTTGCATGAGAAATTGAAACGGAAGTAATAAATTGGTATAGAATTGTAGTATAAATGATAAGTCAATTGTCATGCCATATACACGTCCCTATAATGAATTCTTCCTTGTTAATATAGATATATACACTAGTGAAATTAAAGAAAGAAAGCTAGGTACCATTTTCCTGATTAGATTCTATACTCCTTTACTGTATTAAAAATTATATGTATGTAACGAAAGTATACAAAGATGAGAGAATTAAAGTCCTATGTTGAGCAAGGGAAAGGGTTTAGTGGAAAGCTAAGCACTAGATTATTCGTTGTAGAAATGTTTCTGTTCTTTCGGATTAATATTAGGTGAGTGGGTTTTGTCTTGCTATTATAAATATTCCGTTGCAACTTTTGATAATATTTTACAGGCTCATGGGTATTATTTTTCAAGTACTAATTATATATGGAAACATTGTTTTTATATTGTTACGAAAACAAAGTAAATAAAAGAAAGAAAAGAATGAAAAAGAAGAAGTGATTTATATACAATGGATCTGTATAAAGAGAACTAGTTTATATCTTATAAAGATAAAAGTTATATATAGTGTATCTGTATAAGGTTTCTAAATTTATTATTTTATGATTTGCTTATGATTTGTATTTGGGACCATGAGAATAAGTCCAACGGAGAATCCCGAATAAAGGGAAGAGGAAAGTGGGGTGACGTTGGCAACTAAACGAAAGAGTTTAGTCCTCAACGGTTAACTTAGCGATTGTACATAGTTTTGTTAACCGGAACGTTTTAAGGAATAGACTCAGCCGTCATGCTGTGGTGACCTTAATTACGTAGTGCACGTATAGTTTATACACCTGAGAATGAGATCGACAGTAAAGAGTTTGAGGAAGTCAATCGGGCTTGGTACTCTAAGATATACATGTTATCATTTTTCTTTTACCATAAAAATAAAGAAAAATATTTTATTATTACTATTGCGATTACATTTTTATTTTAGTTGTAAGAGATTAACTTCTTGTAATGAATGTAATTTTCGAGATTCTATTTAATGAAGCTTTTGCTAGAAATTTGAGCTTATTTAATGAGTTATTTAGCGAGTGTTTAATAATTATTTCATTTAGGCTTTGTTTAGCACGTGCCGCCACACGTGTTATTCAGCCGTGTGACACCTCCGGGTCTGGGTTGAGAGTTTATTTTATTTGAGTTTAGTTTACTAGAAGGACTGTATTTTGAGTGTTGTAAACGTTGTGGAGTTGTTGAGGTAGAAACATGTCATCTTTGCTTACTTTATTGTCTTTTATTCAATTAGATATTGTATACAGACGGTTACTTGATTTGATGTTCTTACATGTTGGTCATTTTCTGGAGTTATGGATTGTGGAGTTGTTATGGCTTGTGAACCCTGTGTATTTTATTTCTTAAATTATCACACGAATTGTACATTTAAATTCTTATGGTTTTGTTTATATAAGTTTATCATTTCTGAGTATAGTTGTTTAGAGAGAAAATTTCGGGACGAAATTCTTTTAAGGAGGGTTAGTTGTAACATCCCGTATTTTTTATAAGTGTTTTTAATTAGGAATTAATTTATCCAAAAACGTTTTATTCAAATTTTACCAAAAACCGGTCATTCGACTAATTTTTAGCCAAAAACCGAAACTCTTCCGAAAAGCTTTATTTTTAAAACCTGTTACTAATTTTATAAATAAAAAGGACCCAATAGTTTTGTTTCTAAATATTTGTTATTATTGAGTAGTATATTAATAATTTTGATTAAAAGTAAGCTTTTAGAACTTTGGGGACCAAATAGTTCGCTTTCACAAACTTTCTAAAAACAGTTTTTTCTAAACCAAAAATCAGCCACTTTCAATTCTTTAAACCTAAAATCAGCCAAGAGAAGAGAGAGAAAAAGAGAGAAAGAGAGAAGAAGAAGAAGAAGAAGAAGAAGAAGAAGAAGAAGAAGAAGAATTGAAGAAGAAGAAGAAGAATTGAAGAAGAAGAAGAAGAAGAAGAAGAAGAAGAAGAAGAAGAAGAAGAAGAAGAAGAAGAAGAAGAGAACCACGTTAGCGGATTATTACCGGAATCATCTCCTCTACACGTTAAGGTAACGGGGGTTATCCATTGCGACTAGACGAGGGTGTATGTTAGGATTTTGTTTTGCGTTTATTAGAAATTGGGGGTTTATGCCTTTTTATCTTAATTAGGTTTATAAATTGTTAATTGGGTTTATTTGTTGAATGATTTATTCACTTATTTGAATGGGAGAAATTGATGAGTTAATTATATTAATTTCGGATTAATGAGATTATGGATGGGTTTGCATGTTTTATGTGTTGGTTATGTGATTATATAATTATTGATGAAATTGGATAAATTTATGTTGAATAATGGTGAATTGTAGTTTATGCATACAAGGTGTTTGTTAAAATGCCTGAAAGTGATTTTATGTTGTTATAGCGTTTGGCTAGTTGTGAATTTAGTACATGTGGTTATGTGTTATGTTGTATTACGTTAAGTGACGTATGAGATGGTGTTATTTGAATAGTATAATATTATTGGCCGAGGCCTTAATATTTATACGTATGAGATTGTGTTAATTGGATGATTTTATATTATTGGCTGAGGCCTTGTGATTTAGCTGTAGTGGCAATGGTCTCTGTCTCTCCCTAATTCCGGGGACAGAAGACGGCCGATGGAATAGGGAATGACTCATCTTACGGACCGGGGCGAGTGGCGTTAGAGGTCCCAGTGTGCACTATATTTACTTTTATGTTAGCAATGGTCTATGTCTCTCCCTAATTCCGGGGGCATAAGACGGCCGAAGGGATAGGGAATGACTCGTCTTACGGACTGGGACGAGTGGCGTGAGAGGTCCAAGTGCGCACTATAAATCTACTTTTATGTTGCAATGGTCTATGTCTCTCCCTAATTCCGGGGACATAAGACGGTCGAAGGGATAGGGAATGACCTACCTTACGGACTTGGGTAGGTGGCGTGAGAGGTCCATGTATGCTATAGTTGTGTGTTGATGTTATTTAATTTATCGTAGTTGTAGAATGTCATTATATTTCTCTTTATACGTCGATTATCGTAGTTGTAGAATTTGTGAGCTCTTGCATTTATGGGATGGAGTGACGGTATTTGTGGTGCCGTCCCGTCTAGTTATGTGCGTGGGACTCACTGTTACAATTTTGTCTTTCAGGTACAACTTAGATTGAGGCGTTGGTTAGGAGCATTAGCATGGTATCGTATGGGCTCGGGGCTTGTTTTGATCGCTTTCTTTATATTTAGTTCATTTTTTTTTAGGTTGTAGCCTACGGTCAATTTACTTTCGTTTGGTAATTTTTATAAGTTGTCAAAACCATTTGGTCATGTAGCCACGTTTGGCAAACAGTTTTATTTATTCGTTTAATTGTTCCATTAGCTCGCAATTGCTTTTCTTTTAAAATTTAAATTTTGTACCAACAGGTTCTATTTCCTTTTGTTTTAAAAAAAAAAGTCATGCCTCGATGTCCTTTACGGATTTTGGGGCGTGACAGCAATACACACTAACCATTTTACATAGCCTACCATACAACAAACAACACACAAAACCGCATTTAAAGCGAAACTATATTCCTCCCTCTTATCTACGCAAACGAGAGCTTGTTTGTCAAAATATCCCAAACTCGAGCCGAAAACCCACCGATCCATCAAAACCAGATCTGGACAGCCTAATAACAATCCATAAACAGCTCCTAAACGCAATTAAAATGAGCTACCGATTAATAAAACTATTATAAATTCGGATTATTTATAATCCCAAAAACTGTGTTTTTATAAAATTTAAAATCAGATGAAACAGCTTACAGGGATAGATAGCTCTCGAAAAATAGGCTAAGAAAACATATTTGTTCGGAAAAAAACGGACACCCGATGACCTCGTAATCACCCCTCGAAGCCGCAGCCTTAAAACCCTAAAGCGCACCCACTGCCGCCACCTACCACCGTAGCCTGGCCGGTCATCGGAGTCGGCTACCAGGTCGCTGACTTCGGTCACTCTCCCTCCGTCCTGTCTTCTCTCTCTATCTCTCCGTTCTATGTATGTATATATGTATATGTATGTATATATATATATATATATGTATGTATATATATATATATATATATGTATGTATATATATATATGTATGTATATATATATATGTGTGTATATATGTGTGGCTGTGTATGTATGTAGATATATATATATATATATTTAGGTATTAGCTTTTAATAAAATTACTAGTTTAGTCCACATGGTTGTCATGAGCTACTTAAACACCCAAAATTATCTCATACTATTGCTATTTAATATTACATATTAAAAAATAAATTCACACACCAACTTAATATCACTATTTAATTAATAAAACCCATAATAAACACTGAGTTTTCGAGTCGTTACAAACCGCCTCATGCATGATGTGATTAATTAAGTTCTCTTAATATACCAATTCTGTTTCACTACTTAGACTATGCGCAGTAAATCATGCTGAAGTAGTACTCTTATATTAGATAAACATTTCAATTGTCAGAAATACGCAAACATTGGGAGGCATTGCGATCACTTTAATCTGTAAATTTTGTGGCATATGACCAAAATAAGTATATAACTTGACTAATGTCAATAATTTGATAGAGGGACATGCAAATTGGCTGATAATTTCTGAAATTCTTTAGCTTCAATAGAAAAGAAAAAAAAATTCAAAATTGAGATCAATAACCTGTACAAGCAAAAATTTAAAACATACCTTAGAGGATCATGAGTGAATAATGAGGTTCATCTTTCAATAAATCATGATATGGATTCTGTGATCGCATTTGAACTTAGCTCATCCAACCAAACCCATAGTTCTCATGGTTTTCGTGCATAAGCTCACCTTCACCACCTTGATTTTCCAATGAAAATATCCATCCTTCCATATTCGGACAACCCCACATAAACGCGTGGTAGAGTCCCCTACTTGAGATTCCACCATATTCTCGCTCATTTCCACCAACATTAATCATCTTCCTAAGTACACCAACATTGCTCTGATTAATAGGGTTGTTACCAAACCAATGTCTTCTAAAACATTGTTATCAAAAACTAAATCAGGTTTTTTCTATAGCATTGAGTCGGGATTTAAAGTAGAATTGCCATTATTAGGATTTAATGTAAGAGAGAGACTTAGACTATCTATCACAATCAAACTAACATGGTTTGATTTTTACTAATTTTAAGCAATTAGTTGCAATTACATCATAATCGAGCCCAATGGCAAGGGCCTCAAACTAAATACTAGGAACCAAAAGCAAAAAATTCGAGAAAATAAATAACCATTGGACCTTCCACATCTGTAACATGATGACATTACAAATCCATAATAACATTCAACAGTCAAAAAACCAAAGCATATTTATAAAATTAAAAATCCAAGATTCTTTTTTTAACCTCTTCTATTACTAGCAAGGCTCAAAAACTCCTTAGTTGTTAACTTATTCAGATGATCATGGTCTTCCCCATCTTTCTTACGCTTAGAAGAACCTTTAATAACATTTTCCATTTGAGATCTCTCCACACTGCTCACGCACAGCTTGCCAATTCCTCTTTGTTTTACCATTTGCTCCGCTATGGCATAATCATATTTTTCAATACCACTAGGCTCGAAAGCCGAAGAATGATAATGTATTTGAGGTCCTATAATCAAACCAAAAGAAACCATAAATGTTTCAACTTGTTAACTTATACCATATTAATTCCGTCATAGATGGAAGGAACAAAATTGTTCAATAGCCAAATTGAAGTTCTTCTAGAAAACACTTGTATTTACCGGTCTCTCTAATGTCAAAGAAAAAAGAGTGGATCTTTAGTTCTTTACTTTTTAATGTTACAGTAACATTTTCGAAAGTACCTTGCCTACGACCAGTGCTGAACTTGAAATGACATCTAGGGAGAATCACCACTTCATCATCTTCAGGATCATGAGCATTTGTGCCTACTCGGGGAGCTGTAATTTAGTGATTTAATTACATAATTGAAAAAAAATAACAATGCTATAATATTATTTTGATGTTAATAATCTGCTCCTGAAAGTAGACTACTAGACCTTCCGTTTTCACTTTAGAGGTTTATGGACCAAATTTTTGTTATTTACGGGCTATATTTATCTTTTGTATTTAGTTCATGTTCTTGTTGCGAGATTTGAACATAAGCATGTTGGCAGTAAAATGTTTGTTTGGTCTATTTCGATTTATATATAATTTTTTGACTTACATATGTGCGTCAGATTCAATCATTCTAAGTTTTATAGCAAATACGTGTTACCAGACCACACTATTTCTTTCTTTCTTTTTGTTTTTATATATAGTATTATTTACCAACATTAAAAAATGGTAAAAGAGTGACAAGTATTATAAACTTATTATCAGTTCATAATATTTGTCACTCCTTTACCATTTTTTCCTTTTTTGGAAGGTAAATATTCTATATATAAAAATAACAATGATTTACTAGCTAAACCTAAGATATATCAAAGTTGAAGCACAACATTTAAGTGACAAAATTAGATATAAATCGCAACAAACCAACTAAGAATTTTACAAACAACTTGCTTATCCTCAAATCTCACAATAATGAGATCTAAATACAAAATATTAATATTGTCCGCAAACAACAAAAATTAGGTCCAACTGTACCGCTAAAATGAAAACCGAAATTAGAGTAGTCTACTTTCGATAGCAGATTATTAATATCGCAATAATATTCTAGCATTTCTTTTTTTTCAATTTTGTAATTTAATCACTAAATTACGGCTCCCTAAGTAATCACAAAGGCTCATGATCAGGAAGACCATGAAGTGCCGATTCTCCCCAGATCTCAGTTCGAGTTCAATATTGGTCGTAAGCAAGTTACTTTCGAAATTGTTACTATAACATTAAAGAGTAAAGAACTAAAGATCGAATCTTTTTTTTTGGCTTAAGGCAGACCGGTAACACAAGTGTTTTTTAGAAGAGCTTCCATTTTGCTCTTGAACAATTTTGTCCTTTCCTTATTTGATGGAATTGAAATGGTATAATTTAACAAGTTGAAAAAATTGTGTTTTTTTCGCTCGATTACAGGACCTCAAATACCTATTTATTTTCCAGATTTCGAGCCTTGTGCTATTGAAAATTATGATGATGTAATGGAGGAGCAACTGGTAAAAGAAAGAGCAATCGACAAGCAGGGCGAGAGCAGTGTAGAAATGTCTCAAATGGAAAATTTAATTCAAGGTTCTTCCAAGCATAAGAAAGATGAGGAAGAACATGATTCTATGAATAACTTAACAACTAAGGAATTGTTAAGTCTTGCTATAAAGAGAAGAGGTTAAAAGAGAATAAATCTTTCCTTGGACTGG
Source organism: Primula vulgaris (assembly GCA_963920805.1). Classification (NCBI taxonomy): domain Eukaryota; kingdom Viridiplantae; phylum Streptophyta; class Magnoliopsida; order Ericales; family Primulaceae; genus Primula; species Primula vulgaris. The sequence goes on along the minus strand of OY987215.1, from coordinate 11,306,000 downwards.
AATTTTTAAATTTATGAATATGCTAAGGTTTTTCGATTATTGAATGTTAGTATCGATTTGTAATGTCGTCATGTTACAGATGTGGAAGGTCAAATGATTCTTTACTTTCTTGAATTTTGTGCTTTTGGTTCCCAGTATCTAGCTTGAGGCCCTTTATGTTTGGCTCAATTATGATGTCATTGCTACTAATTGCTTAAAAATATTTTAGAAAACATTGGTTTGGGAAGAACCCAATTAATCAGAGCAATGCTAGTGTACCTAAGAAGCTGATTAATGTTGATGGAAATGAACCATCATTTGGCGGAAACTCAAGTAGGAGACTTGGTCAAGCGTTCATGGGGAGTGGTCTAACTGTGGAAGCTCGTATATTTTCAATGGAAAATAAAGGTGGTGAAGGTGAGTTTATGCACAACAACCATGAGACAATGGGTTTGACTGCACGAGCTATGATGAAATGCGATTGCATAATCCATTTCACGATTTAGGAAAGACTAGGACTTCATGATTCGCTAAAGTATGTTTTACATTTTTGCGTATGGTGGTTGTTGATTTGGATTTTAAATTTTTTTAATCCTTTCTGTTTAAGCTAAAGAATTTCAAGAATTATCAGACAATGCATGTCCATCTATCAAAGTATTGACATTAATCGAGTTATATACTAATTTTGGTCATATACAATAAAATTTACACATTAAAGCAGTCGCAAAGCCTCCCACTATTTGCGTGGTTTTGACAATTGAGATCATATATAGGTGTATTTAAAAAGACATAAAGTATATAATTGCATGACAAATTAAATATATAAGAACAGATTCAGAATACCATGAACCTTCAATATAAGTGTCTATTTCACATGTTGGCATTTTTTACCATCAGTTTAGTGACACTCAGTTTACAATCAGTATATAAACAGAGCATCTAATGTTTATGACACTTTGTTGTAGTGAATTATCACACCACCTGGAAATAAAATATGTTGGTCTATAACCCTAGATGAAGGTTCCATATGCACTAGCAGATACATGTTTATCAGCACTACAACTTCTGATGGAGGTCAAAATATAGGGTATAAATTCTGTATTTTTCATAATCTATGGAGTAATTCCTAGTATTCAACCTAGTCATTGATTGCCTTTATAGGCTCTTTCATGGAGGACAGTTAAGGTCCCCCTCAAGGATCTAGTATCAAAGATAACCACAAATAGATACTGAGAAGACACAATCAGGAAGTATATATCATTATAAGGAAAGAATACACCAAATATATATGGGTTATATCCCACATAGATACGGATAGACAAGAAAGATACATTATTTACTCTACAACTATGAGGAGCCGACCTAGAATATGTCATTTTATAGCCTTAATTATATTATTAAATCCAACTTTATATTACGTAAATAGGTCTGTTATTAAATCATTTTACTGTTTTTAAATATTTTTGGGGCCATTTATCTAAATGAAAATTGCGCTTTTTAGGTGCATTTATGTGAAGAATGGAGATAAAACGACTCAAGATACAAGTTGAAGAAGCTAAATAACCTAAAAGAAGGGGATATTGAAGTTATATTTGGTCAAATTAACAAAACTTGGGGAACAAGTAAAAGATCTAACGAAAAAGGAAATAAAATTTGTTCTCTGCCAGGTGATTCGAATCACACATCTCTTATCCGAATCAGAAACCCTCCGCCGCCATAAATTAATGACATGGCGCAATCTGATTGGTCAACGCATTCTGATTCGAATCCGACACCTCTGATTCGAAAAAGGGTATTTTAGGAATTAGGTTTTATAATTTTTTGAGTTGAACACTATAAATACAAGTGATGTAAACCTATTTTTTTAGGCTCTGCCTCCGGGCAGAAACCCTCCCTTTAATATAATATATCTCTTTAATTATAATATTGGTCTTTTTAATTTATCTTTCTTCCTTTACGATGCTTTCTCCCTATAGCATCATTCTTCTACCATTGATACTGAGTTTTAAAAGCGATTTATTCTCTCTAAACTTTGCCTACTCGGTAATATCCTTCTTTCCCTTATCTTTTATTTATTGTTCTTATATTTATCCATGCGTTCTTATTATTGTTTTAGCTTAGGTTTTACTCATGGAATAACTAAAAATAGGGATTGACAACCCTTGTTGATACGTTATTCTTGTTCTTTTTTGTAGTTTAGATTAAAGGACAATAGGCGTGAGGCCTATCGCTATTAAATACTAGAAAAACTCGTGTTTAAATATAGTTTAGTTATTTTACATAATCTCATGTGAGAACTCGTACTTGCTACGAATTTATAAATTTTTATTACTATGATTTTTCCTAGTACCCTTGCTAGGTGAAAAATGCTTTATTAAAAATAACACGTTTTCAAGCCGATCAAGTTTTTGGCGCTGCTACCGCGGATTATTGTTAAAATAATTTTAGTATATTTATACAAAAAAAAAAATTGTTCCATGGTTGATATAAATTGTTTATTTAGTTCAGTTAATTTTACTTTGTGTTTATTAAGTTTTGGAATTGCAAATTCGATTAAATTGTTATTGCATGTATTCTTGAATCGGCCTAATTTGGATCAGACTCTCTCTAATTTGGATCAGGCTGCTGTTTAATTTACTTAAAGTAGTTTCAATTTAATTAAATATCTTTTTACACATGAAAAAAAATCCAATATTTTATACTGAATTAAAGAATTAGTTTAGAAAAAAAAAACAAAAAAAAATTACCTTTTAATATTTTATATATTTAATTCGTTATGTTCCTAAAAACCCTGTTTTGCTGAAAATTCTATTTTTGGTAAGGGTATATTATAAAAATCCCGAATTTTATATATATAATATTTGTTATGTTATTTGAATAGATATAGTTTCCTTTTAAGTATATATTATTTTGGAGATATAGAAAAGATTTGATCTTTTCCAATTATTTCCCTATTTTATAGAATATTTGCAAACTACCCTATATTTGGAAGAAAAAATCTTTTATAAAAACTATATTTTTCTGATTTGAAGAATCAGATTAAAAAAAAAAAAAAAATTCGAAAAAAAAAATGTTTCTTATTTAATTATTATTTATTATTTATTTCGAAATTAATTATTATTTTATTAATTAAAAAATAAAACCAAAAAATTAAAAATTATTTTTCCATGTTTACAGAATCAGTTATTTAATATAATTTATTAAATACAAAAAATTTGAAAAATTCAGAAAAGTTTTGAAGTTAAAACTTAATCTTAGTTAATTTTTCAAAGGAAAAAAATAATGTTCTTTCATATATTAATTATTATTTGTTTTTGTATATAGTCATATTTAAATATTTAATTATTATTTAGTAATTAATTAAAATAAATTAAAATAAATTTTGAAAAAAAACTTTTTAAAGGTCAAGCTGAATCTCATTTTGTTCATGAAAGAATAAAAAATATTTTTCTTTTTTTTCAATAGTTTTATTATTTATTATTGAGTTAATTATTTAATTATTATATTAAAAAAGAATTAAAAAAAATTCCTGATTTAAAGAACCAGGTTTTCCTTCTTAAAAGGGAAGTAAAATTTATTTGATTAATTTTTAATTAGTCTCTTAGAAATATTTAAAATACCAATAAAATACTTAAACTTCATTATTTCAGATCAGTCTCATTCTGAAATTCAAACTTAAAATAGTAAAACCCCTAGACCTATTTGTTATGTCATTGTGATGCAATAAAGGATTAACACAGATTACCATGAAAATCCGAGTTTACTTTTTCTCATCTTAATTGTGCATGTTGAGTTTTCAAATCAACATGGATGCTTATAGTAACCTTACCCTAGATTGTTCTCAAACTAATAGAACCGATCCCATAGAGCCACTTTGCGAGTGTTCACCAAGCTTGTGGATGCATTATTGATGGAAAACAGCGATGTCACGAGACTCTGGAAGCTCTAGAAGATGATATCAAAAGAAATTAACAGAAGATGCTAGACTTCTGCAATGAAATGATGAACAGAATTGAGGCCAAAACATGAAATTAGGCGAGTCTATCGTGAGAGCATGCAATGAAGTAGAAAAGGAAGATGAAAACAAGATTGATAATGTTGGTAGCGTTAATACGAAAATGATGGAGGAAAGTTGAAAAGTGAAAGAGGAGCAAGACGTTGTATCCAATCTCACCCTTATCATTTGTCTTTAGATAAATTCCGACATACCTATAAGTATCCTTCCTATGTTCATAGAAGACCGCACCCTTACATATCTAACCCAACTTCTAAGCCTCACTCAGATCTTACCTACATAACCGCTTCTCTGAAAAATAGAGATAGAGCTCAAAGGAGGGGAGTTATTTGAAAACCAACGATGGTTGCTCAAGATAAAAGGACGGTGAGGCCAAGAGAGTAGTCAATCAAGTTAGGGGATTTCGAAATTGAGATTGAGAAAAAGATAGTGCTTAAAGAGGAGTTCAAGGAAGAACCCTTAGTTAGAGATGTTAAGCAGCTCATAGGATTGTTTGAGGAGAATGAAGATCCTTTGGTAGGATCCGACATAAATAAGGACGTTAAAGTTGAGCTTGAGGATAAACCCATAGTTAGAGTTATGGAGGAGCTCGTGGATATGAAGGAGTCTAAGTCATGTATCACCGAGATACAGTTTGATGAGAGTGACAATGGAAAGGACCCTGAATCCGTTAGGGGATCCTTTATGCTGCATTGCCATGAGAGTTTGTTGAGCATTCAAAGTTTAAATCTGAAAGAGTTATCTTTTGTAAAGCAAAGCAAGTGAATTTTTTAGCCCATGACCCCTATGAAACCCTCTTATCAAAAAAGAGGCAAAACTAGTCGAAGGAGAAGTAAGATTAAAGTCATTGATTTGAAAACTCGACTATTTTGTAACTGTTTGGTGTGCTGGAAAGAGTCGGCCATTCTACCATCTAAAAAAGCCCAAAAGACCTCTCGAGAAGAATGAACCGAGACCATAAACAAACACTTGTGGAATAATCAAATGTCGAAAGTGTTGAGGAAGAAAGGGTGACGAAACTTTTTTAGTCTACCACCTGATAGAGGTAAGTAAAAGTTGGCTTTCCTAATTGTTCTTATCAAATGTGAGCCATCCATCTGTTTTTTGTTTTATTTATCTTTTATATATAATGTGTAGTCCTGTGTTTGAGTCTGCATGTTTTTTTAGTTTTTAGCATGCTAATCAAAGTTGACATTTTAATGATCTCTCTAGTCAGTGACGACACTGTCCGAGCTAGTTGGGGGATGGGGTACATCATCGTTGATTGCATGTTAATTGAGGAGAAGTTTTCAAAATTTTACTTGTGTTTTGTGTCAAAAACCCCGATATTTTTGTATTCTCTTATTTGTATCTCTCAAAGAGTTTTTAAGGAGTTAGCATTACTATTAGTAATTATTCTCTACCACACAAACCTTGATGTTTTGTTGAGTGTCTTTATTAGACAGATATATTCAGTGGAAAGATGATAAAGATCTCAAGAAGGATAGCAGATTTGATATACAGAGGGATGATGTAACTTAATCACTTGCATTTTCCGATGCATATAAGGTTCTCGATGCGACATTGCACACTAAGGTATATTCATTCTATAATCTGAATAAATTCTTGCTTTTATTATTTTTGTACATATTTTTCATGTTTAAGCTATTTTGGTTTAGTTGTATATATTTGTGGTATGATTGCATGTGTCACATTTTGCATGATAGAAAATTAAAAAAAAATTGGAAATCTATTATTATACGTGAACATGTGGTGAGAATTTGAAAACTGGAAAATACTTATATCATTTTATGGTTTTAAATCTTTAGATATATCTGGTTTGTTATTAATTATTTTGCTCACACTAATTTAGGGAGGTTTAATATTGTAAAAGTTGCATGCTAAATATATTCTAATAGTGTATTGGTGATTATCAATTTTCATGCGACGGTCCCTAAAAATTGCAAATGATATATGTTTTATAAAACCCAAATATTACTTGATTACTTATGTAGTGGGTCTCGCTTGGTTACGCTTGCCTTGCGACTCTGTTTAGGGAGTGGATAATGCTGTTTTATTAAAACGATCACGAAGCCTTCAGGCCTATATATAGAAATATTTATAATAATCTGTAGCAATAAGCCTTCTATTGAACATCATCTCTAGGTAAAGTACTTGTTTGCAAACAAGGAAAAGTTCGATGAGAACAAGGCAGGTTGCATGGAGCTATAAAGGAGGAATGGCAGTTAAAATACTGGAGGATGAAAGAAGCCAAAGTGCTCAAAATATAAGCCAAGGGGCTAATATATATATGATAAAAAAAACAAAAAGAAGCCTAAGAGCTAAAATGCCAAAGCGAATATGGATTCATGAGCATAAAAAACAGAAGCGTGTAAGTGAAGTAGCATGGAGGTATGCATATTATGTTATAAAAAATAAGAAATGGTTAAGTTTAATAAAATAGCGATTTGTAGATGTTTTCTCAAAATAATTGTCGAACTACGGAATATCGAATATACACTTGATGGTATATAGACCAGCATCATATGCAATATTATCCCAAACTATTTTGGGTTGAGAGGCATTTTTAAAAACAAACCCTATGTATCTTTAGAAGTCTTACCATGTTTTGATATAACTATAAAGTGTTTGCACTTTCTTGTTTTCAGGTGATCTTGTAAGATTTGAGGAGGGTTTTGTAACATTAGGGAGACTTATCTTTTTTTGGGTGTCGTTCTAGTAAACCCTCATGAGACGACAACTCGTCCTTTTATTCTTAAAAGGTTTAAAGGCTTGTTGCACATGCTAAATGCAACCGTGATTCCTACGAAAGTGAGTTAGGATTTTTTTATTTTTGTTTTATTATTTAGATACTCAAGTTATTCCACCTAGTTACCGCTTGCGACACTCGAGGGCGAGTATCGAGCTAGTTGGGGGGTGTGATTTGACCTAGAATAAGTCATTTTCTTGCCTTAATTATATTATTAAATTCAACTTTATATTGCGTAAATAGGTGTTATTATATCATTTTACTGTTTTTAAGTATTTTTTAGACCATGTATCTAGTTTTAGTGAACATTTCCCTTTTTAGGTGCATTTATGTGAAGAATGGAGTTGAAAGAACTCAAGATACAAGTTGAAAAATCTAAAGGACCTAAAAGAAGAGGATATTTTTTTTTAGGTTCTGTCTCCAGTCATAAACCCTCCCTTTAATATAATCTTTCTCTTTAATTATATTATTGGTGTTTTTAATTTATCTTTCTTTCTTTACGATGTTTCTCCCTATAGCATCATCTTTCTACCATTGTTACTGAGTTTTCAAAGCGATTTATTCTCCCTAAACTTTGCCTACTCGGTAATATCCTTCTTTCCCTTATATTTTATTTATTGTTCCTATATTTATTCATCCGTTCTTATTATTGTTTTAGCTAAGGTTTTATTCATGAAACACAAAAGAAGATCACATCAGCAGAGCCATCGAAAGGCTCGATACTCCACCTCGGAAGCATACCATTTCTCTTTTATAAGAGCACAACCCTATCAGGATAGACCTTGAGGGACACGACTCCCCCTCGAGACACATTATTACTCTTCAGGAGGCCACTTCATCGCTTATTCACAATCCTTGCTTCCCAATATCGGGGCTAGCGAGGAATCTAATAGTTCTGAAAGAACGACAGCCATGAAGATACTCCAAGGGAGAGGCCTTATCATCATTTCTTCATGACCCTCACCGCCCAAGATTGGGGCCAGCGGGGAGCATGAGACGAAGCATCGAAGATTCTCCAAGGATGAGGTCTCATTATCTAGAAGTCTCAACATGAAGTAGAAGAGTCATGTGAGTTAAACTTGAACCTCACAAAGGCGACCAGCCCGGTTTGAAGCACATGTCCCCCACCTTAAAACACGATCACCTTGATAGATTGTTAAGGTTGGCGAGGATATAACCATAGAAGAAATTACGAAATCACAAAAAGAAGAACAGTACAAAAAATTCAAAGTGTTATTCGAAATCTAACCGATAGACGACACTAGGGAGGTGAGAAGCATGCTCCTCCCAGTGAGTATGTTCCTCGTAGAAAACACTCTCCTCCCAGCGAGCACGCTCCTCCTAGCGAGTCGCTCCTCCCTGTGACGACACTCCTCCTTATGAGCACGCTACTCCCAAATATCACTCCTCCCTGCAAGCACGCTCCTCCCAGTGAGTCGTTCCTCTCAGCAAGCAGGCTCCTCCTAGGAAACAAATTCTTTCAGTGAGCTTGCTTATCTCAGGAACCATGCTCCCCCGAAGAAGTAGTAATGTCCCATACCGGGAGGGGAAAATCATTGGATTACGAGGCATGTTCCGCAATTGTCAGGAGCCACGATCAGCATATACACTACAATCCCGGGTCTAGGGAGCAAACCTCTCTTGACATCATGGGGCTTGCATCCCACAAATAAAGAACCATGCGCCTCCCATACCGAGGAGCACAACTAATCGGATCAGGTGGCACGGTCCGCATATATAACTAGCCCGAATCCAAGGAACAAGCCCCTCTGACATCATGGAGTTTCCCTCATGCATATCGAGAAGCATCTCCCCTTCCGATCGAGAGACATTTCTCCCATACTAGGTGGCACAAACCATCAGCGATTAAACCTTCTGAGAGGAATTGAAGACAGTTCTTATTTGAAATTAGCATCACCGATTGACCAAGAAGGCATAAGACAACTATCTGTAACGAAGATAATAGTCCAAAAAAAGTACATAAAGTTTATTGAAGACTCGTCGACAATCGAAAATGGTCCCCTTTTACGATGAGAAGCTCGGACTAATACGAGACGAATATAGGTGCATATAAATAGGTGCACCTAAAATAATTCGACCTAGAGAAGAGCCAGATCTGGTAGGACTTCTCGAGTCATTCCACCACCGTTGGGGATATCCCTGCCCGATCTCAAGAGGCCTATCTCTGTGGTGACCTCTCGATCAGTCCCATCCTGCAACATCCCTTTATGGCAGAATTCGACGCCTGAGAGTAGGGACTATGAAGATCAGTCATCACCAAGAAAAAGGTCACTATCCTCATCGATGCCTCTTTGACAAGTTCGACGATAAATGGTCACCCAAAGAAAGAAATAAGAAGACCCGCAACCCATATGGAGCAAGATTGCAATCTTCACCAGCTGCATTTCGACATTTCCCTTGTCAAGGCACACTCCCAAGACATGGGGAGAAGCATGATGGAACATCGACGTCAGCATTCATCTCACACTATCTGAGGCCCAGACATTGGCCTTAGGTAAGCTGAATGTTTAAAAGAAAAAAGAAGACTTTCGAAGAAAGAAGCCACATAAAAGCCAATATAACCTCTTCGACGAGGGGATTAGCTACCCCTCGGGGCCGCATAGGCTCGCATCAGAGAGGTTTATCTAGCCTCGTAGATCTTTAGCCTCTCCCTCGAGGCAATTACCTCTCTTCAGAGAAGTCCAGTCGCTTTTGAGCAAAGTCTCGAAGCTCTACCTCGAGGCAAGTTACTTTTCTTCAGAGAAGTTCAGTCTTGTTTTAGGAAAGTTAGTCTCTTTTCAGAGATATCTCTAAGCCCTCACTTGAGGCAATTACCTCTCTTCAGACGAGTTTAGTCCCTTATAGGGGATGTTTATCTCTTTTAAGAGATCTATAAGTGCTCATGAGAGGTAGTTACCTCTCTTCAGAGGAGTTTGGTGCCTTGCAAGGGATGATTATCTATTTCAAGAGATCATTAAGTCCTCTCTCACGCGAGGCCATTACCTCTCTTCAGAGGAATATAGTCTCTTTTCAGAGAAGTTAGTCTCTTTTCAGAGGAGTTTAGACCCTTTCCAAGGAAACTTATCTCTGTTCACAAATCTCTAAGCCCTCCCACGACATGATGACCTCTTTTCAAAGGAGTTTGGTCTCTCTAGAGATGTTCAACTCTCTTCGGACCAAGAAAATAGTTCACTGAGGAGGGGGAGACAGGTGGACAATAGTCCCCAAGCAGACCGGATTCATTCTTTATTCCACAACCGATTCAAGGACAACGGTCGGGGTCTATCCCTACTGTCCGTCAAGGAACATCAAGACAATAGAACTCGACAAAAGGTACTGGTGTGACATTTATGACTTAAACTCTCCCAAAGAGGTGGACAACATTCGACTTCGAAGAAGGGGAAGGAAATTCAAACTACGAGAGTCCAATTCTCGTACTCCCACAGTTGGGGAGCTGTTGATGAAGGTTAAAATTTAGAGTTAAAACTCTGCAACGATTGTAATACATGTGGTCTAACCTAGCAATTAATGACCCTTGCGAGGGGGACAGTTAGGGTTTTCACCCATCCTCCTGAGGAGCTGACGTGTGAGATAAGCGCAGGAAGATATTGATAAGGCACTATCAAGAAGAGAATATCATCATAAAGAAAGATGACATCAAATCTACACGGAAGACGTCCCATAAGGATATTGTCTAACATTAAATATATATTTTTTATCGCACAAGGAAACAGAATCTCCAATAGAGATCATGCCTCTCTACGAGGAGTATTACTCTATCCCTTTGGACCAATATATACGGGGTTCCGAGAGGGAGGAAATACCAAGAGAAAGTGTGTCTTCACCCCAATTCATATATAGCGAGGATCGTGACCCTCATGGAACCTCTCCTTGAGGAGGTCGGCAGCAACACTCTTCCACAAGAGCAAGTCAAAGTGGGCGAATATACATGGAAAGATATAGAGAAAATCATTATAATATATCCTTGATAAGTCAAAAGATATAATATAGCATGATAAAATATGACTGCCAAGATTGTGCAAGATTTAGTCCATCCGCCTATATAAGTAGTTCATTAACCACGAAGAAGGGGATCCAATCTCTACACATCTCTCTACAAATATACACTAAATACGGATATCTCTAAACCATACTTCCATTAAACATTTTATATTATTATATTGTACACACCATAAGAGGTTGACACATCCTTACAACTCCTCCGGGTGAAAGAGGGTGAACGGTGGTCAAACCACCAAGTCGCCCTTGATATTAGATTGAGTGCGCATATATTACATAACTACAAGTGAAGAAGGCAGGCAAGCCCTACAATGGAATTTTACTATTGGCTCAAAGCACCGGAAAGTCCGTAAGCGTGACAACAACGAAGAACACGGGTAAAACCTTATAAAGGAGTTTTCCTATTAGTTCCAAGCTTGAGAGCTCAGACTCACGCACTGGACATAATTTTTAAGTTCCATCGGGTTCATTTCATCATTGGGTTCACTTATTTTGCAACAACTAACTCATACATTTATATAATTTGTAATCACATTGTATGATGAGAAATATTTGGATAAGTAGTAGAATAAATGTCAACCATTTTTTGTCGTCATCTCTTTTAAATTAAAATTTTATGGTTCTAATATTAGAAATTTATAATATCGTATCGTACTTAAACATTTAGTTTTCTTTAACCCACTAGAAGTATCTTAATGTAATAGATCCCACACTATCATTAGAAGGTGCATGGTTTGAGTCTTGTTAAGTGGAGTAGGTCAGAAATCTCTTGTGCTCCTTAATAAGAATTAAAAATAAAAATATTGTGTTTTTAACTTGGTTCTTCTATGGTTCTCAAGAGGTGTCATGTACAAATTGCTAAATTAAGTTATGAGTAAGCCAACTAACCTGATACTCGACACTTAGAAAATAGAGGGATTTTAGTTTGCGGTTGCATTGATTTTCTTATTTTCTGAAATAGCTGAGTAGTGTTTTTACCCTTTTTTTTCTTGTGAATTATAGAAAAAAAATGGTACCATTGTGTAGGCACTGAAAAATGCCAACATGCGAAATGGATTCTTATACGGAAGGTTCTTGGTATTCCGAATCCGTTCTTATACATGTATTTATGTTTTTTTTATGGAAACTTTACTTTTCCCACTACAAGAAATTATATCAACTTTTACACTATCGTTAAATAGTTTAACAGTTTAAGTTTCTATCTTTTTTAGCCTATCTCATTTGTAAACGGTAAACATTGTGAGAAATATGATGCTAAAGCGATCTGAAGATCGTCGAACATGGTTATGCATTATGAACTTGAGAGGGTGTCATGCTAAGGACTCATTGACGGAGAAATTTGTAGTGTTTTCTCCTATTACTTCATACTTAAGTAGCCATGTTATCTTATAGAGAAAAAAGAACCGAATCTCTCTCTCTCTTTTCAAAATACCTCAACCCTATATTTCTAAACACCCCGCCGCCGCCCGGGGTGGGAGCTTGCGGCGCCGATCACCTACACATGGGCCTTTTATCCTCCTCTCTCCTCTAATTTCTTCCCATCCCCTCCATCACTTCTTCCGCTACCCCATCCATTTCCCATCTCCTCCCACTCCCCCTTTTTCCCGATCTACACCCTCCGCCATCAATGGCAGTGTAGATCCGAGCTCACCTCCTCCTTTTCTCTTATCTCACCCTTCCCTCTCTTCCCACCATCTCCCTTTTTCTATTCTCATCCCCACCATCTCCCTTTCTTAGTAGTCCCGATATCTTTTTAATTTTCTCCCCCTTTTAACCCTCCTAATGATCATCTTATAAAATTGTTTGGGGGTCAATAGTAATGATTAGTGTAACTTTTTCGCGATCAAAACAGTGTGACCACCATTGAGACCACCTTACAATATGAGACTTGGTTTGGGATGATTGTATTTTGAGAATCTCGTCTCCGTAGGACTGCTTAGATCGGGTTGAAAAGTGTGATGGCATCCTAATTATTATTACAATGCCGGACAGAGATGGATACTCTTATATATTTTGGAACTTCCTTGACATATGGTATGGTATGTTACCCTTTTAATCCTTGATGACTGATGGTAGATCTGGTTTATCCCCTTTACAAGTATTAGGCAAATTATACGATATGATTTTGTCTCCCTACATTATATGAGTATTGAAGGTGCTTGTCTGGATCGCAATGGGTAGAACATATATTTATTGGTTGATATCTGTGTGGTTTTGTAAAAATCTTTCGCTTACGGTTTTGTTCTCTTGGGTCCTTCTGCTTGATTGGTGTGTTTAGATAGGGTTTATTTGTGTGTTGGCACCCCGATGGTGTTTTTCTCGGCCTAGTTTGAATGGGATCTCTTCTGGACCTCACATGTTGCTTTTGGCACGACATCCTCAGCCATTTTCCACATTCGATGACTCGTGGCACGCTCGACAAGATTTCTGTGTTGTTTTTACCGTCGAACATGGCTTCTTGTTAAGACGTCCCTAACGGATTGTCTATAATAATCTGGATCAGGACACCTATCCCGAGTTGCTGTTGCTTAAATGCAAGATATTATTGTTCATTCTTTGGTTGTAGTTTCTTTGGAAAATAAAGAAAAAAATGAAAAATAAAAAGTAAAAAGAACGCATTACTCATCCATATGAGATATTAAATGTAAAGTTTGAAGGAAAACAGTACAAGCTTAGTTTTTGTCAGTTTTTTACAAGGCAAAATTTAACTGAAAGCATAAATTTTATCGGCATAAAAAGTTCGAAATTTGTTTTTGTTTTTTTTTTCAAATTTAAGCTTTAAATAGAGTCTTTTTTATTTGAAGCAAGCTTTTTAAAAACATTAGTATTTTTTTTTTACAAACAATATTTAATTAAAACAACACGGAATATGATAGTCCAAAATAACACCGACCACAAGGCTTGGATCACAACCTTAAGGGCACGGACACTTTTGCGATACCAATATCTTTTCTTTGTCCATCACCGTTGAGCATAACGTTTTGATCAGGTCTGCATTGAACAAATCCTGCAGATGCTAATTCAATATATTCAGGGAGCACACTCCCTGTGGAGCCAATCTGGGGTATTCTCTCTCCGCTTTTGTTATGATTTCCCCCTCCTCTGACAGATGAGGATTTGTATGTATCATCTATTTGGCTCACAGGATACTCATGGTGGGATTCAATGGCTGCACAATCATGTTTATTCGTAAAAATTTCTCCCCTCCAAATGGTTCACAGATATCCTTTGCTGCTCGTACCAACTTTGCTTTCCGATTGATCAACCAGTTTTTCAGCTGAGAAGTAGTAACCTCAGAACCATGAATACTCACATGTTCAGCCCACGAGAGCAAAGAAGCAGCATTGGTGCATGTCATGTTCTTTCAAGAATGTCATCTCAATTACGTACGGTAATCTGTTTAGCATTTAAGAGTGCCATGTAACCCAGTTTCTTAGTGAATGTTGCTGATGGAAGCTTCCATCAAACTTTCTTTTCTCATTTTAGACGGACAACAAAATAAAAAAGAAACTTTTTACGAGTGAATTTCATTAAGATTAAGAGAAGCCACTCGGAGTTCATACAAAGTTGGTTTAGAAGTCCTTTAAATAAAAATGTGGTTTTCCCCACCAATTATAAAAAAAAATGTGTTTAGAAGTCCTTAATATGACACAATAGTAAAATTAGCCAATATAAAGAAGAAGAAGAGTTTGAAAAATCATACTAAAAATTAAAGAGGGAAATAGCAATACCAGGGTTTTTTTTTTCTGAAATGAAATGAACATCGATCAGTAAGAATCTCCTATCAACCATCTCTTTACCCATCCCCGGAACAAATTTATATTTAAAATTTAAGTACGTTGCCAATGGAAAACGAGAAGGTGTGTTACGTTGAATCCAAACATAACTTGGTATTGAATCTGTAACGATCGATAAATTTGAAGTTATGCCGGATCAGCCAATATATAGGCTAAGAAAAAATGGTAGGTTTAGTACTACAAGCTGCATTTGTATAGGATAATGATAATAATCTATATATTATTAACCTTTAGGGTTTTCTGCGAATTAGATTTGGACCTATGATTCATGATCATATAGATCTAGATATATCTAATCTGCTTTCAAATAAAATTAATTCGCAAGAAATTTAAATTATTATTTTCTAGGGTTTAATTAGATCATATTTCTTAGATGAGATATGGTATAAAATCTAAAAACATTACCAATTTCAAAAAAGTAGGCAAATGATATAAAAGAAAAACATTCATCATAGGAGTAGTGATTATGATTAAAAAAAAAAAGGATCTGTATGCGTACAAATGATAAACAATCAGTCATCTATAGTTCTTAACAAAAAGATAAAAAGAAAACCCAATCATTATGAAAAAGATGACAAAACTTTCACATATTACATCTTTTAATAATGTTTGAGGTTACAAAGATTATCGCCAAAAACATTTCCTGTAGATATACATTTCAATTGTCAAAAATACGCAAAAACTGAGAGGCATTGCGATCGCTTTAATCTATAAATTCTGTTTCATATGACCAAAATAAGTATATAACTCGATTAATGTCAATAATTTGATAGAGGGGCATGCATTGATTGGCTTACAATTTCTGAAATTCTTTAGCTTCAACCGAAAAGAAAAAAAATTCAAAATCGAGATTCATAATAGGTACACGCCAAAATGTATAACATATCTCAGAGAATCATGAGTAAAATAATGAGGTCCTAGTCATGAAACGGATTCTATGATCACATTTGATCATAGCTCGTCCAGCCAAATCCGTAGTTCTGTGCATAATAAGCTCACCTTCACCACCTTGATTTTCCGATGAAAATATCCCTGCTCCCATATTCGGACTACCCACCATGAACGCGTGTCCAATTCCCCTACTTGAGATTCCGCCATATTCTTGCTCATTTCCACCAACATTAAATCATCTTCTTAGGTGCACCAGCATTGCTCTGATTAGTAGGGTTGTTCCGAAGCCAATGTTTCCTGAAACATTGTTATCAAAATTAAGTCAGGTTTTTTCTATAACATTAAGTAGGGATTTAAAGTGGAATTATCATTGTTAGGATTCTCATCCCAAGGGTTTTTAATTTAAGAGAGAGACTTCGAATGACTATCACCACCAAACAAACCTGGTTCGATTTTTACTTATTTTAAGCAATTAATTGAAATGGCATCATAATTGAGCCAAATGGAAAGAGCCTCAAACTAAATACTAGGAACCAAAAGAAAAGAAGTCGACAAAATAAAGAACCATTTGAACTTACACATCTGTAACATGACGGCATTACAAATCGATAATAACATTCAACAATCGAAAAACCTAATCATATTCATAAAATTAAAAACCCATGTCCAAACAAATATTTATTCACTTTTAACCTCTTCTTTTTATCGCAAGGCTCAACAACTCCTTAGTTGTTATAACTTATTTAGAGGTTCGTGGTCTTCCGCATCTTTCTTAGGCTTATAAGAACATTGAATAATATTTTTCATTTGAGATCTCTCCACACTACTCTTGCTCTCCTTGCCAATTGCTCTTTGTTTTACCAGTTGCTCTGCCATGGCATCATCATATTTTTCAATAGCACTAGGCTCAAAACCCGGAGAATCAATAGGTATTTGTGGTCTTATAATCAAGGCAAAATAAACCACAAATGTTTCAACTTGTTAAGTTATACCATTTTAATTCTGTTATAGTTGGAAAGAACAAAATTGTTCAAGAGCCAAATTGAAGCTCTTCTAGAAATCACTTGTGTTTACCGGTCTCTCTTATATCAAACTAAAAAGAGAGGATCTTTAGTTCTTTACTCTTTAATGCTATAGTAATAATTTCAAAAGTATCTTACTTACGACCAATACTGAACTTGAAAAGAGATCTAGGGAGAATCAACACTTCATTGTCTTCACGATCATGAGCAATTGTGTTTACTCGGGAAACTGTAATTTAGTGATTAAATTACATAATTGAAAAATAATAACAATGCTAGAATATTATTGTGATGTTAATAATCTTCTCCCGAAACAAGACTACTAGACCTTCCGTTTTCACTTTAGTGGTTCGGTTAGACTTAAATTTTGGTGTTTATGGGCTATATTTATCTTTTGTATTTAGATCTTCTTGATGCGAGATTTGAGAATAAGCATGTTGGTTGTAAAATGTTTGTTTGGTCTATTTCGATTTATATCTAATTTTCTTACTTACATGGCGTCCGTCAGCTTCGATCAATCCATTGTTTAGCTAGAAAATACGTGTTACCAAACCACACTATTTCTTTATTTCTTTCTTTTTTATATGTAGTATTATTTACCTTCCAAATATTAGAAAATGGTAAAGGAGTGACAAGTATTATAAACTTATAATCAGTTTGTAATATTTGGCACTCCTTTACCATTTTTTCTTTTATTGGAAGGTAAATATTCTATATATAAAAACATAAAGAAATAAATAAATAGTTTCGTTTTGTAACAGTGATTTGCTAGCTATACCTTAGATACATCGAAGCTGAAGCACATCATGTAATTGACCAAATTATATATAAATCGAAACAAAACAAATAGACATTTTACAAAAAAGGTGCTTATCCTCAAATCTCACAACAATGAGTATAAATACAAACGATAAAAATTGTCCGTAAACACCAAAAATTAGGTCCAACCGAACCATTAAAGTGAAAACCGAAGTTTGAGTAGTATACATTCGAGAGAAGATTATTAATATCGCAATAATATTCTAGCATTATTTTTATTTTTTTTCATTTATGTAATTTAATCACTAAATTACAGCTCCCCGAGTAATCACAAATGCTCATGATCAGGAAGACGATGAAGTGCAGATTCTCACCAAATCTCAGTCCCAATTCAATATTGGTCGTGAGGAAGGTACTTTCGAATTTGTTACTATAACATTAAAGAAAGATAAAATTATTTTTTGTCTTAAATGAGACCGGTAAACATAAGTGTTTTTAGAAGAGCTTCCATTTGGCCCTTGAACAACTTTATCCTTTTCTGCTATGATGGAATTCAAATGGTATAAGTTAACAAGTTCATACATTTGTGCTTTTTTAGCTCGATTATAGGACATCAAATACTTATTCATTCTCCGGGTTTCAAACATAGTGCTATTGAAAAATATGATGATGTCATGGAGGAGCAACTGGTAAAAGAAAGAGCAATCGTCAAGTGGGGCGAGAGCACTGTGGAAAGGTCTAAAATGGAAGATGTTATTCAAGGTTCTTCTAAGAATAAGAAAGATGAGGAAGAACATGATCCTCTGAATAACTTAACAACTAAGGAGTTATTAAGCCTTGCTACAAAGAGAAGAGGTTAAAAGAGAATAAATCTTTGCTTGGACTGGAATTTTTAAATTTATGAATAAGCTAAGATTTTTCGATTGTTGAATGATAGAATCGATATATAATGTCATCACGTTATAGATGTGGAAAGTCAAATGATTATTTACTTTCTCAACTTTTGTGCTTTGGTTCCTAGCTAGTCTCTAGTTTTAGGACCTTTATGTTTGGCTCGATTATGATGCCATTGCTACTAATTGCTTAAAATCTATAAAAACCATACCAGATTAATTTGGTGGTGAAATTTGTTCAAAGTCTATGATTAATTTGGTGGTGAAATTTGTCCATGGGGAGTGGTCTAACTATATAAGCTCATATATTTTCAATGGAAAATGAAGGTGGTGAAGGTGAGCTTATGCACAACAACCATGTGAACTATGGGCTTGACTTGACGAGCTATGATCAAATGCGACTACATAATCCATTTCATGATTTATGGAAAGACTAGGACATCATTATTCACTCATGATTCGCTAAGGTACGTTTTACATTTTAGCACGTGCTGGTTGTTGATCTCGATTTTGAATTTTTTTAATCCTTTCTGTTGAAGCTGTAGAATTTCAAGAATTATCAGACAATGCATGTCCGTCTATCAAAGTATTGACATTAATCGAGTTATATACTAATTTTGGTTATATGCAACAAAATTTACATATTAAAGAGATCAGAATGCCTCCCATTGTTTGCGTGTTTTTAACAATTGACATTATATATAAGTGTATTTAAAGAAACATAAAGTATATAATTTCATGACAAATTAAATATATAAGAACGGATTTAGAATACCATGAACCTTCAGGATAAGTGTCTATTTCACATGTTGGCATTTTTTACCATCAAATTAGCAACACTCGGTTTACCATCAATATATAAACAGAGGTTTTGATGTTTATGACACTTTATTGTATGGAATTATCACACCACATGAAAATAAAATACGTTGGTCTCTAACCCTAGATGAAGGTTCCACATGGACTAGCGGAAACTTGTTTAGAAACTCTACAACTAGTGATGGCGGTTAAAATATAGGGAATAAATTCCCTATTGTTCCTAATATATGGGATAATTCCTAGTATTCAACCTAGTATTAATTAATTGGCAATTATCGGCCCTTTCAAGGAGGACAGTTAGGGTCCCCCCTGAGGAGCGTTAGGGTCCCCCCTGAGGAGCTAGTATCGGAGATAAGCATGGATAGATACTGATAAGAAACAATCGGGAAGTAAATATCATTATAAGGAAAGAAGACTCCAGATACATACGGGTTATATCCCATAGAGATACAATCAGACAATAAAGATACATTCTTTATTTTACAAGAAAACAGAATCTCATACGAGATTCTGCCTATCTACGAGAAGCACAGTTCTAGCCCCTCAGACCAGTGATATATTGTGTTTGAGAGGAAGGCGATATTAATTGCAAGGGGTTTCACCACCAACTTACGTATCACGAGAATCGTGGTCCTCGGGTATTCTCCTACCCGAGGAGTAGAGGCATCATGGTACATTCATATGAGCAAGTCAAGTCGGAGGATCAATATGGAAAGATATAAAGGGATTAATACAATATGACTCGCAGATGGCTACAATATATTGTGATATTATTAGATATGATTGCAAGATTGTGCCAATCAAAAATTTAGTCCATCCGCCGATATAAAAGCTCATTGACCACGTAAACGCTATCCAAGTGAACATTAAATACAAGTATCTGTAAAACCTATTCATATTCAATACACATTAAATATATCACATACAATCGAATAAAGAGGATGAACGGTGGTCAATCCACCAAGTCTCTATTGATCTTAGTTTGATTGTGCAGATTTTACGTAGTTAAAGGCTAAGTACGCGGGCAAGCCCTAGAACAGAATTTTCCTATTAGTTCCAAGCACGCGAATCTACGCAATCGCTTGACCTAATTTTCGAGGGTTATCAACTACCTTGATTCGGATGACCTCTGTTGCTTTGGAAACCACCTAACCGACTAGAAAAACTGCCATATCCTCGATTATTTTGATTGTTTTAAATTTTGATCTTTCATTGAAGTCACCTCAGTTACTATAGCCTCTACCGTTTCCAAAGTTCCCTCCACGGCCTCTATTTCTCTCGTTTCTGAACATCGATCCCGTTCCAATTGAGAAAACGTCCCGGTGAGTCACTCTAGAATGGAAATATTAAACATGTATAGATAAACTATTTTTTTCTCCCACAAAGTAGTTACCTGGAAGTTGGTCAAATACATTCGGAGTGAGGAACACTCCTATATATTATCCAATCAACTACCGATCCTTTCCATGGAGAAAAACATCTATGTCCTGCAGGTGCATAGTTGTATTATTGGTTAGATCCTTACCTCTCTGTAATCAGATTAAGGTATACAAGCACATGAACTATACCTAATGACAATAATTTGATCAAAGCAGTATTTTATGTTTTGAAAGTGAACTTTTTCCTATCAGGTATGAGTTACTAAAGGTATCAATTCTTCTAGTGATCAATTAAGGTTATGTATGTGTTGTAGTGACTCAGATATTGAAAATATTTAGACATTATCAAACCCATCAATCTTATCTAATAAACGAAGACATTCGTGTACCGTGTATACTAGTTGTGTAAAAATCCAATAACATGTTTAGAAATAACAGGCATGTAGTAGAAACAAAAAACTTTCATAAATATACGAGTGCTGGTAAAGCAAAACCGCTTTTCTGAAATCAAATTAGCAACGATCGCCATAAATTTGCTACCAGCCTCTTGTAAGTTTACCAATATTGGATTTCTTTTTTTGGAAAGATTTGTAAATGCCTGCTAAACATGGGGAAAAAAGAATTACATCCCAGTATCACGATACAAAAAATAGTATTCCTCTCTTGACCCCTAAATTTATAAATCATTCAACCACATTTAAACAGAAGCCACTTTTAAATAATGCCAACAAAAAAGCTAGAATGGTAAATAAAGAATATTACAGCTATACCACTGAAGATACTATCAATAATTTATAGCCAATAAGACATAAGCAAGAGCAGGGTTCTCTAAGAGAAAAAATACAAAAATACAAAAAAAAAATGTGTTTCTACAATACACCAGCATATGGAAAACAACAATAGTCAATGGTCATTAGAAAATACGTTATACCTTAGTATCATCATCGGATAGAGGGGAGAGAGAGAGGGAGGGAGGGAGAGAGAGGGAGGGAGAAAGAGAGAGAGAGAGATTTTCTTTGGTGGTAAATCACTATGAAGGGATTCCTGTATACATTTAATAGAAAAATATCAAATATTAACAAATTATGATTTTGATTCATGTATACATTCAATAGAAGAAATTAATTACAAATAACTTTAAGTCTATAACTATGTACAACTAGTTGCCTTTATCATTTATGGTTAACATTAACTTACATTAAAACTTATATAAATGATAAAATAATAATTTCTCTTGCACACAACTAGGGTCGATGTATAAATTCAAATGTTTGATCAATACGATAATATTTCTTTAAAAACCCCTTTTATAAACATGTGGTCTAATCAATATCATAAATTATTATTCCTCTAGAATTTCAAAAATAGTTAGGATAATTTACTAAATATTATTTGTATTTACTTTTTCTTGAAATAAAGTTGAATTCATATGTATTGATTATAAATGGTTCATTTCATCATTGGGTACACTTATTTTGAAGCAATTAACTCATACATTTATATAATTTGTAATCACATTGTATGATGAGCAATATTTGGATAAGCAGTAGAATGAATGTCAACCATTTTTTGTCGTCATCTCTTTTAACTTAAAATTTTATGGTTCCGATATTAGAAATTTATAATATCATACCATACTTAAACATTTAGTTTTCTTTAAGCCCCTAGAAGTATGTTAGTGGACTAGAGCCCGCACTATCACTAGAAGGTGCAGGGTTTGAGTTTTGTTAACTGGGGTAGGTCAGAAATCTCTTGTGCTCCTTAATAAGAATTAAAAAGAAAAACATTTTGTTTTTAACTTGGTCCTTCTATGGTTCTCAAGAGGTGTCATGTACAAATTGCTAAATTAAGTTATAAGCCAACTAACCTGATACTCGTCACTTAGAAAATAGAGGGATTTTAGTTTGCGGTTGCATTGATTCTCTTATTTTCTGAAATAGCTGAGTAGTGTTTTTACCTTTTTCATTCTTGTTAATTTAGAAAAAAGTGGTACCATTGTGTAGGCACTGAAAAATGCCAACATGCGAAATGGATTCTTATATGGAAGGATCTTGGTATTCCGAATCCGTTTTTATATATGTATTTTGTCATGTAATTATATACTCTATGTTTTTTATAGGAACTTTTCTTTTCACACTACAAGAAATTATCTCAACTTTTACACTATCGTAAATAGTTTAACAGTTTAAGTTTATATCTGTTTTAGCCTATCTCATTGGTAAACGGTAAACATTGTAAGGAATATGATGCTAAAGTAATCTGGAAACCGTTGAACATGGTTATGCATTATGAAATTGAGAGGGTGTCATGCTAAGGACTCATTGACGGAGAAAATTGTAGTGTTTTCTCCTACTATTTCATTCTTAACTAGCCATGTTATCTTTACAGAGAAAAAAGAACCATATCTCTCTCTCTCCTTTCAAAATACCTCAACCCTATATTTCTAAACACCCCGCCGCCGTCCGGGGTTGGAGATTGCGGCATCGATCTCCTACCCCCGGGCCTTTTATCCTCCTCTCATTTGAGGCTGTTAAGCTCATTCTCTTTCTATATTTTCTTCCATTTTCATATATTTGTGGGATAAATTTTATCAACTTCCTTAATTACCGCAAGGTTTTCAAGTTAGGTACTTTTCTTTGATACTTGTTTTTGATTTATCTGATACAACTTTAAGTATTTTTGCATGTTTATAGTCGATAACTCTTAAATTGCATAGTTTATATTGTTTGGAAAACTCACTTAATCAAACACAGCCGAAATTTGCTGGATTAAACACGTTAAGATTTCATCAGTCTCTTGCCCCTTTTTTTTTAATAAAACATTTTATTAATACATGCAACTTTTGATTGTCTGATGAAGACTTATGGGTTCCTCACCCCAGATTTCTGGTTCAATACTCGCTTTGCAAAATCTCCATACCAAGAATACACAGACCTCTTGGCCCAGCCCACATCCAAGGTTTATATCGAAGCAGTGTTTGCAGAATCTTGATCTCCCAAGTTACTTTCAAAAGACAACTATATATAGATGGTATTCCGGTTGAACTTTTAAGTACATTAGTATCTTTGTCATTTTGCAGTTGGATCTCTTTTAGGTGGGGCAAGATATTCGAGTCTTAATTAATTGCATTACTACGGTTGTATTTTGTTTTGTATTGTGTGTGTGTTTACGGTTATGTTAAAAATGTAAATTTATAAAATTGATATGTTTTACAAAATATTGGACTGAAATGTAATTTAAACTTAAATTGCGTTTAATTAAATTGACGGAGGTAACCATATTAGAAAAAAATATTTAGTTCAATGTCTCAATTGTTAATGTCAATAGTATATTGTACATTTTGTTAATGACTGTTAGTTAGGGTATTAAACATATATTTTGTAAACTCAAAATACTCTGCGTAGAAAACATGATTATATTACTAATACATGTAGGAGATTACAAGCTTAATGGCCTCAAACCTTGCTTCGCCTCTCTGAGTATCTAAAATATCTCCTATGCGTTTTTGTTCATGTCTAATAAAGGAGGCAAAACGGTTTACATATAGACCTGTAGAAAAGAAGCAAGCCATATACGATAAGTTTTAAACCTTTCCGACATACCATAAATGTTGAGTTGTGGAGCCAAATGAGATTTGGTCATGTTTTCTAATTATCTCACATCGCCTTGAATTGTAATAAGAGCCACTATGGGTTCTATTTATATGCCCCAATATCTTGTATTTTAATTACAGCTACACAAACACCTTTGACATATTATAAGTGAGAGAGTTCTAGTTGCGAGAGAACCATAGCTTGTGTTTGAGCTAGATTATGATTGTAATCCTCATTATAATAATATTAAGTATCACGTGTAGCGGCCTGGAGATGTAGCCAATTCGGATGAACTCCGTTATCAAATTGTGTGTGTGCTCGGTTTGAGTTTCTGTCTTTATTTTAGCTCGACTTGATTTCCTAACAAGTGGTATCAAAGCCCGATGTTCGCAGAACTAAGGTCGAACATCGAGAGGAAGATCAATGGCAAACTAAGGTCGAACGTCGAACTTCTCGAACATCGGGATCGAGAAGTTCGACGGGAAGGACTTCGCATTCTGGAGAATGCAAATAGAGGACTACCTCTACGGGAGGAAGATGCATCAGCCACTTCTCCTTGAGGAAAGGCCGACCACGACCACCGAGGAGGCGTGGAAACTCTTAGACCAACAAGTGTTGGGAGTGATCCGCCTAACACTATCTAGGAGTGTAGCACATAACGTCGCAAGAGAGAAGACGACGATGGGGATGATGAAGGTCCTCACCGACATGTATAAGAAACCATCCGTGAACAACAAGGTACATCTCATGCGTAAGTTGTTCAACCTACGCATGGCTGAGGGGACACCTGTCGCGAGTCACATGAACAAGTTCATCGACACCGTAAATCAGTTGGATGCGGTGGAGATAACTTTTGAAGACGAAGTGAGAGCTCTTATACTGCTAGCATCTTTACCGAACAGTTGGGAATTCATACGAGCTACTGTTAGCAACTCAATTGGAAAGGAGAAACTGACTTACAACGGCATCCGAGATTAAATACTCGATGAGGAACTCAAGAGATTAGACATGGGTGAATGCTCAAACGATGAAGCAGCCTTGAACGTGGGTTCAAGAGACCGGGGTAAGGCCAGGGTATGGGACATTAGAGGACGTTCACAATCCCGAGGTAGAACAGGGCAAAGCCGAGGTGGCAAAGATAGCGATCGAATTAAGAAGAATCTTCGATGCTATAACTGCCAGGGTATGGAGTATTTCAGTCATGAGTGCAAGCAGCCGAAGAAGGGTACCGGCCGTGATCAAGTGGCTAATGTTGCGAGCGACGAGGATTCGGGTGACTGTTTAATGCTTGCCGTACAGAGAGATATAGACTCATGGATTCTAGACTCTGGGGCATCATTTCACACAACCCCTCATAAGGATTTACTCGAAAATTACACTGCGGGTAATTTCGGTAAAGTGTATCTAGCCTACGGAGAAGCATTGGATGTTGTTGGAATGGGCGATCTGAAAATTCGCATTCCAAACTGGTCGGTATGGAAGCTAACGAAAGTGAGGCATGTCCCGAGGTTGACCAAGAATCTGATCTCAGTAGGTCAACTCGATGCCGAAAGGCACTCCATTTCGTTTAGCTGTGGAGCTTGAAAAGTTTCATGAGGAGCTATGGTGATAGCCCGAGGGAGCAAGGTCGGTACACTGTACATGACGACCGATGAGGAGTGTACCGTTGCTGCAGCTGTGTCGCAAGACTGCTCGGAATTGTGGCATTGACGGTTGGGTCACATAAGTGAGAAGGGGATGAAAGTGTTAGCGAAGGACAGTAAACTTTTAGGCTTTAAGTCTGTCAACCTCGACATGTGCAAATGTTTCATCTTTGGGAAGAAGGAGAAAGTGAGCTTCCGGAAAGGTGGAAAAGCTCCCAAGGGGGAGATGCTAGCAGTGGTCCATGCAGACGTATGGGGACCATCTCCATCTACCTCAGTGGGAGGATCTCAGTACTATGTGACCTTCATCGATGATTCGATAAGGAAAACATGGGTCTATTTCTTGAAACACAAGTCTGAGGTGTTTAAGAAATTTCAAGAATGGAAGGCCATGGTCGAACTAGAGACCGGAAATAAACTCAAGTGTTTGAGGTCCGATAACGGCGGAGAGTACATTTATGCGAAGTTCGTAGGGTTCTGTGCTCAAAGAGGCATTCGAATGGAGAAGACCATCCGAAGAACGCCACAGCAAAATGGCGTGGCCGAGCGAATGAACCGAACAATCAATGAGCGTGCTAGGAGTATGAGACTGCAAAGTGGATTGCCCAAAGCCTTGTGGGCACATGCAGTTAGCACGGCGGTTTATCTCATTAACCGCGGACCCTCAGTGCCATTGGAAAAGAGAATTCCCGAAGAAGAGTGGATAGAAAAGTCTATCTCTTATGAACACTTGCAAGTGTTCAGTTGTCTGTCATATATCCATGTCGATATAAATGATCATACCAAGCTTGACTCGAAGTCCAAAGTGTGTTACTTTGTGGGGTACGGTGGAGATGAGTTTAGATATCGCTTTTGGGATGGTCAAACAAAGAGGATCATTCGCATTAAGGATGTCATCTTCAACGAAAGCATTTTGTTCAAAGATCGACAAAATGTGGTGGTGGAAGAACACGCGCTCCCGTCCGAGGAAAGTGGTATTGCGACATGAATGTGTTTCCAAGGGAGTTGGAAAATGACACTGAAGATGAGCCAGTGGTGCTCGACAACCCTCCAGTAGATGCTGAAGAGGACGAGGAGCTGTCCCAAACTCCTCGACCTGAATTGGGCCGAGGTCATCGCGAAAGGAGACCTCCTACCCGATACTCTCCTTCCCTGCATTACATATTTCTAAATGCTGCATGCGAGCCCGAAAGTAGAGAGGAAGCTCTGGAGCTGAAAGACTCGAGCAAGTGGGAGCTCGCGATGAAGGATGAGATGAAGTCACTCGAGAAGAATGTGACTTGCCAGTTAGCCGAACTGCCCAAGGGGAAAAGGGCACTGAGCAATAAATGGGTGTTCCGACTGAAGGAGGAACAAGATGGCTCGAAACGGTATAAGGCACGATTAGTAGTCAAAGGGTTCCAGTAAAAGGCAGGAATTGACTACACCGAGATATTTTCACCAGTCGTAAAGCTAACGACTATTCGGCTATTGTTGAGCATTGTTGTAAATGCGAATCTTTATCTTGAGCAGTTAGATGTGAAAACTGCCTTTCTCCATGGAGATCTTGATGAAGAAATTTACATGCTCCAACCTGAAGGGTTTGCCGAAAAGGGAAAGAGAAACTGGTCTGCAAACTGAAGAAGAGCTTATACGGGCTAAAACAAGCACCACGGCAGTGGTATAAGAAGTTTGACAGTTTCATGGTGGATACCGGGTTCGAAAGAAGTGATAGCGATCACTTCTATTTTGTGAAGAGATTCGAGAACTCTTCGTACGTCATACTACTTTTGTACGTAGATGACATGTTGCTTGCCGGGTCGAGCCTTGTAGAGATTAACAAGGTGAAGCAACAGTTGGCGAAACAGTTTGAGATGAAAGATTTGGGTGCCTCAAATCAGATCCTCGGTATGAGGATTTCCCGAGGAAGTGATGGGTCTTTATTTCTGTCGCAAGCCGAATATGTGAAAAAAGTGTTGGCACGATTTAGGATGAGTGATGCCAAGGCTGTAGGCACACCCCTAGCCGCACACTTTAGCTTGTCGAATGAACAATCACCCTCGGACGAGGAAGGAAAGGATCATATGTCGAACATACCCTACGCTTCAGCAATTGGTAGCCTGATGTACGCTATGGTGTGTACAAGACCGGACATTGCCCATGCAGTGGGAGTTGTCAGTCGTTACATGAGTAACCCGGGAAAGCACCATTGGGAAGCTGTGAAGTGTGGATATTGAGATATCTCTCGGGTACTGTGAGTTCGGCATTATGTTTCCGAAAAAACCTCGCTTCCTGCACGGCTATGTGGATGCTGACATGGCCGGTGATCTGGACAGCCGAAAGAGCACAATGGGATGTGTTTGTATCTACGGTGGTACTGCTGTGAGTTGGACATCTAAGTTGCAAAAGATTGTTGCATTGTCGACCACAGAGACTGAGTACGTCACGGTGACTGAAGCAAGCAAAGAGATGATTTGGTTGCAAGGTTTCTTAGAGGAGCTCGGTCAGAAAACCGACAAGGGAGTTCTGCACTGTGATAGTCAAAGTGCAGTTCAGCTAGCTAAGAACCCTGTATTCCATTCACGCACAAAGCACATACAGATTCGTTACCATTTTATCCGGGCTGTTCTAGAAGATGGAATCTTCGCGCTAGAAAAGATTGAGGGCGCTAAAAACCCCGTCGATATGCTAACGAAGACTGTTACAATCGACAAACTGAGGCTATGTGCAACCTCAGTAGGACTCCGAGCTTGAGACTCAAGGTCGCCGCTACATGAAAGATGAGCAACTCTGAAGAGTAATATTATTATACAAGGATACCGATGGGAGCATTCTGCTCGGTGGAGCACAATGAGTTCCGTGGTCGGGGATAATCAGAATTCTTTTGAAGCACTCGACATTTGACTCCAAGTGGGAGATTGTTGAGTTGTGGAGCCAAATGAGATTTGGTCATGTTTTCTAATTATCTCACATCGCCTTGAATTGTAATAAGAGTCACTATGGGTTCTATTTATATGCCCCAATATCTTGTATTTTAATTACACCTACACAAACACCTTTTACATATTATAAGTGAGAGAGTTCTAGTTGCGAGAGAACCATAGCTTGTGTTTGAGCTAGATTACGATTGTAATCCTCATTATAATAATATTAAGTGTCACGTGTAACGGCCCGGAGACGTATCCAATTCGGGTGAACTCCGTTATCAAATTGTGTGTGTGCTCGGTTTGATTTTCTGCCTTTCTTTTAGCTCGACTTGATTTCCTAACAATAAAGTTATAGAAAATACATGCAATATCCATAACCGGCTATGGGTCCTATAAGGGGTTCCCATAAAACACCTCTTAGACTTATCTTCTTTAACTCTCCATAGCGTGGTATGAAAATACAATACAAATTGCTTAACCTGTTGACAATATGATTCCAATCCAAAATGATACAAAATACTCACATCAAAAATTTTGAAATAAAAAAAAATTCACAAACCCATCACAATATAACTGTTGAAAATTTTCTTATGTAATTTAGCTCTGTTTGTTAAAAAAAATTATAGTTAAAAATCAGTTTTAAAAAACATGTTTAAAAAATCCAACCTGATTCTAGATTTGTTATTCTCAGATTTATTTAGTTTTGATAGCTTAAAAATCTGATTTTTGAAAGCTGAATAATATGATCGTATATTCAAACTAAAAAAATCCTAAAATCAACATGAAAACAATATGATGCCAAGGGGAGCTTTAAATACATGTCAAATTTATAGTACTATATGGTTTGTTTAAATATGATGCCAAGGGGAGCTTTATATACTTTCCTGGAAAACGATTAAATAAGAAAATAAAGACTTCTTTTTAACAGTTGACATTGGAAAGAGTGACCTGTCACAAACGGAAGCAGCGTACCTGACTCAAGAGTCACGGTTACTCAGCTTCTTGACCATTGGATATTGCTACAGTTAAAATATGAAATGTACTGTAGCAGCGTCAGAGTCACAGACGCTGCTTCCGTCACAAACAATCCTTGTGTTCGGAATCTTCCTAAAGATACATATTTGAAAGCCCAAAATAAACATACCCAACAGTGTAATAAAAAATAAGTTTAATAAACAATTTAGATATCATACTATCATTTCTGATAATTTAGGTATCGATTTATCAATTTTTGTTTAATTAAGGACCTAACAATATAAATTGAAGAAATTACGACCATTATATCTCACGTTTCGGGATTTATTTTGGACGTACGTTAATAGAATTACACTCACAGTATGATGTGTGAGAAAATCGTAAGTACATGTAATTTCGTTATTTTGTTTAACATTATGTGCTCAATTATAACAAAACGTGTAAACTAGTACCTAAATTATTAAAAATGGTACCGCTAAATATATTTTCCAGCCAATTGAATACGTACCATACATACAGTAACATACCATACAAAATGGGTTCATTTTAAATACACATCTTTAACAAAACCCAAAATACCACACTTTCTTCAAAGAATCACATTTTACTTTGTCATTTACATACATTCATAATTCAATTGATTGAATAAAATATAAAATTGTATATACTAATTTTGTAGGGTAAAAATAAATGGGAACACCGGAGCTGCCGAATCTGGGAAAGCATTGCTCCGTTGAATATTGCAAACTTATTGATTTTCTTCCCTTCACCTGTGATTCTTGCCTCAAGGTCCTTTCTCTCTTTCTCTCTCTATATATATGTATATATGTGTGTGTGTGTATGTATCTATGTTTCATTTAATTAATTGACTAGTTGAGGTTCTGTTTTTCTTATGAACCAACCAAGATTTTATTTATTCAATAGTACTGTTTAATTCAGTTATAGAATAGAATTTCTGTAATACTGCTTCTCTTGCCTTTTTGATTAAAATAATTCATGGGTGTTTGATGTCAGCTTTTTTAGCTGTTAAAAAACTAGATTCTGGGTTAAAAATGCTCAAAAGCAGATAAGTTAGGAATTTGCGGATTTTTTAAGCTTTTTTGAACAACAATTTCTAAAACAAAAACTTTCTAATAGAATGTATTTGTTTATCTACAATTCACTTATAAGTTAAAATAGATGACAAAATGACTTATCATTAAAAAAGTTAGTGGTGCCATACACTAGACGCTTTTTCTGATTACTTTTTAAAGCAGATTTTTGACCCCAAAAAAAAAGATGCCAAACGGTACTGCATCTATGTTTCATTTAATTAATTATCTAACGGAGGTTCTGTTTTTCTACAGAAATATTCAAGATTATCCAATTGATATTTGATTTTTTCAGTGACATGATAGAAATTGTGAAGTTGCAGTTTTCTTGAGTGATGAGCTTATTTTTGTTTTGTTTTTTTGTTTTATTACTTATAAGTTGTACAGTTCATTGGATTTTCTAGCGTAATGAAGTAGACATTTTAGCCTAATATCTAGGGTTGATTTAATTAATTATTTATTGGAGGTTCCCTTTTGTTTTTCTAATGTACCAACTAGGATATATTCTATCCAATCATCTATACTATTAATTTATGTGTAGAGGTCTTATGAGGCCTTGAAACAAATATTTGCAAAAAAACCTCTCTAATTAATTTATTTACCAAAATACCTTTAATTCAAAAAGAAAAAACTGCCCAACAATATAAACCGTATAGAAACTGCTCCCTCTTATTTCTTCCCAATCCACTTTAGAAACTGCTCCCTCTTATTTCTTCCCAATCCCACTTTCTAACCCCTTCTCGCAGAGTAATATTATCCTCTCTATATATATATCTTTTACAGTTTTACTCCTTATTTATTTTTAGTGAAGATTTTACTCTCTCTATCACAGGTATTCTGATTTTTTTAGTATTATGTAAATTTTTATCTGTATTAATTATGAGTTTTTTAAATGTTGATTTTATAAACGATTATCGATAACCCATACGTTACACCACGCATCGCGTGGGCACGCCCGCTAGTATTGTTTAATTTCAGTAATAGGATAGAAATTTGTTTCCTAAGATTTTAAACTACAGTAGACATTCGTATTGGAGGTTTTGTTTTTCTTATTGACCAAGGTTGGATGCCATTTATTGAATAATGTTTCATTTTAGTAGTAGCATAGAAATTGTGTAGTTGCAGTTTTTTTTTTAAGTGAAGTGCTTATTTTGTTTTCCTTACTACTTAGTTGTAGTTTATTTAGTTTTCTAGGCTAATACATAGACATGTTAGCCTAGTAGTAATATCTAGGCTTACTACAATTAATTAATTATTGGAAGTTTTGTTTTAGATGATGGGCTTATTTGTTTTTGTTTTTGGTACTTATATGTTGTAGTTTATTGGGTTTTCTAGCCTGATAAAGTAGATTTCTTGCTTTTATTAATTTATGGGGTTTTGTTTTTCTTATTGACCAAAGTCGCTGCCAGGATGTTAATTATCATCTGATACTACTTACTTTTGATTTAGTTGCAGTTCTTTAAGTGAAGGGCTTCTTTTGTTTTGTAACCTTAATACATATAATTTTTAGTCCGATGAAACAGTGGTTCAATTGGATTTATGAAGATACATGCATTTTTAGTATTTATTTTTCTGTACTTTAATTATCAAACAACAAACTTTAAAAGTGATTTTCGCACAGTAAGGCATTTAATCATGTGAATAACTTTTGTAGTTTGTAATTTTGACATGTTAAGTATAATTTTTTACATCATAAAACCCTCCAGAATTTATAAGTATTAAATTGGGCTAGGGGGAGTATTCGTCAGTTTCTTTACTCAAAAGTTGTAGTAAAAAACTCAAATAAGTTTTGATGGGAGTATGAAGTTTTATATGGAAGTTTATTTCAATTGGTTTACTCATAACTTCTTTGAGTTTATAAAGTTAGTTAGAAAACATTGCAAGATCCAGGTACAAGCTTTAAGTTTGTTACCTGCAGCTGCTCTTGTTTTTGGAGCCTTGAAATGTGTGAAAAAATTTAGGCGAAATGATAATGTTGGTCAGGTTTTATCTTCAATAAGCATTACCCTGATTATTATTTAGCTAGCAACTTTGGTTGCAACCTTTAAGCTCGGTTTATTTTCTTAAGCTGCAGTGTATTTGGTTGGCTCATAAAACCAGAACTTTTCCTTTCTTAGCTTATTTGTTTCGAAGGTGTAGCAAACAAGCCAATGCAGTGGAACATTCGAAAAGAATATAATCTTTTTATTAACAGAGGGTCTGCTTTTCCCCTTCCACGTATATCAATGCACCTATTATCATATTTTAAGCTATGACGACTTATGATTCATCTGCGCGTTTTCCTGGTATGATCATACCTTGGACCAACACGGTGGTTGTTTGCTTCGTATTTCATTAGGTTTTAGAGGTCACAAGGATCCTTGTCGTGAGTGAGTTAGTATGATTTTCAGTAAGCTATGAAGAGAATTGGTAACCCACAGAGCGAGCAAACCATTTTTTATTGTACTTGCCCTTCTCACATGAACTAAACAAAAGAGAGGATGACTTTTATTTATGTTTAAAAGTGATGCCTTCCCTGTTTTATCTTTGCAATGCATTAAAATCAGATTCTGGTTTAGTGTGTTTAACTTTCATTTATCGACACTATAAACATGAATTTAAATGTAGCGTGGGTGAACAGAAGTTCCTTGAGTATTTCAATGTACAAACTAGGTCGCGAAAAATTAGTGTTGCCTTCGATTCTCGTCCTAGCTTGTCTGGGAGCTAGGTTTGCCTCTATTAGTTTCTTTTTAACCTCATTCTTCTTCCCATTCGCCTCTGCTATTCAAGAGTGGATCAATGTCATTACTCTTATATGCGCCAGTTACCAAAACAGCTATTGCATTAGTTCTAGCAAAACCACTCATCACCACTATAGTTAACCATTGATCATTTCTTTAAAATGCCTATGTCTAGTGAGAAGGGAAATCCTTGCTCTGCGGTATCCTTGCTCTGCCGTATCCTTGCTTAGACATGTTTGCTTGGTCATGCACTTCAAAGTTCTTAAACTGTTGCTTTGTGAGGGACTTTCTCGAAAGACTTACCTTTCTTAGGGAATGACTTTTATTACTTGATTGACCCACTCTTTTACTAACTTATGGACGGACCAAAGGATTGGCTTGCTGAGTTTCTGTTCTACTACCAGAAAGGAAGAAGCGGTTGACACCTAAAAAGGTGATAGTTTCCTTGTGTGCTAATATATTTTTCCTTTCGCAACTTAACTCAAAATCAGGAAACCCCTTCCTTTTCCCGCCTAAGTACTGATAATTCGATGATCCTTTATGAGTGCACTGTTCTGTGTGTGGGTTACTTTAATGCTTAAGATTATACCCAAGTTTTTACTGTGTCCTCTCTTAGTTTTAAAGTCAATCTGCTTGCCCTTCTGTCTATTCCTGAAATAACCTAAAATGCGTTCTCTCTCCTTCTTTGAGGACAAAGTCTGGTGATTACTTCGCCTCACTTTTGGGGTAAACTAGCTTCCATGTTACTTTCAGCTGCCTATGGTATATTTTACTGGTGAGGCTAGTTAAATTTTATATCTCCTTACAGTCCTTGTGTCAGATGAGATTCTTAATAATATAAGGATCTTTCATTAAATTGCGGTCCTTGTGTCTCTTCTTGTTTGAATTGGGTTAGATCTTGCTTTCTTTTAGAAATCTTTATTGTATAGTATGTCCTCTTTCCTTAGGAAAAAGATCCAATGTTGTTTCATGAACCTTCTGATCAATCTTTCATTACATGGTTTCTTCTTTCACCTGTTTATGAGACTTTTGTTTTTCTGGAAGGTTTCAATTTTCCTGAAGATTTATTTATCCTTATTATTTGCAGGTATATTGTTTAGAGCACCGGAGCTATGGCACACACGAGTGCCCAATAGGCAACAAAAATGACGTAACAGTTGTCATATGCCCGCTCTGCGCTAAAGGAGTACGCCTAATCCCCGAAGAAGACCCAAACATAACTTGGGAATCGCACGTAAACACCGAATGTGACCCCTCAAATTACGAAAAAGCCACAAAAAAGAAAAAATGCCCTGTCCGAGGCTGCAGAGAAGCCCTCACCTTCTCAAACACAATCAAATGCCGAGACTGCACAATGGACCATTGTCTCAAGCACCGGTTTGGGCCCGACCACAGCTGTCCTGGCCCCAAAAAGCCCGACTCAGGTTTTCAGCTAATGGGCTATTTAAACAGGAACAAAAAAGAGGAGAAAAAATCGAGTAGGGCGCAACCTTCAAATTCTCTGAAATGGTCCTCAAAATGGCTTAATGCGGCTTCAAATCTTCTAAGCGGTGAGTTTAGCCAAAAAGTGCAAACGGGGGAGAATAGCAATGGTATTAAGAGTAATAATCCGGTGGAGCAATGTCCACAGTGTGGAGCTAAGTTTTCGTCAGTAATGGCTTTGGTGGACCACGTGGAGAATATTCATGAGAAGAAAGGCCTTATGAAAGTCAATGTTGATGTGTGCCCAAAGTGCAGTAGAGGTTTTCGCGATCCAGTGGCATTGGTGGAGCATGTCGAGAAAGACCATCGAGGGACATCATCCAAAGCTTAGTTTTTGAATTGATTCTTACACATTGACAGAATGTGGGGAAAATTAACTTTCATTTGAGCTTGTATGTTCTTCGATAGAAGGGGATGTGGAACTTTGCTTTGATTTTAAAGCATTAGTTCGGGTTTGGAGTTCTTGAATTGTAAACTTGTAATATGGTTTGATCTGTACATTCCGGGGTAACACACTTAAATTCTTTGAGCTTTCAATCTGTCTTCCCAACACTTGTTTTTTTTTTTACTTTTTTAGGATGTGAGGAGTTTTTAACACTTTGGATGCAAGTCTAACCCTTAAAACCTTACTCCATAAGAGCATAGTTTCGTAGACAGGCTACTGAGATTTGGTATACATTCTTATGATATTTTCTCTACATTGATATACCTTCGGTAGATGATCTTGTTTACACTCGCCCTCAGGGGGAAAATAGTGCTTAA
The DNA here is from genome assembly GCA_963920805.1 of Primula vulgaris. NCBI lineage: Eukaryota > Viridiplantae > Streptophyta > Magnoliopsida > Ericales > Primulaceae > Primula > Primula vulgaris. The sequence continues at coordinate 11,270,505 of OY987215.1, read as the reverse complement.
ATAATATCCTGACTCTCAAATGCGAGAGCATGAAGGAGTGGTTGTATATCTTGCATATCCTCAAAAACTTTTGATAATAGAAAAAAACTCGAGAGATGGTAAAAATGCTTATAAAATCTGAAAGATCGGTACTCTTTTAAGATATTTGTAATGTGAAAGTAGAAATTAACTTTTTGCTCTCTATTCTCTCCCTCCTTCGGGTACATATTTATCAACTTTTACTTAGATTTCAGTTCATTCTTTTATTCGCATATTTTTGGTATTATGTAAAGAAACTAATTGATTGCGAGTTTTTTTTGGTACGAGAGCTAAACTGCGGCTAAAATTGTTTTACCGACTTGATAATGGGAAAACAAATACTCCAGATAGGATGCATGTAGTTACTAGCATACATAGTCGCTATTACTATAGCTCAAACTTTAACATTGGTAATTTGGTATAGCTGAACATTGAGTACCACAATAACTCAAATTACAGCTCAAACTCGAAATTTACAAAATAATAAAGTCAGGACAACTTTTATTTATGATTACAAATTGAAACTTTCAAAAAGAAATTGACAAAACTGCAAGGCAAGGCAGGATACATTTGCACTCTGCAGAATGATTGATGTCGTTTCTGGCCATCTTTAATCGCGCTTCTTCAAAATCCATTTCTATCTCCTGGCTGCAATGTTCATAACATATAAGAATAATGTCAACAGTGATATTAATTGTTACCAATTATCAATTATAGCTAGAGTTAAATTAAAGGGTCTGCAATTTCCCCCAAATTTCATTTAAATAACTACTGCTATATACATCTTACAAATGTCAGTACTATAATCAAGAAATCTACTGTCACGCCCCAAAATCCATAAACACGGATATCGAGGCGTGAGCTTTTTAAAACAAAAGGAAAAGTGAAACCGGTTGGTACGAAATTAAAATTTTTAAAAGAAAAAGACTTGCGAGCTAATGGAACAATTAAATGAATAAAATAAATTGTTTGCCAAACGCGGCTACAAGACAAGATTTATAAAAACTAAAAATAATGAACGAATGAATTTGCCCGTAGGCTACAACCTCAAAAACAAACTAAGTAAAAAGAAAGCAAAATCCCGAACTCATGTGATGCCTTGCTAAAACTCATAACCATACGCTTCAACCTAAGTTGTACCTGAAATACAAAATTGTAACGGTGAGTCTCACGCACGTAACTAGACGGGACAGCACCACAAATATCGTCACTCCATCCCTTAAAAGCAAGAGCTCACAAATTCTACAACTACGATAATCGACGTATAAAAAGAAATATAATAACATTCTATAACGGGATGAATTAAATGAAGTAAATAACGTCAAGACAAATCCATAGCAAACATGGACCTCTCATGCCACCTACCCCAGTCCGTAAGGTAGGTCATTCCCTATCCCCTCAGCCGTCTTCTGTCCCCGAAATTAGGAAGAGACAGAGACCATTGCTAACATAAAAGTAGATTTAAAGTGCGCACTTGGACCTCTCATGTCACTCGTCCCAGTCCGTAAGACGAGTCATTTCCTATCCCCACGGTCGTCTACTGTCCCCGGAATTAGGAAAAGACAGAGACCATTGCTAACAGAAAAATAAATAGAGTGCACACTAGGACCTCTCATGCCACTCGCCCCAGTCCGTAAGACGAGTCATTCCCTATCCCCACTGTCGTCTTCTGTCCCCGGAATTAGGAAGAGACAGAGACCATTGCTAATGTATCAATATTAAGGAATCGGCCAATAATATTATACTATTCATATAACACAATCTAATACGTATAAATATTAAGGTCTCGGCCAATAATATTATACTATTCAAATAACACAATCTCATACGTCACTTAACGTAATACAACATAATCCAAAAGCATAGGTGCTAGATTCACAACTAGCCAAACAAGTCTAATCAACATAAAAACTCATTCAGACATTTTAACAAACACCTTGTATGCGCAATATAAAACTCATCTTTATTCAACAATAATTTACCCAATTCTATCAACAACCATAATAATACATAATCAACGCATATAACACGCAACCCATTAATATTATTATTAATCCGAAATCAAAAGACTAAATCCACAACTAATCCAAAATCAAATAAGTGAATTAAAAATATAACAACTAAACCTCAATTAACAAATTAAGAACATAATTAATATAAAATGCAAAAACCCCCAATTTATACTAAACGTAAAACCTAATCCTAACATACACCCTTGTCTAGTCGCAATGGATAACCCCCGTTACCTTAGAGCGTAGAGGAGATGCTTCCGGTAAGAACCCGCTAATGGTGGCTTCCTCTTCTTCTTCTCTTTTCTCTCTTTTCTCTCTTCTTTCTTGTTTTTACTGTTTTTAGGTTTTGAAAAAGTGGCTGAAAAGTGTTTAGAAAAACTCTTTTGAGATAGTTTGTGGTAACGAACTATTTGGTCCCCAAATTTTAAAACTTAACTCTAAATCCAAAAATATAGTTTTACTACTCAAAAATAACAATCTTTAGAAACAACCCTATTGAATCCTTTTTATTTATAAAATAGTAACAGGTTTTTAAAATAAAGTTTTTTCAGAAGAGTTTCGGTTTTTGGCTAAAAATTAGTCGAGTGACCGGTTTTTGGTAAAATTTGTATAAAACGTTTTTGGATAATTTAAATCATGAATAAATTTAAAAATACGGGATAATTTAAATCATGAATAAAACCAAAAATAAACTCTAAACTCTAGGCGTTACAACCCTTCCCCGATAAAAAATTTTCTCCCGAAATTAGAATGCATCTAAAGAAAAGTAACTAAAGAAAAGTCGAGATTAGGATACTTCCTCCTCATCTCATCCTCACGTTCCCAAGTTGCCTCCTCGGCCCCATGGTATTTCCAAACCACCTTTACCAATCTAATCGTATTTCCTCGAAGTTCCTTCTCTTGCACATCGATAATCCTCATAGGTCCCACTTCGTAGGTCACATCCGCACTAACTTCAATGTCCTCAAGGTCCACCACGTCTGAAGGGTCGTGATGACACTTTTTCAACATTGACACATGGAAGACCGGGTGAACCCCCGCCAACTTTGGTGGCAAGTCCAACCGGTATGCAACTTCCCCCACTCGGTCCACGATCTCAAATGGTCCGATAAATCTCGGGCTCAACTTCCCTTTAGAGCCAAACCTCATGATCCCCTTCCTTGGCGAAACTTGCAAAAATACTCGATCCCCCTTTTCGAACTCCAAAGGTCTCCTCCTCTTATCCGCATAACTCTTTTGCCTGCTTCGGGCCGTCTCAAGCCTTTGTCGAATTATCTTAATCTTTTCTGTCGTTTCTTGAACCAATTGTGGTCCTAACATTTCCGCTTCTCCCACCTCGGTCCAACACACCGGAGACCTACACAGCCGCCCGTATAAAGCCTCGAAAGGTGTCATGCCAATACTAGCTTGAAAACAATTATTATACGCAAACTCCACTAAGGGTAGATGGCTCTCCCAGCCTCCCTTGAAGTCATTCACGCATGCGCGCAACATATCCTCTAGCACTTGGATAGTCGACTCCGATTGTCCATCCGTTTGGGGATGAAATGCCGTACTCATTGTCAACTTGGTCCCCAAGGCATTTTGCAATGCGCCCCAGAACCTCGACACAAACCTCGCATCTCGATCCGATACTATCGAAATTGGTACCCCATGAAGTCTAACAATTTCCTTGATATACTTCCGTCCCAAGATTTTCACCGAATTCGTCATCTTAATCGTAATGAAGTGTGCGGATTTGGTCAAACGGTCGACCACAACCCACACAGCGTCATTCCCACTTACCGATTTAGGTAAGTTGGTCACAAAATCCATTGCTATCCTTTCCCACTTCCATTCCGCTACCGGTAAAGGTTGGAGCATACCCACCGGCCTTTGGTGTTCCGCCTTCACTTGTTGGAAAGTTAGGCACTTGCTAACATATGAAGCTACATCTCGTTTCATTCCAGGCCACCAAAATTGTCTCTTCGCATCGTGATACATTTTCGTCCCGCCGGGATGAACGGCTAATCGGGAGTGGTGAAACTCCTTTAATACCTCGTTCCTCATGTTTTCTGTCACGTAAGTCCTTCCCTTAAATTGTAGTCTTCCATCGGTTCCTTTTGTCCAACCATCTAGTCCTTCGCTAGAACTCATCTGTTTCTCATAGCTCCCCACTTTCTCGTCCCCATCTTGTGCTTCCAAAACCCTACTCACAAGTTCCGGTTGTACCGCTATCGTGTACAAATTCCCCACATCCACATTCCCCAACTCTAAGTCGAACTCGTTCACTTTTCCCATCATCCTCCATTCGTCGATCGCCATATGCGCTAAGGTCGCATGGGACTTTCGACTCAAAGCATCCGCCACTACATTGGCCTTTCCCAGATGATAGTGCAAGTCATAGTCGTACTGTTCCAGATATTCTATCCATCGTCGTTGCCGCATATTTAGATCACGTTGGGTAAAGATATGCCCTAAGCTCTTGTGATCCGAGAACACTTCGAACTTTTCCCCGAACAGATAATGCCTCCATATCTTCAACGCATGAACTATTGCCGCTAGCTCTAGGTCATGAGTCGGATAATTCTTTTCGTGAATCTTTAGTTGTCGCGAAGCATATGGTATAACATTTTTGTCTTGCATTAAGACGCAACCCAAACCTTCCTTCGAAGCATCGCAATACACTTGGTAACCTTTCCCTTGCTCGGGAATAACTAGTATGGGGGAACTAGTCAACCGTTTTTTGAGCTCTAGGAAAGCTTTCTCGCAAGCCCCACTCCACACGAACTTCACCCCTTTCTCGGTAAGGTAAGTCATTGGAGTCGCTAACTTAGAGAAATCCTTGACGAACCGTCGATACTATCCCGCTAAACCCAAGAAACTTCGAATCTCGAACACATTCTTCGGTTGTGCCCATTTTGAAACTGCCTCAATTTTCGTCGTGTCCACCTTTACCACTTCTTCCGAGATCACATGTCCCAGAAATTTCACCTCGTTTAGCCAAAATTCACATTTGCTAAATTTTCCGTAAAGTTGGTGCTCTCTCAACGTGAGCAACGCTAAACGGAGATGCTCCTCGTGTTCCTCTCTTGAACTCGAGTAGATCAAGATATTGTCGACGAAGACTACCACAAACTTGTCGAGATACTCCTTAAAGATCCGGTTCATTAATTCCATAAAGGCCGCCGGTGCATTAGTTAACCAAAATGGCATGACCACAAACTCATAGTGCCCATACCGGGTCCTAAAGGCCGTTTTCGAAATATCCTCATCATTCACCCTCAATTGGTGATAGCCTGATCGCAAGTCAATTTTTGAAAAGAACGTTGCTCCCTTCAGTTGGTCAAACAAATCGTCAATTCGAGGTAGTGGGTACTTATTCTTAATAGTCACCCTATTTAGCTTCCGATAGTCGATGCACATCCTCATCGACTCATCCTTCTTTTACACGAATAAGGCCGGTGCCGCCCACGGTGATGTACTCCGCCGAATAAACCCCTTCTCTAGCAGTTCTTCTAACTGCTTACTTAACTCTTTTAACTCAGCCGGGGCCAATCGGTACGGGGAAATAGCTATGGGTGCCGTTCCCGGTACCAAGTCGATAGAAAAATCTAACCCTCTTTTCGGTGGTAACCCCGGTAGATCTTTCGGAAACACATCTCTAAAGTCGTCCACTACACTTGGCCACGTTTCCACTTTCTCGTCGTTATCCATTATCGAAAGACTAGCCAAAAGACAAGACAGGTTGCCCACAACCTGCTTGGAATAATAAGGAATAGAAGAAAGGGTAGCATCCCTTTCCCCACGAAAGAACACCTCATCTCCGGATGAAGTTGTAAGGAAAACCTTTCGTCGAACATAATCGATGAAAGAATTGAAATGAACCAACCAGTCCATTCCAGGTATCACGTCGAATCCCGACATCTCTATAACTACTAAGTCAAATATAAATACGTGGTCCGCGACCATCATTTCACAAGACCGACACACTCGGTCCAACACAACTCGACCCCCAACAGGAGTCTCTACAACAATCGGGTTCTCAAGAACCCCAATTTCTAACGACAAAGACTCAACTAGATGCCTAGCTATAAAAGAACGTGAAGCCCCCGTATCGAAAAGAACATGTGCCCAAGATGAGCACACAAGAACCATACCTTGTACATTTGCCGGATCTCCTTGGTTTGGCAGCTGTGGCAAGGCAAGTAAACGTGCTTGAATTGGTGGGTTTCCTTGCGGTCCTCGAATTCACCCTTGGTTTCCTCGATTTCCCTGGCCTTGATAGCCTCCTCGGTAGTTCCCACGGTTTCCCCCTCCTTGGTGGTTACGTCGAAACCCTCCCCCTTGGTTCCCAGGTAATTGGTGTGGTGGTACGAATCCTGGTCCTCTTGGTGGTGGTGGTGGTGGTGGCAACGTAGGTTGGTTAAAGGGCCGGTTGGTGTCGATTCTTCCTTGTCTCAAGGTACAAACACTTGCCGTATGTCCAAACCGGTTGCAGGTCCTACATAGGACTCTAGGGCACTCGTATTGTCGATGGTTCACATCTCCACAAGTGAAACACGCTCTCTTCATTATGGTGTTTGTTGGTTGTGGATTAAAAACCCTCTCTCCTCTGCCCTGTTGTGGAAAACGCGAATTATTCGCCATATCCCAAGTCCGCTTCTTCTCTTCCCTCGGAGCATTTCCGGTTTTCGAATTCTCCGAGATTCTCTTGTTATGGAGTAGAGCTCCTTCCACAGCTTGGGCTGATTTTACCAATTCATTATAGTTGACATGTCGAGCCAATGCCAATTGTAACGAGATGGTCATATTCAACCCCTTCATGAATCTCCTACATCTTTCTACGCCCCCTATAACAGATTATGGGGCATACCTCGAGAGTAAGGTAAACTTTAGCTGGTATGCTTGAACGGTCATACCTCCTTGATACAGTTCCTCGAACCGCCTCCTCATTTCATCCTTATAAGAATCGGGAAGAAACTGTCGATTAAACAATTCGATGAACTCATTCCATTCGAAGTTGCTTGTGTCGTATGTATCCGCGATCCCCAACCACCACTTTCGTGCTTCACCCTTTAGGTGAAACTGTGCCATATTCATTCGTTGTTCCCCATTAACTATCCCCGCTGCCGATAGGTATTTCTTCATTTCGTCCACCCATCCCTCAGCTATGGATGGCTCACCTACCCCATCGAAGGTCGGAGCCCCCAATCGGGTGAAGTTAAGCAATCCATTGTTGCTTGAACTCCCAGCTTGTGCATTCTGCACCATCATTTGCACCACCTTCTGAAGGTCGGTCATCACTTGATTAGCATTAACCGTTTCCGGTTCAGGTGCAAAAGTCTCCTCTTCTTCCACATTCACCTCCTCGTATACATTCTCAACCTCTTCCTCTACCTCGGGTTGCTCAGGTGGTGGGGCATTAGTGTTACCTCTCCCCCCACGATTTCTTGCAGTCCTTCTTCCTCTAGTTGCTCCCCGCCCCCTTGGAGCTCTTCTTACTCTTCCACTTGCCCCACCTCGCCGCACTTCTTGATGGTGGTGCGCCCCCGCATGTAGCTGGTCCCCTTCCACTAGTCCTTGTGGTAATAGCCATTACTACAAACATTTAAAACCGACACTTTAGTTGTCTCACTCAACACTACTACTCATAAATGAATACTCATAGAAACTGTAAATTCCGAAACGTCAGAAAGAGAGAGTATTGAAAAACGAAGCCAACAGTTCAAGCGGAACCAGAATCGGAGTTAAAACGAATGAATTACGTGCGTTTGAAGTATAGTAGAAAAACCGCAAAATTACCAGAATTCGACCGATCGTTTTGTCAAACGACCGATCGTTTTTAGGTCCAGTAGGGTCTGAAAAAATTCTAAAGAATTTCGGCCGATCGTTTTGGGAAACGACCGATCGTTTTTTGGTCCAGTAGGGTCTGAAAAAATTCTGAAGAATTTCGACCGATCGTTTTGACAGACGACCGATCGTATTTGGTCAAAAACTGACCAGTAGGGTCTAAAGAAATTCGACCGATCGAAAGAGGCATACGACCGATTGTTTTCTTCTACAGAAAATAATATTACAAAAACACAGAATTTCTCAACACTTGTAATTTCATTACATGGAACATATCACACAATTAACCCATTTAAGTCAACAATATTATTACAAACAACATCCATCTGCATATAATATTCATTAACCCACGAGTTAATAATTTGAAAACGCACTACATAAAATCATCAACTACACAATTCTCGCACTCTAATAGTTCGCTACTACTAGACATGCAAACTTATACCTCATACACATCATATAAATCTACGCACGCATACAATCAACACAAAAATGGGAGGGATAACCCATCACGATACGTTATCCTAAAGCACCCGAGCGTCCTCGCATACTCTAGAGTTTCACATCGCTAAGGTATTCCTTCACACATACCGACGAGAGATCTACCCACTAGTTTGGCGAGCCGGGATCAGCAAGCGTCCTCATTGTCCCCAACTTGCCTCACATGTGGACTTTCCTTTCATCAAAAACTACTAAATTCTAGCTACATGTCTTAAGCTAAATGCAACCCCCCGTTTTAGAATAAGTTTGAATTTTTTTTTATTTTTTTATTTTTTTTTGGAAAAAGTTTTGTAAAAATGATACGATGGATCTTGGTCCAATGGTTACCCATCTTCCCATCGTCACAAAGTATACAAGAACCTAGTTAGCTCTGATACCAACTTGTCACGCCCCAAAATCCATAAACACGGATATCGAGGCGTGACCTTTTTAAAACAAAAGGAAAAGTGAAACATGTTGGTACGAAATTAAAATTTTTAAAAGAAAAAGACTTGCTAGCTAATGGAACAATTAAATGAATAAAATAAACTGTTTGCCAAACGCTAAAAATAATGAACGAATGAATTTGCCCGTAGGCTACAACCTCAAAAACAAACTAAGTAAAAAGAAAGCAAAAGCCCGAACCCATGTGATGCCTTGCTAAAGCTCTTAACCATACGCTTCAACCTAAGTTGTACCTGAAATACAAAATTGTAACGGTGAGTCCCACGCACGTAACTAGACGGGACGGCACCACAAATACCGTCACTCCATCCCTTAAATGCAAGAGCTCACAAATTCTACAACTACGATAATCGACGTATAAAAAAAATATAATAACATTCTATAACGGGATGAATTAAATGAAGTAAATAACGTCAACACAAATCTATAGAAAACATGGACCTCTCATGCCACCTACCCCAGTCCGTAAGGTAGGTCATTCCCTATCCCCTCGGCCGTCTTCTGTCCCCGGAATTAGGAAGAGACAGAGACCATTGCTAACATAAAAATAGATTTAAAGTGCGCACTTGGACCTCTCATGCCACTCGTCCCAGTCCGTAAGACGAGTCATTCCCTATCCCCACGGCCGTCTACTGTCCCCGGAATTAGGAAGAGACAGAGACCATTGCTAACAGAAAAATAAATAGAGTGCACACTAGGACCTCTCATGCCACTCGCACCAGTCCGTAAGACGAGTCATTCCCTATCCCCACTGGCGTCTTCTGTCCCCGGAATTAGGAAGAGACAGAGACCATTGCTAATGTATCAATATTAAGGAATCGGCCAATAATATTATACTATTCATATAACACAATCTAATACGTATAAATATTAAGGCCTCGGCCAATAATATTATACTATTCAAATAACACAATCTCATACGTCACTTAACGTAATACAACATAATCCAAAAACATAGGTGCTAGATTCACAACTAGCCAAACAAGTCTAATCAACATAAAAACTCATTCAGACATTTTAACAAACACCTTGTATGCGCAATATAAAACTCATCTTTATTCAACAATAATTTACCCAATTCTATCAACAAACATAATAATACATAATCAACGCATATAACACGCAACCCATTAATATTATTATTAATCCGAAATCAAAAGACTAAATCCACAACTAATCCAAAATTAAATAAGTGAATTAAAAATATAACAACTAAACCCCAATTAACAAATTAAGAACATAATTAATATAAAAGGCAAAAACCCCCAATTTATACTAAACGTAAAACTTAATCCTAACGTACACCCTCGTCTATTCGCAATGGATAACCCCCGTTACCTTAGAGCGTAGAGGAGATACTTCCGGTAAGAACCCGCTAATGGTGGCTTTCTCTTCTTCTTCTCTTTTCTCTCTTTTCTCTGTTCTTTCTTGTTTTTACTGTTTTTAGCTTTTGAAAAAGTGGCTGAAAAGTGTTTAGAAAAATTGTTTTGAGATAGTTTGTGGTAACGAACTATTTGGTCCCCAAAGTTTTAAAACTTAACTCTAAATCCAAAAATATAGTTTTACTACTCAAAAATAACAATCTTTAGAAACAAACCTATTGGATCCTTTTTATTTATAAAATAGTAACAGGTTTTTAAAATAAAGTTTTTTCAGAAGAGTTTCGGTTTTTGGCTAAAAATTAGTCGAGTGACCGATTTTTGGTAAAATTTGTATAAAACGTCTTTGAATAATTTAAGTCATGAATAAAACCATTTATAAAAATACGAGATGTTACATCTACACACTCATCTCTACTTCGGCTAAAATTCTGTCACAACTTTTCAAAGAGAGACATACACACATACTCACTCTTACAAAACTATTAAAAATACTGACTTGTTTGGTTGCTGCTGTTGAATAAATATTTAAGGTGGATATTTGGTTGATAGTTCGCCTAGCTTAAAATCTTCTAGTTTTTCAGGGGGAAAACCAGAAGAGAACAAGACGATCAACTTGCAATCCAATCTTAAGAAGCTGCCCAAATACTTCTATATATACTTTCAAATTAAAAACTTCATGTGTTTTTATATTATGTGCTATAAAAAGAAAAGGGAGCACCAACCAACCTAGAGGGGAGCAGCAACTTACATCTGGGTGATGCTAGGCTCCGCATTCATCATCTCAATATGTGATCTAACCCAACTCCGATAAATCAACAACTTGTTATACAGCTTCATATGCACAAAATATAATTGCAATAGGTATTATTCCACTAACCGAAACATAACCCCATGAGCGATGGCCTAGTTAATATGCAATTGAACTGAAAGCGGTTTTAGATAAAGGGTAGTTTACCCCATATATATAAATATATATGTTAATATATATATACACACAAAATATAAGTAGATATAGTCATTGTTCGCACTAAAATCCGTACCCTTCATGCTTCTCTCTTCGTTTATGGTTTCATTGGTTGCTATTTTCTTCCAGTTTGATGCATTATTGTGTTTAATAATATTCAGTTTCATTAATTATTCAGGAATGATTTACAATTACTCACTTACCATTGTAATTCACATTAGCCTTGAAAAATTTACGTGTCAGCCATGTTTCCACAGACTTTTAATAGTTTCCAAACCAATTGGTTTTCATAGATATGTAAATACAACCCATTTTGAAGGGGCCTCACTCGCAGCCATGGAGTTATTAATATCACTGGACATCACCTCTTTTGGGCCAAATGCAGGTAAACAATGTATCAATATGGTTTTATAACAATTTTTAACTATTAATGACATAAAAAAGAAAAGGATCGAGATGTTTTTTTTTTCAAAAAAAAAAGTATAGTTCTTTCGTTTAAGATCCAATGTTTTACAGTAATAGACAATAACTTTTCTATAACCTTGACAAAAACTATATTGCATGATCCGATTACTTCACTCTTAAACTATCTTTAACTAGCTCGCCTCGGTAAATCACAACAAAACATATTTCAGAAAAAATACAAATTGTAAGGCTAGGGAGGCAAAACCTATATGAGGACAAATAAGCCTATATGATTTTGGAGAAAAGGAACAAAAGGATCGAATGTTTTTGCCGAAACTCAGGCAGCTAGTTTAGATTTTTTTTTTTATATTAATGGTGGGGAAAACTCACTCCTTTATTTATTAATGAATAAAAAAGTGAGGGAAAAACCCAACAAAAAAACAAAACAAAGAACCAGTAGGAAACTTCTTGAGAATTACAGTACTTGATAGAATAAAATTAGAACTTTCAGATTAAAAAGAAAATCCTAATATATTGCAATGCACTTCAAAGTTGAGGGACCAAAGCTGATATTGACCAAAAGGCCACCGTTTCATCTGGTCCACCCATTCATTCGATCCAGTCCATTTCCATCTTTGATAGAGAGAGAGAGAGACAGTCTCTCACACTTCTTCTTCATTTCGCAATCGAAGGTAAGGAGTACCTTTCTCTTCCAGTTTCCAAATATTTCTTAATTTAATGGGAAAATCAGCAATGTTCTCTGAGTTTAATGGATCATATGTACAACCCAGATTGACCAGTAGATCAGCACCTGAGTTTGCTTCTCTTTCCACATAATTCAACAGATAAGTACCCTTCTTCATCTTGTCTTTTATATTATAAATTAGCATTTTCATTTTCCAAGGACACTTGCTTCTATCAGTCAAGATGTTAATTAGATGTAGACAGTCACTTTCTATAATGATTTTTGTATGATTTACCACAGTAAGTCTTTGTAGTATAGCTCTTGCTTCTGCTTCAATCTCAGTATTGCTAGTAATTTTACCATAGAAGCCTTGTATAAATTTGCATTCCACCTTTTGAAGAAATTCATGTGGTGTCGTATATGTATCTATATCGGTCCAATTGATGAGAGACCATGAAAATCTAGCTTTTAGTTCATGTTTTACTACAAGTAGCTTCTGTAATTGATTAAACATCTCATCACACTTCTTTCCAAAAAAGTTGGTACCCCCAACAACTTGAGCATATAAAAAATCTATCTCCTCTTTCCACGACTCGTGATATTTTCTTTCATGAAGTCTGCATGTGAAAAGAGTATATCTTTAACATTTACTCCTTTTCCCAGAATTTGCATGTGCAGTTGGGGCAATGCCAATCAACAAGAGAAAGAGTATTTATGTCAATGCAACTTTGATGAAATGTTGATGGACAACCATCACATCACATAAGATCCCCTCCATCACCATATAACCTATAAGCATCGTCATTTTCATCAACATCGTCAATATTCAAATCACAAAAACCGCAATGTTTGAACTTATCTTGTTGGTTCCATGCTTTTTTCTAGAACCTTTTGCTTTGTGGATTAGGTTTTTTTCTCGTTATTGGGATCACCTTCATTGTCCTCTTCAGGCTCTTCCATTGCCACATCTTCACCATTTTTTTACCAGCTTCTTCCTTTTGCTTAATTTTAGAATTTTTGTTTAGCATTTTCTTCCTCGTTTGGTGAGTCAACCTCATAAGGAACTCATCATGCACATCTTCTTAATTAAATGCCTCATAAACCTTAATAATCGACCAATAAGTTGTTCCCGCGAGATGAACATACACCACGTCTTGATAAAACCTATTCTTTCGAGGCTTATAATTGATAGTCCATCTAACTTTCAAAAGCATATGCCTTTTTAATACCATTCTGAGTGGTTGATAGGATTGCCGACAATGCTGAGTGGTTGAACAAGATAGAAAAAGTGTCACCTTCTTCTAATGGGGGTACATCGGGTCTTCCAATGCGGCAAAGTACTTATGCATTTAATCTAGCAATTCTCTCTATCCTCTATACATATTATTATATGGTGTAGTAATAAGTATTGGGCTAACTCAGAAAGAAAAATGTCTCCCCTTCTCTGTGTACGTGTGTATATATATATATTAGTAGTAATAGTACGTAACTCCTATCTATTCATAGCAATATAAACTCTATATAAGTGAAACATTCATGCTCATTGCAATAGTAAAGGCATGCATGATTTTTGGTTTCTACTGTCAAATAAATTTATATACTCACCAGTTATATACTTTCATTTACGTTCTCTTATTACTTTGTGTAACATCCGTATTTTTATAAATGGTTTATTTATGATTTAATCTATCCAAAAACGTTTTATATTAATTTTTAGCCAAAAACTGAAACTTTTCCGAAAATTTTTATTTTAAAACCTGTTACTAATTTTATAAATAAAAAGAACCAATAGTTTTGTTTTTAAACATTTGTTATTTTTGAGCAGTAAATTAATTGTTTTGATTTTTAGTTAACTTTTATAATTTTTGGGACCAAATAGTTCGCTTCCCCAAACTCTCTCAAAACAGTTTGCTCAACCTATTTTCAGCCCACTTTTTAAAACAGTAAACCAAAAACCACCAAAAACAAAGAGAGAAAAGAGAGATTACAAACCTTAGGAAGAAAAGAAGAAACCACCATTAGCGAGTTTTTACCGTAATCATCTCCTCTACGCACTAAGATAACGGGGGTTATCCATTGCGACTATACGAGGGTGTATGTTAGGGTTAGATCTTTTATTTTTAAAATTTGGGGGTTTTCTTTTATCTCATATATTAAATTGTTAATTGGGTTTTATTTGTTGCTCTTTTAATTCACTTATTTGAATTTGAGAATTGAGAATTTAGACATATGAATTTCGAATTAATGAGAATATATATGGCTTTGTGTGTTTTTATGAGTTGTTATGTGTTATTATAGTTGTTGATAAAATTGGGTAAATTTTATGTTGAATAAAGATGAGTTGTAGTTTTACGCATACAATGTGTTTGTTAAAATGTCTGAATGAGATTTTATATTGTTGGACTTGTTTGTCTTATGCGATTTTATTGGGAATTGTGTTAATTGAATGGTATAATATTATTGGCCGAGACCTTGTGATTTATTTATTGGCAATGGTCTATGTTTCTTCCTATACCGGGGACATAAGACGAGCCGAGTGGTATAGGGAATGACTCGTCTTACGGACTGGGGCGAGTGGCGTGAAAAGGTCCAAGTGCGCACTTTAAATATTTATTTGTTAGCAATGGTCTATGCCTCTCCCTATACCGGGGGCATAAAACGAGCCGAGTGGTATAGAGAATGACCTACCTTACGGGCTGTGGTAGGTGACGTGAGAGGTACATGCATGTTATTTTTATATGTTGGCAATGGTGTATGTCTCTCTCTATACCGAGAGCATAATACGAGCCGAGTGGTATAGGGAATGACCTACCTTACGGACTGGGATAGCTGGGGTGAGAGGTTCATGTTTGTTATAGATGTGTGTTGGAGTTACTTAATTTAATTCGTTGTATGATGTTATTACATTTCTTTTTATACGTTGTTATTGTAGTTGTTGTTTGTGATTTCTTACATTTATTGGATGGAGTAACGGTATCTTGTGTGGTGCCGCCCCGTCTACGTATGTGCGTGGGACTCACCGTTACAGTTTTGTCTTTCAGGTACAACTTCGGTTGAGTCATTTTGATAGGAGCATTAGCGATGTATCGCATGAGCTCGGGGCTTATTTCAGTTGCTTTCTTTTTACCTAAATCATTTTTGAGGTTGTAGCCTACGGACAAATTATATTCGTTTGGTATTCTTTTTATATATATATCAGTTAAAACCATTTTATGTTATAGCCGCGTTTGGCCAACATTTTTATTTTATTCGTATAATTGATCATTTAGCTCGCTAGTTGTTTTCCTTTTAAAGTTAAATTTTGTACCAACATGTTTTTTTTCCTTTTATTCAAAAGGTCACGCCTTGATGTCCGTGTTTTACGGATTTTGGGGCGTGACACTTTTCCCTTTCTATTTTCCTTAACGTTTGACATCATTAACATATTAACTTGCACTTTATTATTCACGTAATTCTGTCATTCAAAATTCTACAATAACCTCATTACTACTATTTATACACTCAATTAGTTATGCTAGCTAGTATCCTCAATCTTGTTTACTATGCAAGTATATTATAACCGTAACTTAATTATTGCTCTTAAACTACAATGCAAACGCTATAAATATACAAACGGGTTACATAAACTCATGAGTAGTTCATTACGATTTAATTATATATAAATACTGACTTTTCAGAACTCCTAAACCGATTAATATTCCTATCATATTTATAAAACGAATATAAATCTAAATAATCATTAATAATATAAACAAGAATAGAAATTAAAATACCGGATTTTACACGATGCCTTTAGTTTTATTTCTGTTAAATAATGGATTTTAGAGGTGCTAGGTTTAGGGGAAGAAAAAAGTATGATCATTAAAGTGCACCGGTTGTTATTTTGTTAAACATAGGAATTTGATATCGTCGATGAAATTGGCACATATTTAAAATAGCAGTTCTTTGTTAAAAATTTGGTTAGTGACTGGGAGTTGAGTAGTGAATGCGTACTTGATACACTTGCGTTTTGATATTAATGGTAAGCAGATGTTTTGTTGTCCTGTTTTTTGTTGTACGTTCATTTTAATCCTGAGGCTTCAAAATTACGTTCATTTGTCCGTTCATTTTAGTCTGTTGATAACATTTACGAAATTCAACACCACGTCGAAAAAAACACGGTAACTTTGTGTGAAAATATAACTACTGATTTATAAAGATAGGGGGGAAATTTTAAGAATAGATTAAAGATTGAGACCAGATAAAGAGAAATTCTACCGGACGAGAGAAAAAATAGTTTTATTAGTATAAGAGAGAGTGAGAGAAAAAGGACGCACTGTATTTTTCATTTTGACTTTGTGAGAAAGTCTATTTTCAGAAGTGTCAAAAAATAAATTCTACCAACTGTACTTCTAATGACTTTTTGGTAAGTGGGTTGATTTTTACTTACCAAACACTTATAATTTTGCTAGATGGGCTTCTGGACCTAGGAAGTGCTTCCAACCTGTCCGACAAAACTTACTTTAAAAAAAGTGATACGATCCATACATCCTTTTGTACTTATATAATTATATTATATAACAAGTTAACTTTAAGGTCTTTATGCCCACACTACCATCGTACATATTCACCCCACAAATCTATATGCACGTATATATATGTATATATATTAAATAATTAATTTGTATTTATATTTTTCACATTATACTCATTCTATTACTTTTTCACTTTTCTTTATTTACCCATTTCATATTTATGTACACAGGTGATTTCAAATTTTAAAATTTGCTCATAACTTAATTAAATTTTGTTCTAAAACAAGTATATATATGAGCCCATTGTTATATTCTGAATTAATAAATGAATAGATACAGATACCAATATAGAAAACATGAAAAATAAACATAAATAATTTAATATGGCAGCTATATTCAAACGAGAGACTTATGGTGCATTTTATGTGTAATGTGTAATTTAGGATTAAAAATAATGCCGTCATCTGTTTAGTACTATTATTAAAAGGATACTTTGAACTTTAGGTTCAGTTTATGGTTTAATTACTAGGAGTACGCTATATATATGTCATTTTTTTTCCTAAAAAAGAATGAGAAATTAAGTGTAGAATTAATTAGCCGGTAACTTTTTACTAAATGGACATGTGAGTTATACATGTTGGAACATTAGTTGGAACGTTAATAGATGGTCCTAAATAATTACTTAGTTGGAATGTTATTAGATATTCCTAAATAATTACTTTGTTAAAATAAATATGATACTATTTTTTGGAACGTTAGTTGGAACGTTATTAGGTGTTCCTAAATAATTACGTAGTTGGAACGTTATTAGGTGTTCCTAAATAATTACTTTGTTAAAATAAATATGATATTATTTTTTGGGATGCTTTTTTACAACCGGAACACATTAAATTCGTTCCAATTGCTAGGTACGGCTAGAAAGTGTTCCAAGGTAAAAACTACAAAATGTTCCAAAATTGATGATTTGGTGTAGTGTCAGTGGGATATTGCTGGCGGTACAACTAGTATTTTTGAATACTATATGCATGAATAGGACATTAAATGTAAATTTTTTATGATAAGTAAATGAATAGGACTTTTGGTAAATGCAGATCCTTTAATTATGTGGTGGATACGTTGTCGATAATATAGGTGATATGTAATGTTATGTTTTGATTATATTATCGTTTATTATAAAAAAAAATACCAACGTAATCTTTCGAGCGATGTTTAGAAAATTATCGATTTCGTCATTATTTTCTCCACTCTTTCCTTGTTTATATAGTTCAATTATCATTAAAAGATTACGTCGACTATGCCCGTCGAGTGAATAATTAACCAACAACCACCGAACCACCGATTCCGAACCTCATCATTGATTGTTAGTTTGCTACCCACCCCCTTTACCAAGAGTCCAAATATTCTACCCATATTCCCTACCACCTTCCGTTTTCCATTGCCTATTTTCACTCAAATTTTAAATTTTCACAATTTGTTCCGCAAATTTATAAGGTTTTATATTATATTGTATTCAAATTTTAAAACATTTGGGCATAATATTGTTTTAGACAATTTTTATAAGATTTAATGTTTAATTTACACTAATTTATACATTTATTCCACCATATAATTAACAAAACATACTATTTTTAAAACTAAATTAACAAAAACATACCAAAAAATTTTTAATTAACAAAAACATACTCAAAAGTTCGTATATTTTATACTGTTATTCTAAAAGTTCATACCGTTATTTCAAAAGTTCATACCCTAATTTATATTTTTCATACCCTTATTCCAAAAGTTCATACCATTATTTAAAAAGTTCATACCCTAATTTATATTTTTCATACCCTAATTCCAAAAGTTCATATCTTAATTCGTAGAGTTCACCCTTATTTTCAAAGTTCATACCCCAATTTACATAATTCATATAGATAATTTTCAACTCCATACCATTAGTTCATGTAATTCATACACTTATTTTTCAACATTATACCCTAATTAACAAATCTAACTCTTACCCGTTCTCCGATCTCGAACTATCACGTCGCCGTCGGGAGCCTCTCCTTCGACGACCACATATTCGTCGACATCAATCTTGAGTTTTCGACTTCGCTGTACACACTCGTCGTCCATTGCGATAGATGTGTC
Organism: Primula vulgaris; assembly: GCA_963920805.1. Lineage (NCBI taxonomy): Eukaryota > Viridiplantae > Streptophyta > Magnoliopsida > Ericales > Primulaceae > Primula > Primula vulgaris. The sequence continues at coordinate 11,251,615 of OY987215.1, read as the reverse complement.
CGTCTCAATCTTTACGGAAGAGAGGGATCAGAGAAAGAGGAGAAGAAAAAGATAGAAAAAATAGAAAGGAAAATGACGAGAGATTGGAAAGAGTGGGAAGGAGCAGAGAGATCGGAATGAGAGAGAAGAAGGAGATAGATTGAAGAGAAGATGAGAGGAAGAGAGTGAGAGGAAAGAGATTATCAGAGATGAATCAATTTTATATTTTTTATTAATTATTAATTAAAGTTATGTTTTTTATTAATTATTAATTGAAGTTATGTTTTTTATAATTTAACTTTTGATGGTATCTTTTTGTTAATATAATATGAGTATGATATGTTTATATTAATTGTCCCAATTTTAAAATTTATTTAATAAACTAATTAATCTTTTTCTAGTTTGTTGACCTGTTACGTTTTTTTTAAATAAATGTTTTATTTTATTTTCTAAATTATTTGTTTAAAGAAATATGTAAAATATGAATGTTTATACATTTTTTGGTGTTTAATTATTTTTTGGGCAATTTATGGGATAGTAATGCCTCGAATAAATACAAAAAAATATATAAAATTCAAAAATTACAGTTTTTTTTAACAAAATTTTTAGAAATAATATAAAACATTATTGATTAATGTAACTGAACAATAATTCCAAATGGTGAAAACTTGGGGTGTTCCGGTAACTACCCAAAATTGGGTGTCTGTTAACCCCTCCTCCACCGAATATCTCCACCGAATATGCCAAAACAATATTCAAAAGTAATTACTAGTACAATAGATACATACATAGATAGATACATACACATACAATTAAATACATTTCCCAAATTAGGGCTTTTCAATTTGGCGCCAAAATCACATTTTAAAGGGAAATAAAAACGTAAATTCGCCTTTTATTTTTTCCAAATTTAGATCCGAGAGTAGGGTTTTTCTAGAGAGAGAGAGAAGATGAGTCCGGCGAGTGTAATTACCGCGATAGTGAATGAACCGATTAATACAGGTCAGGTTCATCAATTCATCATTTAATGCTACTTTTTTTCTCTTTTGTTGTTAATCTGATTTTTTTTTTTAAATTCACGTCATTTAATATAGTTTGATAGTAGTTTTATTTATGTACATTTGATTGTTTAAATCACATTTAATTGTTTAGGGTGAGTCTTTTATTTATATATATATATATATATATATATATATGTAGAGAGAGAGAGAGAGAGAGAGAGAGAGAGAGAATTGAGTTGAGAGGCTAAGGTATTTGCCTTTTATTCCCATTATTTGTTTATAAGAAAATGATTTATTATAAAGTTTGTTCAAATGTTACCAACTTGAAAGACAATGTTATTGGAGAAAAAAAATTCTAGATTTATATTTAAAAGGATTTGTTGTTGATAAGTTGTGTTATCAATATGAGTATTTCTACCTTCATTTTTGTAGATGTATGTGTAGTGTTTTTTTTTACATATGAAAGAGTTGATTGTTAGTTTATTTTATAATGTCTAGATTAAAAAAGGTTTTACTTCTCTAATATCAAATTTAAACACAAGATCAATGGAGAAAAAAAGATGGAAAAAAATAAAATCTTATTTCTCGAATAAAAAAATCCATTATTTTTAGCTGTATGTGTAGTGTTTTCTTATATTGTAGAGTTGGAAGGCTAGATTGCTAGAGAACAAACATGAAAATGGATCAATTTAAAATTAGAGGGTTGATTGCTTGAACATAGTGATAAGATTATTGATAAGCATCTTATAATGCGTTTATCGAGATTAAAAATTAATTTTTTTGGTCGGTGTGAGTAATGTGTTGATTTAGCATAGACTTGAAAGACCGGAACACATGCTATATAAGATTTGAAAATATAATGAAGAACAATGAAATAAACTAAACAGATGTGTTGTTCATAAGTAGTATTGTAAGATTAGGCACACGTATCTATGCTCATATCTAGATGAAATGTTGATTTTTTAGATGTATGTGTAGCGTTTTCCCGTATTAGAGGGCCGACTGTTTTATACTTTGTATATTATCGTGGATAAGCATCTTATGCTTATGTCCAGATTAAAAAGGTTTTAGTTTTTAGGTACATGTGTATTATGTTTTGATTTAAAAATTAAAATAGACTTCAAAGACTGGAACACATGCTACAAAATCTGAAAATATAATGAAAACACTTGGAAATAAATTAAATGGTTTTGTCGTTCATAAGTAGTATTATAAGATTAGGCACACATGTCATATGCTTATATCTAGAAGAAATTCTAATTTTTTAGATGCACGTGTGGTATTTTCCCCTTTTAGAGGGCTGATTGTTTGTATATTGTATAATATTGTGGATAAGCATCTTATGCTTATGTCTAGATTAAAAAAGGTTTCGCTTTTTTGGTACATCTGTATAATGTTTTGATTTATCATAGACTTTAAAGACCTGAACACCTGCTACAAAATCTGAAAATTTAATGAAATAAATTACACAGTTTTGGTGTTCAAAAGTAGTATTGTAAGATTAATCATACATGTATGCTTATATTTAGTTGAAGTTTTCATTTTGTAGATGTATGTGTCGTGTTCTCTTCTATTAGAGGGCAGGTTGTCTGATAGTATAACATTGAGGATAAGCATTTTCTGCTTTTATATAGATGAAAAAGTTACAATTCTTTGGTATATGTGTTTAATGTTTTGGTTTATCGTACACTTGAAAGGCTGGAACACATGCTAAGATCTGGAAATGTAATGAAAAAGGTCTCACTTATTTTAGATTGTGTAAAATCAAGCAAACAAGTTGTTTGGACAATTCTTAAACAAAAGGAAGAAATGATGTTTTATTGGTTTAATACTTGGTTTTATTAGGGGTGTGAGTGGGTAAGGAGATTGGTCTGTTCAGGGGGTAAGCTTAGCTTGATTTTTTATTTTGCTTATTTGTTGTTCAACATTTGTTTGGCCAACTTCAAAGCAGTGTTTGTTGTTTTTATGGCTTGAAAGGACTAGAAGTTTTTTCTACGAGCTCCATTTTTTTCTCGTCTTTAAATACAACAACTAATCTTTCTTGAAGCTACTTACTAACATTTCATATAACTGCTTGTACTTTTTCGTAAGATGCTTCATGGTCTGAGAAGTTTTCATAAGACTACTATATACGATTTTTTATTTAGAACCATCTTAGCTATTAGCAAGATGTACCCACAAACAAGTAAACATGCATTCTGAACATAAGGCCTTCAATTGACTATCGACTCTGAAACTCAATATTGTTTCTGGATGTCTAAAGTTTTGATTTTTAGTAGTTTGCTTTTTTGTAATATACAGCAGCATAAATACCCTGGCTAGAGTTGTACATTTATATACAATTATGTGGATGACATGAAGTTTCAAAGGGTCAATTCGATCAGACAATAACAGAATTTTAGTAAAGAAGATGTCTATAATATCTGATTTTGTGCATTTTGATTGTATATGCATACATTCTATATCTGTGTTTAGTTAGTTTCATATTATTTTTTTCATTGTTCATATGCTCTATGATATGGAATTTTTCATTAAGATGCTAGTAGGCGACTATTCAGTTTTACTTGATACTTTTTCGGTATGTTGCCTGCATGGTACTAGTGTCATATTACCACATGCATGAAAAGTAAAAAGAAATCAGCACGTTTTTCTTTAACGGTCTTCTGCATGTCCCTTTCTTTGTTTGTTATTTATCATCCCATGTAGTGCAAAATCTCGTGGTGTTATTCATTCTTACTCATTATTGGCATTTCCTTTTTCTCCTCTTATAATAAATATTATTTGCTTTCAATTAAACATCAAAAGTAGTTTGGTTAAAAGTAGATATATGGTTAAGAGTTTTCGACATAGGTTAAGATTAGATTTTCAATCTTAACATAAAGAAAAGTAAATGACTTTCATGTTATTTAGGTCAGATCCTACTTACCTTTAGCTCCCACAGGGTTCATTTTATCAGGTTCTGTAAAGCTGTTTCACTAGATTTCTCATGGAACTCAAGACAAACACACTCATACAAAATGCAAATTATACAACTAATGTTCATGGCACTAAATTTTTATGTTTGTAATTTTCCCATTCATTCAATTGGATTGAATTTATTTTTTGAATATAGTTTTGAGGTCAAGGTTATATTTTCTCTCATTTGCTTACCCCACTTCCGTTCTTATTTATTATGTAATACATTTTCCCTTTATTATTATACTGATATTTAGTATAATTTTAATTTGTTTTTAACGCTTTCTAATGTTTTATACTTTTAATTCTTGTAATATTTCTATTATTGTGTATTTGAGAGTGCCGACCATATTGGTTCGTTATTTCTCGCTGATTGTTACCTCGTATGGTCATCACTCTTTGTTTTATGATGCTTATTTATTTAGGTATGCTGTTATTTCTTGCTAACTTCTGATTGGCTCTTTTTTATATTACCTTTTCAAATATCGCTTCGCCGACTTTTATCTGATAATTGAATCGAGGAATTTTGCCGGCTACTAATCCCTAAAGCACCAACTACATAATTATTTTGTAATATTTAATGCATACCGTGCCTCAAATTTTATACACTACAATCCGTTTCCATTGTTTACTTTTGCAGCATGTTTACTAGTATGTTATGTATGATTACTAGTATGTTTTCGAATAAAAATTGCCCTATTGTAGTTTTTACAAATATTGCTGGGTTTTGGCTCTTTTTAATTCATGCCTCCCCCTGCTCACCGTTCATCTTTATCTAGGTAAGCATTTCCCTTTTCGTCTTACAATATTTTGATTTTTTTTTATATATTAATTTAGATATGAAGAAAAAGGGAGTAAATGTTAAATCAGAATCAGTTGCTGCTCAAAAGCGCAAGTCTGAAAACACTGAAGATGCTGCTGCTGTTCGGAAAATGCCCAAGAGAGCTGCTGCCTGCAAAGATTTCAAAGACAAACCTGCTCGAATTAATGAAAAATCATCAATAATCGAGAAAAAACGAGATCAAGTTGTAGAAGAAGAACTGGAAGCCATAGGGTTAACAACTGGCCATGATGATCCACGGCCAAATCGACGGCTGTCTGATTTTATCTTTCATGATGCTGAAGGATATCCTCAGCCATTCGAAATGTTGGAAGTGATGGATATATTCATTTCTGGCATCATTTTACCCTTGGAAGCAATTTCCGGGAAAGAAAAGGAAAAAGGAATTCGATGTAATGGGTTTGGGCGTGTAGAGTCTTGGTCTATATCTGGATATGAAGAATGCTCACCGGTCATTTGGGTCTCTACTGAAATTGCAGATTATGACTGTGTAAAGCCTGCTAGTTCTTACAAGAATATTTACTCACTTTTCTACGAAAAAGTGTATGCATGTAATGATGTTTATCAGAAGCTAACTAAAGCTTGTGGAGGTGACCCTGACCTTAGTTTTGAGGACTTAATTGCTAAAGTTGTAAGATCAATAAGCGAAAGGAAGAGCTTACGTAATAAAGTATCTGTAAAAGAGTTTATTGTTTCACAAGGTGAGTTTATTTACAATCAGCTAGTTGGGTTAGATGCACCATTCAAGAAAACTGATAATAGCTTTAGTGAGTTACCTGCTCTTATTGCTCTGAAGGAAGAAAGTATGAAAAGTAACGGTTTTATGGGTAGAGAAATGGGGTCATCTCGTACTGCTCCTACAACTCTGAGGATTACTGATGGAGGGAAAACAAATATGGATATTGATGCAGATGAAGGAGACGAGGACATGAAAATGGCGAGGTTGTTACAGGAGAAGGAAAATTGGAAATCAGCGAAACAGACCAAAAGGCAACGCATGGCAACTCCCTCGAACAAATTCTATATTAAGATTAATGAAGACGAGATTGCCAATGACTATCCTCTCCCTGCGTTTTACAAGTCTTCTGTTGAAGAAATCGACGAATATGTTGTTTTCGAAGACAATAGTGATGCAAATTACACTGATAACCTTCCACGGAGCATGCTTCATAACTGGGCCTTATATAACTCTGATTCCCGTTTGATTTCTTTGGAGCTTCTCCCGATGAAACCTTGTGCTGACATAGATGTAACTATATATGGTTCAGGACTAATGGCCCATGATGATGGAAGTGGGTATTGTCTTGATGGGGAGTCTCAGGGATCTTCTAGTGCTGACATGGCACAAGATGCTGAAGGACTTCCTATTTATCTTAGTGCTATAAAAGAATGGATGGTTGAGTTTGGCTCGTCAATGGTCTTCATTTCTATTCGAACAGATATGGCCTGGTAATCCTTTTTTCTTATTTTTTTCTTTCTTCTGTTCTAATATTCTGTTAGGTGAGTCCTATTTGATATGAAGTCATCTTGTACCTCTATCTAGATCTAGATATGCAAGACATGGCACTATCCTATCAGGACCAACTTTCTTTCCGTATTTTTCCGTTGTGGAATTTAAGTTCTATCATGACCTTGTTTCTTTTGTCGCTACTCCGTATCTACTTTTGCAAAGCTTTCTAGGCTTGTTTGATATCTCATGAAAAGTAACAGTTGAGGCCATTCGAACTTGCAAGTATAATAGTTCGTTGTTTCATTAAAAAAGCATTATTTTTTCTTAAGCAAAGCTGGAAATCTTTACATCTAATTTTTTAGTTTTTTTACAGAAGAAACGTGGAGAATATGACATTTTCCTAAATATTTCATCTCATTTTATATTATCATTAACTAATTTTATACTTTTTCATTTTTCACCAATCAAACTTTTTAATTACAGGTTTTACTTGAAAATATACTCTTTTGATTCAGAGATAGAATTATAATTATATACATCTAAGATATAACCAATTAAGCCCTTTGTGTTTATAAAAAGTTATAGGAGTGGGATTGGGGAAAGGTGTAACCTCTCTTTCATTTCTCTTGCACAGGTATAGACTTGGTAAACCGGCGAAACAATATGCACCCTGGTATGAACCTGTTTTGAGAACTGTCAAGCTGGGGATTAGTATTATCACACTATTGAAGGAACAAAGCCGAATATCACGGGTTTCATTCTCAGAAACTATTAATAGATTATCCGAATTTGAGAAAGAACACTCTGCTTTCATTTCCTCCAATAAATTATTGGTAGAGAGATATGTGGTGGTCCATGGGCAAATTATACTACAGCAGTTTGCTGAATTTCCAGATGACAATATTAAAAAAAGTGCTTTTGTGACTGGTTTACAAGATAAAATGGAGCAAATGCATCATACTAAATGGTTGGTGAAGAAAAAGTTGGTATTAAAGAAGGAACTTAATACCAACCCAAGAGCACACATCCAGTCCGTGGTGTCAAAACGGAAGGCAATGCCAGCTACTACTACACGATTGATTAATAGAATTTGGGGAGAGTACTATTCCAATTATTCACCTGATTCGGAGGAGAGAGAGGCAGGTGGAGTGAAGGAAGAGGAGGTAGAGGAAGAAGCAGAGGAGGACGCAGAAGATGATCTTGAAGAGGCCGAAGAAAATAAAGAAACAGTCGCAAATAAAATCGAAATACCTTCTTCGGCATCGAAACTAAGAAAGCCTAGCTCTTCTATAGAGAGAATAAAATGGATTGGAGAGGCAGTCGGTGAGACATACAAGGGTGAGTCTCTTTATAAACAGGCAATTGTCCATGGAGATGAAATATCTGTTGGTTCTTCTGTATCTGTGGAAACTGAGGATTCCGGAGAACGTATTCCTATTTATTTTGTGGAGTATATGTTTGAAGATTTGGATGGAAAACAAATGGTTCATGGGAGAGAGATGATGAGAAGTGTCCAGACTGTTCTTGGAAACACTGGTAATGAGCGAGAAGTGTTTTTAACAGATGATTGTTTGGAGTTTGAACTAAATGATATAGTGCAAAAAGTGGTTGTTGAGACCCGGGTTTTCCCTTGGGGTCATCAATATCGTAAGTCTAATGCTGCTAAAGAGAAAATAGAGAGAGAAAGAGCTGAGGAGAGGAAAATCGAAGGATTGCCCATGGAATACTTCTGTAAAAGTTTGTATTGCCCTGATAAAGGTGGGTTCTTCTCTCTCTTAGTTGACTCTATAGGTCTTGGTTCTGGGATTTGCAGCGCATGTAAAGTAAAGGAATGTGAAAAGGAGAAAGAGGTCTTTAAATTAAATTCTTCCAAGAGTGGGTTTACTTACGAGGGGATAGAGTATTGTGTTAATGATTTTGTTTACATTGGCCCTCATTATTTTATTGCTGATGAGAAGGACAATGAAACCCATAAGGGTGGGAGAAATGTTGGGTTGAGAGCTTATGTTGTTTGTCAGATATTGGAAATTGAAGATCTTAAATCTGCTAAACAGGTGGACCCTGTAAAGCTTGAAGTTAAAATTAGGAGATTTTATAGACCTGATGATATTTCAGCTGAGAAGGCTTACCATTCAGATGTACAAGAGGTAATAGTTCTAATGGGGAAGTAGTTTTATCTTTTTGTGATTGCTTGTACGATGTATAGAAGGATCCTTCATGGTTATATGTATTTGTTCTGAGATGTCAACTGTGATTGTAGGTATATTTCAGTGAAGATATCACAACAGTACCCCTTGTTTACATTGAAGGAAAATGTGAGGTCCTACGAAAGCATGATTTTATATCTGCTGACACCCCAGGAATTTTTCAGCATGTTTTTTTTTGTGAAAATTTCTATGACCATGATAGTGGAGCAATCAAGAATGTAAGTCCTTTCCCCCCTTTTTGCAGAACTAATCAAACAAGCATCTTTTTTGAACTTTTATTTATTTATTGAATATAATAAATTATTTGCATTTGCACGTTGACAGTTGCCAACCAATGTGAAACTAAGTCCTCCAAAAGAAGGGGAAGTGGATTTTTCCGTGATAAGAAAAAAGAAAGGTAAGTGTAAAGAAGGAGAAAATGATTATGTTGAACCGAAGAATGTATCTCCTTCAAATCGTTTGGCTACTCTAGACATTTTTGCTGGTTGTGGTGGCTTATCTGAAGGTTTAGAAAAGTCAGGTATGTATTCTTTTTATTTTCTTTTTACCATCCATGTTTCTAAATTCTCTAAAAGTTACAGTTTAGTACTTGATCCATATACGCTAATGATTATTTACAGGTGCGTCCCTGACCAAGTGGGCTATTGAATATGAACAACCTGCTGGAGAAGCTTTCAGACTTAATCATCTGGAGGCTCTTGTGTTTGTTAATAACTGCAATGTGATTCTGAGGTAGGAAATAAAACTTAATGAATGCCCATCAATGTCATCAAGTTTTTCTTCTTGTTATGAGTTCACTTTATTATATGCACTGCTTTTTTTGTTACCTTTCCAGTTTTTTATTCTATTTTATGCATATTTCACAATGCTTATATATATATTTTTTATAACAGATCAATAATGACTGCATGTGGAGATGTAGATGATTGTATTTCAACTGAGGAGGCTATCGAATTAGCCTCAAAGCTTGACGAGAAGGATCTCTCTAATCTTCCAAGGCCTGGACAAGTTGATTTTATTAACGGAGGGCCTCCATGTCAAGTATGCATAGCCAGCAATAATATTTGTGTATACACTACCAAGGAATTGCATGAGCATATGATATATTTTGGATTTAATTTTATTTTGGGTCATTTGCAGGGTTTCTCGGGAATGAATAGGTTTAATCAGAGTACTTGGAGTAAAGTTCAATGTGAAATGATTTTGGCGTTCTTGTCTTTTGCTGAGTATTTCAGGCCGAAGTATTTCTTGTTAGAAAATGTTCGTACTTTTGTGTCATTCAACAAAGGACAGACGTTTCGGCTAGCTATAGCCTCTCTCCTTGAAATGGGTTATCAGGTAATTTACTTTTTCTCGCAATATTATCCTACAATTGTAATCATCCATCGGAAAATGAAAAGCAAAACATTCTTGAATAACTGAAACTAGGATTTGTCAAGTTTAAAGCATCTTGTACCATTAAAAATTTATTTGAGAAGCGTAATCTGTAAAGAGGAGAATTAGGTTTATTGGGGCACCGTTTCTGCTATAATAAGTGCTTGCTTTCTTGTTCTTTTTCTTTTGAACCCATAAATATAATACGGGCTTGTTTAGTGAGCAACCATTAACATTTTTTTTTACTTTAATTTATAAGATCTTCCCATGCCTACAATAAGTATGGTAATCTTTATTCTAAAAGCAGACTTTTTATTTGTTTTACGCTGCATTGGACCAGTTTTCATCATTTCTAATACAGAAAGTAAACCTTTCTCACACCGAAAATATTTCTAAGATTTATCTTTTTTGAAGTGTTATAAGATACAACCAGACGAGCCATTGTTCATCATTTCATCTAACTACATTGCGGTGCTTGCTCATTCCCAATGTGAATTACATCATTGCCTTATATTTTTAAGATCTTCTCTTTTTGGTAGGTGAGATTCGGAATTTTGGATGCTGGGGCATTTGGTGTCTCTCAATCACGAAAACGAGCATTTATATGGGCAGCATCACCTGAGGAAATTCTTCCAGAGTGGCCTGAGCCAATGCATGTGTTTGCCGGTCCAGAGCTTAAAATTTCACTGGACAAAAGCACCCATTATGCAGCTGCTCGGAGCACTTCAAACGGTGCTCCTTTCCGGGCTATAACTGTTAGAGATACTATCGGGGAACTCCCTGAAGTTAAGAATGGGGCTTCAGCTGCTACTATGGGGGTGAGCTTCTTTTTGTTACATAATTGATCACCAAAAAATACAGACTTTTTGGAAATTTGTCCTTATATGAACCTTGTGCGTTCTCTCTCATATCTTACAGTATAAAGATGATCCAGTATCATGGTACCAAAGGAAAATCCGTGGAAATGCAGCTATTTTAGTTGATCATATAGCCAAGGAAATGACAGAACTTAACCTAATGCGCTGCAAGAGGATCCCAAAACACCCAGGAGCTGATTGGCGTGATCTTCCTGATGAGAAGGTACTTTTTTTTCTAATTAATTTTTTTGGTTAAATTTTACTAATAACACAACTGTTAATAGATGGAATATTATTCTTTTAATTATACTTTTTCTCGAATGCTTCCCAATAGCATATGATGCTGATGCAATTTCTGATATATAATGTTTTGAGTTTTAATCAAGATAAATTTTTGCAGTGTTTGCTGGCCATTGATTTTTTGTATTATCTTTTATATCTGTTACTAGTAATTACATCGAACTCATATCTCGTGGATTTGTATTTCATAACCATAGTCATGTCTGTATCATTACACTTTAGACAAATCATTTCACGTGAAACCCCATGATTTATTCTGTTATACCTTTCATGTTATTCATGTATTAAATGGCTTAAAATTTACCTTGTCTTAGTTGCTGATGGAATTTTTACCAAGTAGCTTACGTATGTGTATTCATTATACATCATGTGTGTAGGTTCGGTTGACTAATGGTCAACTTGTAGATCTAATACCTTGGTGCTTGCCAAATACGGCAAAAAGGCACAATCAGTGGAAGGGGTTGTTTGGGAGGCTGGATTGGGAGGGTAATTTCCCTACTTCTGTTACTGATCCCCAGCCAATGGGCAAAGTCCGGATGTGCTTTCATCCGGAGCAGGACCGTATCATCACAGTCCGTGAATGTGCTCGATCTCAGGCGAGTATAATATTTCAAGGCTTTACTTTACTAACTAAAAACTTACCTACTTAAAACAGCTTGTTGCTTGTGTCGTGAAATACCTAAGTATGTAGAACAATTGTTAGATTTATTAGAACTGGTTGATTGATGTTTGATGATATAAATTGGTCAAAAGCTGAAATTACGCATAGCTATAGCATTTTTAGAAGAGCTTCACCAAAATGTAAGCTTTTAAGTGTAAAAAGCGCTGATTTGATCTTTCTCGCAACATGTTCTTTTTCTCTAAATGAGTAAAAGTGTTTTCTTTTGGATTAGAAGCGAGCTTCTATAACAGGAGGAAAATAATATAAATTTGAGCAGCTGAACGTCTTTAGCCAGTTCTCTTAATTGTGCCAAACAAGTTTCTCGTTTTAGGAATATTGAAGCAATAACCATGCTAGTTTAGGCTATTCTTATTCTTAGTTTGTGCCACCAAATAAAGTGAACCTTGGTTGAAATAAGTCAATAACAACGATCTTTTACTGATCAAATTGATTGTTTGGTTATTTTGCAGGGTTTTCCAGACAGCTATAAATTTTCTGGGACTATACAGCACAAGCATCGGCAAATTGGCAACGCTGTCCCTCCTCCTCTAGCATATGCTTTAGGGAGAAAACTTAAGGAGGCTGTTGAAGAGAAAGCCAAAAGAAGTTGAATTGCTCTATTTGCACCTCGTTTTTGGTTGTTTTTTCTTTGTTTTCTGCAGGGTTAGTGTATCAACCTTTTCAAACAATTTAGTTTATTACGGAGTAATATTTTTTTTGTAATTTTATAGATCAAAGACTTCTTTATCTTCAAATGAGTGCCCATTTTAATCAAATGGAGGCATAATGAGTTAATCAACCATCATTCAGATCCATTTGTATAAAAAAAACATAAATTGTTATTTAAGAAATGCTATTGTTATTTTTACTTTTTACCATTTAATGATTGTAAAACTAGTATCTATTTTATCGGGACGCCATGATACTGGGTTTGGTAGCCTCTGTTTTTTTCAGTGGTGCCAAATTGGCTAGTTATTAGAAATATATGTTTTAGTGTTCTCTATCTAAAAGATTGGTGTACGTAACTGCATTAGCATCAACAATAGCTTGTGTCTCTTTCTTACATTGCGGTCCTTGTGCCTCTTCTTGTTTGAGACGGGTTAGATTTTGTTTTCCTTTACAAAGCTTCTTTGTATAGAATGTCCTCTTTCCTTAGGAAAAAGATCGAATGTTTGCCTCATGAGCCTTCTGATCAATTTTTCATTACATGGTTTTTTTCTTTCACCTTTTTATGAGACTTGTTTTTCTGGAGGGTTTCAGTTTTCCAAAAAAATAATTTATACTTATTGTTTACAGGTATATTGTTTAGAGCACTGGAGCTACGGCACACACGAGTGCCCAATAGGCAAAAAAAATGACGTAAAAATTTTCATATGCCCCGCTCCGCGCTAAAGGAGTCCGCCTAATCCCCGAAGAAGACTCAAATATAACTTGGGAATCACATGCACACCAAATGCGGCCCCTTGAATTACGAAAAAGCCACAAAAAGGAAAAATGCCCCGTCCGAGGCTGCAGAGAAGTCCTCACTTTCTCAAACACAATTAAATGCCGAGACTGCACAATGGACCATTGTCTCAAGCACCGGTTTGGGCCCGACCACAGCTGTCCTGGCCCCAAAAAGCCCGACCCAGGTTTTCAGCTAATGGGATTTTTAAATAGGAACAAAAAAGAGGAGAAAAATCCCAGTAAGTCCCAACCTTCAAGTTTGTCGAAATGGTCCTCAAAGTGTCTTAATTCTGCTTCAAATTTACTAATCAGTGAGCTTAGCCAAAAAGTGCAAATAAGGGAGAAAAGCAGTGGTATTGAGAGTAATAGTCCGGTGGAGCAATGCCCACAGTGTGGAGCTAATTTTTCGTCGATAACAGCTTTGGTGGACCACATGGAAAATATTCATGAGAAGAGAGGCCTTATGAAAGTTCACAGTGTTGATGTGTGCCCAAAATGTTGATGTGGTAGACCATGTCGAGAAGGATCATCAAGGGTCATCATTGAAAGCTTAGATTTTAAATTGATTCTTGCGCATTGTCAACATGTGGGGAAAATTAACTTTCATTTGTATGTTCTTCGATAGAACAGGATGTGGAACTTACCTTTGATTTTAAAGAATTAGTTCAGGTTTGGAGGTCTTGAATGTGAACTTGTAATATCATTTTATTATACATTCCGGGGTAACAGACTTGAGTACTTTTGAATTTTCAATCTTTGGCTTACCAACACTTCTGTGTTTTTTGTTTTTACTTTCTTAAGATGTGAGGAATTTTTATCACTTGGGTTGCAAGTTTGACTTTAAAGTTTACCACATAAGAGCATGGGTACAGGTTACTGAGATTTGATATACATTGTTATGATATTCTCTACAATGATAGACCATGAGTATAAGATCTTGCTTACGCTCGTCAACAGGAGAAAAATAGTGCTGAAAAATATCCGACTCTCAAATGAGAGAGAATGCAGGAGTGGTGGTATATCTTGCACATCCTGAAAAACTGCTGATAATAGAAAAAAACTCGAGAGATGAAAAAAATGCTTATAAATTCTGAAAGATCAACAAAAAAAGAATATTCACTTACAAATACTGATGATGTATAGGCTCATTTTATCGTTTGGAATACATTATAGTATGCGTTTGAGATATTTGTAATGTGAAAGTACAAATTAACTTTTTTAGTCTCTACTTATTTTCTCTCCCCTCCATCGGTACAAATTTATCAACTTTTACTTGGATTTCATTTCATTCTTTTATTGGCATATTTTTTATATTATGTAAAGAAACTAATTGATTGCCAGTTTTTTCGGTATGAAATTTAAAGGATAAATTATGGTTTAGTGACCTGAGTTTTGGCCAATTTTAGGATAAATGATCTAAGTTTTTGCAATTTCGGTTTTGTGACTTAAGTTTAACTTTTGTGTTGTTTTAGTGACCTTACGTCAATTCAGTAGACGGAATACGTTACATGTTCTATCACGTGCCATCACGTTTGTTAACTAAAAGGGTAAAACAGTATTTTCCCAATTAAGTTAAACAAAATGACCAATATGCATATATACCCAGATTAGGACTTATACAGACACACATGTATATATAGAGATATAGATACAGAGAGAGATATAAATTAAGTTAAAAAAACGGCCAATTGATCCAAATTCAAATTAGGGTTTATATAGACGACCAATTGAAGAGACGATTGATGGGTTGGTGTATGCGTAAAAATGTTCATTCGTCCCAATATTGTAAGTGCTCTTTATCTCTCTCTTGTTATTGTATTTTGGATAAATTGTGATTTTTTTTTGGATAAATTGTGAATTTTTTTTGGATAAATTGTGAAAAAGTGACTAGTTATTATTTAATGTTCGATAATAATTTTTCAGAATATGTTTTGTCTGTTTGACTTTAAAATACTAATTTTGTTTATGTTTTTTGTTAAATTTTGCTTGTTAGTTACCCATTTTTCATTGTTTTTTTTAAATTCTGTTTTATATATCTACTTCTTTTTTTGCTAATTTTTAAGTTTTTGAACATTTAAAAATTCAAAAGCACACTGCAATTTACAAAAACAGAATTAGTAAATACTACAAATAGTAAAATTAATTATTTTTATTGGGGTGCAATATTTAGTTGGATTATGATCTTATTTAAAATCGTCCCTTATATTTTTATATTTAAAGTGATTGATCCCTTTTAGGGTGTACTGTAGTGTTAAAATCGTTTCATTTATCTTGTTGCAGCTCCACATACCAATTTCTTTACAATTGAACTGCATTATGGAGATTTTCTAATTGGGAATAAAAATATTTCTTATGAGGATGGTAGAGTTGACTATATCGATTTTTGTGACCCTAATGATATAACCTGTGTTACTATTGCTGAGATGGCTGCAGAAGTAGGGTGTCATGGTATAACTAGTTTGTACTATAAAAGGGTATGGTCATCCGTTTGACACTAATTTAGTCCAACTAATTCATGATAGAGAAGCCTATGCAATATGTAGTTTTGTTGATGAGAATAGAGTTGTTGAGGTGTACACTCAAGTAGATCATGGAGATTATAGTTCAAGTAGCAGTGATAAAGAAAATGAGCTTGAGAATGGTAAGGATTCTGATTTAGAAAGATTTAGTGGTAATGATGAGGAAAAAGGCAGAAATGATGATGGTGATATTATGTCTCATGATGAACCTAGTGTTTCAGGTGTATCTAAAACTAAAAGCAAAGGTTCTGGTAAGCCTAAGACTAAGTTTAAAGATCCCTCCTTAGACAATACTGCTAATGCTGATATAGATGATGGCTATGTAACAGCAAGTGAGCTAATTAGTGAGAGTGAATCAGATGAGGGTGAGGGTGGAAAGAAAAACAGATTTAAATATTATTCTCAATCAAACAAAAATCATGTTAAGTTCAAAGTTGGTATGAAGTTTGCAACAACAAAAGATTTTAGAGATGCTGTACAAAACTATGGTATACAACAAGCTAAAGATATACATTTGCGGAGGAATACTGCAGAAAAAATGATTGGGGAATGCAGGTTTGAAGGGTGTCTATGGTATATATATGCATCTAAAGCTAATGATGAGTCAACAATTCAAGTTAAAATCTATAGGGACATTCAGTCTTTGCCCTAGAGCCCTGAAAAACAACAATGCTAAGCCTAAGTTTATAGCTCAAAAATATGCAAGAACACTTAAAGAACAATCTTAAGTGGGATGCTTACAAGTTTCAGCAACAAATATTTGAAGATATGGAATGTGAAGTGAGTATTGGGTCTTGTTATAGAGCTATGGATATTGTAAAAAAAGATGAATGAGGGGTCTTCTGCTGAGCAATATGCAGTTTTATGGGATTATATTGGGGAAATTGAAAGATCAAATCCTAACACCACTGTGATGATGAAAGTTAGAGAAAAAGCAGGGTTGTTAGGTGAGTACAGATTTAAGAGGTTATATATATGTTGGGGTGCATTAAAGAAAAGGTTTTTACAAGGATGCAAACCACTATTTGGGATAGATGGGTGTCACTTGACAGGACCAGAGGGTGGTGTACTCCTCACTGCAGTGGCAATAGATGCAAATAACTGTTTGTATCCATTTGCCTATGCAGTGGTGGATATTGAAAATTATAAAAATTGGAAGTGTATTCTAAATTTGTTGAAAGTTGATTTGAAGCTTGATATTGGGGCTGACTATACATTGATGTCTGATAAACAAAAGGTATACTACACTTTATAATTTATTTGTCATTTTTGTTTTGTTCAGTAATGATTTTGTTAGTATTTTGTATTTTTACATCTCCTTTAAATAATTTATAGGGATTGATAAAAGCTGTGGACAAAATCTTGCCTAGCATAGAACATAGGTTTTGTGTTAGACACTTGTATAACAATTTCAAGCTAAATTTCAAAGGTTAAGTGCTAAATGACCTACTTTGGAAAGCTGCTAGAGCTTGCACCATTCAGCACTTTGAGAAAGGTTTATTGGAGATGAAAGATATAAATGAAGAAGCTTATAAGTGGCTGTCTTCCAAGCCAGGTCATAAATAGTGGTTTTTACTGTAAAAATATACAATTAAATGTGTTTTTTCAGTAGGATTTAATGTATTTTTATGTCTATTACAGGTCATAATTGGAGTAGATCACATTTTTCAACTCACCCAAGAAGTGATTTATTGCTAAACAACCTTTGTGAGAGCTTTAATGCATGCATTAAGTTTGTTAGAGGTATGCCAATTCTCTCTATACTTGAAAAGATAAGAGTTTATCTTATGGATGTAATTATGGGAAAAAATGAAGCTATGAAAAGAAATAATTGCATGCTTACCCTAAAAATATATTCTAAAGTTGAAGATTTGAGAAAGGAGAGTCATAAGTGGGCTTGTAAGTATAATGGAAATAATTTACACAAGGTAGATAATTTTCTTGATCAATATGTTGTTAGTCTACCTTTGAGAGAGTGCTCTTATAGATTGTGGCAGTTGACTGGGATACCTTATAAGCATGCTATTGTTGCTTTGCACCGTATGCAAAAGGACCCACATCAATTTGTTCATATTTGTTAATCAATGGAGACTTACATGAGAACATACTCTAACACCCTAAATCCAATTAATGGCCAAGACACGTGGATGAAAACAAATAAGGCTATAGTGTTACCTCCAATTGTAGCAAAAAAAGTGGGTAAGCCAAGGAAGGCTAGGAGAAGAGATCCAGATGAGATTAAAAAAGCAAAAGAGGAACTAGCAGTTAAGAATAGGGGTTCTAACAAAATATCAAAAAAGGGCTATAAGGTTAAGTGTAGTAAGTGTGGAAATATTGGTCATAACTCTAAGGGCTGTGGTAAACCTACTAGAAAGAGAAAATTTAATGATGTTGTGAATGAGCAAGTGAGGGTCGAGCCAAATCTTGTGGATTAGAGTGATACTAGTAGTGATGATGATGTTGTGAATGAAAATATGATAGAAAATGTGACTGTAAATGAGGCAGAACAAGTGGATGTTAATGTAAATGTTGGAGAGAATGTGAGAGAGAATGAAACTGAAATTGGTTTTGATTATGAGGCTGAAGATGAGAATGAGAGAGATGCAAGAGAAATTGGATTTGAGCAGTGGATAGATTATGTAGAGAATGGTGGTAATAAAAGAGGCAAAAAGAGGCAACCATGTGGAAAGAGTTTTTGGGATGAGGTTGGAGCATATGCAGATGTGCTGACTAGCCAAAACACCCAGTCAACACAAGGTGTTGGACAACCATGTGTGAGTGTACCCTTTTCCCAAGAAGAGGCAAGTAGAAGTGTGCCAAAATTTCAAAAATTGCAGGTCAAAAGAGGCACCACCCTTGGGGTAAGTAATCTTTATTAAACTATTTATACCCACATTACTTGTTTTTTTTTATTTTTTATAAATAGCATCTATTTACAAGTATATTTTATTTAATCTTACAAGTATTTTATCTATGTAGGTAAGAAAAAGCACCAGGTTAATGATTGCAGCTAGCCAAAAAGAACCAAGTGTGCCATGACCACCAATCCACTTGTCTGATGATGAAATGGAGCCACCAACACAAGAAAATGTTGCATTTCATGGAGGAGTGTACACACAAGAGAGTTCAGCTGTTATTGAGCCAAGCAACAAAGATGCAAGTGATGATAGGCTCCGTTATGGGATAATGACTACACATCAAAGAGAACTGCCATCCGGCCACTTAAAAAGAAATGGAAACATGTACCTTACCCTGACAGCCATGAAAAAACTAAGCAGAAAGGGAAAGAAAAATATGAAATGCAACACTTCTGGGTGAGTATTAGCTTTTGGGTAATTTATTAGCTTTTGAGTGACATCAGTTTTTTTGTTGTTGATCTTTTGGTGAAATATGTAGTTAGTCTAACCTTTTGGAAACCTATATCCATTGTACTTTTGTGGTGTGGTGTATTTGAATGAATTAATGTACTTGAAGTATGTTTTTATGAAATTATGATGTTATCAACAGATATTGTTGTTTTGGTTGTTTAATTTGTCTTTTATTTGATTGTTAATGGGCTTAATGATGACTTGTTATGTCTGATATGAGCCATAAAGTAATCTGATATGATGACTTTGATCACACTTTGTGTGTCAAATTTGATCAGAATGTGGTCTTGCTTGATCACAGTTGGGTTTCAGAATTCTGATCATACTGCTTGGGTTTCAGAATTCTGATCATACTGCTTGGGTTTCAGAATTCTGATCATGTTGCTTGGGTTTTAAAATTCTGATCACACTGCTTGGATTTCAGAATTCTGATCATACTGCTTGGGTTTCAGAATTCTGATCATGTTGCTTGGGTTTCAGAATTCTTTATTTGACTGTGACACAATTCTTGGTCGTAATCAGAATTCTTTATTTGACTTTGACAGTGGGTTTGACAGTGGCTCACACATTTTTCATACAATTATCAGCAACTAAAAATCAAATACATTTGGGTTTCACATACATTTACAGTAAGAAAGCATTACATTTTTCATTAAAACACATAGCAAAGTCACTTTTTTCTAGCAAAGTTACAAACTTACTCAAACTAACTTATATAAGTCATTTCCTTCGTTAACATTTGTCAGCAACACAAATACAAGGACAACCATACAAATTAAGAAAATCCATCTTTTAGCTCCACAATAAGTTGCGATGATAGTTTTTGGTTTTGCCTTAACTTGACTTTTTTCCTCCATCTCACTTACTTTCATAGTTAAGTAGCTTTTTTCTGCCTCTAATGTGCTAATTTCATCCTTCATATCGTTGATGCTTTCAAGTAATCCTGAAATTATTTCCTTTGCCCTAAAGCACATTGGTGGGTCAATCCATTGCCAAAATTTGCATACACCATCTTTACACTGAACATATCTTCGGCCAAGAAGTGATAATGGCAGCATTCATCTTGCAATAACAATACATTTTAGTGGGAGAATGATGAGTTAGTGAGAAAGAGGGAGAGGTGTGTGAGAGAGAGAGTGGGAGGTGTATAGATATAGGGGATATATATATATATATATATATATATATAGGTAAGAGCCGGCCCTAGAGAGAGAGAGAGAGAAAGAGAGAGACGACTAGGGTGAAAAGCCCTAGCCGTTGACAAAATGACCGTTATTCAACCACCCGACCCCAACCAAACCCTTTCCCCAGACCCACCCACATCTAAATCTTTTGCCTCTATATTAAAAACCCAAATTGTGTCACCAAAAGTTCCAATTAAACAAATCGAATCTTATGAAGGAGAACCTATGATTCATTATTCAATCGAAGATTTGAAAAATCTTTCAGAACCATTCAAATATACTCTTGTAGGGAAATTTTCACATGGTAAGCCTCATATAGATATAATTCGCAAAACTTTTAGTTCTATGGGCTTGAAAGCTAACTTTCATATTGGAGTCATCGACTCAAAACATATTCTAATTCGCTGTTATTATGAAGAAGACTTTCTACGTATTTGGATGCGAAAAACTTGGTATATTGATAACAGTCCTATGAGAACCTTTAAATGGTCTTATGATTTCAGTTCTGAAAAGGAATCTGCAGTAACTCCGGTTTGGATTTCTCTATCTAAATTACCTATTCATCTTTACAATAAAAGCAGTATTTTCAGTATTGCTTCAGCCTTTGGAAAACCCCTTAAGGTAGATGATCCAAC
Source organism: Primula vulgaris (assembly GCA_963920805.1). Taxonomy (NCBI): domain Eukaryota; kingdom Viridiplantae; phylum Streptophyta; class Magnoliopsida; order Ericales; family Primulaceae; genus Primula; species Primula vulgaris. Next base: position 11,230,838 of record OY987215.1, on the reverse strand, counting down.
AGCTAAACTGACTAGACCTGGTCTAGCCAGAATCTGTATTGAAATTGATTTAAGGAAAACACTTATAAAGAGAGTAAGGATTAACTATCGAATCAATGAAGGATTTTGGCAGCACTGTATCTATGAAGATGTCCCTAACTACTGCGCTCAATGTTTTAAAATGGGTCACCCTAAAGAGGTCTGTAAGTTTAATATTCTAAATAAAGAAGAAGGCAGCAAAGAAGAAATTATCAGCAACAAGAAAGTTATTGTTAATGACAATGATTTAACTAATGATAAACAAGCTAAACAAAAGGCTATAAAGGCCACTTTTAATAATAAAAATGAGAAAGTAAGCACAAAAGAATGGGTAACCAAAAGTTTTAACAATGAACCATTAAAGAATGTTGAAGGAGTTGCTGCCAAGTCATCTGCAGAAAGCCCTGAAAATAACAATATTATTGTATTACTGGAAGAAGACAAGAGTGAAAAGTGTAATTTGAATACTGATATGGTTCTATTTACTGGTGAAGCAACTGTTCTCAAGTCCTTAAATATTACTCCTATTTATGATGATAATGTGACAGTGAGAAATACAAGTCTTATTGATGCTCCAGACATTTCTAAAAATTTAAGAATTGATCTGGGTCTCTCTCCTAGAGAATTACCTAATATTCTGGAAGAAGGTGAATGGCAAACACCAAAAAGGAAATTAGGAAAAAAGTCAATTGCTGTTGATAAAGATGCTATGGTTCTTAGGTCCTCTAATGTGGGGGTTAAAAGAAGGTTTAAATGATTAATACGCTTTTCTGGAACATTAGAGGGGTGGGCACCAAATCTACCACTAGACGTATTAATAAACTTTGCAAATTACATCATATTATGTTCTTAGCTTGTATAGAACGTAAGAAAAATCAAGATAAAGTGGAATTTTACAAAAGGAAATTTGGTTTTGATGAAGTCCTGGTTCATGCAGAGAATAAGATTTGGATCTTTTATATGCAAGAGATCTCTATTTCTATTATTCACCAAATGAATCAAGCTGTTTCTATGGCAGTCTCTATTGGTTATTTAGGTTTTCAATTACAGATTACAGTTGTTTATGCCAAGTGTACAGCAGCAGAAAGATGTTCTCTATGGAGTTTTTTAGAAAATTCCTATACTACAAGTCCCTGGTTGATTGGAGGAGATTTTAATACTGTGTCTTCTGAGGAAGATAAAATTGGGGGTCTATCTATTAATATTAATTCTGCTAATGATTACTTATCTTGTATTAACAATTTGAGTGTTTCAGAAGCAACCTTCAGTGGTACTAAATACACTTGGTGGAACAAGCGTACTGGGAAGGAAGCTATCTTTGAAAGAATTGATAAAATTTTATTTAATCAAGAGTTTGCAAATTTATTCTGCAATATTTATCTTGACCATCTAAGCAAGGCTTCATCAGATCACAGTCCTTTATTATTAAAGTTACAGTTGGATCAAGTCAGTAGTCCTAGAAGGTTTATATTTCAAAATTTCTGGGCAGATCATGAAGATTTTTTAAATATAGTAAAAGCTGTCTGGGTTTCTAGTTCTAATTCTAATGCTTTGATTAATCTTGCTACCAACTTAAAAGCAGTTAGAAAAACACTTAAAGAGTGGAATTATAGTACCTTTGGGAACATTTTTCAAGAAATCACAAAAGCTGAAGATAATTTGTTGAGAGCAGAACAAGAGTTTGAAGTGGATCCAACACCTGTCAATAGGATCAAATTCAATAAAGAAGAAGTTATTCTAAAAGATAAACTCAGTATAGAAGAGAAATATTGGGCACAAAAGGCTAATTTGAAATGGGCTTTGCAAGGGGATGCTAATACAAAGTTTTTTCACAGCATTGTTAAAAAAAGAAGGCTTAAGTGTGCTATTGGTGAAATAGAAAAAGAAGATGGCACTGTTGTTAAAGAACCAGGGGATATCAAAAGAGAGGCTATTGATTACTTTCAAACATTACTGGCAACTGATCAACCTAATTGTTCTGTTTATAACAGTCTAGAAAATATTCCTAAAGTTGTTACTGAAGAGATGAATGTTCTATTGGATAAAGATCCCTCTAGGGAAGAGATAAAAGAAGCTGTCTTTAACCTTAGTAATTCTAGTGCACCTGGCATAGATGGCTTTACAGGTAATTTTTTTGTATCTTGTTGGGATTTTATTGGTGAAGATGTCATCAAAGCTATTGATCTTTTCTTCATGGGCAATTTATTACCTAAATCTCTTTCTACTACTGTTATTGCTCTTATACCAAAGAAGATTAAGCCTAAGAAGTTTGCTGAATTCAGGCCTATCAGTCTATGTACTTTCTGCAGTAAGGTTATTTCCAGAATTATGTCTACAAGATTTGCTAACATACTGCCTATTATTATTTCTGAGAATCAAAGTGGTTTTGTCAAATCCAGAGACATTGTGGACAATATTCTTCTGGCTCAAGAATTTATTTCAACTCTTAATATAAAATCTAGTGGGAGAAATATAACTGTAAAGCTAGATATGAAAAAAGCTTATGATAAAATATCATGGCATTTCCTTATTTCTACACTAAGGAAGCTGGGTTTTTCTGAAAAGGTTATTGATTTAGTTTGGAGGATTATTTCTGGGAATCTAACTTCTATTTTGGTGAATGGTAGTCCTACTGAACTTTTTGCACCTAGGAATGGCCTAAGACAAGGAGATCCCCTGTCTTCTAGTTTATTTATTATTTGTTCTGAAGTATTAAGCAGGAATTTAAATGGATTGATTAACAAGAAAAGGTGGTCAGCTTTTAAAGCTCCTATTGGAAGCCCTATAATAACTCACCTTGCTTTTGCTGATGACTTGCTAATCTTCAGTTCAGCAGATCTTCATTCTATCAAAAAGATCAGCAATACCCTGAAATGTTATAATAGAGACTCTGGTCAAGAAATCAGTTTGGAAAAAAGTTCAGTCTATTTCTCAAAAAGTGTCAGTGCTATTCAAAAAGAAATTATATGCAAAGAGCTTAATATTGCAAGTAAGAAACCTCCTTTCTCATATCTTGGATGCAAGCTTTATGCAGGGCATAAAAAGTGTATTCTTTTCCATGAACTTATACTAAAAGTTAGAAGTAAATTGTCTACTTGGAAAGGCAATTGGCTAAATCTTAGGTGGTAAACTAATTTTGATTAGACATGTTCTTCAATCTATTCCTATTTATACATTGGCTGCCATGAATCCCCCTCTACTAGTTATTAAAAGAATTGATCAATTATTGTCAAATTTTTTCTGGGGTAATAAAAATGGTAAAAATAAGTACCATTGGATTAGATGGAGCAAAATTTGTTCTCCTGTGAGAGAAGGAGGCTTGAATGTTAAAAGTTTTCAAGACATTTCAAAAGCTTTTGCAATGAAACTATGGTGGAAGTTCAAAACAAAAGATTCTATGTGGACCAAGTTTATGTTAGCTAAATACTGTAGAAAAAAGAAAGCAGAAGATATTCCTATAAAAAAAAGGTACCAATACTTGGTGTAGAATGCTACAAGCTAGAGAATTGACTGAGAGTAATACTGCTAGAGTTGAAAATGGATTAAAAACTATATGGAAACCTACTGCTCTTGGGAATTTTACTCTTAATTCAGCTTGGAAAATGGTCAGAGAAGTAAGAAATATTAGTTGGAGAAGTACTTTTATATGGAATAGTATGATACCTATAAAAGTCTCTTGCTTCATGTGGAAAGTTTTTAATCAAGCTGTTTCCTTGGATAGCAACCTGCATAAATTTGGCATTAATATGGCTTCTATGTGTGGATGTTGCAAAAATTCAGAAGAAACTTTTGACCATCTGTTTAGTAATGGTTTAGTTGCAAATGAGGTCTGGAATTTCTTTGAAAGTAAATGGGGTATTATTATTCAGAATAATTCTTTGTTTGGAAGAATTAACAGTTGGTGGACTTATATCAGCAAGAAAAAAACATTTTCTGAAAGGAAAATTTGTCAAGTTCTACCTTCTATCATTATTTGGGTTATTTGGAAATCTAGATGCTCATGCAAGTTTGAGAATATCAAAATGAGGTCTAGAAATATTATTAAAAACTCTGAAGATCTGATTATTCAATCTGGTTATAAAGAGAAGGATTTCTCTTATTCTAATTACAGTGGAAAGAAGAATGTTAAAAAAGCCACTATTATTAAGTGGCTTAATCCACCAACTGGGTATCTGAAACTAAATATAGATGGCTGTTATAAGCAAACTGAGATTATTAATGGAATTGGTGGACTAATTAGAGATGAAAATGGGTATTTTATCAAAGGGTTTTCTAGGGCTATTACAAGCTATTCAGCTCTTTATTCTGAGTTCAAAGCTCTATACTATGGTCTCCAAATATCTCCAAAAAGACTCCTAATTATAGAGAGTGATTCCTTGCAGTTAATCAATATTATTAAAGGTAAACAAAAATGTCCTTGGAAAGTTTTAGACCTTTTTAACTGTATAAAAGATCAAATCAAGGAAGGAGAATACCAGTTTATGTACGTGGCACGAGAAGGCAATAAGGCTGCTGATTTACTTGCGAATTGGGAGGGAGTCACCATTTCTAATCGCTTGGATGATTTTCCAAAAATTTTAAAGGGAATTATTATTACTGAGGCTAAGGGTATTTCTAATTTAAGGTTTAAATGAAGATGAAGATGGAATTATAGGCTTTTTTCTCTGTATATCAAGAGGAAGATGAAAAGGGAAAGGAAGAGAGAGAATATGCTCTCTTAGGGTTTATTTTTTTCTCAGAGAGAAATGAAGGGGTGCAAGAGACAAGTGACAAGTGTTCTTACAGTGCGTTTCAAGTCCAGTCCCTCTAGTTTCAAGCACCAATCTATTGAGTCCAATTTTGGCAAATTCTGTGTATTAAGTTTCAGCTTTTTCATTTGGCTGTAAAAGTTTGTCTTTATTTCTTTTGGGTCTCTTTATTAAGGATTCTATCTGTAAATACCTTTGATTTCGATCTGTGAGGTTTTTCCTCAGCAGCTCGTGTTTATTAATAAAGTGTGGGTAGCCCCACTAATTATTTAATATATATATATATATATATATATATATATATATATATACAATTGGAGGGAAAACAAACTGAATTTTTCCTCCAAAATCTGAGGGTATTTTAGTCATTTTAGTAAGAAATATGTTTTTTTTTCGAAAAATATGATGGCAGGTCACTAAATTGCTAATGTTGTTAAACTTAGGTCAAAAAACCGAAATTGCAAAAATTTAGGTCACTTATCCTAAAATTGGTCAAAACCAATATCAGTAAAACATAATTTATCCAAATTTAAAATGCCGCAAATATTGTTTTAGCGACTTGTTAGTGGAAAAACAAATACTCCAGATAGCATACATGTAGTTACCAGCATACATATTCGCTATTCAAAAACTGCTATAGTTCAAACTTTAACATTGGTATAGCTGAACATTGAGCCCCACAGTAACTCAAATTACAGCTCAAACTCGAAATGTACAAAATGATAAACTCAGGACAACTTTTATTTATGATTACAAATTGAAACTTTTAAAAATAAATTGACAAAACTGCAAGGCAAGGTAGGATACATTTGCACTCTGCAGAATGATTGGTGCGCTTTTGGCCATCTTTAATCGCATATAAAAAATAACGTCAACAGCCATATTATTTATTACCAATTATCAATTGTAGCTAGAGCTGAATTACAGGCTTTGCAATTTTGCGCAAACTACATTTAATTAACTACTCCGATATCTTATAAATGTCAGTATGTCAGTACTATAATTAGGGATGTAAATTTTTTGGGTTTTGACCCGACCCGACCTACCGTGGGTCAGGTAAAAATGCAGCTTTATTTGGACCGGATCGGATCAAATTGGGTACAAGTACAGTTTGAAAAGTGTAACTTTACACAAAGTAATACTCTCTCATTTCTATCTCTCTCTTCTCTCCCTTTCTATACATTAATTTCTCTATTTTTCTATAGTAATGGTATGTAATACATATACATACATCTCGGTGGTTCCTAAATAAATATTGTATACATTAATCAATGATATTTATGATAAATGTTAATATGTTAATTAATGAATTTAGTGATACATTATCGTCATTAGTTTTAGAAGAATTTACGGAAAACAAATCATCATATTAATCATATACATTTATATTACATTTTTACATATATCAATGTTTTAATTGACGAAATTAATAAGCCCAAATTAATTCAATAAACATGAAAATTTTAAAAATAAGATTGCAAAATTTAAATCACTAAATTAATATGAAAGTTTATTTAATGTCATATTAGTATTTATATATTATCTTTCTAAATCATTTATAAAAATACGGGATGTTACAACTAACCCTCCTTAAAAGAATTTCGTCCCGAAATTTCCTCTCTAAGCAACTATACCCAGAAATAATAAAATTTATAAACAAGGCCATAAAATTTAAACGTATAATACGTGTCATCATCTAAGAAATAAAATACTCAGGGTACACAACTCATACCACTCTTCCATCCATAACTCAAGTAAACGAAAGGTACGTAAGTATCTCGATAATGTAAAACAATGACTAATAAAATAAAAGACAATAATGTAACGAAGGTAACATGTTTCTAGCTCAACAACCAAGATGACATGCTTCTACCTCAACAACTCCACAACGTCTACAAAACTCAAAATACATGAACTACATGTAAGAATCTCAAATAAGGTAACACCTATATGCAATATCCAACATAATAAGAGACAACACTCAAAAAAAATTTAAACGTACCCAAGACTCAACGTACGGGTATTTCTAGTAAACCAAACTCTAATAAAATAAACACCAAACTCTAGGCGTTACAACCCTTCCCCGATAAAGAAATTTCGTCCCGAAATTAGAATGCATCTAAAGAAAAGTACCTAAAGAAAAGTCGAGATTAGGATACTTCCTCCTCATCTCGTCCTGGGTTTCCAAACCACCTTTACCAATCTAATCGTTTTTCCTTGAAGTTCCTTCTCTTGCACATCGATAATCCTCATAGGTCCCACTTCGTAGGTCACATCCGCACTAACCTCAATGTCCTCAAAGTCCACCACGTGTGAAGGGTCGTGATGATACTTTTTCAACATTGACACATGGAACACCGGGTGAACCCCCGCCAACTTTGGTGGCAAGTCCAACCGGTATGCAACTTCTCCAACTCGGTCCACGATCTCAAATGGTCCGATAAATCTCGGGCTCAACTTTCCTTTTGAGCCAAACCTCATAATCCCCCTCCTGGGCGAAACCCGCAAAAATAGTTGATCCCCCTTTTTGAACTCCAAAGGTCTCCTCCTCTTATCCGCATAACTCTTTTGTCTACTTCGGGCCGTCTCAAGCCTTTGTCGAATTAACTTAATATTTTCTGTCGTTTCTTGAACCAATTGCGGTCCTAACATTTCCGTTTCTCCCACCTCGGTCCAACACACCGGAGACCTACACGGCCGCCCGTATAAAGCCTCAAAAGGTGCCATGCCAATACTAGCTTGGAAGCTATTATTATACGCAAACTCAACCAAGGATAGATGGCTCTCCCAGCCTCCCTTGAAGTCATTCACACATGCACGCAACATATCCTCTAGCACTTGGATGGTCCACTCCGATTGTCCATCCGTTTGGGGATGAAATGCCGTACTCATCATCAACTTGGTCCCTAAGGCATTTTGCAATGCACCCCAGAACCTCGACACAAACCTCGCGTCTCGATCCGATACTATCGAAATCGGCACCCCATGAAGTCTAACTATTTCCTTAATATACTTTCGTCCCAAGATTTCCACCGAATTTGTCATCTTAATCGCAATGAAGTGTGCGGATTTGGTCAAACGGTCGACCACAACCCACACAGCGTCATTCCCACTTACCGATCTAGGTAAGTTGGTCACAAAGTCCATTGCTATCCTTTCCCACTTCCATTCCGCTACCGGTAAGGGTTGGAGCATACCCTCCGGCCTTTGGTGTTCCGCCTTTACTTGTTGGCAAGTTAGGCACTTGCTAACATATAAAGCTACATCTCGTTTCATTCCGGGCCACCAAAATTGTCTCTTCGCATCGTGATACATTTTAGTGCCGCCGGGATGAACGGCTAATCGGGAGTGGTGAAACTCCTTTAATACCTCATTCCTCATATTTTCTGTCATGTAAGTCCTTCCCTTAAAGCGCAGTCCTCCATCGGTTCCTTTCGTCCAACCCTCTAATCCTTCGCTCGAACTTATCTGTTTCTCCAAGTTCTCCACTTTCTCATCCCCTTCTTGTGCTTCTAGAACCCTACTCACAAGTTCCGGTTGCACCACTATTGTGTACAAGGTCCCCACATCAACATGTCCCAACTCCAAGTCGAACTCGTTCACTTTTCCCATCATCCTCCATTCGTCGATCGCCACATGTGCTAAGGTCGCATGGGACTTTCGACTCAAAGCATCCGCCATTACATTGGCCTTCCCCGGGTGATAGTGCAAGTCATAGTCGTACTGTTCCAAATATTCCATCCATCATTGTTGTCGCATATTTAGATCACGTTGGGTAAAAATATGCCCTAAGCTCTTGTGATCCGAGAACACTTCGAACTTTTCCCCGAACAGATAGTGTCTCCATATTTTCAACGCATGAACTATTGCCGCTAGCTCTAGGTCATGAATCGGATAGTTCTTTTCGTGACTCCTTAGTTGTCGCGAAGCATATGCGATAACCTTTCCGTCTTGCATCAAAACGCAACCCAAACCTTCCTTCGAATCATCGCAATACACTTGGTAATCCTTCCCTTGCTCGGGAATAACTAGTATGGGAGAACTAGTCAACCGCTTCTTGAGCTCTAGGAACGCTTTCTCGCAAGCCTCACTCCACACGAACTTCACCCCTTTCTTGGTAAGCTGAGTCATTGGAGTCGCTAACTTCGAGAAATCCTTGACGAACCGTCGATAGTATCCCGCTAAACCCAAGAAACTTCGAATCTCGAACACATTCTTCGGTTGTGCCCAATTCGAAACTGCCTCAATTTTCGTCGCGTCCACCTTTACTCCTTCTTCCGAGATCACATGCCCAAGAAATTTCACCTCCTTTAGCCAAAACTCACATTTGCTAAATTTTCCGTAAAGTTGGTGCTCTCTCAACGTGAGCAATGCTAGACGGAGATGCTCCTCGTGTTCTTCTCTTGAACTCGAGTAAATCAAGATATCGTCGACGAAGACCACCACAAACTTGTCGAGATACTCCTTAAAGATTCGGTTCATTAACTCCATAAATGCTGCCGGCGCATTAGTTAACCCGAACGGCATGACCACAAACTCATAGTGACCATACCGGGTCCTAAAACCCGTTTTCGAAATATCCTCATCCTTCACCCTCAATTGGTGATAGCCTGATCGCAAGTCGATTTTTGAAAAGAACGTCGCTCCTTTCAGTTGGTCAAACAAATCGTCAATTCGGCCGTCTAATGTCCCCGGAATTAGGGAGAGACATAGACCATTGCAACATAAAAGTAGATTTATAGTGCGCACTTGGACCTCTCACGTCACTCGCCCCAGTTCGTAAGACGAGTCATTCCCTATCCCTTCGGCCGTCATATGTCCCCGGAATTAGGAAGAGACATAGACCATTGCTAACATAAAAGTAAATAGTGCACACTGGGACCTCTCATGCCACTCGCCCCGGTCCGTAAGACGAGTCATTCCCTATCCCCTCGGCCGTCTTCTGTCCCCGGAATTAGGGAGAGACAGAGACCATTGCCACTACAGCTAACACACAAGGCCTCGGCCAATAATATAAATACACGCAAATATCACATTCTCATACGGCCTCGGCCAATAATATTATACTAATCAAATAACACCATCTCATACGTCACTTAACGTAATACAACATAACACATAACCACATGTACTAAATTCGCAACTAGCCAAACAACTCCAATAACGTAAAATCCCATTCGGGCATTTTAACAAACATCTTGTATGCACAATCTAAAACTCATCTCTATTCAAAAATATTTTACCCAATTCTATCAACAACCATAATAACATATATTTAACGCATAAAACACGCAAACCCATCAATATTCTCATCAATCCGAAATTAATATATCTAAGGTGTCAACCTCTACTATTCAAATAAATGGAATTAAAAGTGTAACAACTAACCCCAATTAACAATATAAGAACATAATTAATATAAAAGGCAAAAACCCCCAATTTATAATAAACGTAAAACTTAATCCTAACATACACCCTCGTCTAGTCGCAATGGATAACCCCCGTTACCTTAGCGCGTAGAGGAGATGCTTCCGGTATGAACCCGCTAACGGTGGTCTCTTCTTCTTCTTCTTCTTCTTCTTCTTCTTCTTCTTCTTCTTCTTCTTCTTCTTCTTCTTCTTCTTCTTCTTCTTCTTTCTTTTTCTCTCTTTTCTCTCTCTTCTCTCTTCTTACTTGTTTTTACTGATTTTTTCTTTTGAAAAGTGGCTGGAAGTGTTTATAAAAAGCTGGTTTTGAGATAGTTTGAGGTAACGAATTATTTGGTCCCCAAAATTCTAATAGATAACTCTTAATTCAAAAATATTGTTTTACCACTCAAAAATACAAATCTTTAGAAACAAATCTATTGGGTCCTTTTTATTAGTAAAATTAGTAACAGGTTTTTAAAATAAAGTTTTTCGGAAGAGTTTCGGTTTTTGGCTAAAAATTAGTCGAGTGACCGGTTTTTGGTAAAATTTTGAATAAAACGTTTTTGGATAAGTTAAATCATAATTAAAACCATTTATAAAAATACGGGATGTTACAGGGAATGACCCGACACAATTGACATCCCTAACTATAATCAAGAAATCTACACACTCACCTTCAATTCGGCTATAAATTTGAGAAAATCACAACTTTTCTTATCCGTCCGATTCTAGGGGGGCAGCAACTTGCATCTGGGTGACGCTAGGCTCCACATTCATCATCTCAATATATTTTAATGGGTTGCGATCTAACCCAAATCCGATAAGTCAAAAACTTGTTATACAGCTTCATATATGTATAAAATACAGTCACAAATAGGTAGTATTTCACTAAAAGAAACATAACCCCATGAGCCATGGCCTAGTTAGTATGCAATTAAACTTAAAAGGGTTTTTAGATAAAGGGTGATTTACCCCCTTATAGGAATATTTTGTGTCATATGTTCAGAACTCGTTGTGTACTTATGGGGTCTTGGTTCGACACGTGAGAGACGAATCACGCAGACGTTATGGCCAACTGGGCGTGTTTTCATGAGACCGGTCAGGTCTTTCACGACTTGATGCAATTCCATTTAGGATCCAGGGATATTTATATATGCCCCAGATTAGACGATGATATTGGCTTTTAATTATTCGTTCGTTTTGTTTATTCCACTTATTATTTTTCCAGTTGTGAATATTTCATTTCGTTTTTGCTAGGTCCAGTTTAGCTCACTAAATGGCTAACTTATTTGTCATTATTGTGGCAATATTATTAGTGTGTTTCACAGATTATATTTCACTTACAAATGGACTTTCAACTTAACTCATGAAGAGAGATTACACTTTTAGTTATTACTCATATATAACTGAGTTTATGGCAAATTTCTTAAGAAGATTCTGTCAACATAAATGTTTGAATTATGGTGATTAAAGATTTGTTCATGGTCTTAATAGAAAGGAATTAAATTAAATCATAAGATATTCTCCAAAATATAAAAGTAAACTCAATTTAGAATAAAAAAGAAAAGAGGAAAAAAGAAAGAGAAGATAAATAAGGAAAGATTGTTGAAGACAAAGGAAACATATTGAAGACGATAAGGAAATATTATTGATATAAAGTGGTACTTTTAATGAAGATCTTTTGAAAGTTAAAGACTAAACATGAGTAATTATTTGATAACACGAAAAAGAAAAGAGATCAAATCAATTACAAGATTTAAGAAAAATGATTTGATTAATATTTTATTTAGTCTTGTAACTACATTTATAAGAGGGGTTAGAGTTTGTGTATTACTTAGCTCTCATAAAAAGAAGACATATTATCATAGAGAGAGAAAAACACACGAGTGATTATTGAGAAAAAAATCATATATACTTAAATGTAGAGAGATTGATAGTGTTTAAGTTGTGAGTTATAGAGTTAGACATATACATATGGTTAATATGACATGCTATTTTTTTCAGAGTGTTGTAAGTTTCAAAATTATTTATTGTCTTTGACATATCAATAAATCACTGGGTGAGCGTCTCAGAGACGTAGATCTAACACTAGATCGAACTCCGTAATCAAAGATGTGTGTGTTCAGTACCTTACTATTTCAGACGAATTCAGTTACAACTTGAGTCATAACTGAGGTTGTAACTGAAACGCCTAACATCATCTTGACACTTTGGATTACGTTTGTTACGGTTTTCTTCAATTTCTTGTACTCGGTTATTTTCATTGGAGGATTAGTTTATTTCCTACTCTATGTACGCGATACTTGTTTGATGTTTATATATATGTAGGGGTTTTCCTAACCCCCCTCCTTTCGGAGTGTTTGAAAGGACAAAAAAAAAACAGAAATCAGTTACTATGTGTTTGCAATCTGTGAGAACCAAAAAAGTTCTTTAAAACACGTGGGAAACTACAGTTTTAGGCCTAATTTCATAATGAAATAAGTGTTCCCCTAACAAATGCACCACACACACACACAAATATAAGCAGATATAGTCATTTTTGGCCCTAAAATTGGTACCCCTATGGCCAAATTGATTGCTTTTAACCCAATTCAAGCCGAAGAAATTTATTCGATGGTTACTGCTAACCGCTTTAGTTCCTAAATCATTGGGGTTGCTTTTTCTAATAAACGTTGGTTACATTTCTTTATGTTATTTGTACCAGTAACCGGTTTATGGATGAGTGCTCTTGGAGCAGTTGGCCTAGCCCTGAACTTACGTGCTTATGACTTCGTTTCTCTGGAAATTCGTGCAACAAAAAATCCTGAATTTGAGACTTTCTACACCAAAAATATTCTCTTAAACGAGAGTATTCATGCTTGGATAGCGACTCAAGATCAGCCTCATGAAAACCTTATATTCCATGAGGAGGTTCTACCCTATGGAAATGCTGTTTAATGGAACTTTAAATTTAGCAGGTCGTCACTAAGAAACCACCGGTTTCGCTTGGTGGGCCGGAAAGGCCCGATTTATCAATTTATCTAGTAAACTACTAGGGGCTCATGTAGCCCATGCTGGATTAATCGTAGTCTGGGCTGGCGCAATGAACCTATTTGAAGTGGCTCATTTTGTCATGGGGAAGCCTATGTATGAACAAGGATTAATTTTACTTCCCCACCATTTCTTTCGGTTATGGTTTTCCTTGCAACATTTCATCTTGGGACGTATTTTATTTAGCGGTTTTCTGGATGTTAAATATCATTGGATGGGTTACTTTTTATTGGCATTGGAAGCACATCACATTATGGTAGGGGAATGTTTCGCAGTTTAATGAATCGTCCACTTATTTGATGGGTTGGTTAAGAGATTATTTATGGTTAAACTCTTCGCAACTTATCTACAGATATAATCCTTTTGGTATGAATAGTTTATTGGTCTGGGCGTGGATGTTCTTATTTGAACATCTTGTTTGGGCTACGGGATTTATGTTATTAATTTCCTGGCATGGTTAGCTACTGGCAGGAGTTGATTGAAACTTTAGCATGGGCTCGTGAATGTACACCTTTGGCTAATTTGATTCGATGGAGAGATAAACCGGTTGCATTTTCCATTGTGCAAGCAAGATTAGTTGGATTACTCCACTTTTCTGTAGGTTATATATTCACTTATGCGGCTTTCTTGATTGCCTCTACGTCGGGTAAATTTGGTTAATTTCATTTCTAGAAGAATTTCATTTCTTTTGAACTCAATATCGATCTGAAACCGGAATGGATGCTATTGGTGCCAGATTCGGTCCCTTTATCGACGTTCTGGCCCTTTCTAAGTTGGTAAGTACCTCACAATTGTGGGCCTTACGCCTTATGGTTCATGTTGGGGGAAGACCAAAGTCCAAAGCCGAACCAATGAAGGGTTCCAAATCTTGGCTCGTTCAGGGATCCCATCCATTATCCCATCGTTTCACCATCGAGCTATTAAAGATCGACGGGATCCAAGGCTTGTTAAGTTTTCTTGTTCACTGTTTAGTTTATCAAACATAATCTTTGTTTTGCCGTCCGGAAGGAAGATTCCTTTCTGTTGGATGTGCATTGTAACTTCATGCTTCTCTCTTTGTTTATGGTCTCATTTGTTGGTATTTTCTTCGAGTTTTCAGCGTTATCGTGTTTAATAATATTCAGTTTCATTAATTGTTCATGAATGATTAATAATTACCTACTTACCATTACAATTCAAATTAGCCTTGGAAAATTTATGTGTCATCCCATGTTTCCACATACTTTTAATAGTTTATAAACCAATTGGTTTTCTTTGGTATAAATACGTCTCATTTTCAATTGCCTCACTTGCAGCCATGGAGTCATTAATATCACTGGACATCACCGTTTTTGGTCCAAAGGTAGGTAAACAAATGTATCATCATGGTTTACAATAATCTTTAACTACTAATGACATAAAAAAGAAAAGGACATATATTGTTTTTTGAAAAAGAAAAGGTATAGTTCTTTTATTTAAGATTCAATATACTACACTAATAGACATTATCTTTTCTATAACCTTGACAAAAACTATATTGCATGGTCCGATTACTCGCCTCTTAAACTGTCTTAACTAGCTTGCCTCAGTAAAGCACAACTAAACATATTCTGAAAAAATACAAATTTTAAGGCTAGAAAGGCAAAACCTATATATGAACAGATGAACCCCTGTGAGTTTGGAGAAAAAGAACAAAAGGCTCGAATGTTTTTGATGAAACTCAGGCAGTTTAGAATTACATTCCACCTTTTGTGGAAATTCATGTCATGATGTATCATTATCTATATCAGTCCGATGAATGAGTGACCCTAAAAGTTCGGCTTCTAATTCATGTTTTACTTCAAGTAGCTTATGTAATTAATTATATACCGACCGTCACACTTCTTTCCACAAAAAATTGTATCACCAACAACGGGAGTAGATAAAACATTTATCTCTTCTTTACATGACTCGTGATATTTTTTTTCACAAAGTCTGCATGTGAAAAGAGTGGTTCTCTGAGCTTTACTACTTTTGCAGAATTTGCATGTGCAGTTGGGACTGTGCCAATCAGAAGGAGGAAGTGTCTATGCCAATGCAACTTTGATGAAATGTTGATGGACAACCATCACAACACATAGATCCCCTCCATCACTATTATAACCCACAAGCATCATCATTTCCATCGACATCCTCAATATTTAAATCACAAAAACTGCAATGATTGGCCTTATCTTGTTGGTTCCATGCTTCTATCTCGCACATTTTGCTTAACAAAATTGACTCGCCAAACAAGGAAGAAAATGACAACTAAAATTAAGCAAAAGGAAGAAGCTGGGAGTAAAATTGGTGAAGATGTGACAATGGAAGAGGGTGAAGAGGACACTAAAGGTGATCCCAATGACAAGAAAAAAAGCTTTCCGACAAAGCAAAAGAGGTCAAATAGAAGCAAAGAATCAACAAGATAAGGCCAAGCATTGCGGTTTTTATGATTTGAATATTGAGGATGTGGATAAAAATGTCGATGCTTGTGGGTTATATGGTGATAGAGGGGATCTATGTGCTGTGATGGTTGTCCATAAACATGTTAGTAAAGTTGCATTGGCATAAATACGCTTCCTCTTATTGATTGGCACTACGCCAACTGCACATGCAAATTCTACGAAAGGAGTAAAGCTCAGAAAAACACTCTTTTCACAGGCAGACTTTGTAAAAGAAAATATTACAAGTTATGCAAAGAGGGGATAGATCTTTTATTTGCTGGTGATACAAATTTTTGTGGAAAAAAGTGTGACGAGGTGGATTTCCCCAAAAGGTGGATGTAATTCTAAACTAGGTGCCTGATTTTGGCAAAAACATTCAAGCCTTTTTTTTTCTTCCAAACTCACAGGGGCTCATTTGTCCATATATAGATTTTTTCCTTTCTAGCCTTACAATTTTGTATTAATTGTGCTTTGCTGAGGGGAAGCTAGTTAAGATAGTTTAAGAGTCGAGTAACTGAATCATGCAATATAGTTTTTGTTGCACCAATTTTCAATTCTACGATATTAAATTATGTTTTGATGATAACAAACTAGAATGTTTTGTACACAATAAGTGCCGATGTACAAATACTTTCAACGAGTTTATTTTAGATCATCATAGATAGACAACTACACCGATAAGAGTGAACAAAAGGAGTATACAACTAAAGAAGAATCAATGAAGGACTTGTTAAATATGTAATTAACAATTTCAACCGTCGGATAAGTTATTAAACGATTGGATATAGTTTACGTATATCGAAAGTACAGATACATTTTTTGAAGACTTGGAAAGAAATTCAAAAAACTACCAAATGAAAAACAGAACGAATTTCAAAATGGCAAGATAATGATCCTAAACCACAGAGTTCAAATGGTTGGATCCAAAGTTAAGCAATTGGAAAGGACGGAATTTTGAAATTCAAATGGGAAGCCCTAGCAATGGATGATTACACCTTCAACTATAAACATACATCAAGAGTTCAGAAGAAAAAAAACACCACATTATTCCTAACTCATATACAAAGGCTTTGGTCTCACATTTCATTCAAAGACGAAGCCGTGTCAACTTGATTCTACACTGACGACGTCTTTCCTTCAATTCAAGCCGCACAATTCTCAAGAGTAGTTATATCATATTATATTGAGTGAAGAGAGTAATTTGTTTGGGACATATTATTTGTAAACATTTCATTATTTTTAAGTTTTTGTGATCCAACCTCTGTTTATACCATCGATAACATCGATAGATTGGTTTTAAACAAGGTTGATATAACTTGTTGAATGTTCAACTCGTGTACAAATTCAAGTAGGAAAACTTGTTTAGATCCTAGATCCAAAGTCTTGTTGCGAGTGACAAATTTTCTAATTACTTTATCCATTAAAGAAAAGTAGTTATGTGGGTAGCTTTTCCCTTAAGGAGAAGCGAGTTTGTGGGCAGCTCTGCCCCTAAGAAAATGTGTTTGTAAAGAGTACAATGCCCTAAAGGAAGTATGTGTTTGAATATAAAAAGGTCAAGATCTGATTGGACTTGGGGATAGGACGTACGCTCAACTTGAGCCGAAGCTGGATAAATCTTTGCGTCATAGACTTTCTATCCTTACACTTTAATTATCAAGTTTATAATGTTGGCATATCATTGGTATAACTTGATAGATATTTATATTGTTACTAAAACTGCATATCGACTTAGCTGATCCTCCGAAACAAACGCTTAGATCAATCATTTGATTGATATATGTATTCGTCGATAGCTGGATAGTCCAAAGCAAACAAATTGAAATAATTTTTAAATTAATATATTCATTTTCGATAACTAGACAAATCAGTTTGCATCTAAAATCAACTTGTGTTGATAATGTAGTTGGGTGGTCATATAACTATTGTGATTGTGTCTGTGCCATCTGGTTGTGTGAAAACTGTCAGGTTGATATCATACTTCAGTCACTGGAAGATTCTTTTTAGCAATATTTCCTGAACTATAACATGAATAATCTTTATTAGATGTTGGTATAACTCCTTAAAGAATTGCAAGCAACTGAGGGGCTTATCAAGAAGCTTGTAGTTGCATATGCCGTTGAAAAAAGTTTTTCTTCTAAACCGAAAGGTAAGAAGAAGCAGAAAAAGGTTTAGAATGCTATTGTACCTCAACAGGGACCACACGGTGTACTAAAGAAGCTCAAGGGCAACTGTTTCAAATGAAATCAAACTGGGCATTGGAAATCATAGTGTCCTAAGAAACAAAATAAGTCTTATTCACTTATGGTTGAAACGTGTTTAGCAATGTTATCTAACACCTCTTGGTGTGTGGATATGGGAGCCACTAATCATATTTTCAATTCATTGCAGGCGTTTCAGACAAACAGACAACTTAGTGATGGGGAGATTTGCGTATTTTTGGGAGATGGCATGAGAGTGCTAGTAGTTGCAGTTGGAAGCATTATGATTTCATTTAGTAGTAATAAGCTTTTAATTTTGAAAGATGTTTTATATGTACATTCGATTAGAAGGAATTTGATTTCAATTTCTAGTCTGGTTAAAGACGGATATTTAATTTATTTTAATGATTAAGTTATTATTAAAATGGATGAAATTATTATCTGTTCTGGTACATTAGTGAATGGTTTATTTCTTATTAATGATGGCTTACCTACTAAGCAACTAAGGGAATAGAATAACATTATTAACCGTAAACCATGTAAGATGAAAAGTCCTTAAAAAATGAATGAAATGTATCTTTGGCATTTGCACTAAGGTTATATTAATCTAAATCGAATTACAAGACTGGTTAAAGATGGGTCTTTAGGCTCATTGGAAGTGGAGGCACTTCCCGTATGTGAATCATGTTTAGAATGTAAGATGACAAAGTGGCCGTTTTCGGCCAAAGGAAATAGGGCTATTGAAACATTAGAATTAATTCATTCTGATTTATGTAGACCCTTGAATATCCAAGCAAGAGGAGGTTATGAGTATTTTGTCACATTCATCGATGATTACTCTAGATATGGGTACATTTATTTGATGCCCCGCAAGTCTGAATGTTTTGAGAAATTCAAGACATTTAAGGCAGAAGTGGAGAAGCGTCATGGAAAATGTATCAAGACACTATGATCTGATTGTGGTGGCGAATACCTCTATGGAGAATTCTTGGAATACTTATTAGTGGAATGTATTATCTCTTACTGGTCTGCACCTGGTATGCCACAACAAAATGGTGTAGCAGAAAGGAGGAATAAGACTTTTATGGATATGATTAGATCTACGATGAGTTCCTCGGATTTACCAGATTTGTTATGGAGACATGCATTAGAAACGGATACATATGTTCTTAACTTGATACCTTTGAAGTCAGTACCAACTACACCCACAGAATTGTGGATAGGGCGTAAGCCTAGTCTAAGACATGTTCGAGTGTGGGGTAGTCCGGCACATGTGCTGAAGCTAAAGACTGACAAGTTAGAGTCAAGAACAGATGTTTGTTTATTTGTTGGGTACATGTATTTTATTCTATTGTCCTAAGGATCACAAGGTCATGGTTAGCACTAATGCCCGATTCTTAGAAGAGGTATTTGCTATGAACCACAAACCCAAAAGTAGAATTGTTTTAGAAGAGATGAGAGAGAACTTTTGAGAGCAGATTTCTAAGTTATTCATAGAAGAAGAACTAGTACAAGACACAGAGGCAATACCATTAGATAATGTCAGCATACCTCATTGTAGTGGGAGAACTATAAACCCTCCAGTGAGGTACACACTCTTGGGATAATCTTTCAAGAGGATCCCGGAAGGGTTGGATACCGAACCAGTTAACTATAGAGATTCACTTCACAATAGAAATGCAAAACTCTGGCAAAAGGCAATGAATGCTGAGATGGATTCTATGTACTCTAATCAGGTATTGGAGTTTGTAGAACCACCCGAGGGGATAAAACACATCGGATGCAAGTGGATCTACAAGATCAAGAGAGGATTAGATGGGAAGGTGGGAACCTTTAAGGAAAATCTTGTTGCGAATGGTTTTACTCAGAAAGAAGGGATCGGTTATGAGGAGACTTCTTCACCAGTAGACATGCAAAAGTCTATCTGGATTCTCTTGTCCATTGCGGGTCATTTCGATTACGAAATTTGGCAAATGGTGAAGTACATTTATCAAGCAATCAGTGTACTATGACTCAAATTGAGATAGATTAGATGAAGACAGTTCCTTATACTTCGGTAGTAGGAAGCCTGCTGTATGTAATGCTGTGTACTAGATCTGATATCTGCTTTCTGGTCGGCATGGTTAGCAGATTTCAGTCTAATCCGGGACATAAAAATTTGACTGTATTAAAACATATAATCTAGTATCTGAAAAGAACTAGAGATTACATGTTGGTTTACGGTGCGGATAGTCTACTGCATACTGGGTATACAGACTCAGACTTTCAGTCAGATATGGATTCCAAAAAATCAACCTATGTAAATGTGTTCACATTAGGAGGTGGAGCCATTAGTTGGAGAAGTATTACGAAAGATTGAGTTGCTGATTCAACTATGGAAGCCGAGTATGTGGCTGCCAATGAGATAGCTAAAAAGGCTGCGTGGCTCCGAAATTTCATATTGGATCTTGGTGTGGTACCTTCTGCACAATTGCCAGTTACACTTTATTGTGATCATAGTGTGGTGGTTGCAAATGCAAAGTAACCTAGATAACACAAGAAGGCTTAGCACATTCAGAGGAAGTATCATGTTATCTGAGAGATCGTGGAAAGAGGAGACGTGCTGGTGACTAAGATTGCATCGGAAAACAACCTAGAAGATCCATTCACTAAAAGTCTTCCGGAGAATACTTTTAATAGGCATGTGGAGAACATGAGAGTTAGATGTATTTCAGCATGGCTTTAAGTCTATAGTGGGAGATTGTTAGGAATATACTAAAAGTCATGCTTGTTTTTGAATTATATTTTACAATGTTTTGAGTTGATTTATTAAATGAAAATATTATGAGAAATTGTTATTTAGATTATTTATTGAATGACGAAATATGTATACATTATTCTATTTAGTAGATGGTCTATTGTGTAGAGTATAATTTACACACGGAAGATTAGAATGTCGGTTCTAATGGAATATAAGTTATACGTTTACAACTTTAGATGGAAATGGACACACCATTAGTAGAGTTGTAGGACGTGGTTTTAGTAGGCCTGTCTTGACTATAGGAAATATTATAGTTCCAACTTCATTTGCTAGTACACTTTGTGTGTATTAAACAAGACTGATACGAGATAATCATTTGGTAACTGAGTAGACAAAATGATATATATTTATTGTGTATGCTCTTAATTCCTATAATGATATTTAGACATGTATGGATGTGTTTGTCATTTTGATTCATACATGGTGAGATTCATTATGAGTTAATAAACTTAATGAATTGGATGATAACATTATTTAAAGAAGTGTTTATTAGTAATAAAAGAAATCCATGTCCTGTAAGGGATTGATGATAGTCCCTTAAGGAATCTTATAAGTTTTGTGCGTGTAAACCCTACAGGTGGATTTATAATCTAATATGACAAATAAGTTAAGCGGACATACTTAGGGATAATACGTTTATTAAATAAGAAATTAGTCAGTGATTTAATTATATAATTGAGTATCTGGTTAATCTTTACGTTGGGAGATGATAAACATGTTTGACATTTGGAATGACTTAAATATTCAGATTATGGTAGAGAAATCAGTCATGATCTTTAGTGGAATAAATTACGATTTAAAAGATTGTCTATATCTCAGATTGATAGAGATATGATAGAACGAATTCTTTTTAGGAGGTCTATCCTAATCAGCTATCAAGTCCCTAACTTAGCCTAAATATAGCATGCCCCTTCTTGGCAGAAAGATAAGTTTTTATATAAATATATTTTTGAGATTGCCTAGAGAGAGAGAGCCCACACTCTTTCAAGTAGAAAGGTGCTAGCTTAGAAATAGGGTAAAAGATTTGAGTCGATCTATTTTGTCTCACAGCCGCCGTCTGTTCCCTTATATTATTTGGTATGACATAAAGATATACAGTAAAACAGAATTTAATTTTGATAATATACGTACATAGTAAATCTAAAATTCTGGTCACGTATTTTCCGCTGTACAACCTAGTTTTCTATGAGTTATGGACGGAGTGTGTGAGAAAGAGCATAACAAAGGGTGGAGATAAGTGAGGAAAGAGAGTACAGACAGAGAGGGAGAGCGGAGATAGAGAGAAGAGAGAGAGAGAAAAGATAAAGATAGGACAAAGAGAGCGGAGATAGAGCGCAGAGATAAAGAGAGCAGAGATAGGGATGAGTGGAGGTTTTTGAATTTTTATTGGAGATATTTTATTTATCATCGATTTTTTTGAAGTTAGGTTTTTGATAATTTAATTGGGTGCATGTATGTTTTTGTCGTTGCCCTTAAAATCGGAAGTTAAAAGTCTATCTATATATAGTTTTTAATTGACTCCTCGCAGATAACAAGTTTTGTTCAATGATAAAGAAAATTTACAAAAAATAGATTTATTTTTACAACTAACTAAAACAGAGAATGTGTCCTTGTATAAATTTTGTTTTCATGGACATAATCTATGCTGTATCCATAACTATATTAGATAAGAAGCCATATCAAATCTAATTTTGAGTTAAAAAAATTATAATTTTGTCATCTCGCATATAATTTTTGCCGTGATTAGACATAAAACTTGTTCTATATGTAACTGAGTTACAGGGAAAATTTCATTCTTCATAATGAAATCTAATTTTGTCGTTGCGCGTTTAATTTTTTCTTGATTAATAGACAAAATTGTATTCTATCCTTAATTTTATGCAAAAACAAAATCGTTGCACGTATAGCAAAAATTAATAGACAATATTTTGTGATAAACAAGTCATGTGTTAATAGATATAAACTATATTAACGGATTAGGAAAAACTTGTAAGACAAATTAAGCCTTACAGATCAAATTTTGAAGAAATGATTTATCATAACATGCATAAATGAGTAATCAATCATCTATATTCATTTATATCAATAATGAATGAACATTTTGAATTATTTTATCATTTTAATAAAAAAAGAAATATTATCTGATTGAAACTGAAGATAATTATGATTTACAATTATAAAGAAAAAGACTTACATAGTTTTTGCCAAATTTTTTTCTAAGGAATGCAACATTTCCTCATTACGACTCGGGGATGTCCACGTGCTGAAGGATAAAAATTAATCAGTAAAACACAAGACGGCGCTAGAGCAGTGTTAAAAATCACACTTGCACAAGTATAATATTGCATAACTTTAGATTCTTTCATCTGCATTTCATCTTCTTTGATTCATTCACGTTTATTCGTAGGGACACGAGAAAAGGTACCTTGGAATAGATTTTTCTGGTAAATCACTTATTTGTTGATGATCGAATGTAGCTTGCTTTATGTTTTCCCTTACCATATCGTCTTCGTCTCCGTTGTCTACATCTCCATCCTCCATTCTGCTCATAACTAGATAAACATTTCACAAGTTTACTTACTACTTCTGAATTTCTTATAATGAAAAGTTTTCAGGTTTAAGATTGTGAGGAAAAAGATGGGGATATAATCCTATATAGAGAGAAATGTGTCATCAAGTCTACGGTTGGAAACGATGATCAACATTTTTCTCCGCCGCTATGTCTATGTTTTCTTCTTCTTATTTTAGGGTTAGAATAACAAGAATGCCTAATGGGCCTCTTAATATACATAAAAAACGGCTTTGATAACGACATTGCCTACCAATATTATCAGACTCGGACCGGTCTTTGAGTCGGTGTAATTATTTCGTTTTAGTTCATTTGTTAAACCAGTGAATCACACAACCAAACCGTTGTCAGAATATATATACCTAATAAACTTTCTTAATTACCAGTTATGCCCAATGTTTTGTGAGTTGACTATTCCTTTCAGTTTTTTACAATTAGGTTCAAAGTTCATAGATCTTTTTCTTGTGAGAAACGTCTAAAGTTTCTCTTGAAAATGGCTTGATATTAAGTTGGCACCAAATTGCTCCTTATTTTTATTTTTATTTTGAAGATAAGCCAAGACTTAATTCTAATTAGATCACGGACAAGAAGGGACCCCAACTACAGCGAGGCAAACGAAAAAGATGTGTACTTTTGATTTTAATTGTAGCATAATTAGCGAAAAAATTTCCCCATCTACTTATTGTAGTTCTTGGACCCCAAATAAAGCTCCATTTTATGCCTTATTTATAGACTACGATATTCTCAATGATCATTTCAATTTCCTACGAAACTCCCATAACGCATTGGAACAGCCCTTTATTACCTTGAATTTATTTGACCAGAACACACACTTTGTTTTTATCTTTTTCCCAAACACATGCCACTCTAAACATGCCACTCTAAACACCAAAGCTTCTGCCATTAGAGTGGGAGTTGACAAGTTCTCTGGTTTTGTTTCGTAAACGGTGGTGGGGCATGAAGCTCTGGATACACCGCGTTGGTCAAGGCGACGAGGCCTCCTAAGGGCATCCTCAAAATAAATTACTCGGCTTACTACAAGGTGCTAAATTGGATGGGTTCTTCATAAGAGGTTCACGACTTCATGTGCATAGCTATGCACCCTATCCTTCTCTAAAGCATGCGGAGCAATTAAATTGATTCATTGCAATTAATATTAAGACTAAATAAACTAATATTAAGGCTAATGACTATCAATATTTTAAAAAGCATGCTTTATAATAATGAAAACTCGATTCAAAGCTCGGAAAAGTTAGTTTTCCGCTTTTGAGGCCGCTAAAAGCCTACGCTTTTTATGCTTTTAGCATAGCTCTTACAACAATGCTTTAGTTAAGATTTCTCTTTTGAAAACACGGGTTAGTACACAAATCATTCATATAATTAAATAACATCTACCATGAATATAAGACGATGTATATAAATAGAAATAGAATCACAGGTAGAATAGAAGTGCAAAGTTTGACATACCTAAGAATAGAAACCAAAAGTAAGATGGATTTAGAAATTTGCCTCAAGATTTTTGTATTTCATCAAATAAATGTGAAGTTTAATGTATAACATACAAATAATTGTTTATGTTAGTACGGTTTCATAAAAGTAAAATAACATACGACGATACAACTAGAGCCCACACTAGTGAGGAGAATTGCAACATACATATGGAAGACCGAAGTACAAAGCCAATTTAGAAAATAAAAAATCTTAATACATTATGTAGAATTACGTAATCGGAACAAGATCACGATCACCAGAGATATGGTGATCGCATATTTAGAGAGAAAGCAGAAAAATAGATTTTTATTAAATGATAATATGAATTGTTATATTTATTAATGAGTCAAGTCTCTTTTATAGTACAAGTTCCACATATTTACAGATTGACCTTATGTATATACAAAAATGACACATTTAGTCTAAAGTAACATTAGCATAAACATAGTTGGCTGAAGTATTCAATTGAGTCCTTACTTAACTTAAATATAACAAAAATACTACAAAACACATATATAATGTTAATATACCCCCTCAAGATGGAGTTTGTAAAGATAACAAGCGCATATATTGTTGGCTGAAGTATTCAATTGAGTCCTTAGTTGCTTGTTGTTGAGACATATGCACAGTACCACTTGCACTTTAGTTTTTAGAAACTTGATCAGAAGTTGATGTGCAAGCATGAGAATTCTGATTAGAAGAAACATTCTGATTTGGTACAAGATAAGAGGAATGGTAAAACTGTTGAGGTTGCTGAGGTTGAAAACCTAGTTGTTGCTGAGTAAAAACCTGATTAGTTTGAGGTTGAGAGTTATTAAACATAGGTTCACCAAAAGAAACCCTAGGCATAGGTCTCCAACCAAGAGGATAGCCATGAACCCTATAACACCTGTCTTTGGTGTGTCTATCAGACCCACAATGAGAGCACCTCATTACACCTTTTAGAGAACCAAAATTAGGCTTATAAGGACCACTATTAGGTCTAGTATTATAAGAACCTGGTCTAATTTTGTTACTGAGCAACCAAAGCCATATTGTGCACAACAGTACCCTTATACACACTATTTTGATTCTTATCTTGTGTAATCATTGTATATATATCATTCATGGAAGGCATGAGTTTCATTAAGAGAATTTGTCCCCTAACCATAGAATATTTATCATCAAGACCCATATACAACCACCTATAGTTCCACAGCTACACCTGTGTAGAGGACTAAGCACATTTAAATTATTCCAATAAGTCTCTAATTTGGTAAAATAAGCTGAAACACTAAACTCTCACTGAACATTAGTATGCAATTCTTGATTTAACTCAATAATCCTAGCATCATTGGCTTGAGAAAACCTCTCTATTAGCTCTCTCCACATTCTAGTAGCAGTATCAACATATAAGATGGATTGAGAAATCTCATCACTTACTGAATTAATAATCCAGCTCATGACTATCAAATTACAGTGAATCCAAGCACCATGCCACTCATATCACTTAGGTGGACAAGATAAAGAACCATTAAGAAACCATAATTTGGACTTAGCACCTATTGAAGTCTCCATAACTATTTTCCAAGAATGAAAGTTGGGTCGAGTCAACTTAGGGTTTAATAGGCTAGTATTGGTATTCTTATTAGTACCAATAAAATAAGGATTCATTGCATTAATAGGGTGATTATTCTGATTAAGCCCTAAATTCTCATTAATTCCAGACATTATCACAAATATCCCTAATCCAACCAAGAATCAACTAATCAATGATAATAGCCTTCAAATCAACTAGATCAAGAGAATATTCAACAGTATACCCAAAAACTCCAAGTTTCTAATCGAAACCATAAACGAGATCCAACAAATACCTAATAATTCTCAACAAGAATATGATTAAACACAAAAAAATCAACCCAATATATCAATTGAGAAAATAATTGCCAGAAAATAGAGCTTACCAGATTTTCTGAGAAAGAAAACCCTAATCTGAAAAATCCACAATTCTGTGGTGGATGAAGCTCCAATTCTGTAGAGACGAACAATCAATCAGCTGAATAACAAGATTTTCAGCTCTGATACCATGTAGAATTACGTAATCGGAACAAGAACATGAGATATGGTGATAGCATATTTAGAGGGAGAGAGAGAGTAGAAAAATAGATTTTTATTAAATGATAATATAAATTGTTACATTTACAAATGAGTCCAGTTTTTTTATAGTACAACTTCCACATATTTACAGATTGATCTTATGTATATACAAAAGTGACACATTTAGTCTAAAGTAACATTAGCAGCAACATAGTTTGCTCAAGTAATCAATTGAGTCCTTAGGTACCTGAAATATAACAAAAACACTAAAAAACACATCTATAATGTTAATACATTCCACTTTTTAAACTTTGTGCAACTCTAAATCAGTTGATTTCTCACTCGTTCACAACTATATGGGTAGTGATACAATCATTATTGATACACTCCCAACCACGCTCAATGATGTGGCATAATGAGCTCGCAAGAATTCTTTAACAAATTTTATAATTAAAAGTACTATACAATAAAAAAGCTATTTGTAAAAGAAAAACAAATGGTACACAACTCACGTACATGTACTTTACATTGCTCATGACCTTTTTCTTAAAATATAGAGTTTTTCATTACTTTTATTAATCTTTTAAAAGAATTGCTTTACTAATGAATTATTTGGTATAATTTTATTAAATGGGAGGATGCTATCTCTGAAGTAAAAAGCGAACTATTTATTTTAACCAAAAAAAATGTAAAAAGTAATCTGATTTTACCAAACATCATTTTGTGTAAAAATATACATTTACAATGTTTACCAAACAACATTAATCACAAAAATATATTTCTATACGGTGATGAAAAAAATATACTTTTGTACTTAAAAGGTGGAACCAAACGAAGCCAATTGTGTTATTGTGTAACATTTTAGTTATGAAAATAATATTTATTTATAATTTAAAGAAATTAAAGAACAACTCTATTTTTAAAGTTAGAAAAAAGCTCATGGGCAATGTGAAGTCTATGTATATGAGTTGTGTACCATTTGTTTTTCTTTTACAAATAGCTATTTCCTTGTATAGTCCTTTTAATTATAATATTTGTTAAAGAATCCATATCACGTCATTATGTCACATTATTCAGTATGGTTGGGAGTACATAAATAGTGAATGTATCACCCCCCTACTATATAAACAGTAAATTTAATCAATACTCTAATTAATAACTCACGTGAACTCTTTCCGGCTTTTCCACCCATCTATATCTCCTCTCTTCCTTCTATCTCTCTGCTATCCTCTTCCCCCGTCTCTGCCCGTTTTCGCTTTCCATTTTTTTTTTTATATTTATATTGATTGATGGGGATATGGATATTGATGAGGATGATAAAGCTCCATTTTTTACATTCGTGATTTTTTTTGAGTTTTTTGGCTTGTATATTTGGTAAATACGGGATTTGTTTTTGAGATTTGTACTCATTAGGTTGAATGATATATCAATGAGTTATACAACTCGAGACTTTGTGACACACACTCTTGCATATACTTGTTAATTAGGGTCGCCAAATCAATGAATTTGGGCATGGATCAGTGACACTTAGTGAGTCTCTACAAAAGTTTCTGTCAAGCTCTCTTTATTTTTCTTTATATATATATATATATATATATGACTTGTATGGATGGTGATGACGTGTGAGTGACTAATAAATTTAAATGGGTACGACCTTAAAAAAGGTATAAATTCTGAAAAAGGAGTTGAACTTTGAAAAAATATTATGAAGCATGAAAAACTAATTGTGAAATTTCAAAAAAAGGTATGAAGTTGAAAAAATAGGTGTATGAAGTCCGACAAAAAGGGCATGACGTCCGAAAAAAGGTATCTAGCCTGAAAAAACGAGTATGATTTTTATACCCTGATTCTTGAGTTCATACCCATATTTGGAGTTCATACTTTTATTCTGAATTTCATACACTTATTTTGATAGTTCACACCCTTACAGACCATGCTTTTGTCTTCTTTTGTTTTTTCTATTTGTTTTTAATAAAATTTTTTTGCTTTTTTTTTCTTCATATTATTTGCTTTTTTTTTGTATTTTTTTTTTGGTATTTCAAGTTAATTCAAATTTTTCTATTTTTTGTGATTTTCTATTTTTTTTTGTTTTATATTTATTTATTCTCATTTTTAATATATTTTTCTTGAATGTTATATTTAATACCTTTTTTTTTTGCTTTTCAGAGAGAGAAATTGTGTGTTCTGGAGTTTTGGGTTGAATAAAAGTGTTTATTAAATTGGGGTGACCATTAATAAAAACCGACCTTAGGTTTGAGATCATTTAGACAATAAGTTGAAGAATAGTGGGGTATTGGTTATTAGCCCGAAAATTTGAGAAAATAATGGGTCATGGATAAAGAAGATTTACTTTCCTCACATTTAAATTTCTGTATATTTCTTTAAAACCTCTCTCTTTGATTTCACATTTTTCCTATACAAGATTACGGCCAGATTGAAATTGAAGCCCGGGTTTAATTGAGCAGCAACTTATTGGTGAGTCCGGATTCACCAAGAATAGTGAATGATTTTCGGAATGTTTAATAAGATTAGTCTGTAGATGGGGGTGCATGTGTCGTGTGCCTTTGCACTTGTATTTCCTAACGAGTGTACTCTTTGTTGTAGCGTACATTTGTATCACATTTCTATCTCTGATTAACTTCTAGCTATTCAAGCTAAACTAACGTCAGGACCTCAGTTCAACCTTGTTTCCTTTAACTATACGCTTGTGTAACTGTCCCGCCCTTAAGCAAATAAGATGGTATATTCAGGTTCAGAAAAAGCAAAGTTCATCAATCTTTTGCTTCAAGCAAATTAAAGCTAAAAACCATTAAAGCTCAGTATTTAAGTTAGTAATCAAACAGAGATCAACTTTTAAACAAAAACGTTAAGCTCATAAACTGCAATTGGACGAAGCATATAGAAGTAAAGAACTATTACTGAGAAAAACAAAAAAAAGACTAAAGATCATTCAATTATTTACCATGTCCGACAAATTGTCTATTTTACGTAATAATCGGAGAGTTATTAAAATAAACAAAATGTCTTCATCCATTATCTTAGAAACTGAACTAAAATTCTTTTTAATGGAAGATCTATATAAAATGTCTACTATTATCAATATATGATTAATACTAATCAATTCTAATATCTTACACTCTTATTACTTGCAGCTTGTGCAATCTTACAAAAAGTATAATATCTCGCCATCACTAAACTGTCATATTTACTGGAATCTTTGCAATAAATTGCAAACATGATTAGTGATTCCAACATGTACACACCAGCTTACGGTAGATACAATTACTAAATATTTTTCAGCAACAAGTGAAAGAGAGACATAACTTATAGCTTAATATTAAGTTAAATGTATTGGACAATATTACTTTAAATGACTTGCTCCTGGTTCATGTGAGTTATTCCTTTTCTTATAAACTTTCGGTTTAGAAATAGAAACCTTTCCATTAACCTAAGAAACACTAGACTTTTCATGAGATCTTTTGGTGCCTTAACTATCAACTTGGCTTTCGCCATTGATTTCACCTTTAAGAATTCCTAGTTCAAGAACATAATACTTAAACTGTGTCTATTCGTCATTACTGTGTTTAAGAAATTTCAGATGTTAGTTTCTCTATTATCACAATCTCGAAGCTCAAACATACGTTTTAGATTCATCGTGATGTCATAGAAATATAACATAAATCGATGATGATGTCGCAATACATTAGTCATGAATAACAATATGTATTACCTCTACATCTCATCAAACTATATTCTATCTACCTTCGATAAGCTTGAGTAAACTAATTAGTTACCCACTCACTCAGAACCGATGGACATACCTTAAAAACACAACAGTTTGATTATTAGCAGTCAAATAAAAACATCATAGTTTTCCTTATGCAGTCATAATAAATCGAATCAACAACTTTACTTCTAAGTATACTAAATAGTGGCACAAATACGATTTATTATCATGAGAAAATATTTACAAATAGAATATTAATTGAGTAACTAAAATAACTATGGATTATTAATAAATATGGTCCATAATCCAATATTTAAAACTTTAATCCACCACCAGTCTTAATCACCGTAAATAATATGTCTCGATGGGAGGACATATATTATTTAACATTCGATATGCTAGTTTAGACATTTAATTTTACTGTCTAGACAAATGCCAAATTAAAAATTAAATATCTGGGTTAACTTTGGTGCTATAAATATTAGCATAGGCTCAGATGGAGAGGGATAATAATAATTATATCTAAGTAAATACTATCACCCATAATAATTACATAGTTTCAGTATATAATATCTTAGATGGAGATATGATTAGATACTAACAAAATAATATTCTTTATACTTGATTATTCCGTAATTGTTCCATCCGATATAGAGGAAGGCACTGTAGCCAACGCGTGAAATAATTACTTGATCTATAAAGTAGCGATGGAGACCGTGACATTTATACAAAATAAATTCACTATTCCACTTAGTTATTTATAACTTTTAGGGATACACATTATACTTAGTGATATGTAATTAATTTCATCCGATATGGAGGAAGGCACTATAGCCAACGCGTGAAAAATAAATACATCACTATAATTTGATTTCATCCAATACAATTAACCATTAATTAAAGGGAAAATTACCAAAACATACAACTATTTTAAACTAATTACCAAAAATTTATACCCCAACACTTTATTCCCAAAACATACAACTATTTAAAATTATAAATACTGATTGGTTTATATTTCTTTCCCACAGTCTTTTTTGTTTCTCTCTCTCTCTCTTCGCGCTCTCTCTCTAGAAAAACAGAGTCCTCAACTACGAGCTCTCTTCTCTATCTCTATGTACTCTATCCGAGTTCAATCTTCTTCTCCAATCAATTTACATGTCTCAGTATTGTCTTCTCCGATGAGTTCATCCGTCAATTTTCGGTTATTTTGATCATCGTCTTTATCAATTCAGGTATTGTCTTCTCCGATGAGTTCATCCGTCAATTTTTAGTTATTTTGATCATCATCTTCATCAATTCATCAGTTCATCTGTCAATTTCCGAGTTATTTTTTTGTATTTTAAAAATTACTGTAGTTAAATTTATATACTTAATAATAACTGTAATCACTGTTCATTATATACACTTTAATACGGTGCATAAACTAGTTGAATTGCATATAAAATAATTATTGGATGAATTGTCACTATTATGTATGCACTTTTATCATTGATAGTGCTCTTTAATACAGACATACACAATAAGTTGATTATACACGCTCTTTAATACAGCCATACACAATATATTTGGTATTCATTGACACTGCCCCTTCTTTGTGTTTTTGTTATTATTCATACACAATATATTGTTTATACATGCTCTTTAATACAGGCATACACAATACACGGTTTATACATGCTTTTTAATGCAGGCATACACAATACATTGTTATACACACTCTTTAATACAGTCATACACAGTACATTGTTTATCCATTAAGACTGCTATTTTAATAACTGTGTATTGTTTTATACATGTTCTTTAATACAGGCATATACAATACACAGTTATACATGCTATTAAATACAGGAAAACATTATATACTATTTATACATGCTCTTTAATATAGGCATACACAATACATTGTTATACACGCTCTTTTATACAGCCATACACAGTACATTGTGTGTTTTGTGTTTTTGTTTTTTAATAACTGTTTATTGTGTTTTGGTTATTATCCGTACACAATACATTGTTTATACATGTTCTTTAATACAGGTATACACAATACACAGTTTATACATACTATTAAATACAGGCATACACAATATAGTGTTTATACATGCTCTTTAATACAGGCACACACAATACATTATTATACACGCTCTTTTATACAGCCATATGCAGTACATTATGTATCCATTGAGACTGCCTTTTTTGTGTTTTGGTTATTATCCATACACAATACATTGTTTATACATGTTTTTAATACATGCATACACAATACACAGTTTATACATGCTATTAAATATAGGCATACATAATACATCTTTTATACATGCTTTTTAATACATGCATACACAATACATTGTTTATCCATTGACACTTCTTATGTGTTTTGTTTATGTTGTTTTGTAGTGTGATGGGCAGTATTTTGATGATGTGCAATCTAGATGTTGTCATGATTGGTAGTTCTAAGATAATTATAATTGCAATTCAGATCGATATAAGTTTTAAAAATTTGGTTGCTAAAATTTGTGATATTTGGCCACATTTGGATAAAAGTGATGTGTTGTTGACATATTTTGTTCCTCGATATGAAAAATGCCGACTAAGTTGTCAAGAAGACTTGAGCTATTTGTTTCGTTTGCTTAGTCTGTTTTCGTTGGATTCCATTGATTTTTTTGTATCAAGTTTTTGTAATACTATGGGGACCTGTCTTGATATTGTTGATGCTTCTGAAATGACAACTTTTTTAGATGTAAAGCATATCGAAGATGTGGCAGAATGCAGTAATAGTGGGCTAATGTTGATGGGTAAGCACTGGACATGTATTTTAAGAGACGTTGGCCAGAAGTTCAAAGGTGGTGCCAATGAGTTTAGGACTGTTTTGAACAAGTATTGTATAGAATGTGGTTTTCTGTATCGTTGTACTAGGAATTCACCATCTGCTGTTATTGCAGTTTGCATTAACCCATTCAATGTCACTTGTCTTTGGTCTATAACAGCCACGATCGAAAAGAGTACCGGTGCTTTTATTGTAAGAAAGTTTAGTCAACAACATGATTGTGATTTGGAAATTGCACAGCCAAAAGGTCATAATTTGATGAGAAAAGTAATCACATGATTAATTGAAGCGGATTTAGTTGCAAACCCCAGGTTTAGTGGAGCTGATGCAGTTAAACCCTTGTTTAATCATTTTGGGTATGTTGTTTCTTACAAAAAGCTTGGAAGGGTGTTGTTGCTGATAACGATAAATTTTTGGTGAGTATAAAAGTTCATACAATGAGCTACAATGGTGGGTTTACGCTGCAATTTATACAAACCCGGGCAGCCGTATCGTTTTGGAAGTGAATTAGAGGACTTGTCAGTTTGAGAGACTATTTGTGTTGTTTTCAGCTTGTATTAAAAGATTTCAGTACATACGGCCAATGTTTTTTATTGATGGGACTCATTTAAGTGGAGTATACAGGGGTGTATTATTATGTGCTGCAGGAAAGAATGGGAATTAAGGTACAATTAACATGAGAGATAGTAGTTACGTCATTTGAGAAAGATGTTGAATATACGATAAGTTTTTCCCCACTAGCAATTACACTTTGGATTATGTTTCATTGTTTTTTTTCTTTCTTCATGTGTATGTTGTTGCAACATTTGTTCGTACCATCTGGTATGTAGTATGTATTTTCATTTTTAACATGTAGTATGCAATTTCTTTTTAAACTTCTATTATGCATCATAGTCTTTTGTTTCATTTGATTTTGTGATTACAGGGTTGTATCCATTAGAATATGGTGTTGTTGATGCTGAGAGCAACGATAATTGGTTATGGTTTTTAGGGCAAATACAACATGTTGATACACACCGTTGGTTGGCTTTTTTTTTCTGATAGGAATTTGGGAATTTTGGATGGAGTTAAGGCTAAATTCCCTCTTGATGATCACTATTTTTGCATTCATCATCTGAAACAAAATATAAAGACCAAGTTTAGTGGTGTAAATTTTTTGGCATTTAAAAGAGACCGAATCGTTAAGCTGTTTGTTTCATGTGCATAAACATATGATAAATCTCTTACAAGAGGGGAGAAAAGTTATAAAGGATTTTCGAGAAGGATTGCCAAAAGAAAATTGGGCAAAAGCATTTTCAAGGGGGTGTCGTTATGGTTCGATGGCTTCAAGTGCAGTTGAGTCTTTTTATTCCTAGATTGTGGACGAAAGAGCTCTTCCTGTTTTTTCAGATGGTAGATAATATCAGAACAAAGCTAATGAAATGGCATCTTGATAGGAAGAGAGATTCAGGTATCATATGATGTTACTAACAATACATCTTAGATAACAAATATCATTTAGATTACTATAAATTGTAGTTTTTATTTTTATTTTCAGCTAAGTGGACCACAATGCTGTGCAAGGGTCTTGGTGGTAGCATTCGTAAACGTACAGAGAAATCACGAACGTGGAAAATTCATAGAGGAAACGCGTATAAATTTGAAGTAGTTGATGGGGATTTTTCTTATGGTGTAAATGTCTATGGGCAGTCTTGTACTTGTGGAAATTGGCAGATTGATAACTTCCCGTGCTACCATGCATTTTCTTATTTTTCTAGATGCCCATATTTGAATCTTCATCACTTTATTGACAAAATTCCTTTTTACGGAAGTTTATCGCATGGCCTATGATTTACCAATAAATCTTGTACCAATATCTTTAAAGCCAGAGTTTGAGCGTTTGGACTTGCCTGCTATATTGGCTCCATCTGCAAGAAGAGCATCTGGAAGACCACCTATATGCAGAATCAAGGGAAGGGCTGAAAATTTGAGACAAGGACATGCAAAAGAAACTTGCGGACGTTGCTGTAAGCAAGAACATAGCCAGATAAGTTGTAAAGAATCTATTTGCATTTTTTTCTTTCAAACAGAATGTGATGTTTGGCAATAAGTTTGATAGTTTATTAGTTTTTTTTCATGTCAATGAAGGATTTTTAACAGACTGGTCAAATATATTCTGTTGATTGGTTTTGTAATAAATAATCGTGACACATCTTCGACAGATTGAATGACATATATTTTCTTTGACAGAGTCAATGACATATTTTTTCCGACTGTCTTGTTATTATATTTTTTTTGATATATATCATCTTATATTTTTTACAATAGAGGCAATGTTAAAATTTCATACACAAGACATGTCACGCCCCAAAATCCGTAAGACACGGACATCAAGGCGTGACCTTTTGAATAAAAGGAAAAAGAACCTGTTGGTACAAAATTTAACTTTAAAAGGAAAACAACTTGCGAGCTAAAGGAACAATTAAATGAATGAAATAGAAATATTTGCCAAATGCGGCTACGAGACAAAATGGTTTTAACAAAATTATATAAAAAGAAACAAACGAATGTAATTTGCCCGTACGCTACAATCTCAAAAATAGTCTAAGTAAAAGAGAACGATTCAAAGAAGCCCCGAACCCATGCGATACCTTGCTAATGCTCCTATCCAAACGCCTCAACTTAAGTTGTACCTGAAAGACAAAAACTGTAACGCTGAGTCCCATGCACATACATAGACGGGACGACACCACACAAGATACCGTCACTCCATCCCATAAATGCAAGAACTCACAAACAACAACTACAATAACAACGTATAAAAAGAAATATAATAACATCGTACAACGAAATAAATTAAGTAACTCCAACACACATCTATAACAAACATGGACCTCTCACGCCACTCGCCCCAGTCCGTAAGACGAGTCATTCCCTATACCCCTCGGCTCGTCTTATGTCCCCGGTATAGGAAGAGATATAGACCATTGCCAACATATAAAATAACACACAAGGACCTCTCACGCCACCTACCCCAGTCCGTAAGGTAGGTCATTCCCTATACCCCTATGCTCGTCTTATGCCCCCGGTATAGGAAGAGGCATAGACCATTGCTAACAAATAAATATTTAAAGTGCACACTTGGACCTCTTCACGCTACTCGCCCCAGTCCGTAAGACGAGCCATTCCCTATACCCTTCGGCTCGTCTTATGTCCCCGGTATAGGAAGAGATATAGACCATTGCTAACATATAAATATTTAAAGTGAACACTAGGACCTCTTCACGCCACTCGCCCCAGTCGGTAAGACGAGTCATTCCCTATACCCCTCGGCTCGTCTTATATCCCCGGTATAGGAAGAGACATAGACCATTGCCAATAAATAAATCACAAGGCCTCAGCCGATAATATTAAACCTTTCAATTATCATATTCTCAACAAAATCACATTCTCAAATACTAGCATTCCCAAACTTCATTTTAACGCAACACAACAAAACACATAAGCATAGGTACTAGATTCACAACCAGCCAAACAACTCCAACAACATAAAATCTCATTTAGGCATTTTAACAAACACCTTGTATGCGTAAACTACAACTCATCTTTATTAAACAATAATTTACCCAATTTCATCAACAACTATAATATTACATAATCAACTCATAAAAACACACAAACCCATCCATATTCTCATTAATTCAAAATTAATATGTCTAAATTCTCAACTTCTCCAATTCAAATAAGTGAATTAAAAGTGCAACAAATAAAACCCAATTAAGAATTTAAGAACATAATTGAGATAAAAGGAAAACCCCCAAATTTAAAATAAACGCAAGACCTAACCCTAACATACACCCTCGTCTAGTCGCAATGGATAACCCCCGTTACTTTAGTGCATAGAGGAGATACTTCCGGTAAGAACCCGCTAATGGTGGTTTCTTCTTCTTCTTCCTAGGATTTGGAACCTCTCTTCTCTCTCTTTTCTCTCTTTGTTAGTGGGTGGTTTTAGCTTTTCTGTTTTAAAAAGTGGGTTGAAAAGAGGTTTAGCAAACTGTTTTGAGAGAGTTTGGGGAAGCGAACTATTTGGTCCCCAAAGTTTTAAAAGTTAACTAAAAATCAAAACTATTATTTTACTGCTCAAAAATAACAAATGTTTAGAAACAAAACTATTGGGTCCTTTTTATTTATAAAATTAGTAACAGGTTTTAAAATAAAGTTTTTCGGAAGAGTTTCGGTTTTTGACTAAAAATTAGTGTAAAACGTTTTTGGATAGATTAAATCATAAATAAAACCATTTATTAAAATCCGGGATGTTACAACACACACTCCTTAAAAGAATTTCGTCCCGAAATTCCATTTCCTCTCTAAAGAACTACACCCAGAAATGATCCACTTTTATAAATAAGACCATAAGAATTTAAACGTACAATTCGTGTCATAATTCAAGAATAAAATACACAGGGTCTACAACTCGTTATACTCCACCATCCATAACCGAAGTAAATGAAAGATACGTAAGTATCTCGATAATGTAAAACAATATCTAATAAAATAAAAGACAATAATGTAACAAAGATGATATGCTTCTAGCTCAACAACTAAGATGACATTCTCCTACCTCAACAACTCCAAAACGTCTACAAGACTAAAAATACGGGTCTTTCTAGTAAACTAAACTCTAATAAAATAAACTCCAAACTCTAGGCGTTACAACCCTTCCCCGATAAAGAAAATTTCATTCTGAAATTAGAAAACATCTAAAGAAAAGTACCTAAAGAAAATACGAGGTCAGGATACTTCCTCTTCATCTCATCCTCGCGTTCCCAAGTTGGCTCCTCAGCCCCATGTCGATAACCCTTGTAGGTCCCACCTCATAGGTCACATCCGCACTAACCACAATGTTCTCAAAGTCCACCACGTGTGAAGGGTCGTGATGGTACTTTTTCAACATTGACACATGGAACACCGGGTGAACCCCCGCCAACTTTGGTGGCAAGTCCAACCGGTATGCAACTTCCCCAACTCGGTCCATGATCTCAAATGGTCCGATAAATCTCGGGCTCAACTTTCCTTTAGAGCCAAACCTCATAATCCCTTTCCTTGGCGAAACTCGCAAAAACACTCGATCCCCCTTTTCGATCTCCAAAGGTCTCCTCCTCTTATCTGCATAACTCTTTTGTCTACTC
Organism: Primula vulgaris; assembly: GCA_963920805.1. Taxonomy (NCBI): domain Eukaryota; kingdom Viridiplantae; phylum Streptophyta; class Magnoliopsida; order Ericales; family Primulaceae; genus Primula; species Primula vulgaris. The sequence continues at coordinate 11,192,334 of OY987215.1, read as the reverse complement.
CGAGCCATCTCAAGCCTTTGTCGAATTAACTTAATCTTTTCTGTCGTTTCTCGAATTAATTGCGGTCCTAGCATTTCCTCTTCTGCCACCTCGGTCCAACACACCGGAGACCTACACGGCCGTCCTTATAAAGCCTCGAAAGGTGCCATGCCAATACTAGCTTGGAAGCTATTACTATACGCAAACTCTACTAAAGGGTAGATGGCTCTCCCAGCCTCCCTTGAAGTCATTCACACATGCGCGCAACATATACTCTAGCACTTGGATAGTCCGCTCCAATTGTCCATCCGTTTGGGGATGGAACGCCGTACTCATTGTCAACTTGGTCCCTAAGGCATTTTGCAATGCACCCCAGAACCTCGACACAAACGTCGCGTCTCAATCCGATACTATAGAAATCGGTACCCCATGAAGTCTAACGATTTCCTTCACATACTTTCGTCCCAAGATTTCCATCGGGCCACCAAAATTGTCGCTTCGCATCGTGATACATTTTCTTCCCGCCGAGATGAACGGCTAATCGGGAGTGGTGAAACTCCCTTAATACCTCGTTCCTCATGTTTTCCGTCACATAAGTCCTCCCCTTAAATCGTAGTCCTCCATCGGTTCCTTTAGTCCAACCATCTAATCCTTCGCTCGAACTCATCTGTTTTTCATAGTTCTCCACTTTCTCGTCCCCATCTTGTGCTTCTAAAACTCTACTCACAAGTTCCAGTTGTACCACTATTGTATACAAGGTCCCCATATTAACATGCCCCAACTCCAAGTTGAACTCGTTCACTTTTCCCATCATCCTCCATTCTTCGATCGCCACATGCGCTAACGTTGCGTGGGACTTTCGACTCAAGGCATCCGCCACTACATTGGCTTTCCCGGGTAATAATGCAAGTCGTAGTCATACTGTTCCAAATATTCCATCCATCGTCGTTGTCGAATATTTAGATCCCGTTGGGTAAAAATATACCCTAAGCTCTTGTGATCCGAGAACACTTCGAACTTTTCCCCGAACAGATAATGTCTCCACATCTTCAACGCATGAACTATTGGCGCTAGCTTTAGGTCATGTGTCGGATAGTTCTTTTCGTGAACCTTTAGTTGTCACGAAGCATATGCGATAACCTTTCCGTCTTCCATCAAGACGCAACCCAAACCTTCCTTCGAAGCATCGCAATACAATTGGTAACCCTTCCCCTGCTCGGGAATAACTAGTATGGGGGAACTAGTCAATCGCTTCTTGAGCTCTAGGAATGCTTCCTCGTAAGCCTCACTCCACACGAACTTCACCCCTTTCTTGGTAAGGTGAGTCATTGGAGTCGCCAATGAACTAAATGCCGTTTTCAAAATATCCTCATCCTTCACCCTCAATTGGTGATAGCCTGATCACAAGTCGATTTTTGAAAAGAACGTCGCTCCTTCAGTTGGTCAAAAAAATCATCAATTCGAGGTAGTGGGTACTTATTCTTAATAGTCAGCCTATTTAGCTTTCGATAGTCGATGCACATCCTCATCGATCCATCCTTCTTTTGCACGAATAAGGCCGGTGCCACCCACGGTGACGTACTCCGCCTAATAAACCCCTTTTCCAATAGTTCCTCTAACTGCTTACTTAACTCTTTCAACTCTGCCGGTGCCAATCGGTACGGGGAAATGGCTATGGGTGCCGTTCCCGGTACCAAATCGATAGAAAAATCTAACCCTCTCTTCGGTGGTAACCCAGGTAGATCCTTCGGAAACACATCTCTAAAATCATCCACTACGTGTGGCCACATTTCCACTTTCTCATCGTTATCCACTATCGAGAGACTAGCCAAAAGACAAGACAGGTTGCCCATAACCCGCTTGGAATAATAAATAATAGAAGAAAGGGTAGCTCCCTTTCCCCACGAAAGAACACCTCATCTCCGGATAAAGTTGTAAGTAAAACTTTTGGTCGAACACAATCGACGAAAGAGTTGAAATGAACCAACCAGTCCATTTCAAGTATCATGTCGAATCCCGACATCTCTATAACAACTAAATCAAACATAAACACGTGGTCCGCGACCACCATCTCACAAGACCGACACACTCGGTCCAACACAACACGACCCCCAACAGGAGTCTCTACAACAATCGGGTTCTCTAGAACCCCAATTTCTAACGAAAAAGACTCAACTAGATGCCTAGCTATAAAAGAACGTAAAGCCCCCGTATCGAAAAGAACATGTGCCCAGGATGAGCACAGAAAAACCATACCTTGTACATTTGCCGGGTCTGCATGGTTTGGCAACTGTGGCAAGGCATATAGACGAGCTTGAGCTGGTGGGTTTCCTTGCGGTCCTCGATTTCCCCCATTATTTCCTCGGTTCCCCATATGCCTTCATGGCCTCCTCGGTAGTTGCCACGGTTTCCCCCTCCTTGGTAGTTACTTCGAAACCCTCCCCCTTGGTTCCCATGTAATTGGTGTGGTGGTGGTGTTAACCTAGGTTGGTTAAAAGGCCAGTTGGTGTCGATTCTTCCTTGTCCACTGGGACAAACCCTCGCCATATGTCCAAATCGGTTGCATGTCCTACATTGGATTCTAGGGCATTCGAATTGTCGATGGTTCACATCTCGACAGTTGAAACAAGCTCTCCTCACTACGGAGTTTGTCGGTAGTGGATTAAAACCCCTCTCTCCTCACTAGCGTTACCCCTCCCCCATGACCTCTAGCAGCCCTTCTCCCTCTAGTCGCTCCCCTCCGCCTTTGAGCTCCTCTTCCTCTCCCATTTGCCCCACCTCGGGCAACCGCACCCCTTGGTGGTGGTGCGCCCCCGCGTGTAGCTGTTCCTTGTTTACCAGTCCTTGTGGTAATAGCCATGACCACAAACATTTTAAACCAACACTTTAGTTGCCTCGCTCGACACTACTACTCATACATGAATACTCTACTTGTTCATCTTGTTTCCCAACACTTAACAAAAGCCACATTCCACTAAATCTCTCTAGTCGTAATTCGATAAAATTTAAATTCTCAATTCCTACTAACTCTTAGACTTACATTATTTCACACGCCACAAGTCAACATGAATTACCACCTTAAATCATGAATAACAATACATTCATTTTTCGACACGCAACATGCATATAACATTTCAATCTACTTTGTTGAACGATGTTCTTCTAGTCGATTGTTTTGATAACAATAAAATATGTAAAACATGATAAAAGTTCTTTTTGCATGCTAATCATTTTATCAAGATTTCTAAGGTTCATAATTATAGAGTACTGAAATACGAAGCCAACGGTTCAAGCGGAACCAAATTCGGAGTAAAAACGAAGGAGTTACGAGGGTTTGAAGTTTAGCGAGAAAACCGCAAAATTTGCCATAAAACGACCAATCGTTTTGGACAAAACGACAGGTCGTTTTGGTCCAAATCTGACCCGAGAGGTCAGAAAAAGACGACCGGTCGAAATAAGAAAAACGACAGGTCGTTTTGGTCAAAATCTGACCCGAGAGGTCAGAAAAACACGACCGGTCGAAATAAAACTTAAAAAAAAACGACCAATCGTTTTTCTGCAGAAAATTAACGATACAAAAACGTAAAATTCCTCAACACTTGTAAATTCCTTACATCGAACATATCACACAACTACATCATTTTAGTCCACAACATTTTTAGGATCAACATCCATTCGAATAAAATGTTCATTACCACACAAGTTAATAATTTGAAAACACATTACACAAAACCATCAACTTCACAATTCTCGCACTCTAATACTTCGCTACTACTTGACATTGCAAACTTACACTTCTTACACACCTTATCAATCTTCATACACATGCAAACAACACAAAAGTGCGAGGGATAACCATCACGATACGTTATCCTAAAGCACCCGAGCATCCTCGCATGCTCTAAAACTCCACATCGCTAAGGTATTCCTTCACACCTACCGACGAGAGGTCCACCCACTAGTTTGGCGAGCCGAGATCAACAAGCGTCCTCATTGTCCCCAACTTGCCTCACATGTGGACTTTCCTTTCATCAACTACTACTAAATTCTAGCTACATGTCTTAAGCTAAATGCAACACCCCCCCACCCACCCGTCCTCCCCGTTTTAGAAAAAGTTTGAATTTTTGGAAAAGTTTTGTGAAAATGATACGATGGATCTTGGTCTAATGGTTACCCATCTTCCCGTCGTCCCAAAGTATACAAGAACCTGGTTAGCTCTGATACCAACTCCAATTCAAATAAGTGAATTAAAAGTGCAACAAATAAAACCCAATTAACAATTTAAGAACATAATTGAGATAAAAGGAAAACCCCCAAATTTAAATTAAATGCAAGACCTAACCCTAACATACACCCTCGTCTAGTCGTAATGGATAACCCTCGTTACCTTAGTGCGTAGAGGAGATGCTTCCGGTAAGAACCCGCTAATGGTGGTTTCTTCTTCTTCTTCTTAGGATTTGGAACCTCTCTTCTCTCTCTTTTCTCTCTTTGTTAGTGGGTGGTTTTAGCTTTTCTGTTTTAAAAAGTGGGCTGAAAAGAGGTTTAGCAAACTGTTTTGAGAGAGTTTGGGAAAGCGAACTATTTGGTCCCCAAAGTTTTAAAAGTTAACTAAAAATCAAAACTATTATTTTACTGTTCAAAAATAACAAATGTTTAGAAACAAAACTATTCGGTCCTTTTTATTTATAAAATTAGTAACAGGTTTTAAAATAAAAATTTTCGGAAGAGTTTCGGTTTTTGACTAAAAATTAGTGTAAAACGTTTTTGGATAGATTAAATCATAAATAAAACCATTTATTAAAATCCGGGATGTTACAAGGCATTATTATTTGAACAATAACATTGCGTATGCACTTAAATTTGTTTTATTATTAACAAGTTGTATTTTATGATCATTGAATTCACTTTAATCACAGGGCATACACATTGATTGAAGTTTAAAAACATTGAAATTCAAGAAAGGACAGTACATACACAATGATAAAATAACTTGCATATTAAGAGAAAAAATTATGAACTGATTAATAACTTGCAGATTAAGAGCATTTTCATATTTTGCATACACAATGTAATTTTGCAAATGAAAATTCATGTTTGAAAGATTATAAAACAACAACATACATAAGATGTCTTAAAAAATTCAAAACATTGACAAAATCAACCTATACATGTTTTTATAAACAATACAGTTTTTACACATGCTCTTTAATACAGGCATACACGATACACAATTTATACATATTTTTTAATACATGCATACACAATACACTTTTTATACATGTTCTTTAATGCAGGCATACACAATACATATTTTATGGTTACACTACACACATAATGATCATTGAATTCACTTTAATGACAGGACATACACATTGAATGAAGTTTTAAAATATTAAAATTCAAGAAAGGACAGTACATACACAATGATAAAATAATTTGCATATTAAGAGAAAAATTCATGAACTGATTAATAACTTGTAGATTAAGAGCATTTTCATATTTGCATACACAATGTATTTTTGCAAATGAAAATTCATGTTTGAAAGATTATAAAACAACAACATACATAAGATGTATTAAAACATTCAAAACATTGACAAAATCAACTTGTTTTTTAACATTCAGCAACTTAAAAATGACTAATATGCAAGTCAAACGAAGGTATTTCGTCTTCTTTATCCTTTGAAGTCTTTTTATCTTTTTGTTGTATCACGATAGAGGTACTTTCAGCTCCTTTGCTTTTTTTAACCACTGTTGGTGACTACTTTTGAGGACCTTTTCTGTCTTCACTCTTCAATTTTGACATACAATTCAGCTTGTCTTTATTACTTGTGACAACCAGAAGTTTTCTTCTTCCACCAACAATGTTGTCTTTTTTGAATCTGCGCAGTCATGCTTCTCTCGTATCCATGATTTATTTTTCGATGGGATTTGTTTCTACAATTTCCGAATACTCTTGTGTGAATTTGGTTATATGTTCATCCTTTTCAAGTTTTTCTTTATAGACTTTTTTCTTAAAATTCTCCAACTTTTTGCTCTTTTCCTTCTCAAAAGCTACATCGAATTCATATGGCTTTGTAATTTCTACAAACTCTCGTGTCAACAAGCTCAAGTCTTGGATCTCTTGTGTGTTTGCTATTATATCATCATCCCCAGTTGATTCTGGCAAGTAACTTTTAGCAATACTTGTAACTGAATCTATTAAATTCGAGTTAAACTTCTCAGGTAATTCTACATCGGTCTTTTCTCCTCGATCAACAGACGTAGATGAATTTCTTGCTTTTGTTCCCTCATGTACTACCTTTGTCTCCTTGACGTTTGTTGCTACATCCAACAAACGAGAATTGCTAGCTTGAAAGTTCTTAATTTCATTTTCCATATCTGCAAATTAATGTTGTTATTCAATAAGAGGGAGGTGAACTTATTGTACCGTCTATTGTACTAATTTTGAATTTGCATACACAATGTTTTCAAACTGTATACACAACTGTAATTAATTTAATATTTAACAATATGTATACACAATATTCCATCACGTTTGATACTAAATTTTGATGACTGAAAGTTATAGTTTTGTAAATCACACAAATGAAAAGTGTATCTAGGAATGTGTATGTCTTTTATTACATTTTTAAACACAATGATTATATAACTATTTTTTACACTCTCAAACACTTTGTGAATGAGCTTTTTGTGTTGCATACACAATCATGAAAATGCAACACATAATATATTAATGAATGTAATGAAGAAATATACATTTGATAATCACACTTCTCGCAACTTCTTCCTCTATTGTTTTCAATAGCGTTTTTTGTAGCTTGTTATTTTGAACTTCCAGTACTGCATTTTAACCAATTGTTGTTCAACAAGTCAGGTGACACTTCGAATAGAAACGTTTATCTGTTTTTTCTAACTGTTGATAAAACAAATGGAAAAATACCTTTAACAAAGATATTAGTTTCATCATCTTTTTTAGCTCTTCTTTTTGCCTGCTCTTGTAGCTTATTAATTTCACTTTTCATATCTGCAAATAAAATTATATTTATTTGGTTTCTATCCTTATACACATTCAAGATTGTCTAGTATTCAAAAAGCATACATAAAGTACACGGACAACGGTGATTAACGTGTATACAACTCAATCATTGAATATGACATTATATTATTTGACATACACATTGTTACTAATATTTTTTTAGGTGTATGCATGTATTTAAAGAGCATACACAACGGTGATTATTGTGTATGCCCCTCAATCATTGAGCATAACACTATTTTTTCATACACATTGTTACTAATCTGTTTTTTAAATGACATACATAATGTTTAAAGAGCATACAAAATGATGATTTTTTCATATTGTATAAAAATTACATTGTGTAAGCAATATAAAATCATCATTTTTTTATGTGTTTGCCTATATTTAAAGAGTATACGCAACAGTGATTATTGCGTATACACATCAATCATTGGATATGACACTATATGTTTTGGCATACACATTGTTACTAATCTATTTTTTAAAGAACATACAGAATGATTAAAGAGCATACAGAATGTTTAAAGAGCATACAAAATGATGAAAAAACACAATTTATAAGCCTGTTGATTTCCACTTCTTTTTTGTCTCTTCTTTTCCCCTCCTCCTGAAACTTCTTCATTTCAGCTCTCAAATCTGAAAATTAATTTCATTTTTTTGGAATAAGCATATTCCTCAAAAAATACTAACTGAATGTAATATAAAATTAACAAAACATACCGTCAATTGTGCTTTTCAAGATCTTCGAACTTTTCTCCAAATGCTCCTGATCTTCATAAGCTTTTTTTAGCTCAATTCTTAAATCAACCAAATTGCTCTCTGCAATAATTAGTTTCTTTTCTAATTCTTCAAGAGTTTCAATTTCTTTGTATTCTTCACTATTTACAATTTCTTCCGGTGTTGAACCAGTAATCTCCTTTTGCATTTGAAAGCTCTGTTTCTTTAATTCATCTTTTAATGACCTTTTCGTTTTGTTAGGTTTCTTTTTTGCTGCAGGGATCATCTGAGAAATTGGCACGAATGCCTCTATATTGTCAAGGTGTTGTGTAGAAATTACTTCCGGAATATCTGAAGGTGCAGTTTCAGCAACAAATTCAGGAGAATTGTTTTTTGTTATTGGTGTTGCATCAATGGCCATCGAATCATCAGTTTCTTCAGTGTCTTGTGATGTACCATCCAGTCGGCTGGTTCCTGAACCTTTCTCCCATTCCTCGTCTGTATTTGTACCATTTTCTTGGTTTTCACCATCTGTCAGTTGACCAACCGAACAATTTTTTTTTTAGTTTTTTTTCGTTCCTTTTGTGTTTTCTTCTTGTTGGTTGCTCTTCACAATTTTCCCCTTCCTCCTCTGTCTTTGTTCTAGTCTCAACTTCCTTTTGTTCTTCCTTTTCACCATCTGTCATTTCATCAATCGGGCAACTTTTTTTAACTTTTCTTCCACCCTTTTTGTGTTTTGCTAGCAGAGTATTTTTATGACTTGCTTCTTGTTGGTCCGTCCTCACAACTTTCCTCTTCCTCATTTGTCTCAGTGTCAGCTTTCTTTTGTTCTTCCCCTTCACCATCTGTTATTTCAACAATTGGGCAGCTTTTTTTAGTTTTCTTCCATCCCTTTTGTGTCTTGCTAGAAGTTGGTTCCTCTTTGCTACCTTTTTCCCCTTCCGCTTGTGTCTCCATTTCATCTTCCTCTTCTTCTGCCATTGCCTGTGTTGTACAAAATCAGGTTAATTTGTATGCAAAACAGTCAATACTACTTATTTTGTGAATGCAATTCTAATACATTATACTGATTTTTATCTATGAATCTGTAAGGATTTTATTTTAACAATAATAACCATTTATTGTAAGTATGGACTTCAAACATTAAGTAGCAATTATTATGTATGCATTTATTATGTACCTTTTCGATACACAAGTCTTTGATGTTGTTGTCTTTACACAATTTTATCAACTCATGAACATCCCACTTTTTGCAAAGCATTTCACCCGTTTCATCAGTTGGTTTCATGAAATGAAACATCTCCATCACCCAATACTGAAAAACATGTCAAAAGAAAATTAATAGTGATATTGTAACTGATTATAACTTTAATTTCAAAAGTAAAAGTACCTGTAATGCCGGAACACAGCCAGTAATTTTATCGAGCTTTGACAGATTTTCGGCTATGGAATTTATAAGAACAATACAGAAATGTTCGGACCAATCGTATGTCTTCATTTTTTCCAAATCCATTGTCAACGTCAAATAACCCCAAGCGAGAGAATAACATTTGTTTGTAACGAAAAGAGAAACTAACATAAAGAGGGTCATTAACCTCGGAACATCTTCAAGGTCGGTTGCTTTTTTGCCTTCAAGTGCATTGTCCAATGCTTATTTGATAGTTGATTTCAGAAGATTATTCCCACATTTCGAAAACCGCCTTATGTAAAGTTCGCTTGTTACTTCTCTTTGCTTAATCAGATTGATTGGCGTATTTCCACCACTAATTTGAAAAATCTTTGTGAAGTCTTTGCTTGTCAACTTTCGGAATTTGTTTCCAAGAAAAAACTTCTTGTTCTTTGAATTGAAAGTCTTTATTATTTCCCTAATAAGAACATCGCTTTTCCTAGCCATGGCTGTGTCAAAAGCTGCTACATTGACTGTGTTTATAATGTTCCAAAATGGTGTGTATTTCTCAAGTGCATCCTTTTGCTGTGGTGGGAAATTCATAACTTGTATGTCATGTATCAGGCAAACCAAATTTGACTTGTAAGTGTCCATTTTGTCCTGTAATGTCATTTTAATTTGTAATCAATTTCTAGTAAAAATGTACAGACAAAATCCCCTTTTTGTGTGTTTTTGTTATTATTCATACACAATACACAATATATTATTCATGCTGTTTAATAGAGGCATACACAATATATTTTGTATACATGCTTTTTAATACATGCATACATAATACACCTTTTGATAAATGCTCTTTAATACAGGAATATGTAATACATTGTTATACACGCTCTTTAATACAGCCATACACAGTACATTGTGTATCCATTAAGACTGTCCTTTTTTGTGTTCTGGTTATTATCCATACACAATACATTGTTTATGCATGTTCTTTAATACAGCCATACACAATACATCCATTTAGCCATATAGCGATACACGATACAGAATTCTATCGTATATAAAGGTGATATAGGTTTATTGAATGCATTATTCTGAATTTGAAAAGTGAGAATATTACATTTTGACTTGGACAAGTAACAAAAACTTGTTTTGAGATCCTTTCCTTTGGTTTTTTTCTGTTATCTGGTTGAGTTAAACACTTGCGCTTTCTAGTGGGTTGTTGTTCTTGACGTTCAGGTTATTGCGTTAATGTTTTTGGCCTTGTCATTTTGACAGGTTGTTCCTGTGTGCTTTTACCCTCTGTTACATGCACATTTTCAGCGTCATTTGCATATAATGATTGTGCAATCCTTTTCCTTGTTCTTCCTGATACCGAACCAGCTAAAATTATTTTTTTCTTTGGCCTCTGCATTTTTTATAATGTTACTAGTTTCTTCTAGGAACATAAATCTTATTAGCAATTTTTTTGTGTACTTACCGAATGTTTTTCCTTTGCTTTCTTTGATTCTTCATGTTCTTTTTCAAGGATGTCTACTGAGTTGTCAGATAACTCAACCTCATCACTTTCATTTCCTTCCCCGTACAATTTTGTTAAATAATGTGTTACTGTATCCAATAATCTTGTCCAATATATCACTTATAATAATCTACCAGTATTATATAGATAAGTCAATGAGTATGTCATTTTTATACACTGATATTACCCTTGTATATGTATTTTGTGGGCATGCACATAAAAAATGATGATTTCATATTACATACACAATGTAATTTTGCATACAATATGAAAAATCATTATTGTGTATCCAATTTCATGATTGTATATAAACTACAAAGAGCTACCACTATTCATTGTACATATAGTGGTCCTATTTCTGGGGGTATTGTGCCTTTTTTTCTATCAAATTTTAGTATTGTACATACACTATAACAACCAAAACTACGAGTTCAGACATTTCTCAAAAACTTGTGTTTACTTTTTTTACTACATATTTTTCTCAGAATAATGTGTTCCATCAATGTTTATGCACATTAATATTGTGTATGCTTTACAAGTTAATCATAACTGACAGTTAATTCATTATTAGAGAGATTCGTGTGTAGTTTTTTAATATGTTTTTTCTGAAATTACCAAAACATATAACTTTTTTACGCAAGTTTTGAACTTAATCAAGCATTGTGTATGCTATTTTCTATGTTTTCTCAGCATTGTGCATGCTAGTCAAGAATTAAAACTACAACTATTGACATTCTCAAAAAGTAATATTTACCTTTTTTTTTACAACATTGTTTTTCACATAACAATGTTTTTCATCAATGTTGGCTCTTTTTTCTATGTATTTTCAGAATTGTGTATGCATCTCAAGAATCAAAACTACAAGTGTAGACATTCTCAAAAAGTAATGTTTAACCCTTTTTTTATAATGTTATTAGTTACTTACTAGAAACATAAATCTTATTAGCAATTTTGTTTGTGTATTTACCGAATGTTTTTCCTTTCCTTTATTTGATTCTTCAGGTTTTTCTTCAAGGGTGTCTACTGAGTTGTCAAATAATTCAACGTCATCACTTTCATTTCCTCCCCCCTGCAATTTTGTTAAATAATGTTCTATTGTATCTATTAATCTTGTCCAATATATCACTTATAATAATCTACTAGTATTATACAGATAAGGCAATGCATATGCCATTTTTATACACTGATATTACCCTTGTATATGTATTTTGTGGGCCTGCACATAAAAAATGATGATTTTTTTATTGCATACACAATGTAATTTTGCATATAATATGAAAAATGATCATATTGTATGCAATTTCATGATTGTCTATAAACTACAAAGAGCTAACACTATTCATTGTATATGTAGTATAACAATCAAAACTACGAGTTCAGACATTTTTAAAAAAGTTGTGTTTACTTTTTTTACTACATATTTTTCTCAAAATAACGTGTTCTATCAATTTTGTATTCACATTAATATTGTGTATGCTTTACAAGTTAATCATAACTAACAGTTAACTCATATTGTGTATGCACATTAATACGTTTTTTTTCCCTAAAATTACCAAAACATATAACTTTTTTACACAGATTTTGAACTTAATCAAGCAATGTGCATGCTATTTTCTATGTTTTCTCAGCATTGTGTATGCTAGTCAAGAATTAAAACTACAACTATTAACATTCTCACAAAGTAATGTTTACCTTTTTTTTACAACATTTTTTTTCACATAACAATGTTTTTCATGAATGTGAATATAAAATAGTCAATGTGTATGCACTTTTTATGCCCTGGCTCTTTTTTCTATGTATATCCAGCATTGTGTATGCATCTCAAGAATCAAAACTACCAAGTATAGACATTCTTAAAAAATAATTTTTACCCTTTTTTTACTATATTTTTTCACAGAAAAATTTATTTGGTCAAAGTAAATTACATACAGTACATAGAATGTAACAATTATGTATAAATTAGTCTATTATGAGTAGCGAATCAAATTACTATTAGTACATACAGTGTAAAACACATTTTTACTGATTCATAAATATCTAAAAATAAATAAATAAATTACCTCTATTGGAGGTTTTCCTGCTGCGATTGTAGCTTGTTCCTCATCTACAAGTGATAATTCAGATCTTGTAAGTTATTTTCTTATTTTTTTCGGTTTACGAGTCATTTTAACAGTAAATAAGATAAGGATTTTGTGAAAAAAATGGTAATTTAGAGAGAGATAGCACGGAGAGAGAGAGAAAGCACGGAGAGAGAGAGGCGGAGAAAAGAAATTTTTTTTGGTAGTTATCACGTGTTATACGCGTGATTTTAGTATTTGGTACAGTTGTATCTTTTGGGAATAAATTATTTGGGTTGTATGTTTTGGTAATTTTTTATAGCCCATTGTATGTTTTGGGCATTGACCCTTAATTAAATCTAATAGTTATTAGTTAAATAAACTAATTAAGTCTAAAAAATATTAATTAATCTGGTTAATCAAATTCAAACTATTATAAATCGATAAAACAATTCAAACTAAATAGTTTCTAATTAATTAAATCTTAACTATTATAAATATTTTACAATAATTAATTAAATTTAAATAGTTATTAATTAATTCCATACAGATTTTCAGATTATGTATAAACTGTAATACTACATCTGTCCAAATCTGTAACTTGTGGGTCAAATTGTAAAATTCTGAAATTGTTTTCAATAAAATTTGTTCCTTTCAGAAACACTGGGATCAAATATAAACTCTGGAAACTATAAGGACCACTTCGAAGTAACACTGAACTTAAAGAATAACTAGGGTAGTCCACCCATTCTTTAAATTCGCAACTTTCGGTCCTTAATCCAATATTACACCAAACTAGGTTTTAAACACCCATAGGCGCTGCCGGCCATTCATCTCTACCGCTAATCCTGGCTCCCCTCTGACACTCCGAATTGACCACATGTCAGTTCGGCCGAGACCAGCACTGAAGAACCGGCCGAGACCTGCAGCCACAAACATAATCACAATTATTATTAGAAATCAAAATCGATTCAATATTCATGTTATAACATAACAGCTTATCAAGACATATGTATAGATAGAATAGCTATATTTTTGCACATGCCATGTATTCAAATACTACAAATACATCAAACAGCTGAACACCTTGTTCAGTTATATACAACATGTAGTATATATCCTTTAAGATACTATCTAATAATACATAGCTAAGTCAACGACAATTATATATGTGAGGAGAGTTAACAATTTCATACAATTGCATAAATAAAACTCAGTGTCACAAATATATACAACAATTCGCAACTTTAAGTTATTTAACAAGGATACGGAACTGTAAGATATTTACATATAATATGAACATACAATTCACCAACGTAACCTTAGTTACATATTTGTATCAATAATAACAGACTAAAAATTTAATTACCGATTAAATATCTAATCAATCCAAGTAAATTAATCCATAAACAGTATAATCGTGGCTCTGATATTAATTGTTGAAAACAGGTTTGATTTTACAGAGAAAAACTGGCATTGGATCCTGATTATAGTGTATATGGAGTTTATAAAAACGATACATAAATACCTTACGAGCAGAGGTAGATCACACTTGATCTTCTGTAGTATTTCTATTATACGTCTTTCTCTTAGATAGGTGCACTCTTTAATTTGGGTTATGAGATTGTTTATTTTTACTTAGAAGTGGTATATGTAGGCTACAACAGGGATCTTGTGCATAAGAAGAAATAGACTTCTACATTATCTAAAACTCAAACCTTACTTAGATTATTACTTAATTAATAAATATTATAACAAGAGTAATATAATATTATCTAATTAATACTTTACCAATCTTAGTATATTATATCGGTAAATTATATTTATTTTCACTAGAGAATATAATTGCACTCTATTTCATTCTCAAATAATATTTGAAAGCACATTATTAAGTACTTAATTTTCTCCTCACATTAATATTACACATATCCACCAAGTCAATAAATTACTGACAATTATTTTTCTCGGCATATTATTTCTCGACCTTATCCCTTAACTTATTTGTTCTGTCGGATAAAAAATCCACTTGCAAGATTTGACACAAACAAAACTTATAAACTTATCGAGGGGATATCATCAATCCTTGTTTAGTGACGTAAATTACTTCAATTATAGAAACACACCATATAAATAATATTACTGCCCAACATACATGTTTGTTAACCTCTCATATTTCATTGTATAAGTTTAAAACTAAAACCCTAGAGAGAGAGACGACTAGGGTGAAAAACCCTAGCCACCGAAAACATGGCCGAATCCGATAAAATCTCCCCAGATAACATTCTAAATAGGCAGCTAATGCCGCCAGACCCAAAACCAACAAAATCCTTCGCCTCGGTGGTCAGTGCAATACCTAAAAAAGTTGAAATATCATTAAAAGAAGTTGATTCCTATAAAGGTGAACCTTTAATTCAATTTTCTATGAATGATATAAAGCAACTTGCTGAACCCTTTAAATATACTATAGTAGGAAAATTTACTCATGGAAAACCAGATTTAGCAGTCATAAGAAAATTGTTTGGGAAACTAGAATTAAAAGCTAATTGCAATATAGGAATTCTGGATCACAAACATGTCTTGATTAGATGTTTTCATGAAGAAGATTTCACTAGAATTTGGCTGAAACAAATATGGTACGTAGAAGATTATCCTATGAGAGTTTTTAAGTAGAAACTTCAGTAGCACCTGTGTGGATCAATTTTCCAAAATTACCTATTCATCTTTATAATACCTCTAGTATATACTCAATAGCAAGTGCATTTGGAAAGCCTTTAAGGGTAGATGAGCCAACTTATAAATTAACTAGACCTAGTCTAGCTAGGATTTGTGTTGAAATTGATCTAAAAACTGAGCTTTTTAAACGTGTAAGAATTGGCTATGGTGAAGAAGGAGGATTCTGGCAGTACTGCATATATGAAGACTTACCAGACTATTGTAGTTTCTGTTTCAAACAAGGCCATAAAGAAGGAGTCTGCAAGTTCAAAAATACAGAGTTAGCTGCAGAAAACAAGATGGGCAAACAGAAAGAAGAATTTACAACAAGGCAGCCACAAAAGAATAAGGAAAAAGAGGCCATATTATACAAACCAAACAAGGAAAAGGAGGCCATATTATACAAATCTAATAAAGAAATAAATGGGAAAAAAGAGGGTACTAAAGAGTGGGTGTATAGAAATAAATTTCATACCCAGCAGCAGCCAAGTACAGTAGTTGAAAAGGGGATTAGTAAAGAAAGTCTACCTGCAAAAAAGATACAAGATACTGTTATAGTTAAAGTTGAAGAGGAAGAGGAAAAAGAAATAGTTCAAGTTGTAGATGAAGATGAAATAGATGAAAAAATTGATGAAGAAATAGTATGTGACAGTCCAAAGCTTTCAAAACATTTGATGGATGGAGTAAAGTATGGGGAAGAAGAGAGAATGACTATGGTGACTTATCAAGATCTAACTTCTATCAACAATAATTTTGTAATTACTGAAATAATAGACAAGAGTCCAGTGGGCACTATTGATGAAGACAGAGGAAGTAAAAAGCAAGTTGAAGACCAGGTTTAAGAATATATAAATGAGGCAGCAAGTGATTGGGAAGAGCAAATATCAAAGAGTCAAAGAAAAAAGGAAAAAAAGATAGAGAAGGCAAAGAAAAAGAGTCAAGAGAAAGAAATTCAAATGCAGCTAAGATCAGCCTCTAATGTGGGGGACAGAAAAAGGTATAATCAATGATTAAGGCCCTAGTGTGGAATGTGAGGGGTATTGGGAATAAAGCTACATTAAGAAGAATCAAGAAGTTATGTTTAATCAACAAAATAGTGCTATTAATCTGTATAGAACCAATGGTGCAGCAAGATAAAATTGAACACTATAAAAGAAAATTAGGGTTTGATAATGTGTTTACCCATGAAGAGAATAAGATTTGGGTTTTTTCCAATGATGATTTAGATATTAAAGTGGGAATTGAAGGTTGTCAAAGTATCAATTTTGAAGTCAAGCTCTGGAATACTGCTATTCAAATAACTGCTGTGTATGCTAAGTGTACAGTTCAAGAAAAGAAAGAATTTGTGGCAATTTTTGGAAAATTCTAAGACTACTAATCCTTGGTTAATAGTTGGGGACTTCAATACAGTTTCTATAGAAGATGATAAAATTGGAGGATTGGACATTAATATTAATGGTGCTAATGATTATTTGGAATGTCTAGATAAGTGTGAGGTAACTGAATTGAAGTTTTTGGGATCCAGGTTTACTTGGTGGAATAAAAGGGAAGGTGATAGACTGATTATGGAGAGAATTGATAAAGCCTGTGTTAATTCTAAATGCTCAGATATGTTTCAAAGTATAGCACTGGAGCATGTATCTAAAGTTAAT
The DNA here is from genome assembly GCA_963920805.1 of Primula vulgaris. Lineage (NCBI taxonomy): Eukaryota > Viridiplantae > Streptophyta > Magnoliopsida > Ericales > Primulaceae > Primula > Primula vulgaris. Next base: position 11,175,266 of record OY987215.1, on the reverse strand, counting down.
TCTGACCATAGTCCCCTATTACTTACTTTTAATATGGAAGGGGATAATAATATCAGAAGATTTATTTTCCAGAAATTTTGGTTGTCACACCATGAGTTTAAAAATATTCTTACCGAAAACTGGTTGCATTATAAAGAAGGCAATGCTTTGTTCTCTTTGGTGCAAAATTTAAAAAGAATGAGGAAAAAATTATCTAGCTGGAATAGAGATACCTTTGGAAATATATTTCAGAAAGTGATTGATGCAGAAGATCTGGTTCTGGGTGCAGAGCAACAATTTGAAGATGATCCTTCACCTGAAAAAAGAAGTGAATATAACAGATTAAAAGCTGAATTGAATTATAGACTCAAAATAGAGGAAGACTTTTGGAAACAAAAAGCTAACTTAAAGTGGGTACTTGAGGGTGATGCAAACACTAAGTTTTATCATGGGGTTGTAAAGAAAAGAAGAAGGAAAAGTACTATATTATGTATTAAAGATGATAAAGGGCAAGAAATTACAGCAAAAGAAGATATCCAAAAGGAAGCTATTAACTATTTTCATAAACTTTTAGCAGCTAACAAAATCGCTGGCAATGAGTATAAATCACTGGATATAGTACCACAGTGTGTTACAGTGGAGGAAAATGAAGGTTTGATTAAAGATATTACTTTGGAAGAAGTAAAGACAGTAGTTTGGGAATTAAAGAAAAGCAGTGCTCCAGGTATAGATGGGTTTAATGGTTATTTCTTTACATATAGCTGGGATGTTATTGGAGAAGATGTATTAAAGGCAGTTCAACAGTTCTTTCCTGGATATGAAATTCCTAATGCAATGTCTACTACTCTAATTGCTCTAATTCCTAAGAAGGCAAATGCAGATAAGTACTCTGATTTCAGACCAATTAGTCTATGTACCTTCTGTAACAAAGTTATTTCTAAGATTATGGCTACTAGACTTTCTTCTGTGCTGCCTAATATTATTTCAGAAAATCAAAGTGGTTTTGTGAATAATAGAGACATTATAGACAACATTCTTTTATCTCAAGAATTTATCTCTACTCTTAATTCTAAAAATAGTGGAAATAATATAGCTTTGAAGTTAGATATGAAGAAAGCTTATGACAAAATTTCCTGGTACTTCATTGTAAGTGTTCTTAGAAAGTTTGGGTTTTCAGAAATTTGGATAGACAGAATTTGGAGGATTATATCTGATAATGGTATTTCTATATTGGTAAATGGTGCCCCTACAGGTTATTTTAAGCCTACAAATGGATTAAGACAAGGAAATCTTTTATCCTCAGGTCTTTTTATTCTATGTTCAGAGATTTTGACAAGAAATCTTAATAATTTGATCAACAAGAAGAGCTGGAAATCTTTTAAAGCAGCTATTGGGACTCCTATCATCACTCATTTGTCTTTTGCTGATGATATTATTATTTTTAGTGGAGCTAATATCAACTCTATCAAGCATATTCAAAGGGTTTTACAACAGTATAATAAGGACTCAGGACAAGAAGTAAATCTAGAGAAGAGTTTCATGTATATTTCTAAGGGAGTTACTGATAAACAGAAAGAATCAGTATGCAAGATTCTGAATATAGCAGTTAAAAAGCCCCCTTTAACCTATTTAGGGTGTAAACTGTATTCTGGACATAAAAAGTGTATACTGTATCATGAGCTTATTCTTAAAGTGAGAAGTAAATTATCAGGGTGGAAGACTCAGTTTTTAACTATGGGAGGTAAATTGCTACTTGCCAGGCATGTACTTCAAACAATTCCTATATATACAATGGCTGCTATGAATCCTCCCAAATTGGTGATAAGAAAGATAGACCAGATAATAGCAAATTTTCTTTGGGGTAATACTGATGGTAAGAATAAATATCATTGGATTAAATGGGGTAAAATTTGTAGACCTACTTCTGAAGGTGGTTTAGGTTTGAGGAGTTTTAAAGACATTTCTGAAGCTTTTGCACTTAAACTTTGGTGGAAGTTTAGAACAAAAAATTCACTATGGGCTCAGTACATGAGAGCTAAATATTGTAAGAAAAAGCATCCTAGTGAGGTTAATGCTACAAAAGGTACTAATACTTGGTCAAGAATGGTACAGGTTAAGGAAGTTGCTGAAGAACATATTCTATGGTTGATTGGGAAAGGAAATGTATCTGTGAATCTGGATAATTGGGTTGGAAATGGGCCTATTAAGGATCATAATATAGATGATAAGCTGCTACTGTCAAGCCTTATTAATAATGGGGAGTGGAATTATGAAGCTATAACTGTCAATATACCTACTGATAAACAGGGTCTATTCACACATGATTTAATCTATCAAAAGAATGAACCAGACCAACCTATATGGATGGATGACAACAATGGTGAGTTTACTTTTAAAACTGCTTGGAATATAATGAGACAGAAATACACAAAAAACTGGATATATGAGATGATTTGGGATAAATTAATACCTTTGAAGATATCTTGCTTTGCTTGGAAGTGTGTAAATAATGCAGTATCAGTGGACCTTGCTATACAAAGAATTGGTGTGCAATTAGCCTCAAGTTGTGAATGCTGTAGAAAAAAGGAAGAGAGCTTAGAACATTTGTTGAGTACCAGTGATGTTGCAATGGAAGTATGGAAGTACTTTGCTCAGTATTTGGGTGTTAAACAAAATGTTTTAACAGTAAAAGGTAGATTCATTTCTTGGTGGCTACATGATAGTAAGAGTTTTCAGCTAGAAAAAAAAATTATAAAGGCTCTTCCAGTGTACATTATATGGTCAATTTGGAAAGCTAGATGTGCCAGTAAATTTGACAATAAAAGAATGGAGGCTCAAAATATCATTCTGGATATAATAATTTTAATTCAGAACTCTTCCCAAATAGACAAAAGTTTCCCTAAAAAGTGGACTTGGGGGGAAATAAGTTTATTGAAATCAGTAAAGAATGGAAAAAAGGCCAGGGTTGTAAAGTGGGAAAATCCACCAAGTGGTTTTATGAAATTAAATATAGATAGATGTTTCAAAAGCTCCACTAATTCAAGTGGTGTTGGTGTTATTCTAAGAGATCATAGAGGTAAATTTCTACAAGGTTTTTGGGGTAAAATTATTAGTATCTCTGGGTTAGAAGCAGAAGCAATAGCTATTTTACAAGGAATTACTGTGGTAAACTTTACCAATATTATCATAGAAAGTGATTGTCTACAAATTATTAATATCTTGACTGAAAAAAGCAAGAGTCCTTGGAAAATCAAAAAGTTAATTAATATTATAAATGAGGAAATGAAGAAGGGTACTTATCTGTTGAATTATGTGGAAAGAGAAGCTAATTCAGGGGCAGATCTACTGACAAATTTGGGATGTACAAATGATCCTTTAATCTCAGCAAATATCTTTGATTTCCCCAGTAAATTGAGAAGCATTTTGAAGTTGGAATAAAAAGGACTTTATTATCTTCGTTTAAGAAAAGAAGAAAGCTTGAGAGATTGAGAGGCTGGCTCTCTCTCACTAGCGAAGAAGAAGATGGATGGTCTGAGAAGAGTGTGGACCAGATGAAGAGGTGGCCGTTTGGTCAATTACATTATTGGTCCCTATTATTTGAAGAGCAAAGCTATTTAGTTAATAAGCTTTAAGTATTTATTTTTTATCCTGAGAGTTTTCTTTTTCTGTTATTAAGTACTGTAATTTTTAAGATTTGTTCCAATTGTTACTTTGTTTTATATTGTGGGGTTTTTCATCCACTTTTAATAATAAAGGAGTGGGTTTTCCCCACCATTAATTTAAAAAAAAAACATGTTTGTTAACCACAACAAATCTGACCTATTGCAAATCAAATCAGTATATATTATAAATATATGTATCGAAAATAATATAGTGAATAAGAGTATAACTAATCATAATAATTCCTTAGGTATAATTATTTTATTCTGGGAAGTAAAATAAAATAATAGCAGTTTGTCAGGTTCAATATACTCTAAGTTTACTAGCACAAACAGTCGGAAATCAACCGTCTCTTGTAGTCAAGACAGGCCTACTACAACTTTGTGTTACAACTATACCGATGGTTGTGCACTCCATCTAAATTTGTGAACGATAAAATATATATTCTGTAAGAAGCAATGATTTGATCTCCCGTGTGTCAGTCGTACTCTACACACCAAATCAATTACTATACAAAATAAAGACACGTGTACATATAAATAATATGTACGTCATTGCTCAAATCTATTCTCAAATAAATTATTCATTGTTAATAAATAAATAACAAAACCGATAATAGATCATGTCTTTTACTATATCATCCTAATATTACTATGGCAGGAAGAGAGAGATTAAAGGAAAATGAAAATCAGTTTTATTTTTTTATAATATAACCCGTGGGTTTGGGATGGAAGTTAGTATAAAAGTTAAATTTGAATTTTGCGAGCAGTTATTCTTATATTCAGATTAATTAAGTAATTAGTATTTTTGTAATTCTCTAAGAATCAAGGGTATTTTGGCAAATAACTTTGTCGGCTTCATAAGAAGGCTTACACATATATTAATAGGAGTTTTTCTTAGACCTGAAATACCTGAAATACCCTCATCATAAACCAACGATACAACCTTCTCTCTACCAACGATACAACCTTCTCTCTACCAAAAACAGGTTACAGGATTACAGAGGCTTCTTCCATTACTACCAAATCTCATCTGTCTCTGCATAACCCTCTCCTTCAAATTAGAAAATAAAACCTCCCAAACATTATCCAAAATTCCTCAAATCATTTATATATATATATATATATCCCTTTTTCTAGGTAAATCTCCTTTTTTTTTTATCGTATATATCTATTGTTTATATAACAATATATATATATATATATATATATATATATATATATATATATATATATATATTTATAAATATATATGTATAATAGATAAACAATGGTGGGATGTCATTGATATTTTGAGTGATAGTTATATAGTAGCAACAATATAAAGATAGGCAGAAAAATCTAAATAGAGTCTGAGAGTTTTTCACTAAGAATTAAATCCTATATTGTAAGCTTTTATAGTATCACTAATTTGGGTGAGTGCCGCCTAGGGATTGGGTGAACTCCGTTGTTAAATGTGCGTGTGAATTACTTTTAAGTATGTTTAATATTCTGTTCAGTCCATCTATTCACTTGGTTGCAACTGTGGTTCAAAATGTAATTGCAAGCTAACTGCGTAACAACAATTAGAATAGTGGATAGGAATTTCACTCGACATTTAATTGTGTTTGAGAAGGTGAGGACTTCTCTGCAGCCTCATACCGGGAATTTTTCCTTTTTGTGGCTTTTTCGTAATTCAAGGGGCCGCATTTGGTGTACGTGTGATTCCCAAGTTATGTTTGGGTCTTCTTCGGGGATTAGGCGGACTACTTTAGCGCGGAGCGGGGCATATGAAAAATTTTACGTCATTTTTTTTTGCCTATTGGGCACTCGTGTGTGCCGTAGCTCCAGTGCTCTAAACAATATACCTGTAAACAATAAGTATAAATTATTTTTTTGGAAAACTGAAACCCTCCAGAAAAACAAAAGTCTCATAAAAAGGTGAAAGAGGAAAACGATGTAATGAAACATTGATCAGAAGGGTCATGAGGCAAACATTCGATCTTTTTCCTAAGGAAAGAGGACATTGTATACAAAGAAGCTTTGTAAAGGAAAACAAAATCTAACCCGTCTCAAACAAGACGAGACACAAGGACCGTAATGTAAGAAAGAGACAGAAGCCATGTTGATGCTAATGCAGTTGCGTACACCGACCTTTTAGATACAGAACACTAAAACATAGATTTCTATAACTAGCCAATTTGGCACCACTAAAAAAACAGAGGCTACCAAACCCAGTATCATGGCGTCCCGATAAAATAGATACTAGTTTTACAATCATTGAATGGTAAAAAGTAAAAATAACAATAGCATTTCTTAAATAACAATTTATGTTTTTTTTATACAAATGGATCTGAATGATGGTTGATTAACTCATTATGCCTCCATTTGATTAAAATGGGCACTCATTTGAAGATAAAGAAGTCTTTGATCTATAAAATTACAAAAAAAAATATTACTCCGTAATAAACTAAATTGTTTGAAAAGGTTGATACACTAACCCTACAGAAAACAAAGAAAAAACAACCAAAAACGAGGCGCAAATAGAGCAATTCAACTTCTTTTGGCTTTCTCTTCAACAGCCTCCTTAAGTTTTCTCCCTAAAGCATATGCTAGAGGGGGAGGGACAGCGTTGCCAATTTGCCGATGCTAGTGCTGTATAGTCCCAGAAAATTTATAACTGTCTGGAAAACCCTGCAAAATAACCAAACAATCAATTTGATCAGCAAAAGATCGTTGTTATTGACTTGTTTCAACCAATGTTCACTTTATTTGGTGGCACAAACTAAGAATAAGAATAGCCTAAACTAGCATGATTATTGCTTCAATATTCCTAAATTTATAGTATTTTCCTCCTGTTATAGAAGCTCGCTTCTAATCCAAAAGAAATCACTTTTACTCATTTAGAGAAGGAGAACATGTTGCGAAAAAGACCAAATCAGCGCTTTTTACACTTAAAAGCTTACATTTCGGTGAAGCTCTTCTAAAAATGCTAAAGCTATGCGTAATTTCAGCTTTTGACCAATTTATATCATCAAACATCAATTAACCAGTTCTAATAAATCTAACAATTGTTCTGCATATTATACATAAAAACAATCACTGTCTGATAATATTTTAAGATGAGCATTTGCACTTAGGTATTTCACGACACAAGCAACAAGCTGTTTTAAGTAGTTAAGTTTTTAGTTAATAAAGTAAAGCCTTGAAATATTACTCACCTGAGATCGAGCACATTCATGGACTGTGATGATACTGTCCTGCTCCGGATGAAAGCACATCCCGACTTTGCCCATTGGCTGGGGATCAGTAACAGAAGTAGGGAAACTACCCTCCCAATCCAGCCTCCCAAACAACCCCTTCCAAAATTGGGAGACACCAAATGCCCCAGCATCCAAAATTCCGAACCTCACCTACCAAAAAGGGAAGGTGAGGTTCGGAATTTTTAAGATCTTCCCTTTTTGGTAGGTGAGGTTCGGAATTTTGGAAGGGGTTGTTTGGGAGGCTGGATTGGGAGGGTAGTTTCCCTACTTATGTTACTGATTCCCAGCCAATGGTCAAAGTCGGGATGTGCTTTCATCCGGAGCAGGACCATTTCATCACAGTCCATGAATGTGCTCGATCTCAGGTGAGTAATATTTCAAGGCTTTACTTTACTAACTAAAAACTTACCTACTTAAAACAGCTTGTTGCTTGTGTCGTGAAATACCTAAGTGCAAATGCTCATCTTAAAATATTATCAGACAGTGATTGTTTTTATGTATAATATGCAGAACAATTGTTAGATTTATTAGAACTGGTTTATTGATGTTTGATGATATAAATTGGTCAAAAGCTGAAATTACGCATAGCTATAGCATTTTTAGAAGAGCTTCACCAAAATGTAAGCTTTTAAGTGTAAAAAGCGCTGATTTGGTCTTTCTCGCAACATGTTCTCCTTCTCTAAATGAGTAAAAGTTATTTCTTTTGGATT